>CM049188.1:9585334-10785334 GCA_026770425.1 Boechera divaricarpa | reverse complement strand
TCAACCTGAGTATGAAGACTTCAATCCCGAGGAAGAACCAGACCAGTTCATGAAGCCATACATGCATGAGTCCGATTTAAATCCCTACCAAGAGGATGAGCTGTGGCATGAAGAGACCAACTCTCAATGCAATTTAGAAACTAATCAGTTTGAAGAGGATCATTGGACCAACGAGACTATAGCTGAAGATAGCCTTGGAGATGATTCAATTCAAGTGGAAGAAGGTTACGAACAAGAATACATCTCCTTTTCAGGTCATAATGTTGGACCAGAAGCGTACTTAAGGTGGGAAGAAGTCGTGGAAGAATGGCTCCAGTCCAATCAAATTCCAGAAAATGAGAAAACTGCATACGCCGAGGAGACTCTAACCAAAGGTGCTTTTTCGCATTGGGATTGAGACGCCTATTTACGACTTGAATATGATGAACTAGATGCTACTTGGAAAGAAATAAAGCAACTTTTGAGGGATGAGTTCGTAAGAGAGTAACGACAATGCTATATCTATAACAATCCCTAGCCAAGACGATGGATTCCCGCCCCAAAACCGATTCTAAAAGCTTCATATAAGCATAAGATGGCGTCTCCACACACTTCTAACAAGCGAACAGAGGCAACACCAATAGTACTAGCAAAGGAGGTTCAACAAAATTCAGCCACAACACTCTTACGTGAACCACAAGGCAAACCGAACCAAGGTAAGTCCCCTAATTCTTTAGTGAAAATTCTGACATATTATAGATGTCTTAAGAAGGGACATTTTGCTGCCAATTGCTCTGATAGAAAAGTGAGAATTCCCACGCCACCAAAACTGAAACCAGTTTCACTTAAAGCCTGTGATAATCTAGTTAAATCAGATTTTAAATCTTCAAATTCTAGTCTATTACACTTGTCTTTGTCAAAGGATGTTGATACAGGTCCAGATCATACTAGGGAGAGCAAGATTGTGGACATAAACCAAGAGGAAACAACTTGTGAATCGGATTCATCACAAGAGCGACATCAACATACCATTTTGGATCAAAGGGATCAAGAAGATGATTCTGCCTCAACGCAAGAGAAGAGCGATGAAACATGTGTAGGTAGCAAGAAGAATGATATATCATGGATTTTACCCATTTTTATCCATGATATAAGTTGTTTTATCGAGTCTTTCTAGTGCTTTTTCTATCATTTTAGGTTCTTTTCAGGTTTTAGCACGTTTGGGACGAAATTGGAGATTTTGGGGACATTAGGAGCCTTTTTGGAGCAAACCGAAGAAAGTACCCGTTTTGAAGGCCTGGTATCGATCGACACTCACCCTGGTATCGATCGATACCCACGCACTCGAGACGCAGGAGAGATTTTCAAGGAAGCCCACAAAAGCCCAATCATCCCAATATTTACAGAAGAAGCCCAGCTCGTGTTTTGGAGGGATTTAAGCAAGTTTTAGGGTTTAGACCGGAGAAGAGGGCAGATTTTACTTTTCACTTTTATTTTTGAGCCACCATTGAGATTTGAGAGCTTTTGTGAGGGAGACGGATCCAAGACTCTGTTCATCATAGAGAAGATCCCGAACCCTTGTTTTTATTCTTTTGTTTAATTTCATGATTTATTCAGTTATGCTTTGTTTCTCATCAATCATGTCTGAGTAGTCTCTTTTTAGGTTTAGGGTTTTCTCATATGGATTTCTCTGATTCATGATGATTGTTTTGTTAGGGTTCAAAATCTGAATAGTTCTTCACCATAGGTTGTTCTCAAAGCTATTTCTAGTCTGATCACCTAGAACATAGAACTTAGATTAATCGATTAGGCACGACAGTGCAATTGAGTAATCTGATAAAACCTAGGGTGAGCAATTCTATTATCTACAAAGAGATTTGGTTTAATCGAATTGTGAACATATCAAACTTGAATTAATTGCTGGTTTACTGTGTAGGATTTGCAAAGAGATTTGGAATTCTAGATTTTAGACTTATTTAGTTTTCACAACGACAGTTGGTTAACTATACTATCGTGTTTGAGTTCAAGAACGGCGCTTAATTGAATTGAACCTTAATTGATTAATTGTTATCTATCATTGATTTCCTGAGAATTTCCCTGAGCCTAGTTTCCTCCCATATAAATCAACCGAAGTTTAATTCAATTATTTGTTTTCTCATCAAATATTGTTTGCTTAGCACAATCTGCATCTTTTATCTACTGCGTGAGTTTTCTTGAGTTCTTGTGTTCGACCCCTGATATACTGCAGCAACTGTTTTAGTACTTTTAGGGTATTAATTTGAGCATATCAAAGAACCAAACGAACACAAAACAGTTGGAGTGCAGTTCCGGCAAGAATCAAACGAACCAAAAAAAGGCAACACCAACAAATGAGGAGGTGCTACAACGTTCTGAACTTGTGTCTTACACACCAACCTCGAGAAAGGATGACGTTGATACCAACCATATCCTCTTGCAAGAAGAACCACCGGATGATTCCTCAAGTCAATGTAACTTGTTAAACACGGAATACAAACTCAACGATAAACTTGACCAAGTAATCCATTGCTTCAATTTATTTCTAATGATTTGAATGCTGTGAATATGAAATTGTTATTCCCTGGAGAGTTTGATTATAGTTTTAGTGTTGAAATGAAACCTACATATAAAATTGATATTCTTGAACAGCACATAAAAGATTACCAAAATATAGTTTCATGCCACCTACGTGAAATATTCCGTGCTGAGATTGTTTTATCCCATAATTATCATTCCATGACTGCCATAACATGCTAGTTTCTTGTCAAAGGTGTCGATTTATTTTCAGGTACAATGGAAGCTCGCCATGGTGTTTTATGGGAAAAGAAGATGCTTTCGGACCAGAACCAAAGCTATGAGGAGCACGCACCCATGTTTATCAAGCCAGCTGCCAAGGAATATAATAATGTCAATGACACAATTCAGATCAAGGAGTAGCCACCCGATGAATACCCACTTGAAGAAGGAGGGTATGATGCGATCATCGAATCTAGCACCAACCATGGGAGAGAACGTATGGAGCAAAGACAAGCCGATGAGACCGAGGAGAGCAAACCAACAATCAAAAGACCAAACCAAGATCAAGTAAATATGGAACTTGAACCAAGAACCAATATTGGAGTTCCTCAGGTCATGATGAGATGGATAAAGACATCTTCAAGGACTGTACTTTTTTTCTTCACTGTGGTTTTATCCCAATGGGTTTTCCGGTAAAGTTTTAACGAGGCAGCAACTTGTTGGTTCATAAGAGCCCAAGGACAACTATTCCAGCTCAACTACCACTTGTATTACATTCTCATCTCATCTAGAGCACACCTCGAAGTGGAATCAACCAATTATCAGTTCAGATGAAGGAGATATTGATTTTACAAGTCAGCTAAATTCTAACATAGCAGATTTGGACCAATGTGCATTCAATGGAGGATTCCGATCAGATCATGAAGAACCGAGTAACGACGAGATCTGTTCTGGAATCTTTACTCAAAATGAAAGCTCTGAGAGTTAGAATCAGGTCATGAGTTACTCAGAATCAAAAGATATGATTTTTACAAGTCAGGTGAATCTGAACTCACCCGGTTTGGACCTACGTGCACTGTTTGGGACATTGAGATCGAACCAGAAGGAATTATGCTGCAAACCGACCTGGTATAGAATCTTGATCCATCAAAAAAACTCCACAATACTAAACTGAGATCAGATGTGAAAGTTCTTCAAGTTCAAAACCGGAGGATCCTTTCACACTACAACTTTCCTAAACTGGATGCGTTCATACTAGCTTCTTCAGACCTTCCAGAAGCTTCCAAGACACCATTCAATGAATTCACACAACTCTTTCCTATTCAGTGTGAGCTCGAACTGGAGACTCTTCAGACCTTCCAGAAGCTTCCAAGACACCATTCCTTCGAACCCAAGCTGTTAAGGCTCAAGACACCTCACAACTTGCCTCATTTTGACGGATTTCGCCAATTAAGTGCAATGGCTCCATCTCCTTTAATTTATGTGATTTGTTTCCTTTGTTAAAGCTTCTAGAACATTAGAGGAGCCTTATTTTTGAACTTATATTAGCTCAATTCGTGCCTATTGTAAAAGCCACCATTGGTTATTTGAAAGTAATAAGAAACGTATTGTTTTCACAAAGTTGTCTATTTCTTTGTGAGTTTTGTCTTTAGATTCTAAGTGTGAGATTCACTTATTGTCTATTGTAGCTGTGAATCAAGAGTGATGAGTGATTCATTCTCTTGTTCATCCATTGATTGAACGAGTCAATCCTTATCCTTCACGCCATCTTTCGACTTCACAAGAGGAGCTACGATAGACAATAGTACAAAAGAACTCATGATCCACGCCATCCAATAAGATCGAACAAGTTATTAACTGGCTGCTCTTATAAACTGGAAAAACCCTAACATTCTTATTCCACATCTTGCAAAGACGACCAAGATGATGATGTTCATAATTGGTGATGGAGGACCAATCAGGACATAAATCTGAGAGAATCGAAGAAATGTAAGATTCTTTGACACGAGTCTCCAAGAAACAACCGAATTGAATGGAGCTTTGATAAAGCAAACGTCGAATTATTGTATCTTTACCCTTTTTATTCAGATCTCGAACATTCCAGAAGAAACCATCCATTAAGTTTTCTTTTTGTTATCACGTTTACCAGTAACACTCGGTCGAGTCTTGTGTTGTGTTGCAATCTGAGAGCGTTTTGAATTCCGAGTGATGGGTCGCGAGTTCAAAACTGATTCGAGACTATCTGTTGTAGGATCATGTTCGGTTTTGCCATCTTTTTCCTTGATAGGTTGTTCATCATCCTTATCATTAACCCTTTCTGGAACGATTTCATCTCCTGCGAGGACATCAAATCGAGTTACAACCGAAACCTCTTCGGCAGCAAGTTTTATTGGGCTTAAGTTCCTGCCTACCTTTGCTGGAGAAATCCAGCTTGCATCATCCTTATCTAAAATAAAAGAATTACTCGTAGTTAGAACGTTTGGGTGTTCCACAGCTTGCACCTTTGAATTACCCGACGTATCAACCATATTCTTAACCAGTTCTGTTTGCTGACTTTCTTAGACGGAGAGATATCTTCACTTCGATGAATCAACCTGTGAGGAGAACCATTGAGAATAAACATATCCTTGGTTTCGTTACCAACAACACAGCCAGGAGTTACACCATTAACCACATGAGCAGCGGAAGAACTCGGAGGAATTTCCACCGATTTAGTAGATGATTTATCACCCTCAGAGATTGGTTTCGGAGTAATATCTATAGACGGAATCAAAGCTGACGGTTGTGCTGAGGTCGGGCACCTGCATGTGTCCCGAAAATGACCTCATTGTTGACAATTGGTACATCTTGGAGGCAGCCATGGGTATTCATATTCGAACTCAACATCGATACCCGTTTTAGACTGAAATCTGAATTTTTTAGGCAGCTCTTTTGTGAGATTCACATTACAAAAACCTTTGCTTCATAAAACACCTTACACAATGCCGTTTCTGGATGTAGCTTTCTCGGTTCTCCAACCTTGCTTAATAGGAAACTAATACCATCCCACGAGAACAAACTTTGCGGAATATTTTTACCTTAATCCACAAGGACATTATCTTCAATTATGGGATCGGCTCATCACTCACCGGCCCGTACTACAATACCATCATTAACTTATCTGCAATGTTCCACATACCACGTCTAAGAACTCTATCCCGTATGATTTCGTCCGAATACTAAATTTAATTGTTGATTCATCAACAACGAAAGCATCAATCATCATGGTTTTATCACCATAAGTCCATATTTTGTTCACAATAATATGGATTTTAGCGATGCGAGGAGCCTTTGACGGAAATTTTCCAATAATCAAATCGTCCCATAAAAAAATAGAGTTTATGAGCAACTGTTCCGGTATCTATCCGATTTCAATTCCATCAACTACTGCAGTCTCAATTTCATGAGTAGTGAGAGATGATGGTCTATTTTGAACTACGTACGCATATGACCGGACAGCTTGTGGAGCACCCTGGAGGGACCCCTTCACTTTGGTAGACACATTTGCCGAGTCCGAGGACACAATCGGCATTGGTGCCCCCACAGAAGAAGAACCATTAACTTTCATCATGTTAGATCCAATAACCATTTGTTTAGAATGGAGAGAAGTTGACGGAGCCTCAGTCAGAGACATCATCACCTTCGATGTGTCCTTTACCACCAGCTGAAGCTGGAACCCGGTTTTAGACTGATCTTGACTCACATAGACGTTTTTAGAAACTTTCGGTAGAGCAGAGACCTCTTCCACCGAAGCCTTCTGTCCTACGTCACTGATCTCTCCTTCCTCCAACTCCGCGGATTGTACGTTCAACCTTTCTTCTAAAACCAGACCAAAACCTTCCGAAGCCAAACCGTCTGCGCCCACCATTGGGAACTCATCTGCAACCTGCGAAGCCTGCAAAACCCCAATTGAAGCCTTCACCGCTACGATCTCAACCGAAGGAGAAGGATTCTCTCCCACAACACCATTAACAACAACAGAGCACGCTTTTCTGATAACACCAGTCGACCGTTAGCCGGTGATGGAGCCATCGAAGATGGCTGCGCCGAGAAATCTAAAACCCTAATGTCGCCTTCAGAATCACCCTGCCATGTCAGCATAGAGGAATCGATGAAAAGAATTTTGTCAGAGTAGTTTTTATCTTTACCACATTGAGTTTTCAGATACTAGATTCATGAAGACGAGTTAAATTTAAGAATGCTTCCTACAAAAGAATATGACAACAAACAATTTTCATGGGTTTGATCTTCAAATGAGTAGGTCATGATTGTTTGAATTATAAATTCATCTAGAGAGAGAGAGAGAGATAGTTCTCATTTATCTTAATCTTTTTATCTCTTGGTTATATATTATTATGGAATGTTTTCTAATTTAATTTATAAAAATTCGTAAATTGAATCCAATTACAGTTTCAACGTTGTATAATAGTTAATAGGAAATTTGTTTGTTTACGTGTTTGTATTACAATTAAATTTAGATGAATATGAAAATAGTATAAAATACAAATACATATACTTAGAAATACACAGCAAAAAAAAAAGAGAAAACTCAATATAAAACTCGGGGCCCACAGGTTAACTCTGAATCATCGGATTTTTTTGGTTTTACTCACTAGAACCCAAAACCCATTGACTTTTCACGGGCAGGCACATTTCAAATTTAGACCGGGTTGGGTTTTTTTACCCACTACAACATTCCTATCTGGAGGCCAAAAAGTTCGTTAGCATTTTCTATAACTATTTCGATCAATATGTTGTCCATGTATAGCAATATGGTTGATGAGTGAAAAACCCATCCCAATCAATACAATAAAAACAAAACAAAGTCTCTTCAGCCTGCCACATCAGTTTTTTGGTGTTGTTAGAAGTTGGCACCTCATTTTAAAAAGACAACCAATCAAATTAAAACAATTAATAAACGTCGACGTTTTAAAAATTTTAATAGTGACACATAGAACTGTTAATTAGGGCTAGTTCACGCTCATTTAGCCCGGACCGCGGATACAAAAATAAAAGCTCTAACCCAAACTGCTTAACATCCGCGGATATTACGGACCAATCCGCGATCATTTCATACATAAGTCATAACTCATAAATAAAGAAGGATCGTATAAACAAGCAAACACAAACTATATATGCACCAATAAAGTTTAATAATTAAATCTGGAATCTATAATCGAAGCTAACTCGTCTCAATCGTTAATAATATGCAAAGATCTCAATAAGTAAAAATGTTCAAAATAATAATTGATTGAAATTTAACTAAAAATTAAAAATAAAAATTTAGAAATATGTAGAAATTGAAGTTTAAAAATCTTGGGGCTAGAGACACAACCAAGATTTTTTCTGTTAATAGTCTTCTTGCACCTGAGAAAAGTAACAACATAAAACAGTATATGAATTACTAATTTAAGACTTAATCCATCTTTCTGAAACTTGTGAATGTTTTCATATAAATGTTAGTAAAAAAAAAATATACCTTTTTTAATCGTAACAATTAGTTCAGTGTTGCTTCAACATGTGGAACATCTTCACACACACATCAACATCCAAATCTGCATAATTAAAATACGAACAAATATTTCTTCAATAACTTTAAAATGATTCTATTCAATTCATAAAGAAAAATATATTGTATACCACTACCTTCAAAACTCTGAACCAATTACGTCCACAAATCAAGGCTTCTACATTCGAAGGTAGAAAATAACTTCTATATTTGTTTAAAACACGACTACCTATACTAAACGACGATTCCGAAGCCATGGTTGTGATAGGAATACTAAGAACATCACAAGCCATGCAAGACAATTCTTTTAAAACGACTAGAGTTATCTTTCCAATAACTCAGGATATCCATACTTTCAAACGCACGCATATCTAATGGTGGTTCATCCAAATACACATCCAAAGGAGATTTTCCATTATCACAAATTTTTTTGTTAACGAATCCATAAAAATCATGTTGCATTAAAATAAATCCACAAAATGAATTGTTATAAAGAAGAAAAATAGAAGATAAATAATTAATATACAAAATCATAAAATAAAACACTTACGTTATATCCAGTTGGTGCATTTTCAAGAGAAGTTTCAGAAATATTTTGTGAAGAACTTGGGGTTGTTGTTGTCTTTGAGTTGCTCTCGTATGCCATAAAGAGCTTTTTCATTTTCTTGCGCACATGATCTAAATTTTGCTTACACGTTGATGCATAGAGAGTAGTAAAACAAAATTTCAGAAGTACAAACTTCATACGTGGATCTAGAACTGCACCAATCGTAAGAATGTCACTATAATCATTCCAATACTTGTCGAACTTGATTTGCATAGCTTGGACCATGGTTCTTATAATCATATCTTCAGAATGTGCATGACGTCGTAACCAACATTCAATATTCCAAATCTTCATGAAATATAAGTTTGATGTGGGATAAGATGAACCAGAAAACATGTTGGTGATTTCATCGAATGGCTTCAAGAATTCACATAGCAACTCTCCTCTTTTTCACTCAAGACCAGATGGGAAAGATCTATACAAAGCATCGATCTCGTGAAGATTACGTAAAGCATCTTTATGTTTGATAGCTCTAGCAAGCATATGAAAAGTAGAATTCCATCGGGTCATCACATCCAAAGTTAAACCAGCTCTAATATGAAGCACAACTGTTTCCATGCAATTGTCGTAAAGTTGAATCCGAGTCTCAAATGCCTTCACATATTTGACGCTTTCCCTAATTTTTTGTAAAGTATCACCAACCACAGCTAATCCATCTTGCACAATCAGATTTAGTATGTGCGCTGAACATCTTACATGGAAAAAGTCTCCAGTGCATAACAAAGCTTTTTGTAGATTTCTCCTTAATATGGTCTGCATATTACCATTAGCAGAAGCATTGTCTACTGTAAGAGAAAAAACTTTTTTCTCTATTCTCCACTCCTTTAACAACTCGAAAAGCTTCATCGTTATGGCAATTCCAGAATGAGGAGGTGGAAAAGCACAAAACGACAATATGTTACTTTTCAACTTCCAATCACTATCAATGTAATGAGCTGTCAAACAAATATATCCATCTATAGTGATAGCCTGTCAAAGATCTGTTGTCAAACATATTCTACTAGGTATTGCAGCCAACTCCATCTTAAGATACCTTTTTTCCTTCTCAAACAGCTTGTAACAATCGGATGATGCAGTGTTTCGACTCCAATGTTTGATATCAACATTTGCATAAGTAAAAGCATCTCTAATCCTCCTATACTCGGAAAATGAGTATGGAAGACCATGCTCGATAATAGCCAGAGAATCTTCTCACGAAAAACATTCTGGTCAAGTTTCCGAGATTTAAGCTTCAAACCATGATCATAGCACCCACATCATGGTTTCTTGGTCTCTTCTTGCAAACTTCAAAAACATGACGTCTTAGAGTTAAAGTTCCATTTTTGTGCAAATTCAAGTGATAGATATATCCACAATGATTGCATCTCACGTCTTCCTTACCATCAGGTCCTTTTTCTCCAATAATTATAAGATGTTTCCAATAATCAGAAGTCAAACGTCTGGTATATGTCTTCTTTAGTTTGCCGTTTTGATTCTTTAGAGGAGGCAGTAATTCATCATCACCAAGATCATCATCACCAAGATCATTTACATCACCAAGATCATCCAATTCGTCATCAGAACCATTGTTTGGATCACTTATATATTCAGAATTGAAGTCCATGATCCTAAGAAGAGAAGACAATATAATAATAATTAAATTACCATGATTAAGTGGAATTAGTTACGACGATACTTTGATAATAAATTAAGAAGAAATGAAAAAAAAGTCAATGGATCGTTACAAAATTACTAACACACATACACTTGTGTTCATGTAATCGAGACCACTAAAATATTAGACACACACAATCACTTGTATTCATTTTGTTCAAGAGTTAAAAACTTCTTTCTATTTCACTTATAACACATTGTTGATTCCAAATATTAAGAAAAACAAAGCGAGAGTGAAATCGACAATAGTAGAGATTATGGTTTAGTCTCCACAATACAATCATCAATGTAATCTGGTCGTTTTCAATATCTAGGTTATCTAGGTTTTTGTTAAAATTATTTTCCTCTTCCAAATTTAAAAATTTTATAGAAAACCAAGGTTTTAGTAGAATTAGGGTTTATAATTTGTTACTTTCATTCGTCAGATTGAAGCAAGCAACGCCAGTAACTCGGCGATGCTCGAGATAATCTCATTATTTTTCATTAGGATTTTAATTAGAAATTAGGGAGTTTTATTATCTTCTTTGTCATCTTCAGATTTAAGAACGCAATGCCACTTACCAACATTGAGGATTCAGCTTGAAAGTCATTGAGCTTCTTATATTCTGCAGAAAATCATAGTTCAGTGGTTGATGTTGATGTTCTAGGTAATCTCAAGCCATTAGATATGAATGAGATGATCCAAAAACTCATATGATTATCGATGTGTAGGCTCAAGGCAATGAGACCAAGAGAAGGACTAACTATGTAATATAAGAGAATTGAGATACAAGAAGCAAGCGAAAATATATGCTGACACCAATCACATATAGAATTGGTGAAAGACTAAGACAATATCCTAAGAGTCGAGCTTGAAAGAGAGAAAAAGTTTCAGAAAAAAACTTAATTTTTGCTGCATGAATTTTCAAGCTAATCAAAAATTTTAAGAGGGTAAGTTTAGATCATGTAAACTTTTATGGCATGTCTATCTTGTGTTTTATTCCTGTAGGTGATATGATCTAATGTATAAATATTGGTAGCACAGTTTAAAAGTTTGCCTACACCGGAACTAAACAATAAAGTTTTACTCTTCAAAATGATCTCGTCTTATTTTTTAATATTTTAAAAGCCTAATCGAGAATAAATTTTGTGTTATGATTTAAATCCCTAGAACAACACTCCAATTGTTAGAAGTTGCCCTCTTAGCTTCTCGTTTGTTCAAACTTCAAGAAAAGTTTTTGTAAGATCATAATTATTAATGAATTGGAAAAAAGTGACTCATAAAAAAGAGTAGGAGATGAACACACAACCAAAAGTCTCAACAAGTTGTGGCCAAATGATAAAAAAAATAATATTTAGATTTGGAAATAGATTACTTGAATTTGGACAAAGTTTTTGCCAAGATCCGACATCATTTGCAAACGTGAATACAAACACAAAGAATTCGACAAAGAGACATGATATTTAAGATTAAATATATTCAAAGATAAAAACTGTTTCGAAGAAGTTTACTAAATCAAATTTGGTCAGTTTAAAAACAATTTGAAATTTGAAAATTATATTTAACATAAAAATAGTAAATATTAAAAAAGAGAATATAATACCGCGGCGTAACACGAATACTGATTTAAAAATAAAAATAGTATTTTGTACTTTTTTCTTAATAAATTATTACTCGACAACGTTTGTTATATTTTATACATTTGAAATAATTATTTTACACCATTTGTTTTGCGCTAACCATGGTTACTTCAGAATTTTAAGATCCTCCCAAATCAAAACTCACTCTAAATTTAATATTAAAGAAATAATAATTAAGTCGATGTCATGAATAAGACTAAAAGCCATAGGAGTCGAGAGTTACATGCTCTAAACTATGGCTTATTATAACTTTATAAGTTGTGAAAGTGCAAAATTTGGCACGAATGTAGCCCCACATTTAATGTTGCCTGGGTTATAGACCAGATTCCAGTTAACAATGTCCACGTTTCATCTCTTCCTCCTCCTCACTATTTCTTTTTTTCTTTTACCTTTCAGCTTTTGTTCTCTTGTTTGTTTTTGAATAAAAGTCGCATGTGACCGTCGCATGTAAACAGCTTTTGTTCTTTTGTTTACAACTCTTAGGGACCGTTATTAGTCATTAATTTTAAAATCATTATGAAATTTATAAATCTTTATTGATTTTAAAATTAGAGATATGAATTTTTTTAAAACATGATTTATCCACGGATTTGAGCTAGTATTTAGAAATCAGTGAATGAATAACACGTGATTTCAACAAAAATTTTAAAATCAATGAACCAATAACACATGATTTTGCTATAGATTTCTAAATCAGTTAAAATGCATAAATAAATACTTGTTTATTACTATGGCCATTTAAATAATTATTTCATTAAATGTTTTAGGAAAAAATGAAATAATTTTTAATACGTGCATAATAAATTTACAAATAATTATTTTCATAATTTAGATAAGTAGAATTAGATAACAATCTCGACGTGCAATAACCAAATTATGGTTGACTTCTAATACAAATAATCGTTATCTTTCATTAGATAGTATGAAAAAAATTGTATAAATCCAAATACGATGGTGGAGTAAGTTTTTCGATCCTTAGATTATTTTAATAAAGCTTTGTTAGCCAAACAACTTTGAAGGTGAATTCATTTTCGGATTTGCTGGTAACTTGAGTATTTAAAGGTATATATTTTACGGATGTCCATCTTTTACAAGCTAAAAAACTGCATCTCCCTTCTTTCAGATAGATGAGAATACTCTTGCCTCATGTTGTTTAAAATTGGACTGAGATTGGGTTGGCATCAGTATATAATTCCGATTGGTTGTGTATGTAGATTTAGGATTTTGGCTGTAACATTTTATTAGTAGATTTTTCTGCTGTAACTTTAAAACTTAGCCTATAGAACAACCTTTCCATAATTCTCTAAAATCCAAAACTTATGGTTATAGGTTTTTTATTTTTCTACAACAAAAAAAAAACAAAAGTGGATGTAGCTTTAAAAATATATATATAAAGCATAATTGTTGTGAATTTAGAACTGTAAATCAAAATATGACTACAAAAATATTGTAAAGGCACAACCAATCAAACTTAATATTGAATGATCCATTAATTCGGTATGGCAACTCTACGTGCTACGCGGGGAAGAGAGATATTACTTCACCTATCTTGAATGGTTTCTCATTTAATAAACTATGTGTAAAAAATACAATATTCTGAAACTATAAATAAGGACTGGCTGGCTGAGTCAACCAAAAATCTACAATATTTCAAATTAGAATGGGGTCTGAAGTCTGAACCTTAATGTCTATTTTTTTAACTCGAACCATAAGTCTTTTATATAATAATATTGGATGTTTGATTACATGAGATATCAAATTCCAAAAAGTGCAAAAGCCACGAAGGCAGAGACACATCTAAAAGAGCTAAACAGATAGGACATAAGGTGATGTGTTTAGCCATATCATCAACACACTTATTATCTTCTATATTTGTAAATCGAAAAGCATAATTAAGACTAGATAGAGGAACCTCGTGAATCTCCGAAGTAAAACTCTGAAGACAGGCCATTGAGACAGATAATTATCCGCTTGGATTACATTGTTGCAATCCGATTTGAAGACCACATTGTGGATCCCTTGAACATTGATACAGGATATCGCCCAGACCATATCAGCCGCCTCTGTTTCAAATGGGGAGAGTAGCCCGGGGAGACATTTGGCACCAAGCTGTCTGACTAATCATGTATGGTCATGCAGAATCGAAGCAATTCCACTCTTTCCTGAGCCTTGTTTCCAAGAACCAGCCACGTTTCACTTATAAAAATTAGGTTCTAGAAGAGACAATTTCTTATGATGAGGCAGAGCTGATCCATTGGATAAAAGACTTACCAAAGTGGTTTTAGCCTAATGCCATTCTCTTGCTGCTTCATGGGCCTTTTCAAGAACACAATCAGGGGGCTCCTTGTTACCCGAGAACATAAGATCATTACGGCTCTTCCAGAGAAACCACATAATCCATGGCCAGTTCTTGAACTTTTTTGTTTCCCTTCCATCACCATTTTCAACAGATGAGGGGAGTAACAAAACACTGAGATTCTCAAAGAGACAATTGTTAGGTAAGGGATAGAAGAGATACCCGAAGGGTGAAAGCGCCCAAACTAATCTAGAGAATAGACATTGAAAGAGAAGATGATTAATAGATTCCTCATTCTCTGAGCATTTTGGGCATAAACCATCATTTGTGAGTCTTTTCTTGCACATATTCTTCCCCACAGCCAAAGAATCCGTGAGACATTTCCAAAGGAAGTGCTTTAGTTTAAAAAGAGATTTGACTTTCCAAATCTCAGAGAAAAGAAGATTGATACTTGGATTTCTAACAGTCAAGCTTCTTCTATCAACTTAACAGTATATAGACCCTGCTTGTTATGAATCCATGAGTAGGTTGATCTTGGATTGCTTCCATCCGGCTTTATCTACAGGATAAGCTGGGTATCAACCTCATCGAACCCTTCTTTAATCCTTTGAATATTCCACTAATCAGAATAAGGATCTTTGAAGCTTGAGAGAAGATAAAAATCTGGTACATATTTAGGCCTAGGGATGGGACGTTTTGGCGGGTCTGTTGGAAGCCAAGGGTCCTTGAGAAATATCAGGTCCGTGCAATTACCAAATTCTTTCCTCATCCCTAACTTTATCAGAGTTTGAGCACTATTGATACTGCGCCAACCAAAGGAAGGTATGTAGCCAACATGAGCTTCTAAGGGAGAGCACTCAGGAAAATATTTCCCTTTTAATACCTTGGTAAGCAGAGAATCCTCATTAGTTGATAGGCGCTAGAGTTGTTTCCCCAGAAGAGAGATATTAAAATCTTCTATATCTTTAAAACTCATTCCACCCTCTCCCTTTGATCTTTCCATCTTCTTCCATGATTTCCAATATATTCCTTTTCCAGTTGAAGCATCTTTCCACCAGAAGTTAGATAACTTTGAAGTTAACTTCTTACATAGGGTTTTGGGAAGGAAGAAGCAGGACATGGTGTAGGTGGGTAAGGCGAGAGTAACAGCCTTTAGTAAAGTTTTTTTCCCACCCTGAGAAAGAAACTTGTTTTTCCAAGCATTGATTCTGCTGTCAACTCTTCCTTCTAAAAAGCCTAAAGTCTTCACTTATGAACCAATGAAAACCTCCGACAATCCCAAATATAACCCACTACCTCTTTTTCTATCAATACCAGACCAGATTTTCAATTGAGACTTAGTAACAGCAGGAATCTTGTTCCCAAAGATTATGCTTGATTTTGCAAAGCTGACCTTTTGACCTGATATCCTAATGTACTCATCTAGAAGGGTCTTGACTTGTTTCACCTCTTTTTGATCTGCTTTACAAAAAAATAGACTATCATCTGCAAACAATAAGTAAAAAATTGCCGGAGAACCTTCTGCAACTTTAATGCCATGAATCAGATCCCTGTCCTTTGCCTTTTGAAAGCTATGCCCCAAAACCTCAGCCACCAAAATAAATAAGAAGGGTGAAAGGGGGTCATCGTGTCTTAATCCTCTTTAAGGGCCCATGTTCCCAAATTTCTCGTCATTGACAATAACATTAAAAGATGGGAAAGAGATGCAAGACATGATTCTGTCAATCCACTTCTCACAGAAACCCATTCTCTCTAAGACAGCTTTCAAGAAGGGCCACTCCACACGGTCAAATGCCTTCATCATATATGTTTTGATGGCAACAAAATGTTGAGCAATCTTATCTCTAATCTTAAGGCATGGATGGTTTCATGAGCTAACATAATGTTATCTGTAATCAATCTTCCTATCACAAATGCATCTTAATTCTCTGAAATGATGTCTAGCAGGATCCGCCTAATGCATGTAGAGAGCACCTTAGAGATGGTTTTGTAGATGTAATTACAGAGACTGATTGGACGAAATTCAGAAAACGTCTGAGCATTTTTCTTCTTTGGGATTAAGCAAATGCTGGTGCTGTTGAGCCTACCATCTAGCAAACAAGAAGGTCATAAATCTTTAACCACAATGAAGAAATCTACACCCACAGTATCCCAATGATTTTAGTAAAATGCACCTGATAGGCAATCTGGGCCCGGGCATTTATCAGATCCCATAGTAAAGGTTGCTAGTTTCACCTCCTGCTTAGTAATATCTTGCATTGAGATTATGATTTGGAGTAACTCTCTATTGCAGGTCTTGTAACATAAAATATTCAGTAATAGAGGAGTTTTCTCTCTGCATAGAAGGTACTCCCAGAACTCTCACTGATTAATAAATACATTTTATTTCTTGCCCTTTTTAGTTTAACTGCTTCATGAAAAAACCTTGAATTCGTGTCCCCTTCCTGGAGCCAAGAGGTTCTGCTTTGTTGTTTCCAGAAGACTTTTTCATCCTTATAAGCTAAAAAGAGCTCTTGCTTGACCCTATGAAAATCCTCCAAATCAAAAGAAGCTTGGTGAGAAAGCATGTCTAGCTGAGTTTTGAGCTTCTTGATCCTCAAAACAGAGTTTGGATTGTTGTTTATTTTTCCAAATAGCCATTTCTGCTCTATAGTTGGAGATATTGTTGACTGTGTCAAGAGAATTCTCATAGAATAAATCTTCATCTTGGATTTAAACTTTTCTTAAAGCAACTGAGAAGCCTAGCTTAGAGCTGAATCTACGGTCAAACATGAAGGATTTATGATGCCTCATACTCTCACCGTTCAAACAAGCCAAAATAGGACTGTGGTCTGAGTCTAATCTTGGAAGATAAGTAGTGAGGGTTGCAGAAAAAAAAAAGAAGCAGTTGATATTCATTAGAACCCGATCCAGCTTATAGTGGACTTGAGCTCCATGTCTGATCCCGTGCCATTAGAGTTGATTTCCTTGACAAGGAAGGTTAAAAAGATTACAACCTTGTATCATATTATAGAAAGGTTGAAATCTATCTGATCTCAGCTCACCTCCTTGTTTTTTCACTATTGCATGTGAGGTCATTGAAATCCCCTAAAAGAAACCACAAATTATCTTTTAGTTGATCATAGATTCCTACAATATGGAATGAGATGCCCTTCCAATTTACTTATGCATCAATAAGCCTTGCTGAGGAAAAAATGATGTTGACCAAAACTTCTTCTAGCCACAACAATGCCAGACCACCGCTTCTACCAACGGGTTCTACAATTTGAATGTTAAAAAACCAAGATTCTCACTTATTCTTGAATGTTAAAAAACCAAGATTCTCACTTATGATGTCTGACCATGTCCCGTAAGTGCCTAACTGTCAAGACGCCACCAAGACCCTGACAATTCTAGGCCAAAATCTTCATATGGACTTAGGATGCTTGTGTCCAACCACAAGCTTTGATTTTGGAGTAGACTCTTGAAAGGTCCTGGTGAGAGAAGGTTTCTCTGTTGATCCATGTCCTTCTTTAGGAAACCCACTGATACCTACTTCAGAAGAAAAGGTCTGTTGCCTACCAGGGACAGTAATCACACTTTGTAACTTTGACTGTTTCCTTACTTTGTTACGTTCTGAGCTGCACCGGCATTTTCTTTTAGGACCTGATTCCTCCTGAAGAGTAGTAAACTGGAAAACTGGAGTCCTATCTTTCACTTTCTTCCCAGAAAAGAGTATAATTTCCCCTTCCTCAACCTCTTGAATGTTTTTCCCTGAGGCGAGAGTCTTTGTCGTAGGAGGCTTCTACTTTATACCCTGCTTGTCATTTTGAGGATCCAACCAAGAAGGAGCTATGCTATAATTCTCTTTAACTCTCTACTCATGCTCAGAAGCAATCTGCTTACCCTTAGATGCACCTTGCTTGGGACCTAATATTTTGAGTACTGAGGTTTGATAGGGAGGATTCTTATCTCTCTCTCAGGTTTCACCCTATCGCTACTAGAAAGTAATCTCAAGAGTTTAACCCGATGTTATCGCAAGTGCACGGTTAAGTCACTTGTAGTATGTTCGGTATCGATCTTCACGGACGAAGAGTAACTGCACAAAGAGTACAGGTGTAATTCTAATCTAGGCGAAATAAAAAGTAGTTGTGGGTTTGTTTATAAGTACTAAGGTGCGTAAAATAAATAAAACAATCGAATAAATAAAAGCGATTTAAATAAAATAAAATAAACTACTAAAATAAAAGAAAAACGAGATTAAATAACCGAACTAAACTAAAACATAAATTAAATAGCATAAATTAAACTGCATAAAATAAAATACATAAATTAAGTAACATGAATTGAATAACAAAAAATAAATAACATAAATTAAATAGTGTAAATATAAAATGACTTAAATTAAATAACGGTTAAGCAATAATAAAGAAAACGATCTCAAGGGTGAATGAGAATGAATCCGAAAATCTTCTAATACTAGAATTGATGTTCTTTAACCTTTAGTTAGTATTTATCGGTTTAGAGATTTCGTGTATAGATCAGTTGATAAGAGGTTTTTACGCCTCTTCACAGGTTTCACCCGAGAAGTTAATCTCGAGAGTTTAACCCACAAAACAGCAAGTGCACAGTTAAATGCAATTGTAATAATACGGGGTCGCTCCACAGGGACTGAGAATAACACACAGAGAATACAAGACTAAATCTAATCTAAGCGTAAACATAGAAGTTGGGGGTTATGGTTCCTAAGCTAACGTGCATAAAATAAATAAAAGTATAAAATAAATAATGTAATAAATTAATACTAAGAAAATAGTAAATAAACTAAACATGAACTAAATAAACATTAAATAATCCTAAACTAATATTTACACATACTTGGGTGATAGTCTAAATCAGGAAACCTAAGTTTAGAATTCATATTTTATCTAAATAATTTATATTTTTTATTCTAGGGATTTTCCATGTCTTGCTAGTCCACTCTCGTGGTATGCTAGACTCTATATCCAGATCCACTCTCGTGATAAACTGGATATGCGTTTCATACAATCCCATCATCGAATACCAAGTATCCTTAGACTCTCGCCTCAAGAATACAAAGTAAGTGATAGATTTGTATCTAAAGTACAACCCACTCTCGTGACAAAATAGTCCTAAAATATACAGTCTAACTTGGCCAAAGCCAGATCTATAATTAATTCTATCAAACAACAAATTCGACACTAGCTATGACCCTCAGTATGCAGATCTGAAGGGTTAATCCATTCTCGTGGCATCAAACACTTCTAAATAGACAACCACACCTACTGGATTCAGTTGTACTCTTACGTATCTCCCATGAGAGAATACTCAGCATTAAAGTGCATACCAAAGTAGCTAGATCGGTTAAGTATAGTAATGAACTCTAAAACATAGATCCCATCATCGAGCACCATCCTGGTGGTCTAAAAGATCTACTCTAAAACAGAAAAGAATAAGTAAAATAAGAACTTTTTATTATATATGAAATAGTGGCTACAAGGATAAGAGATATGTATCTTGGGTATGAAAAGTTGTGTTTGTCTAGTGAGATTACAAATAATTATATAGTATTAGAGTTTCTTAGATCTCTCCATTTCGTCCTTATCTTGTTCTTAGAAGCCTAAAACTCGAAATGACAAGTTGCCCGAATCATATCTTGCCACGTAAGGATTTTTCCATTTTTTTCGGAGGACAGCATTGACCCTGATTGGTCGATGCTAGGGTCGATATTGAGTTCCTTTCTTTGACGGATTGATTTTTCCTTTCAGGAAATTCTTTGGGCATGATATCGACCCCCACAGGTCGATATTGGGGTCAATATTGTCCTCTTCTGACTCTGTGAAATCTTTCTCCGAATGTGTACGATCCAAGCAATATCACCAATCTTCCTGAAGGTTTTAGTAGGCTCCAAAAACATCTCAAGAACCCATGTTTACCTCCAAGTACCTAAAAACATATAAGCACATGCAAAAACACTAATTGTACACTAAATGTTAGTTATAAAGACTAAAACTAACTTATTCTAAAACATAAAAGCATGTAAAATACGATGATATCATCAGTCCACTCTCGTGGTATGCTAATCCCTCTGTAAAGCTCACTCTCGTGGTGCTCCTCAAGCATTGAGAACGATCTCTACTAACCGGCTTAACTATCTAATGCAACTTTATAGAGTAGTTAAGCTCCTAACATGATTAGTTCCAAGATCTTAATCCACTCTCGTGGTATCAAGAGTCTAAGATGCTAAACTAACTTGATCAAAGCTAATTTAGATAAGCTCACAAGTAAGAATAGGTTTATCGATTAACTAGAATTCCAAGTTTGTAGATCCGAAACTTATATCCGCTCTCGTGGTGCAGAGAATTCTCGAAACACTTGCTCATGCCTACTGGATTAGACCAAGCTCTTAGACCACTTTCATGGGAGTAGATCTAGCCTTAGGAACACATACAAGGTAGTCAATCGGTTAAGAACACAAAACATCAATCTCTAATTAGTAGATCCCATCATCGATCTTCACCCTAGAGATCTAAAGGATCTACTCACTCATAACTCCAAAGGTGACGGTAGTAAATGAGGAAGAAGACATGATAAACAATAACCAAAAGCAGTAAAGTAAAGTAAAGCAGTAAGAAGATGAAGAACTAAAGCAATATCATAAATAAACTTAAGAACAAAGAGTATTTCAGAGTTTTCTCTCTAAAGGTGGTGGCTCTAAAAAGTGTGGAACTCCTTTCTAATGGGCATACATGTGTTTATATATTATTAGGGCTTCTGGAGCAAGCCAAGTCGTGCCCCTAAACCTTCTAGAAGCTTCTAGACCGAAATCACAAAGTTGTCTTATCTTAATCGTGTAGAATCGAAAGTTTCCTTTTCTCTCGGACAGCTCAGGATCAACCGTGTATGATTGATGCTCTGGCTCAGGAACAACATCGACCGTTCCTGGTCAATGCTTGCATCGATGGTCTTCATCGTCAGTTTGGCATCGACCGTGTATGGATGATGATGCTCTGCATGTGTAGCTTCTGAGGAAGGTTTTCCGTGATGTTCTTAGCTCATACGAGTAGCTCCAAAGTCCTCGTGGCTTCTTAAGACTCTAAAACACTCCAAAAGCATAGGTTTTGCTCCAAGTACCTATAAATACATAAACACATGCAAATGCAATAAAATTATTCTAAATGCTTATTAGAATGCATAAAACTATACTAAATGAATGAATGAAAACATGTAAATATGCATGCTATCAACTTCCCGACACTTATCTTTTGCTTTTCCTCAATCAAACAAAAGCTAAGTACGGTGAAGAAATCCTAAGAAAAACAATAAAGATAAGGAGAGTGAACATGTACCTTGTGCCATTGTTGTGATAATGTTTTTGTCTTAGTGAAAGCGGAATGATCTCTAATATACTTAATGTACTTCACCATAAGCATAGCAACTCATCTTAATCCAAACCAATCTTCCTTTGAACCTAGACTCTTCATTGTTGAAATTTTTTTTCATTCTACGTGTGAGATCTTGACTTGGGACTATTGATCAAAGGACATAAACACTTACTATTTCGGATTTCTGTAAGCTCAAGACCGTCTTAGTACAATTCTTTTCCCCTTCTTTTTCTCACTTCAAGGTCAATCGATTTTTTCCTACTTTTCTAGGATATCAATTTTTTTTTTATCGACTGCCTTTTTTTTTCAGCTCTTTCATTTCCTTACATGTTTCCATGAGACGCGAATGTTAAAAGTTGTAGGTTCCAACACCCGGTTCACTTCTTCTTTATTTTTCTTCTTTTCTTTTCTTTCTCTCTCTTTTCTTTTACTTATTGAAGAGAAAGAAGAGGGAAAATGTACTTATTTAGACATGTCTTGCAAGGCCTCAAAGAGGTATCACATCCAATGTATCTCAAGCCCCAAACCGAAAAGATTTTAAATTCATTAAGGTGAGAATTCAACTCCGATTTATCTAATTCTCCAGAAGAACAATCTTTTTGGGATTTGTTGATCCACTGATGGGTTTTCCACGGTTCCTATCAAAGATCACACACATTATTCAAAAAGCTTCCAAACCATAGAACAATTAACACAAAACACAATGTTCTATTGCTACCTTATTAAAAACATTTTCATATGTTATTAAACCTATGAACGAAGAAAAGAGTAAAGTAATCTCTAAAAAATGCAATAAACTTATGGTAAATCTTACATCTAAATATGTCAAGGAAAAAGAGATACCTCAACTGAACACAAAGACTCCCCTCCACACTTACTTCACAACGTCCGCATTGTGATATAAAACCGTAAATGAGGTAAAAAGCAAGAGAATTTTGTGTTTGTGGGTTAGCAGCTTCCACGTTTGCAAGTCCTGATTTTATTTTATTTTTTTATGGTGAAAGCCACCTAAAAAGTAAAACACAAAAATGAAAAACAGAAAAAAAAAATGAAAAATAGAAAAATTAAAAATGAAAAACGTATTTACAGAGATAGAATGCTTGTTTAACGTCGTGAGCTCGACAGTGTTACCATCTCAGTTATCTTGAGACTCTTTCAGAAGGTCAGGTGGATCTTCTAACTCTATGATCTCCTGTCCGCCAACGATTTCAGAACTCATATACGGTTTTAACCGCTGTCCGTTCACCTCGAAACTCTCTCCATTGTTGCCCCATAGCTCCATAGCTCGGTAAGGTGTCACAGATTTTATCTTGAAGGATCCGGACCAACGAGATCGAAGTTTGCTAGGAAGAGCTTCGAACGAGAGTTAAATAAAAGAACTTGGTCGTTCTCCTTAAACTGTTGCCGGAGTATCTTCTTATCATGGAATGCTTTAGTTATTTCCCTGTATATCCTAGCATTCTCATAAGCGTTGTAGCAAATTTTGTCAAGCTCATTCAGTTGTATGAGACGTTTCTCCGCGGTAGCTTTGATGTCGTAGTTCAGCATCTTGACGGTCCACATAACTTTGTACTCAAGCTCCACCGGTAGATGACAAGATATCCCATAGATAATGTTGAAAGGAATCATACTGATGGGGGTTTTAAAGGCTATTTGGTAAGCCCACAGAGCATCGTCTAGTTTTATTGCCTAATTTTTTCGAGAAATATCCACCGTTTTCTCTAAGATTGCTTTAATCTCTCTTTTTGCAACCTCTACTTGTCCGCTGGTTTGAGGATGGTATGGTGTCGCTACCTTGTGTCTAACACCATACTTTTGAAGGAGTTTCTCAAAAGTTTTATTAATGAAGTGTTTTCCTCCGTCACTAATCACCACTCGCGGAACTCCAAATCGCGGGAATATGATGCTTTTAAAATGTTTAAGAACTACCTTCGTGTCATTGGTTGGAGTCGCTACAACTTATACCCATTTCAACACGTAATCACTAGCTACAAAAAGGTAATTGTTACGATGAGAGCTCGGAAAAAGTCCTATAAAATTGATGCCCCAAACATAAAAAAACTTTGACTTCCATTATCGGGTTTTGAGTCATCTCATTCCTTCGGCTTATGTTCCCTTTTCTTTTACATGCATCACAAGCTAAAATGAATCGATGAGCGTCTTTGAACAAAGTTGGCCACCAGAATCCGGCTTGTAAAACTTTAACTACCGTTTTGAACGTAGCGTAGTGTCCTCCGTATGCGGATCCATGGCATCCCGTCAAGATCTCCGAGCACTTCATTTTCTGGAATGCACCTCCTATAGATTTTATCTTTGCATAACTGTAGAGGTTAGGATTGTTCCAGTAGTACATGTTGATCTCCTTGAAGAACTTTTTCTTATGATATCCGACGATATCAGGTGGTTTCTCTCCACATGCAAGGTAGCTAACGATATCAGCGTACCAAAGTGACTTTTTCTTGATGGTGTTGATGCTTTTCAGCTCCCTATTGAGATAGTGTTCTTAGACAAGTACCCTGATAGCGAAAACTTGCTCCTCCGCTAGTGAATCATCAATTAGGATCTCATCAATGATTCTCAGTCGAGAAAGATGATCAGCTACACCGTTCTCTATTCCTCTCTTATCTTTTATCTCCAAATCGAACTCTTGGAAGAGCAGTATCCAGTGAAGTAACTGTGGCTTCACATCTTTCTTTGCGAGTAGGTACTGTAATGCCGCGTGATCCGTGTGCACGATGACTTTTGAGCCTACTAAGTATTGCCTAAACTTCTCAAAAGCAAACACGATCGCTAGAAGTTTTTTCTTTGTGGTAGTATACTTTATTTGGGTCTCATCTAGAGTCCTACTTGCGTAATAGATTACGTTCAGCTTCTTATCTTTATGTTGTCCAAGCACAGCTCCTACAGCATAGTCACTAGTGTCACACATAATCTCAAACGCAATTCCTTATCCGGCGGTTGTACTATCAGTGCACTCACCAACTCCTTCTTGATCGATTGGAATGCATCAAGACACGCGTCATCGAAGTTAAAATCGACCTCTTTGCATAGTAGTCTGGTGAGTGGTCGCGCTATCTTAGAGAAATCTTTGATGAACCTCCTATAAAACCCTGCATGACCCAAAAAAGTTTTGTATATTCTTCACTGTTTTAGGGGGTCCTAAGCTCACCATAACATCGAACTTGAGTTTGTCTACTTTCATCCCTCTTTCTAAAATTTTATGTCCACGAACGATCCTTTCTTTCACGATCATCTTGGCTTCTAGTTCAGGTCCGAGACAGAGCATCGACTTGCCTTGGTCGATGTTGTATGTCGATGGCATTCCCAGAGAAGGGCATCGACCACCCTTGGTCGATGCTAGGGACGCTGCTTCCTTTTTGAGGTTCTTGAAATGTTTTTTCATAATGTTCTTGGCCCCAGTAAGTAGCTCCAAGGTCCCTATACCTTCTTAAGGTCCCAAAATACTATGAAAGTGCACGATTTCTCCCAAGTACCTATAAACACATAAACAAATGCAAATGCACTAAAACTATCCTAAATGCAAGTTAGAAGCATATAAAACTAAGCTAAATGTATGCAAGAAAGCATGTAAAATACAATGCTATCAATAAACACATGTATTCTCATTGGAAAAGGGATCCCCACTTGTTCCCCACTTTTGAGAGCCACAACTTAGAGAGAAAGTCTCAAAACTCTTTGTTCTTAAGTTTTGTTTATGATATTGGTTTAGTTTTTCTTCTTCTTATTGCTTTTACTTTATTTACAGCTTTGTTTATTGTTTATCATGTCTTCCTACTCATATCCTACCGTCACCCTCGGAGGTATGAGTGAGTAGATCCTTTAGATATCTATAGTAGAGATCGATGATGGGATCTATCTTATAGGATTTCATATATGTTTGATTGTTCTTAATCGATCTAGCTATCGTTCTATGCAATCTTAATGCTAAGCTATGTCCTATGGGATGTGTTTAAGGTTATAACCAAACTAGTAGGTGCGGTTATACGAATAGAAACTCTTAGCACCACCAGAGTGGGTTAAAACTTCAGATCTTCATATTAGGAAACATTAGCTATGGTCAAGTTTGATCTTTGATAGAGAAGCTCAACGCAAGTCTAGCTGAGGGCCTAGCTAGATTATGATATCAGGAATACTTCACCACGAGAGTGGGTTGTTATTCTAGAAATATATCTATCAGTCACTTTTCGTCTTAGACACGCTCAAGCGTAGCTAATCGTTTGGTAGTGTGACAGCCATCAAATAATGTGTCTCTCACACATAAAAGTAATTAATGATGGGATTGCGTGTAAAGCGTGAAGGTCACCACGAGACTGGGTCAGACACAGTGACTAGCACCATAAGAGTTGTCTAGCCTATCTTCGAATATCCCTAGATTGACAAACACAAACATATTAAGTAAAACATGAATCCAAAATATAGACTCCTTAAAATCGTTCCCATTCACCCACGAGATTATTTATCTTATTATCGTTTAATCGTTTATTTATTTAATTGCTTGACATTTCTATTTTATTTAATCATTGTTTACTACATCGTCATTTAATTATTTATTGATTATTTAATAATTATTTATTTATTTTATGTTATTAATTTTGCAATTTAATTAATATTTAATCGTTAGTTTTTTTATCGCTTTAGTAGTTTAGTTTATTTAATTGCTTTATTTACTTTATTTTATTTATCGCTCTATTTAGTTTATGCACTTTAGATAATTGAATCTAAAATCTCCAACTTTTATATTTTGCCTACATTATATTTATTCCTGCAATTTTTGTGTAATTATTCTCTATCTTTGTGGATCGATCCCGATCATACTACAATTGCATTTAACTGTGCACTTGCGGTCATATCGGGTTAAACTCTCGAGACTATCCATAGTGTTCGGATGAAATCTGGTGAGAGGTAACAAATACCTTTGATTAACTTTTTGGCGCCGTTGTCGGGGACTAATGCCATAGCCATAGAGATTTGGTCTGAATATGAAACTAGGTTTCTTTTACTTTTTATTTAATTTGTTTTTATTGTTGGATTTTCAGTTTCCAGGACTTGAGATGCTGAGAATGGACGAGATGCATAGGCCAAGAGCAACAAGTACAATATGCATGGCCGACGAGCCAACAAGATACGTTCCACCCACAGGAATCCGACCGCCACCAGTAAAGAATGTTGAATTCAAAATTGAGATCAACTTTGTTAAAATGATCGAAAGCGATAAGTTTCACGGTCAATCAACAGATCATTTGAATCAATTCGATAAGTTGTGCAAACTAGTGAAAATAAACGATCTCTCTGAAGATGCACTAAAACTTCGTGTATTCGAATTTTCACTTGGTGTAAATCACAAGAGTGGGAGAAGCACAATCCATCGGAGACCGTTATAATGTGGAGTCAATGCCGAAGAGTGTTCCTAACAAAGTTCTTTCTGAACTTTAGGACATCTCGTTGGAAAAACGAGATATCGAATTTCACACAACGAAGCACCGAGAGCTTTAGAAAAACATGAGAGAGATTTGTAGGCTACACCACGCAATGTCCACATCATGGATTCAGCGAAGAGTAGTTACTTTGCATTCTCTACCGAGGAGTGACACATGAGTACCATATGCTACAAGTCGCAGCTGGCCATTGAAATTTCTTGGGGCAAAATGCAAATCACGGAATAACTCTAGTGGAGAACTTGGCTCAAAGTGATGCAAGCCTTGGAGAGGAATACGATCGAGTTAATAGACACGTTAAAATTCATGAAGACAAGGAGAAGCTGACCATGGAGGCGCTACGCGAAAAGATGGACAGATTAGAAAAAAAAATTTCACACAATCGAACGCTTTTCAAGGATGGATATGCCAAAGTAAGCTATGTCACATAGTACCTACCTCACCGTTCCATGGAGCCTACTCACCAAATTCATCAGAGGAGTCTTGTCCCCGAGGAAAAACGCTATGAACAAATCGGCAACAACAGTCAACAACAATTCCAAAGACGATCAAATGCACAACAATCAACGGAAGCAAAGTTCGACGGTATGTTGCAACGAATCTTAGATGGACAAGCAAAATGTAGTGCTGAGATTGGTAAAAAGTTTAAAAATATTCACTGGAAGTGCAACGAGCTGAACAACAAAATCGACAGTTTAACCTCTCGAAACGATGTTTTGGACACTAAAACGGGTCAAGTTGCAGCCACATCTCAAATTACTCAAGGTATGCTTCCAAGTAAACCAGAAATGAACCCTGAGGAGTATGTGCATGTCATGACACTAAGGAGTGGCGAACAGCTGGATGAAAACGTTTCAATAACTTTTCTTACAGAGCCAATCAAGCAGATGCATCAACCATATCAGGTCGATGCTCCGTCAGTCGGACTCGGACATCCCCATCAAGCCTACACCTCCGATGCACTCTCAGGACGGACCATCGAACCTCAACATCGACCTGACCAGGTCGATGCACTGCTGAGACTTATCGAGATCGCTCCTTCGATTCTGAGATGCCCACATGACGATTTCCCTAGAGGCATGGGACACAATGGTGCCACTAAACGGAGTTATAGCATCATAACCAGCCATCCTTACGAAGACAATCACGAGGTAACCCCTCTCCCATTCTTTAAAGACAAAAACCCGGTTAAAACACTCTTCAAGAAAGATGATCCCGTACAAATTCCTCGATATGAGAGTAGATGATGGTACTGAAATCATCTTTGGAATCTCATTCCTTGCAACGGTTGGAGCTATGATCGATTAGTTTAATCGACGAGTCTCGTTCATATTTGTGAGCCAGGTTGCCAGACCTCCACCACATCGTTCAAAGGGGAATATCATTGACAACACTCCTGTTGGGGAGCGTCTAGACCATCAGCCCACACATGATATGGTCGAACCAAACTTCCTTCGACAAACGGCGAGAATGAGCACTAATTCTGAGCGTTATTCCAGACAAGTCTTTGCACAACTGTCTACACCTTGTTCTCCATCTCCACCATCAGCAGAGCATTCCGTAAGATTTTGGATCTCACGACGTTGAAAAAGCATCATATCCCTTGTAAATACGTTTTTCAATTTACAGTTTTTATATTTCAGTTTTTCGGTATTTCGGCATTTTTCGTTTTTTCTCTGTTTTTTCTGTTTTTCATTTTTCTGTTTTAATTTTCAGGTGTCATTCACAATTTAGTCTTTATATCGCTTTAGTAGTTTAGTTTATTTATTTGCTTTATTTATTTTATGCACTTTAGAAAATTGAACCTAAAACCCCTAACCTTTGTAGTTTGCCTATATTATATTGATTCCTGCAATCTTTTTTTGTATTTATTTTCAGTCTCTGTGGATCGATCCCGATTAACTAGAATCGTATTTAACCCTGCACTTGCGGTCACCTCGGATAAACTATTGAGACTACCCTATAGATAGTGCTCGGATGAAACCTGTTGAGAGGTAACAAATACCTCTGATCACGATCTTATGGGTTAAACTCTCGACACTACTTTTTAGTAGCGCTCAGATGAAACTTGAGAAGGAGATAACCCCAATCTTCTTGATCATCATATATCGAGCATCACCTGGTTTCTTTGATGAATGTTAGGCTCTATCTCCTTATCCGGCCTCTTTTCAATAACGTCCTCAATCTCGGGCTCATCCTCTATTATAGTGGGATCTTCTTTTTGCTTGTCACTTTCTTTGTTGATCGGTTGCTGAGGTGTGTTAGTTCTAAGCTTTTTCCGCTCCTTAAGGTTATAGAGTTGATCGTTGGTGCCTCCTCCATTGTTCGGGTTCCTTATATTCAGAGTTTAGAAGCTAAATCCTCAAACTTCTTATCTAGCTCGCACCATCTTTAATCAATGTTCGTGAATCCTTTATTGACCTTTGCATCCTTCCTTAATTGTCCATCTAGAATGTTCTGAATCATCTTTTCAACTTTGCCCGTTCCGGTTATTAAAGAACTTGTCTCCTTGTTACCCCCAAAAAAGCATCAACCGTACACGGTCGATGTGTTTGATCGAGGATGGTCTCTCCAGATATTGCATCGACCGTGCATGGTCGATCCTCTGATCGATGTACTCTTCTGTCTTGATCTCCTGGAAATACATCGAGCCATCCTGGTCGATAGTATTGCTAGATGATTTCCTCTAGTAAAAGCATCGATCTCTCCTGATCGATGTCGTCCTCCGAAGGGCTTCTCTCAGATATCTACATCGACCTCGTGTGGTCGATGCTGATGTTCGTCGACTTCTCTAGGATTACCATCTATCTCTCTTAACTGGTGATGTTGTTTTTCGTGATATTCTTCCAAACCTAAACTTTCCTGACTATTCATTTGGTTACCTAAGAACCTTTAAAATAAAATAAACTACTAATATATAAGACAAACAAAATTAAATAACCGAACTAAACTAAAACATAAATTAAATAGCATCAATTATATTGCATAAAATAAATTGAAAAATTAAGTAATATAAAATGAATAACATGAAATAAATAACTTAAATTATATAGCGTATATATAAAATGACTTAAATTAAATCACGGTTAAGCAACAATAAAGAAAACGATCCTAAGGGTGAATGAGAACGAATCCGAAAATCTTCTAATACGAGAATTGATGTTCTAACTTTTTATTAGTATCTATCGGTGTAGATATTTCGTGTATATATCAGTCTACTCTCGTGGTATGCTAATCCTTCTGTAAAGCCCACTCTCGTGGTCCTCCACAAACATTGAGAATGATCTCTACTAACCGCCTTAACTATCTACTGCAACTTTTCAGAGTAGTTAAGCTCCTAACATGCTTAGTTTCCAGATTTTAATCCACTCTCATGGTATCAAGACTCTAAGATGCTAAACTAACTTGATCAAAGCTAATTTAGATAAGCTCACAAGTAAGAATAGATTTATCGATTAACTACAATTCCAAGTCTGTAGATCCGAAACTTCTATCCACTCTCGTGGTATAGAGAATTCCTAAAACATTTAGTCATGCCTACTAGATTAGACCAAGCTCTTAGACCACTCTCATGGGAGTAGATCTAGCCTTCGGAACACATACAGGATAACCAATCGGTTAAGAACACAAAACATCAATCTCTAATTAGTATATCCCATCATCAATCTCCATCCTAGAGATCTAAAAGATCTACTCACTCATAACTCTGAGGGTGACGGTAGTATGTGAGGAAGAAGACATGATAAAAATAAAAATAAAAAAGCAGTAAACTAAAGTAAAACAATATGAAGATGAAGAACTAAAGCAATATCATAAATAAAACTTAAGAACAAAGAGTATTTGAAATTTTTCTCTCTAAGGGTGGTGGCTCCAAAACTCCTTTCTAATGAGCATATATGTATTTATATATTATAAGGGCTTCTGGAGCAAGCCAAATAGTGCCCCTAAACCTTCTAGAAGCTTCCAGATCAAAATCAAAAATTTGCCTTATCTTGATCGTGTAGAATCGAAAGTTTCTTTTCTCTCAGACAACTCAGCATCGACCGTGCATGGTCGATGCTCTGGATCGATGCTCTGGCTCAGGAACAATATCGACCGCTCTTGTTCGATGCTTGCATTGATAGTCTTCGTCGTCAGTTTGGCATCGACCGTTACTGGTTGATGCTCTGCTTAGTGTTATTTGCTATGTACACTCGGAGGTGCATCGATCATGTATGGTCGATGCTCTGCATGTGTAGCCCGTACGAGTAGCTCCAAAGTCCTCATGGCTTCTTAAGGCTCTAAAACACTCCAAATGCATAGGTTTTGCTCCAAGTACCTAAAAATACATAAACACATGCAAATGCAATAAAACTATCCTAAATGCTCATTAGAATGCATAAAACTATACTAAATGAATGCATGAAAACATGTAAATATGCATGCTAATAAGGTTGAAGGTTGAATCAAATTTGAAGTGTTATCGCCTAAAGAATCTTTCCCTGACTTCTTGTTATTAGCAGTTGAAGACATAATTCTTTCTCTTTCTCTTTCACAACAGACCCTTGTCCTTTACCTTTTTTGGAAGGCAAGATAGAATCCTTGATCGAAGATTGGAGGGATTCAAAGGCAGGGGTTTGCTGGGAAAAAGATTCTTGTCGAAGAGACTGTTTGCAGTGATATTGATCGTGTGTAAGACGCTTACACTTGAAACACAACTTAGAAAGCTTTTCATATTCAAGTTCAACAATGATGATATCTCCTGAACTAAATTTGATAGCTTGTTTGAAGACAATCGGGTTGGCAATTGGTACCCAGATCCAAGCTTGAACGTACTCTAATGAATCAGAATTTTTAGCGTGAAGCTCAATTGATTATGTTCTTCCAAAAGAGTCGCCAATTCTTTGAATGATTTCTTCTTTTAGACAATGGATTGTGATTCCCTTTAAGCGGACCCAGAAAGAAATCGATTCCAGAAAATCGGAGCTTGGGTTTGGAGTCCAAATTTTTCCAGTGACTAACCAACCGTTAACGAACCAGGGAGCAGTTCTGAGAGTTTTGTGGACATCGTCGACTTGATTGAACAAGAACTAAACTCGGTTTTTGCCAATAAACCTTCCTTTCACAAGATCTTGGGAAGAGCTGACGCAAGATTAACTAGCTTTATAGTGTTCGGATTTAAGATTCTTACGATGATATTATTAGCGTGATGATTGTTGTCGAAGTCAGGGATTTCTATTGCGTATTCAAGTCTAGCAACTTAGCCTTCAACTTTCTCTATAGCTCCTCATCCTTATCCTTCTAAAAGCGATACATTCCCCAAAAACCAATATCACGTTACTCTCCCCCGGAGATGAGAAAAACTGACCACGGTACTTAATCCAACGATGATTAGTAAACTATAGAAGGTTATCTTCAAAGTTACTAATTATCAGGTACAAAAAAAACAAATATTAGCCACAGAAACTCTTAGACTAACAAAACCTCCACCACAGTGGTTGAGTGTTCAGCTAAAGTCAGAATCCAACTTCGCTACTCAAGGTTTATCTTTCACGGTCTTATACAGGCAATGCGAAATAAGCGCGAAGCATTATACTCACCAACACAGTATAAAACCTGCCTTCGGTGTGTGAAAGATATACCAAGTATGAAGTGTAAAAAGTAGAGATGACGCTCTTAACCAGAGAGAAAGTCTCCTTGTCCCTTGAATATGGTTTGACGGCGGAAGTGCTTCACGGAGATGGAATGAGTGGTGGTGGTAGGGTGGTACGATGGATCGAAGGCAACTCACAAGGATGGTGGGAGGATCCTTGATACAGCCAATTACACCTTGAGAGAAAGACACACTCAATCTCTTAAGGATGACTAACCTAGAGTGAGCTCAATAGGCTAGAGAAAATAAAGTTGAGAACTTTATGATTTGATTGTAAATGATTTCTTGTCTATTAATGAGGAAAGAGTTGCCTTATATAGGTTACAAATTAGGGTTCCTAATAGGTCATAAGCAAATCACTTAGCCCTACAAATTAGGGTTCCTAATAGGTCATAAGCAAATTAGACACACTCAATCTCTTAAGGATGACTAACCTAGAGGGAGCTCAATAGGTCCCCAAGGTTGCATGTCTGTGAGCCTAAGCTCACTGGATCCAAGACAGTTCCGCCCGTCACTTGCATGGTCCGGGTTCTTGTCCGCTACGATCTTCTAGCTCTTCTCGGTGTCCTTGCTCCTTGAGTCGATGAATGTAGGTTTGGATTTACGTCTTGAGCTTGTGTGCCTTGCTCCTTGTTATGATCTCATTCGGTATGTAAGGCACGGTCCGGTTCTCCCCGAGTCTCGGTCTACATGGCTCGTCGGTCCGAATGGGTGTTGGTGCGATGTCCACATCATTTTCTCCCTCTTCAAGAGCTTTGGTCTCCAAAAGATTATCATCTCCTACATCAAAAGGAGTCAAGTTAGCAACATTAAATGTGGGAGAGATACTAAAATCACCGGGAAGTTCAAGACGGTAGGCGTTGTTGTTGATCTTTTCTAGCACTTTGAAGGGTCCATCTCCTAGCGAATCCAACTTGTGCTTCCGTTTGTTGGGGAAGTGCTCGGGTCTCATATGCAGCCACACCCAATCTCCTGGTTAGAATAGGACTTGCTTCCTCGTCTTGTTTACCCTAGTCGTGACTTGCTCATCCCTTTTCTCAATGTTACCATAGACTTTCTCAAAAATCTTTTTCATATATTCGGCTTTAGTAACACCTTCGACATCCATCATCTCGGCCGGTGGTAAAGGAGTAAGGCTCAAAGGTGTGTCGGGATTACGTCCATATACCACTTCAAATGGTGACATCCGTGTGGTTGAATGCCGGGCTGAGTTATAAGCAAACTCAACTAGTGGAAGACATTATATCCAATTCTTCAAATTGTTCCCAATAGCAGACCTAAGGAGAGCTCCGAATGTGCGGTTGACTAATTCGGTTTGACCATCCGTTTGGGAGTGACAAGTGGTGAAAAATAGTAGCTTAGTCCTCAATCTCTTCCATAACGTCCGCCAAAAGTGTGATAAGAACTTGGTATCACGGTGGAAGATGATAGTCTGAGGAATCCCATGTAGGCGAACCACTTTTTTGAAGAACAAGGTGGCGGTTTGTGAAGCATCATTAGTCTTGGCACATGGTATTAAGTGTGCCATCTTGAAAAATCTATCAACTACCACAAAAATAGAATCCTATGATGAATCTTGGGCAGCCCCAAAACGAAGTCCATCGAAATATCAACCCATGGTGTTGTCGGAATGGGTAACAGAAGATACAAACCGTGGGGATGAACCTTAGACTTGGCTTTCTTGCATATCACACATCTATCACAGTAGGTCAAGACCATCTTTTTCATCCTTAGAAAATATAAATGTTCCTTCAATGTGCTCAAAGTCTTCTCAACTCCAAAATGACCCATTAATCCACCCCCGTAGGCTTCTTTCACCAATAGTTCCCTCATGGAACTTTGGGGTATGCACAACTTCTTATCCTGAATAAAAATCCATCATGAAGGTAGTATTTAGTGTAGGAACCAGTCCCATGTCCAGCAGAACTATCCTTCAAATCCGGGTCCTCTTCATATAAACTCTTAAGGAACTCAAACCCAAGCATCTTCGATTCCATGGTGGTAATGAGTGTGTGTCTCCTAGAGAGGGCATCAGCTACTATGTTCTCCTTCCCCTTCTTGTATTTTATCACATAAGGGAAAGTCTCTATAAAATCTAACCACTTGGCATGACGTTTTTTCAAAGTTGTTTGGCCCCTTAAATATTGTAAGGTCTGGTGATCGGTGTGGATGACGCATTCCTTTGAGAGAAGGTAATGCTACCATGTTTGCATGGCTCTAACCAAAGGATAGAGCTCCTGGTCATAGGTGGGGTAATTCAAAGCAGCCCCACTCAATTTTTTGCTAAAGAACGCAACCGGTTTGCCTCCTTGCGTCAAAACCGCTCCAATGCTTACACCGGAAGCTTCACACTCTACTTTAAACGTCTTATTGAAGTCCGGCAAGGTCAGTATGGGCGCGTGGGTAAGGTCATATTTAAGGTCCAGAAATAACCTCTCTTGAGCTTCTCCCCATTCAAAACCTACACTCCTCTTGATTACCGAAGTTAGTGGCGCGGCGATAGTGCTAAAATCCTTGACGAACTGAAAGGACCTACCCCGGAACAATAAGACGGAACCCGCGGAAAATACGAAATTTTTAAAACTTTTTCTTAAAATATTTCTAATCGGTGATGAATTAAAACTTACTTGTTACTCAAGCTAAAGACTCCACATCTAATACAAGACAAACACTTAAACCTTAATGCAATAGGGATCGATCGATCTTCCCAGGATCAATCTATTCTATTCCCTAAAAACAGACCCGAAACTTCTGCCTTAAGAACGCCCCTCAGGAACGGTCGATCCTCCCAAGAACGGTCGATCCTGACCCCCTAGGATCGATCGATCACCCTTGAACCGATCGATCTTCACACCCTAAAACGATCCAGAAATTTTTACATCAAAACGGATCGACTGATCATACCTTGATCGGTCGATCTCTTACCTCCACCAAAATAACCCGATCACTCTGGCCAAAATAACCCGCCAGGATCGATCGATCTCATCCCGGGATCGGTCGATCCTAACCCCTAAAAACTGGCCAGAAATCTTCTGCTTCGAAAACAACCTAGAGGATCGATCGATCCTACTTGGATCGGTCGATCTCTCCTTTGCCCTGCGACCAAAACAACTTCACTCAAGCAACACACAACAACAACCAACAACCAACCATGACATTTCTTAAGCATTCAAAACCATCTTAACATACCAATATGCATCATATCAAGTTCAAACATTGCATCCTAAGTACACAAGTTATAAACAACACAAAAGATGCAAAAAGGGAACCCGTTATGCCTAGATCATCCATCTTCCTTCTCGGCCTTGGTTCCACGAGCTCCGCTATTTAAGACTTGTCCTTACCTGCACCAAAAGAGGCGTGTAAACATGGATAATGCTTAGTGAGGCGGTCTTCCCGTCTCACGGCCATAACACATATGATTCAAGAATTCACGCAATTGAATGTAACTTAAGGAAATACACCACACATATCGTGAAAGAGCTCAATCACACACACATCACACATATGGACAAGCCATAAGTCACACCCATAAGGTCTAGTTCCTAAGAGCACACAATCACGAAATTCAAGAATCACACACAAACGGTCACGGTCACGCACTCACCTTTGCTCCACGGTTTGTACAAGAATACTTTGACGATTTCCAAACTTTAAGCTTATTTCTTCTTGGCTCTTACTCAACTCAACACCAAGATATCACCAAAATACCTAACAAAAGGTCACCAAAACACTTCTCAAAGGGTGATAACAAGTAATCAAACTCGGATTACTCAACCCCTCCCCCAAATCGGATTCTTCTTCTCAAAAACAGGGCCTCCTTTAACCGATCATAACTTTTACCCTAGCTCAAAGTTTAGAAATTCCTTCGGTGAACCTCAATATCAAACTCTCAACAACCTATCTACCCAATTTCAGTCCAAACAAACAAGATTTGAGTGCCCAATCACTCCATCAAACTCTCTATGTCGCTACAGCCCAAAAACAGAGTAGTCTAGGGAGAAAAATCATATCTCCCAAACCCCTCGACACAATCCCCCAAAATTTGGTAGATAACTGGTCAAGAGATTGAAGAACTTACCCACGAAATTTCAGCTCAATCAGAGCTCTCTAGCTTGGTCGATCGGACCTCTCAAGACACCCCAAAAATTCTGTTTTCTCACCTCTTCCTCCTTTACTCTTCTTCCTTTCTCTTCTCCTCCTTCTCCCCTCTTCTTCTCTAGCTCTCTCTCTCTCTCTCTCTCTCTTCTTCTCTCTCTAATTCTAGATATTTCTTGATCAAAAGAAGAAATGAGAAGAAGAGTGTAGAAATCTTAAGAAGGAGAGGCATATACATGTATGTATATGCTTGTTGGTTTAATCAAAATTAAACCAAACCAAACCAAATCCACTAAACCGCAACAATTAATTCTCCACTTGATTCCTTTCGCTCGGTTTAGTGATTCCGTTTACTTTCCCAATATATTTGAGACATCTTTCCGCCCCGAAATATTTCTTTCACTCCCATCAAACCTTGGAATTACCGCTAATTCCGCTTAAACCGAACCACTCAGGATTACATCTCAACGATCAACCATCTGATCGAATCAACCCGCTCACTGCCCCTAGGGCCATCAATCAAGCTCGGTATTGCTCCATACTCGGTTCAATAACACTCCCAGAATGCGGCGTTGTATTATTGTCAGTTCTCTGTTCCGAACATTTCCTGAAAGAAGACGACAAGTTTGAAATCTTAATGGGGACAAATCTATATCTCGTTGAATCAGTTTTTTAAGCAGCCACATTGCGTCCCTGGGACTCGAACCCAATTCTGCAATAACCCCTGTTCCTGTCCTCGGTGTGGTCAGTACTCCATACTGTCGGGCAGCGAAGCTACTTGTTCACTAATTATGACGGTTCGCCAGGGCCGGGTCTAACATCACAAGATCCTACGCGGTCACCCAACGGCTAACTCGTCCAAATCCAATATCCCCGGATTCGAACGAGTAAGTCGTCAAACGACCTAGCATATTAGAATCCAATACCACAGGATCCTAATATACTAAGTCCCCGTGAGATCCAATATCGTAGGAACCCACCACGGGCTACCGATCTAGGATATCACATATCGTAATCAGTAAAACCCCCCTGAGATCCAATATCATAGGACCTCACCCTGGGTTACCGATCTAGGGTACCGCATACCCTAATCAGTAAAAAACCCACTGATATCATAAGATCTCACCCAGGACTACCGATCTAGGATACCGCATATCCTAATCAGTAAAAATCCACCCTGTTAGGATTATCAGGCAATCCTAACCAGCATCATTAGAGTCAAATATCATATGACTCTAATGACCCCTCATTGGGGTTATATCACACAACCCAATGACCCGTCAATAGGATTGAATATCACACAATCCTATCGACCCCAACCACGTATTAGGATCTAGTGATCTAAACCCAAAAATCCCCGAACCGAGATGGAACAACCACCGCTCCCAACTCCTCAACACATGAAATACCACATCATGTGTCAACCCGCCGATACATGAAATACCACATCATGTACTCGACATCCCTAATACATGAAATACCGCATCATGTATTAGTCATTCTCAACAATTCGATAAACATTCACATATTAATAATTTCTCGTCAAATACAACAATCCCGAGGGTCCATTGCAACAAACATCAAATACAATTACAACTCGAGAGGATGACTAAGGAACACGGATGTTACACGTACCGACGGTAGAAACTTGCTAATCCGTGGAAGCTTTTCACTTGACTAACGTTGGTGGGTCTAGGCCAGCCTTGAATGGCTTCAATCTTCTCCAAATCTACACGAAGACCTTTAGAACCCACTACAAAACCAAAGAAAACAAGCTCACTAGTACAAAAAATGTATTTCTTGAGGTTAGCATATAATCCTTCATTCCTAAGAGTTTCTAACACCAATTTAAGATGTGATACATGTTTAACCAAGCAAGTACTATAGACCAAGATATCATCAAAGTATACTACCACGAATTTGCTAATTAAAGGGCGAAGGATATGGTTCATGAGTCTCATGAATGTGCTTGGAGCATTGGTGAGTCCAAACGGCATCACTAACCATTCATATAGACCATGCTTGGTCTTGAAGGCGGTCTTCCATTCATCTCCCTCCCGCATGCGCACTTGGTGATAGCCACTTTTCAAGTCGATCTTTGAGAAGATGGTGGCACCACTTAACTCGTCTAGCATGTCACCTAACTGTGGTAGGGGGTGGCAGTACTTGATGATAATGTTGTTGATAGCCCTATAATCCACACACATACGGTAGAAACCATCCTTCTTTGGCACTAATAACACCGGAACGGCGCATGGGCTTAAGCTCTCCCGCACGTAGCCTTTTTTCATCAAATCTCTAACTTGTTTCTCAAGCTCTTTAGCCTCATTAGAATTGACCCGGTATGCTGGCCGATTAGGTAGTTGAGCTCTGGGAATGAAATCGATTTGATGCTCTATGCCCCTTAGAGGTGGGAGACTCGTGGGCAATTCCTCCGAAAGATATCACGGAAGTGGTCTAGAACTTGTTGCACCTTCGTGGGCACCTCCACCGTAACCTCTCCTACACTCAACAACTCCTTAAAAACCATTAGTACCACATTACAAGTATCATCATGTAAGGACCGTCAAATGTCACTAGGATCTATAAGGAAATTAGACTTAGCAATGCTCTTTTCCTTAGCCAATTTCAATTGCATTTCATGCACTTGTGATGGAAGTAATGGGGCTAGGCTAATGCGCTTTTTATCATGAACTAATGAGTAACGGTTTGTTCTACCATCATGCATTACTTCTCTATCAAATTGCCACGGCCTACTGATGTAGCAGATTTTTAAGTTTATGTTATTTGTCAAATGGCTTAATGCATATTCATGTCATTGTAATACAGAAAGGTGTCAATCCAAATGGGTGCGATATTAACCAAGAAGGATGCAATCAAACAGATTAAGTCAAGACAAGCAAGCAATAAGATATGAAACTATCAACCTAAACAGAGAACTAGAAACAGAGATTCCTAGCAAGAAAACAGAGACTATAGGCAACTAGCAAATTAGCAAAACAGAGACTCCTAGCAAAACAGAACGAAAACAGAGCAATAGTAGAGTAACAGAAATCAATCAAGCAAGAAAAGCTCCTAAGGATGGGGTAATTGACTTGGTGTATCCTCTTAATCTACCTAGATGGTTTAACCAACTCAATCAAGCTATTCCCTAGACATTAAACTCAAAAGCAGTCAAGTTCATTCCCATGATAAATAACCTCAGGCTAATCTAGTTCCAGACCTAATCCCTTAGCGAAATCTAGCTTAGCAGACATTAAGATTCAGTTTAATAAAGCCAATAAACACCCTAGACAACTAATCTCTTAGGCTAGGAATGTAAATCTCTGGAATTAGTTCTGTCAGGCATTTTATCAAACACCTTCTGGGTGTGGAAATACCTAATTTCTAATTCCAATTGATCAGAGAGTAATTAGCATTAAGAATACTAATCTAGAAGGGAAATCAAGCAATCTACACTTAAACCACCCAGGAGACCAAGATTCCATACCTAATTTATCCCATCTTTAAGAACCCTAATGACTACTCAGAACTCATAAAGAACAACAAAATCATAAACCCAGAAATCATAAAAACTTGCATAAGTAGAGAGATAAGGAAGAGAAAAGATAGAATAGAAAGATTCAAACACAAATACTCAGTAGAATCCAAGTTACAGGATCCAGGAAACAAGAACAGATGAAGAACACTTAAGAAAATCGAGATACCTAAGTTTTAAACGTTTTAGAGTATTTATACTAAGAGATTAAAAAAACTAAATCACTCAGTGTGAAGGAGGGCTCGACCATAGGTGGTCGAGCTGTGTGCTCGAGCTAGGCTAAAATCAAGATTGCATTTTTATTTTTTTAGGCTCGAGATAGGGGCTCGATCATGTGTGTTCGAGCTAACTCTAAAAACTTCAAGACTCCTCTTTTATCCTCAGCTTGATCTGTGGACTCGACTTGGCTTAGTCGAGCCGGACTTCAGGGCTCCAAGATTGCGTTTTTATGATGGACTCGATCAGATAGCTCGACCATGGGTGGTCGAGCCAGTCCTCAGAAATTCAAGATTACATTTTTCTGCTTAGCTCGATCTCCTCCTTCAAGCTCTGTCATCGAGTCAGCCATTCTCCTTCTCCATTTGACTCCAAAGTCTCTATTATCCCTTGATTGTACCTGACAAAGGTCTAAAATACAAAATGTATGCAAACCTAATGCAAAACACCCTAAGTATGCAAAACAAGAGATAAACGCTAAGAACAAACTATTAAACAAGGCTAAATAAATGAATATTGCAACCTAAAACCATATAAAATGCAGACATATCAACTCCCCCAAACTTAGTTTTTGCTTGCCCTCAAGCAAACAGAAGAGTAGGAATGGAGAAGAGGTTTGGAAATGGGGATTCGGAACCAAAGCTTGCAGATAAAACAGATGATCTCAATGTCCAAGTTGTTAGTTCTAGAATGCAAAGTATATGAACTCTACTTAAAAATCTTAGTCATACTCTTCACATCACAACTTCAATCAAGTCTCAACCTAGACATGCATTCAAATCTACCAATCCCTTTAACATTCAATTAAGCAGAAACCATGAATCAAGCTATTCACATTCTATGAACTCATTTGGCTAAGAGTAAGGTCAAGAGACAAAGATGGTCCCTTCCATATGGTTAATCATTTCAAAGCAGGGATCTCTCAAGAAAAGGAATGAGCTTTAGCAGAATGCTAAAGGTAAGAACCAACCTATGCATACAAGAACAGACTCTCATCTACCCAACCATACACAAGTGTTCTTAACCCCTAGTTCTAAACCCAGAAAATCATCCTAATTCTACCTTTAACCATACACATCAAATTGGCGCCGTTGCCATTTGGGTGTTGTTTGTTACAATTAGGATTTCAAATCGTTTTAGATCAAGTTCTTATACAGTCTACTTTGTTACTGACTTAGTTTTTCCTTTCTGTCTCTTTGTATTTCAGGTACGACTTGACTCGATTAGCCTAGCTCGACCACGCCTGCTCGAGTCCGCCGATCGAGTTCGCCTCCCCCTGCATGCAAACGAGATCAAAAGGAAGCCAGAACCTCATTCGCTACCTCGACAATATTAACAAGCTACCACAACAGTTGAGAGAGCAGAGAGAACATCTCGGAGCAGATCAACAAGATCCACTAGAAATGGCTGATGATAATCCACCACCACAGCCTAAACATGTGCCTCATCCACGAAGGCAGCGTCTGATTGGTGCGGGAGATGCTCCCAACACTCACACCAACAGGCAAGGGATTATACCTCCTACAGTCTAGAACAACAAATATGAGATCAAGAGTGGCTTGATAGCTATGGTGCAGAGCAACGAATTCCATGGGCTGCCTATGGAAGACCCTCTTGATCATTTAGATGAGTTTGATAGGCTCTGCAGCCTTACCAAGATCAATGGAGTCAGTGAAGATGGTTTTAAGCTGCGACTCTTTCCATTCTCTCTTGGTGACAAAGCCCATCTTGGGGAGAATAATCTACCCCATGGCTCTATTACTTCATGGGATGATTGCAAGAGAGCTTTCTTTGCCAAGTTCTTCTCCAATGCTCGAACAGCTCACCTCAGAAATGAGATATCCAGATTTTCTCAGAAAGATGGGGAGATATTCTGCGAATGCTGGGAACGATTCAAAGGTTACACCACTCAATGTCCTCACCATGGTTTTAGCAATGAATCCCTCCTTAGCACACTTTACAGAGGAGTTCTCCCAAAGGTCTGAATGCTTCTTGATACAGCCAGCAATGGTAATTTCCTCAACAAAGATGTTGATGAAGGATGGGAGCTTGTAGAAAACCTTGCTCAATCAGATGGAAACTACACTGCGGAGTATGATAGAAGTGTACGGGGTAATGTTGATTCAGAGGAGAGGCATAGAAAGGAGATGAAAGCTATGAATGCCAAGTTAGATCAGATCCTACACCAGCAGAAGCATGTCCACTTTGCAAATGAAGATACGGTTTTTCAGGTTCAAGATGGGGAGGATGATGGTATGGAAGAAGTCAGCTATGTTCAGAATCAGGGTGGCTACAACAAAGGTTTCATCAACTACAAGAATAACCCAAGTCTCTCTTACAGGAGCACCAATGTTGCTAACCCTCAGGATCAAGTCTACCCGACTCAGCAGCCACAACCTCATTCCAAGCCTTTTGCTGCTTACAACCAGAATCAGGGTTTTGTTCCTAAGCAGCACTACCCGAACAGCTACCCGCAACAGGGAGTCATGGGTCCCCCACCTGGTTTCACATCTCACCAAACTCAGCCTTCTACCGCTCCAGATCATTAGACGACAAATCTGCTGCAACAGATTCTTCAGGGTCAAGCAGCTGGTGCAATGGAAGCTGCTAAGAAACTTGGTGAAATCAAAACGCAGATGGATTACAACTATAATGACCTCAATAGCAAGTTTGAGTCATTGCACTCAAAGATTAAGTACATAGAGGGCAAGACTGCATCTACTTCTAGCCCATCACAGCTCCTAGGAAAAGCAGTCCAAAACCCAAAGGACTATGCTCACATCAATGTCATCACTTTACGAAGTGGAAAGGAGTTACCAGAGAGGGAAGGTTCAGTTAAAGTCACTGAGGACAGTGAGGTTGAAGATGGGGAGGATTTAAGCTGTAAAGAATACGAAAAACACTTCTGGAGGCTGACTCTAGCACCCAACTCGACCAGACTAGTCAAGCCAGCCCTCCAGCTGTGCCAAAACCAGTGGTTTCAGAGAAAAAGAAGGCACTTTTTGTCCCGCTTCCTTACAAACCCAAACTGCCTTTCCCAGGAAGGTTTAAAAAGGACTTAATGGAGAAGTATAGAGCAATCTTTGACAAACACATGAGGGAAGCAGAGATTAGGTTATCTCTCATCGATGTCTTTTCAATGTTACCTGCGTATCAAAAATTCTTGAAGGATGCAGTGGCTGCAAAAGCAAAGGAGATTCAGGGTATGGTAATTTTGTCATAAGAGTGCAGTGCCATTATCCAGAAGAGGATTATAAAGGAGAAGCTAAGTGATCCTGGTTCATTCACTCTACCATGCTCTTTGGGGCCATTAATCTTCAAGAAATCTCTCTGTGACCTTGGGGCATCTATCAGTCTCATGCCACTCTCAGTTGCTAAGAAGTTAGGATTCTGTAACTACAAGCCTTGCAACATCTCTTTGGTGCTTGTAGACAGATCAGTTAGAACTCCTCATGGTATGCTACAAGATCTACCTCTAAAGGTTGGGTCAGTTGAGATACCTACAGACTTCATAGTGCTGGAGATGGATGAAAAACCAAGAGATCCTCTTATTCTGGGAAGACTTTTCTTAGCCACAGCTGGAGCGGTTATTGATGTTCGAAAAGGAAAGATTGATCTTAATCTTGGAAGTGATTTCAAGATGACATTTGACATCAAAGACACGATGAGGAAGCCAGAAATAGAAGAACAGATCTTTTATGTTGAGGAAACGGATCAACTTGCTGATGAACTTCTCGAGGAACTTAATGAGAAGACCACCTTCAGACTGCCTTAACCAAGAGTGGGAAAGATGGATATCTACACGAAGAAACATTGGGTTATGAGATGATTTTAGGCTCACACAAGTCTGTAGAAGCGTTAGAAGTGTTTGAAGAGCTGAATGGGACGGAAACAGAGGTTTTTGCTGCAGAACGCGCTGCCTCCACTACCCAGCTCGACCAAACTAGTCGAGCCAGACTACACTCAGCGTCGGACTCGACCAGACAGCTCGAGCTCGTCGTCGAGTCAGACCACTCTGCATCAGACAATTGGTCAGAACTCAGAGCTCCTAAGATAGACCTCAAAACTCTTCCTGCTGGGCTAAGGTACACCTTTCTTGGACCAAATTCTACATACCCAGTCATAGTAAATGATATGCTTAATGATGATGAGTTGCTTTTGCTATTGACTGAATTGAAGAAGTTTAGAAAAGTAATTGGGTATTCTCTGGATGATATCAAAGGAATTTCACCTAGCTTATGTACTCATAGAATTCACCTTGAAAATGAATCATATGCTAGCATTGAACCTCAGAGAAAATTGAACCCGAATTTGAAAGAAGTGGTTAAAAAAGAAATTCTTAAGTTGCTAGAAGCTGGAATCATCTATCCTATATCTGATAGTACTTGGATTTCTCCTGTGCATTGTGTTCCAAAGAAAGGTGGTATAACTGTTGTTAGAAATGATAAGGATGAACTAAGACCCACTAGAACTATCACTAGTCATAGGATGTGTATTGATTACAGGAAATTGAATGCTGCATCTAGAAAAGATCATTTTCCATTGCCATTCATTGATCAGATGTTAGAAAAACTTGCAAATCACCCTTATTACTGTTTCTTAGATGGGTATAGTGGTTTCTTTCAAATTCCAATTCATCCTAATGATCAGGAAAAAACTACTTTTACATGCCCATATGGAACATTTGCTTATAGGAGAATGCCTTTTGCTCTTTGTAATGCACCTGCTACTTTTCAGAGATGCATGACTTCTACATTCTCAGATTTAATTGAGGAGACTGTGGAAGTATTCATGGATGATTTTTCCGTGTATGGCTCCTCTTTCTCCTCCTGCTTGTTGAATCTTTACAGGGTGCTTACTATGTGTGAAGAGACAAATCTAGTTCTCAACTGGGAAAAATGCCATTTCATGGTTACAGAAAGAATTGTCTTGGGGCACAGAATTTCTGAGAAAGGGATAGAGGTAGACAAAGCCAAGGTTGATGTGATGATGCAGCTGCAACCGCCTAAGACTGTCAGAGATATCAGGAGTTTCCTTGGGCATGCTGGGTTTTACAGAAGGTTTATCAAGGATTTCTCAAAGATAACCAGACCACTCACTAGGCTATTATGCAAGGAACAAGAGTTCATCTTCGATTCAGAGTGCTTGAGAGCTTTCCAGCTGATAAAGGAAGCTCTAGTCTCAGCTCCAATAGTCCAAGCACCAAACTGGGACTATACGTTCGAAATCATGTGTGATGCTTCGGATTATGCTGTGGGGGCTGTTCTGGGTCAAAAGATTGAGAAGAAGCTGCATGTAATCTATTATGCAAGCAGAACACTTGATGAAGCTCAAGGGAGATATGCAACAACAGAGAAGGAGTTGCTAGTTGTTGTATTTGCTTTTGAGAAGTTCAAAAGCTATCTGGTGGGATCCAAGGTGATAGTCTACACAGATCATGCAGCATTAAGGCATATCTATGCAAAGAAGGAGACTAAGCCAAGACTGCTCAGATGGATCCTTCTACTTCAAGAGTTTGATATGGAGATTGTTGACAAGAAGGATATAGAGAATGGTGTCGCTGATCACTTGTCAAGGATGCGGATTGATGATGAATTACCAATAGATGAATCCATGCCTGAGGAACAGCTCATTGCTGTTGTCAGGACACTAGAGGATAAGAGTGTGCCCTGGTATGCAGATTTTGCGAATTACCTTGTAAGCGGTAAAATCCCTGGAAGTCTTGACGCTTACAGAAAGAAGAAGTTTCTGAGAGATGTGAACCATTACTTCTGGGATGAGCCCTACTTGTACAAAAGAGATTCAGATGGTCTATTTAGAAGGTGCATAGCTGAAGAAGATGTAAGGGGAGTTTTAGAGCATTGCCACGGTTCAGTATATGGAGGTTACTTCGCTACATTCAAGACTGCGCAAAAGATGCTGCAAGCAAGTTTATGGTGACCATCGATGTTCAAGGATGCTCAATCTTTCAACACAAAGTGTGATCCTTGCTAGAGAATGGGTAACATCAGTAGAAGGAATGAGATGCCTCAGAATCCAATTTTGGAAGTTGAAGTATTTGATGTGTGGGGCATCGATTTCATGGGGCTTTTTAACCCACCATCTTATGGGAACAGCTACATCTTGGTGGTTGTTGACTATGTCTCCAAGTGGGTTGAAGCAATAGCCTAGCCTACCAATGATGCAAAGATAGTTTTGAAGATGTTCAAGAGTATCATTTTCCCTAGATTTGGAGTGCCAGGGGTAGTGATCAGTGATGGAGGATCTCACTTCATCAACAAGCTCTTTGAGAATCTACTGAGAAAGCATGGGGTTAAGCACAAGGTAGCTACACCATATCACCCTCAGACCAGTGGGCAAGTGGAAGTGTCCAACAAGCAAATCAAAGCCATTTTGGCAAGAGTAGTAGGGGTTTCAAGGAGAGATTGGTCCTAAGCTTGATGAGACTCTCTGGGCTTATCAGACTACATTCAAAACACCCATTGGGAGAACACCATTCCAGCTAATCTATGGCAAGGCTTGCCATCTGCCTGTGGAGATTGAATACAAGGCATTGTGGGCAACAAAACTCTTGAACCTGGATATCAGGACCGCTCAGGAGAAGAGAGCATTGGATCTGCATGAACTAGAGGAGATCAGGCTGGATACTTATGAGAGTTCTAAAGTTTACAAGGAGAGGACTAAGGCCTTCCATGACAAGAAGTTGTTTCCAGGAAAACTGAAGTCTAGATGGTCAGGACCATTTATTATCAAGGAAGTTTCACCATATGGAGCAGTCACTTTGATCGGGAAGTGCGGAAACGAATTCACAGTGAACGAGCAAAGGATCAAACCGTACATGGCTGACAGCATCATTCCAGACGGAATCTCAATTCCTCTGGATGAACCTCTCCTTGCCTGAGTAAAACAGGAAGTCAAGCTTCGTGACTATAAACAAGCTCAGTTGGGAGGAAGTCCCATGTGTATCCTTATATATATTGCTTCAATTTTCTTTTTAAAACCATCGAATAATTGTGTTAAATTCTTATTTTTGGCTTGTTTTGTGATTTCAGGAAAGTATGAGCATTGAATCGTAAGAAAAAGAAAGGAACGAGAAAAATTAGTCTAGCTCGAGCACCTAGCTCGAGCACCTAGCTCGACATCCCTGATCGAGCCAAGCGATCGAGTCAGATGGAGGGAGATTTAAAATTTGAATCTTGACTTCTATGGGGACAGCTCGACCAGGTGGGGTCGAGTGGTCAAATCGAGCCCGCCAGCTCGACCACGTGCGCTCGCGTCAGTCCATCGAGTCAAGGGTTTGGGCGCTCAAAATTTGAATTTCGAAATTCAAACACAAGCTAGACGCTCCTCCCTTGTCATTTAGCCCCTCCCCTTGCCTATAAAGAAGAACTCGACCTTATGAGCTCTCCACACCAACAAAGCTTCAAGAAATCTCTTCCTTTCACCAGAATCATTTTTCTCATCTGATTCTCGAGTTTTCCTTCAAAGATCCTTCAAGATGATCAACCAGTTTCTCTTCACCAAGCCAAAAAAGTTCCAGCAGTCGCCTCAAACTCGTCGTTCATCCGCCAAAGCCATGGCCAAGCAGTTTCAGAAGATAAGAGGACATGTTTCTCCAAGCAGAGTACCAATGGAGGTAGACGCTGCACCTAGCTCGACCACCCATGGTCGAGTCAAGGGATCGAGCCAGCGTGACGAGGAGACGGCCAGAGAATTTTCAAGAGCCAAACGAGATATCGCTCATGGGAAGAAACCGATGGAACCCAGCACGCAGCAAGTTCGCAGTGAAACCGAGGAGGATGAGCCCAAATTGGTTAAAAAGTCACAAAAGAAACCAAAACAACTTTCCCCAGAAGAGTACCTGACCATACTCCTTGCTAGAGGCTTCGCATGAACAAGGTACCCTCACCGAGAAACATGTAAAAAACTTGGTATTGCCAGAGATGTGGAATATCTCTATGAAATAGGGGGCTTAAGCGCGTTCATGAGGATACAGCTCGAAGCTTACAAGGAAGAGACATACCATTTCCTTTCATCTCTCAAGGTCCACTTCTATGAAGACGAACCAGAGTATGAATCTGACGGAGGCCCGGGTTTTATCACCTTCACCTGCAGGGGTTTCCTTTACTCCCTCTCTATAAAGGAGATAGATACTTTATATGGATTCCCGAGTGGAACAGGAACGCTGCAAGATATTGACCACATGGAGCTGCAACAAATGTGGGCAACCATTGGTGATGATACCAAGCCTTATTCGTCATCAAGAAGCAAGAGCTCCCAAATAAGAAGCCCTGTGGTTAGATACCTTCACAAGGCCATAGCCAGCACATTGTTTGCACGGATGGTTACAGGAAATGTGAATGAAGGGGAATTGAGAATGTTGGATGTGTGCTTAAAAGAGGTTCTGGTTTACACAAGAGAAGGACTGGAAATGCAAGGCGATAGAGCAGATACAAGCCTCACCTTTATTTTCTTGGAACAGCTGCTCTACTACAAGGATTGGACATTGAGGATGCACAGGATGAATTCTGAAGGAGAACTTAGTATTGGAGGTATCATCACTCCAATTCTTGTTGCATGTGGTGTAGAGCTCACATCAGAGCCACATCCGCCCAGGTGGATCGATATTGGATTTTTGAGGAGGTGTCGATTTCTAGATCACAACTGGCTGATATGTTTGCATTTTGCATCGTTTTAGCTTGCATAAATCATACGTTCTGACGTGTTATTCACCCCGTTCTTGTTATTTATTCCGAGTTTTGCATACTTAGAGTGTTATGCATTAGGTCCGCATACATCCTGCATATTTGGCTTGTTACAGGTACTTTCGGGTGATTTTGGAGAAGTTAGACCAGAAGCTGTCTGGGACGTGCTGCTCGAGTCCATACATAGCAGTTGTGATCGAGTCCATGCAGGATACCCATGCAGACGTGATCGAGTCTGAGCAGGAGATGGAGCAGAAGCTCAGCTCGAGTACCCATGCTCGAGCTGTATGATCAAGCAGAGACAAAAGGTGGCGTCTTGAAGTTTCAGAACCCAGCTCGAGCCCCTGCAATCGAGTGGACTACTCAAGCTCATCTAAGAAAAATGCAGTCTTGATTTCGTCTGTTTGAGCACAGCACTCGACCAAGACTTAGCCGAGCTGGACCTTATCCTGCACATTTTTACTATTTTGCGCATGACGTTTTAGGGCTTTTAAGACTTAGTATAAATACCTAATGTTGGGTGAAGACTAAGAGGACTACGTTTTTATCTCTAATATTTCGAGTTTTTCCTTGTGTTCTTCTCTGTTCTTAGTTTCCAGAACTTGTAATTTGATTTCTACTTGTTATTTTGAGTTTGTTCCTTCTGTTCTATCATTATCTCTATCTATTTCTATCATCTATGCAAGTTTTTATGATTTCTGGGTTTGTATTCTTGATGTTCTTCATGAGTTTTGAGTAGTCATTAGGGTTCTTGAGGATGGGATAGATTAGGTGTAGAATCTTGGTCTTTTAGGTGGTTTAAGTGTAGATCGTTTGATTTCCCTTCTAAATCAGTGTTCTTAATGCTAGTTTCTTTCTGATCAATTGGAATTAGAACTTAGGTGTTTTTCCACCCAGAAGGTGTTTGATAAAATGCTTGAATGAACTGATGTTAGAGATTTGCATACCTAGCCTAAGGGATTAGTTGTCTAGGGTGTTTATTGACAATATTGAACTGAATCGTATTGCCTGCTAGGGTAGATTTCGCCAAGGGATTGGGTCTGAAACTGGTCTAGTTTGAGGTTACTTACCACGGGAGTGGACTTAACTGGTTTTGATGTTTGATGTCTAGGGAATAGCTTGATTGAGTTTTGTTAAACCACTTGAATAGGCTAAGAGGACACACTGAGTCGATTACCCCCATCCTTAGGAACTTCTCTTGCATTGTTGAATTTGCTGCTAGTCCTATACGCTGCTCTTTACCCCCATATGCTATTTCTGTTATTGCTTGGTTTCTGCTAGTTCTTGTTAGTCCTATACGGTACCTGTTTTAGTGTCCATTCTCAGTTTTTGTCTAGGTTGCTAGACCCCAATACGCTAATTGCTTGGCTTGACTTGAATTGCTTGATCGCATCCTTTTTGGTTAACATCTTCACCTTTATGGATTGACACCTTACTACTACAACGAAAACTTGGTCTAGTAAGAAATTGACCTACATCAATTTGGCGCCGTTGCCGTTTGGGTGTTGTTTGTTACAATTAGGATTTCAAAGCATTCTAGATAAAGTTCTTTTCCTTTTCTTTGGTTACTAATTTGACTGTCTTTGCATTTTCAGGTACACATCCCCCTGCATGCACACCAGATCAAGAGGAAGTCAGAACCTCCTTCGCCCCATCGATAATATTGACAGGCTACCACAACAGTTGCGAGCGCAGCGAGAAAACATCCAAGACGAACATCAGAATCCACTCGGTATGGAAGACCAACCACAGGTTCAAGGCATCGTCCCTCCTACGGTCCAGAACAACAATTTCGATATCAAGAGCAGCTTGATCGCCATCGTGCAGAACAACAAGTTTCATGGACTACCTATGGAGGACCCTCTTGATCATCTCGATGAGTTCGATAGGCTCTGCAGCCTTACCAAGATCAATGGGGTCAGTGAAGATGGTTTCAAGCTAAGGCTCTTTCCCTTCTCTCTAGGTGACAGAGCCCATCACTGGGAAAAGACTCTACCCCATGGATTCATCACTTCATGGGATGACTGCAAGAAAGCCTTCTTGGCCAAGTTCTTCTCCAATGCCAGGACAGCTCGCTTGAGGAATGAAATTTCTGCGTTCACTCAGAAAGATGGTGAAAGTTTCTGTGAATGCTGGGATCGCTTCAAGGGCTACACTACTCAATGCCCTCACCACGGTTTCAGCAAAGAGTCACTCCTTAGCACTCTCTACAGAGGAGTTCTCCCGAAGGTCCGCATGCTTCTAGATACCGCCAGCAGTGGTAACTTCCTCAACCAAGACGTTGATGCTGGCTGGGCACTTGTGGAGAACCTAGCCCAATCTGATGGTAACTACACTGCTGAGTATGATAGGAGTGTCCGGCCAAGTATTGGAACAGATGATCAGACTAGGGCCATCAAGGCCTTGACCGCTAAGTTAGATCAACTACTACAGCAGAAGAAACAGGTTCACTTTGCTTCTGAGGATACAGTGTTCCAAGTTCAAGATGGGGAGGATGATGATCTACAGGAAGTCAGCTATGTGCAGAATCAGGGTCAGTACAACAAAGGTTTTATCAACTACAAGAACAACCCGAATCTGTCTTACAGGAGTACCAATGTTGCTAACCCTCAAGATCAAGTCTACCCACCTCAGCAACAACCTCAGTCCAAGCCTTTTGTTCCCTACAATCAGCAACAGAACTTTGCCCCTAAACCGCATTTTCAGAATCCTCACCAACAACAGGGAGCCCCGTTTCCACCACCAGGTTTTCCGTCGCAGCATGCTCAGTCTTCTATTGCTCCAGATCAACAGATAAACGCCTTGCTGCAGCAACTCCTACAGGGTCAAGCAACTGGTGCACTTGACACAGCCAAGAAGTTTGGTGAACTTAAAACCCAGATCGACTACACCTACAATGATCTTAACAGCAAGATTGAGTCTCTCCAGTCCAAGATTCGTTCCATCGAGGGCAAGACAGCTTCGTCCTCTAACACTTCCCAACTTCCAGGTAAAGTGGTCCAGAACCCTAAGGACTACGCTCACATCAATGCCATCACTCTGCGGAGTGGGAAGGAGTTACCTGAGAGGGAAGGATCTCCTACGATCACTGCGGACAGTGAGGATCAAGACGGGGAGGATTTGGTTCCCAAAAACGACCAAGACAAGAGTCCCACGCCTGCTGGAGCACCCCAACTCGACCTGAATAGTCAAGACAGTCTACCTCCTGCACCTAAATCTGTGATTTCAGAGGAAAAGAAGGCACCATATGTTCCTCCTCCTTACAAGCCCAAATTGCCTTTCCCAAAGAGGTTTAAGAAGGACTTAATGGAGAAACATAAACAAATCTTTGATAAGCATATCAAGGAAGCTGAGATCAAGTTGCCTCTCATGGATGCCTTCTCCATGGTACCTGCCTATCAGAAGATTTTGAACGATGCAGTAGCTGAGAAAGACAAGAAGGTTCAGGGTATGGTTGTCCTATCAGAGGAGTGCAGCGCCATCATTCAGAAGAGAGTCGTCAAAGAGAAGTTAGGCGACCCGGGTTCTTTCACTTTACCGTGCTCTCTAGGTCCACTAGTTTTCAAGAAATCTCTCTGTGATCTTGGAGCATCTATCAGTCTTATGCCACTCTCGGTTGCAAGGAAGCTAGGATTCAGCAACTATAAGTCCTGCAACATCTCTCTGGTGCTTGCAGACAGATCAATTAGGACTCCTCATGGTATGCTAGCAGATCTTCCTCTGATGGTTGGTACAGTGAAGATACCTACAGATTTTATAGTTCTTGAAATAGATGAAGAACCAAGAGATCCTCTGATCCTGGGCAGACCTTTCCTTGCTACAGCCGGTGCAGTCATTGATGTCCAAAAAGGGAAGATCGATCTCAATCTTGGGACTGATCTCAAGATGACATTTGATGTCAAGGAGACTATGAGGAAGCCGGAAATAGAAGGACAAGTGTTCTATGTTGAGGTAATGGATAAGCTTGCTGATGAGCTTCTGGAGGAGTTTAATCAAGATGATCACCTTCAGACTGCCTTAACCAAGAGTGGTAAGGATGGGTATTTGCATGAAGAGACCTTGGGGTATGAGATGATTTTAGACTCACACAAGGTTCTGGAAGAGTCAGACGGGTTTGAGGAGCTGATAGGGGCCAACACAGAAATTCATGCTGTCGAGGACACCAAGCTCGACCAGCAGACCCAAGACAGACAGCTCTCTGCAGCAGACGACTGGTCAGAACTGCGAGCACCTAAGGTAGACCTCAAACCTCTTCCTTCTGGGCTAAGGTACGCTTTCCTTGGACCAAACTCTACTTACCCAATCATAGTAAATGACATGCTGAATGATGATGAGTTGAATTTGCTGTTGATTGAGTTGAGGAAGTATAGGAAGGCAATAGGATACTCTCTTGATGATATAAAAAGAATTTCACCTAGCTTGTGCACTCATAGAATCCATCTGGAAAATGAATCATATGCTAGTATTGAACCCCAGAGGAGATTGAATCCTAATTTAAAAAAAGTTGTTAAAAAGGAAATTCTTAAGTTGTTAGGGGCTGGAATCATATACCCCATATCTGATAGTACTTGGATTTCACCTGTGCATTATGTACCTAAGAAGGGAGGCATTACTGTGGTTAGAAATGATAAGGATGAATTGATACCCACTAGAACTATCACTGGCCGTAGAATGTGTATCGATTACAGGAAGTTAAATGCTGCATCTAGGAAAGATCATTTTCCATTGTCATTCATTGATCAGATGCTAGAGAGACTTGCTAATCATCCATATTACTGTTTTTTAGATGGGTATAGTGGTTTCTTTCAAATTCCTATTCATCCTAATGATCAAGAGAAAACTACATTCACTTGTCCATATGGAACATTTGCATATAGGAGAATGTCTTTCGGTCTTTGTAATGCACCTGCTACTTTTCAGAGATGCATGACTTCTATATTCTCGGATTTAATAGAGGAGACTGTTGAGGTATTCATGGATGACTTTTCCGTGTATGGCTCTTCTTTCTCTTCCTCTCTTTTGAACCTTTGCAGGGTACTCACTAGGTGTGAAGAGACGAATCTGGTTCTGAACTGGGAAAAGTGCCACTTTATGGTCAAGGAAGGAATCGTCTTGGGGCACAAAATTTTTGAGAAAGGTATAGAGGTAGACAAGGCCAAGGTGGACGTGATGATGTAGCTGCAACCACCCAAGAATGTCAGGGATATCAGAAGCTTCTTGGGGCACGCTGGGTTTTACAGAAGATTCATCAAGGACTTCTCAAGGATAGCCAGACCACTGACAAGGCTGTTGTGCAAGGAGCAAGAGTTCCTGTTTGATACAGAATGTTTGAAGGCTTTCCAGCTCATTAAGAAAGCCTTAGTTACTGCTCCAATAGTCCAAGCACCAAACTGGGACTATCCATTTGAGATCATGTGTGATGCATCGGACTATGCTGTAGGAGCCGTACTGGGCCAAAGGATTGAGAAGAAGTTATATGTGATCTACTATGCAAGCAGGACGTTTGATGATGCTCAAGGGAGATATGCTACAACAGAGAAGGAGTTGCTGGCTGTAGTCTTTGCTTCCGAGAAATTCAGAAGCTATCTGGTTGGGTCTAAGGTGGTAGTCTATACGGATCATGCAGCACTAAGGCATATCTATGCTAAGAAGGATACTAAGCCAAGATTGCTCAGGTGGATACTCCTTCAAGAGTTTGACATGGAAATTGTTGATAAGAAGGGAATAGAGAATGGTGTGGCTGATCACTTGTCAAGGATGAGGATAGATGACCCAGCACCTGTTGATGACACCATGCCTGACGAGAGACTCCTAGATGCTGTTTCTGTGATAGGAGTAAAGGACATACCTTGGAATTCAGATCTAGCCAATTTCCTTGCATGTGGTGAGTTACCTGATGATCTTGATGCTTACAGAAAAAAGAAGTTTCTGAGAGATGTCAAGCACTACTACTGGGACGAACCTTTCCTATACAATAGAGGTACAGATGGTCTGTTCAGGAGGTGCATAGCACAAGATGAGGTTCAGGGTGTGCTTGAGCACTGTCATGGGTCTGCTTATGGAGGACACTTTGCTACGTTCAAGACTGTTTAGAAGGTACTGCAAGCGGGTCTATGGTGGCCTACAATGTTCAGAGATGCTCAAGCCTTCATCACCAAGTGTGATCCTTGCCAGAGAATGGGAAACATCAGCAGAAGGAATGAGATGCCACAGAACCCAATTTTGGAAGTAGAGGTGTTTGACGTTTGGGGGATTGATTTTATGGGTCCTTTCAACCCACGATCTTCTGGGAACAGCTACATCTTGGTAGCTGTTGATTATGTCTCGAAGTGGGTTGAAGCCATAGCTTGCCCTAGCAATGATGCAAAAGTCGTTCTGAAGATGTTCAAGAGCATCATTTTTCCCAGATTTGGTGTGCCAAGAGTTGTTATCAGTGATGGGGGGTCTCATTTCATCAACAAGCTCTTTGAGAATCTTCTGAAGAAGCATGGGGTAAAGCACAAGGTGGCTACACCATATCACCCCCAGACTAGTGGTCAAGTAGAGGTGTCCAACAAGCAGATTAAAGCCATCCTGGCTAGAGTAGTGGGCGTTTCAAGAAGAGATTGGTCTGCTAAGCTGGATGAAACCCTCTGGGCGTACAGGACAGCATTCAAGACTCCTATAGGGCGAACACCATTCCAGCTCTTTTACGGCAAGGCTTGTCACCTACCAGTTGAAGTTGAGTATAAGGCGTTATGGGCAACGAAACTTCTGAATTTGGATATCAAGCCTGCCCAGGAAAAGAGAGTATTGGACCTGCATGAGCTAGAAAAGATCAGGCTGGATGCCTATGAGAGTTCTAAGATCTACAAAGAAAGAACCAAAGCCTTCCATGACAAGAGAATCTTGCACAAGGAGTTCAAGGCTGGTGATCAAGTCCTCCTTTTCAATTCTCGACTCAAGCTGTTTCCGGGAAAGCTCAAGTCCAGATGGTCCGGACCGTTTTCTGTCAAGGAAGTTTCACCCTACGGAGCGATCACCTTATTTGGAAAGGGAGGAAACGAATTCACAGTGAATGGACAGAGGCTCAAACCCTATCTAGCTGATACCGTCATTCTAGAAGGAACTTCGATTCCTCTGGATGAACCTTCCACCGCCTAAGCGAAACAGGAAGTCAAGCTTAGTGACTATAAACAAGCTCACTTGGGAGGAAGTCCCATGTCTATCTCTGTACATATTTCTTTGCCTTAGTTTTTAAAACGTCAAATAAGTGTGCTAAGCTATTTTAATTTTGTCTTGATTGTGTGATTTCAGAAAACATGAGAGGTGGATCATAAACCTTAAGAGGGAATTTTCAAAAATTCAAAATTCTGATATGTGGACCCGAGTCGGAGGTGTCATGGTCAATACAGAGTCCACATGGTCGAGTCGGAGGTGTCATGGTCAATACAGAGCCCACACTCTTTCAACACGCCCCACACTCGACCCACACACGCTCCTCCTTGTCCTTTGTCCCCTCCCACTTGTCTATACAAGCCAAACCTGATTCAGAAGGTGCCAAAGAAGCGTCCACTCGATCAAAAAGGTGTCAGAGAAGTGACGACTCGAGCCCACACTACTTCAACGCGCTTTCAACACTCCTTCAAACGCGTTTTCAAGCTCGAGCCCACACGCTAGAATCCAAAGATGTCAGCTCGAGTCTCACCAGAGGGAGCCAACACGCTTTCAACACGCTCCCCCACTCAGCTATAAATACCGAACTCGACTTCATACTTTACTCACACCTCAAACACTCTCACTTCTCTCTTTTTCATTCCCAGAATTCTCTCTAAATTTTTCTTGCTACTCTTGAGGCTAATCCTCACGATTTTGAGTTCTCTTTCCTTGTCCTTGATCGAATCTCAGGTATGGACCATCGCCAAGCCCGTCGTAGGTCAGCTGAAGTACTCGCCCGCAACTTCCAAATATGGAGAGAGAGCATTCCCCCAACCGATGAACAAGAACAAACCGTAGAACAAGAGCAAATTGCAGTACCCATGGAGTACAAAGTCACGTCGGACTCGACCCAATATGCTCAAGCCCAAGGATCAAGCAGGAAGGGTCGGAAGTCTCGCTTGAGCACCCATACTCGAGCTGAAGAGACGAGACAAACCACCTGTGTCCAACGTGAGGGAAAAGGACAAATAGAGCAGAGTATGCATCAAGGTGGTGAAGAAACAGAGGAAGACGAGCCTCAGTTGATAAGGAAGCCTCGACGGATGAGCACCCACGCTCGAGCTGGAGGGTCGGGACAAGCTACTACGGTATCAGACAAGAAGCTCACTCAGGTCAAAAGTGAAGGAAAAGCACCAATCAAGCCGAGTATGCATCAAGGTGGTGAAACAGAGGAAGACGAGCCTAAGTTGATAAGGCAACCCCGAAAGAAGAACACCAAACCCTCCGCAACCAAGTACCTAGAGGCCCTCCTTGAATGTATTTTTGAAGGAACGAGGTACCCGCACAAAGAAACAATGCAAGCACTCGGGATTGCTAGAGATATGGAGTATCTCTTTGAGGCGGGAGGTATAAGATAATTCATGAACAAACCGCTGGAAGCCTACAAGGAAGAGACGTGCCACTTCCTCTCGTCCCTCAGGGTTCATTTCTACGATGAAGAGCCTGATGTTGAACCCGATGACGGCCCTGGCTTCATCACCTTCGCGTGCAGAGGACAATGTTATGCCCTTACCATCGCGCAAATCTGCAACCTATATGGTTTTTCTGGAGGTGACGAACTGATTCAAGATTTTGATCATGAGGAGCTCCAACAATTATGGTCGACCATAGGAGACAGCACCAAACCTTTCTCCTCCTCTAGAAGCAAGAGCTCAAGCATCCGAAGCCCTGTCCTGAGGTACCTACATAAGATAATAGCAAGCTCTATGTTTGCAAGGAAGGTGACCGGGACGGTGAATGAAGGTGAACTAAGGATGCTGGACTTATGCTTACTGCCACTTCTGGGAAGCACAAGAGATGGGCGGAAGATGCAGGGAGATAGAGCAGATGCTAACCTTGCCCTTGTTCTGATGGAGCAATTGATATATCATGGTTTTTACCCGTTTTTAGCCATGATATAAGTTGTTTTATCGAGTCTTTCTTGTGTTTTTGTATCGTTCTGGAGTCTTTTCAGGTCTTAGCACGTTTGGGACGAAATTAGAGATTTTGGAACCATTTGGAGCCTTTTGGAGCAAACCGAAGAAAGTACCCGTTTTGAAGACTCAGTATCGATCGACACCATCTCGGTATCGATCGATACCGACGTAACTGACGCGGAGATAGAGAGATATCCAAGGAAGAGAATTTTCACCATAAGAAGCCCAATACTTTCCCTTATTTACAAAGAGGCCTAGCTCGTGTTTTTTAGACCTATTTAAGCAAACTTTTAGTCATTAGGTTAGGAGGAGGCAGACTTTACTTTTCACTATTATTCTTGAGCCACCATTGAGATTTGAGAGCTTTTGTGAGGGAGACGGATCCAAGACTTTGTTCATCATAGAGAAGATCCCGAACCCTTGTTTTTATTCTTTTGTTATACTCAATTTCATGATCTATTCAGTTATGCTTTGTTTCTCATCAATCATGTCTGAGTAATCTCATTTTAGGTTCAGGGTTTTCTCATATGGATTTCTCTGATTTATGATGATTGATTTGTTAGGGTTCATAACCTGAATAGTTCTTCACCATAGGTTGTTCTCAAAGTTATTTCTAGTCTGATCACCTAGAACATAGAACTTAGATTTATCGATTAGGCACGACAGTGCAATTGAGTAATCTGATAAAACCTAGGGTGAGCAATTCGGTTATCTGCAAAGAGATTTGGTTTAATCGAATTGTGAACATATCAAACTTGAATTAATTGCTGGTTTAATTTGTAGGATTTGCAAAGAGATTTGAAATTCTAGATTTTAGACTTAGTTAGTTTTCGCAATGACAGTTGGTTGACTATATTATCGTGTTTGAGTTTAAGAACGGCGCTTAATTGAATTGAACCTTAATTGATTAATTATTATCTATCATTGATTTTCTGAGAATTTCCCTGAGCCTAGCTCCCATCCATATTAATTCAACCTAAGTTCAATTTGATCATTTGTTTTCTCGTCATTCACTGTTTGCTTAGCACAATCTGCATCTTTCATCTACTGAGTGAGTTTTTGAAATAGGTCAATTCCTTACTAGACCAAAGTTTCGTTGTAATATAGTAAGGTGTCAATCCATAAGGGTGAAGATATTAACCAAAAAGGATGAGATCAAATCATTCAAGTCAAGCCAAGCAAGAGCGTATAGGACTCTAACACCCTAGACAGAAACCAAAAATGGAAACTAAACAGATACTGTATAGGACTAACAAGAGCAAGGCAATACAGAAACAGTGTATAGGGCTAGACGAGAATTCAATCAATGCAAGAGAAGTTCCTAAGGATGGGATAATCGAACCAGTGTATCCTCTTAGCCTACCCAGGTGGTCTAACAAAACTCAATCAAGCTATTCCCTAGACATCAAACATCACAACCGGCTAAGTCCACTCCCGTGATAAGTAACCTCAAGCTAGACCAGTTCCAGACCCAATCCCTTGGCGAAATCTACCCTAGCAGGCAATAAGACCCAGTTCAATATTGTCAATAAACACCCTAGACAACTAATCCCTTAGGCTAGGTATGCAAATCTCTAACATCAGTTCATTCAAGCATTTTATCAAACACCTTCTGGGTGGAAAAACACCTAAGTTCTAATCTCAATTGATCAGAGAGAAATTAGCATTAAGAACACTGATTTAGAAGGGAATTTAAACAATCAACTCTTAAATCACCTAGGAGACTAAGATTCCACACTAATCTAACCCATCCTCAAGAACCCTAATGACTACTCAGAAATCATGAAGAACAACATAATCACAAACCCATAAATCATAAAAACTTGCATAGATGAAAGAGATAGATAGAGAAAAGATAGAACAGAAGGAATTAACTGAAAATAACAAGTAGAAATCAAACTACAAAGTCTAGCAATCAAGAACAATGAAGAACAGTAGGGAAACTAGAAAATTAAGCATAAAATTAAAACTTAGAAATCTTAATCCCACATTTAGGTATTTATACTAAGTCTTAAAAACCCTAAAACGTCATGGGCAAAATGGTAATAAACGCTCGGGATGGTCTAGCTCGACCACGTCTGGGTCGAGTGGTGTGCTCGAGCTGCTGAGATCAAGATTGCATTTTTGTGTGCTTGAGCTCGAGCCTCCTACTCGACCCTATGGGCTCGAGCTGGGTTCAGAAACTCCAAGACTCCTCTTTTTCTTGAGCTCGATCATGGAGCTCGAGCGTGGGGCTCGAGCTTGGCCAAAAACCTCCAAAATGACACCTTTTGTGTTGACTCGACCCCTTAGCTCGACCCTATAGGCTCGAGCTTGCTTCTGCATCATCTCCAGCCTTAGCTTCCTCGTCTTGACCCTAGTGGCTCGAGTCAGATGCCCTAGACAGCTTAATTTGATGCTAACTTCTCCAGAATCGCCTAAAAGTACCTGTAACAAGCCCAATATGCAAGATGTATGCAAAACTAATGCAAAACACTCTAAGTATGCAAAACTAGAGATAAATGACAAGAACAAGTTAAATAACATGTCTAAATGAATGAATAATGCAAGCTAAAACCCTATGAAATGCAGACATATCAATTCCCCCAAACTTAGTCTTTGCTTGCCCTCAAGCAAACAGAAGAATAAAAATGGAAAAGAGGTTTGAAAGTGGGGATTCAGAACCAAAACTTGCAGATATAACCGATGATCTCAATGTCCAAGTTACCAATTCTAGAATGCAAAGTTTATGAACTCTACTCAAAAACATTAGCCATACTCTTCACAGCACAAGTTTAATCAAATCTCAACCTAGACATGCATTCAAATCTATCATTCCCCTTAACATTCATTTAAACAGAAACCATGAATCAAGCTATGCACATTCAATGAACTCATTTGGCTAAGGGTAAGGTCAAGAGACAAAGATGGTCCCTTCAGTACGGTTTTATCATTTCAGAACAAGGATCTCTCAATGAGAAGGAATGAGCTTTAGTAGAATGCTAAAGGTAAGAACCAACCTATACATACAAGAATAGACTCTCATCTACCCAGTCCTACACAAGTGTTCTTAACCTTCAAGTCTAAACCCAGAAAGTCATCCTAACTCTACCCTTGACCCTTAGGTTTCCCTTTTTGATTTCTTGGATCAGTTTCATCTTTTCTTTTTGTTTCTGGCTCTAGGAGAGGTTATACAAATACTTCTAGCGGACTGGGGTTTTTCTCATGGGTTTTCAGGACCAGCTTGGGCATTTTTCATGTTTTTAAGACTTTAAACTTTTTGCCCTTTCTATCGTTATACTCAGCACCCCCTAATCCTTTACTAGATACTTAGTAGACATTCAGATCATTCCCCTCCTAAGAGCTTTTATCCTTTTCTTTCAATCTTTTCCAAGTTTTTTCATTCTTTTCTATCCACAGAACCAACCCCAATACCCAATGATCAAGATCTCACCTAATTCCTATCTGATTCGAAAATTGTAAACCAGAACTACATGAGAATCTATCCTTGTCGGCTCAAACCTAACACTTTCTACCAAGCTCATTCAGAAATAGGTCTCACACACTCAAGAAAATAATATCATGGCTTGAAAGAAGGCTAGGCTAAAGGCATGGTAAAACTGTCCTAATGATGAGAACAGCTACTTGGATCAGCAAAGAGTGGTATAAACAGATGAAAGAAAATCCAAGTATGTATATGGTATCCATGAGTTCAGATGCAGTGGATAGGCATGATAATTATGAGTCAAAATTCAGGTTCAAATAGATAGGGAATGACAGAAAATCATAGCATGCTTCAGCTAAGACTCGATCTAGTTGTGCAATCAGAACATGGTTCAGTCTTACTTCAAGCTCAATATCAAGGCATTAAACAGATAGAAACGAGGGCATTGAAGTCATACAGTTAGATCAGCAAGTTTACAAGGTTTAAATCATCATCATCCCCTATGCATATGCAGCAGCCCTATATGAATCAATCTAGACTCAATCCTAAAATGCATATGCAATACTACATGAACACTCTGTTTTTGTGTAATCATTTTCGAAAATTTTCAAAAATTTTTTTTGGTTTTTCTATGCCATAGATGCATGCAAACTCAAGGATGCACAAAATCAAAATAAGAACAGAGAAAACACATCAAACAAATCTTAACCTTCCCCCCAACGCTTAAATCACACAGTCCCTTGTGTGATAAAAATTTGTGAAGAGAGACTAAGAAGCGACAGAAAACAAGAAAAACAATGCATCTAATATATACAGAAAAGGATGGAACAGGTACCTCAAGGCTTGGAGAAAAAAGAGGAGATCGATTCCTCCATACTCTCACGCGTATAGGCGGACTCGAGCTGGGTGGGCTCGAGCTGGTGGCTCGAGTCAAGCGTGTGCGTGTGTCTGGCTCGACCTCCGTGGTCGAGCTGGCTGCTCGAGCCAGACGCTGCGCCTTGTGAACGTCTCTTCTTCTTCCTTTCGTAATGCTGAAGCTGCCTTGGTTCGAAAGAGGAGGCTCTTGGTGATTCCACTGCAGGTGCAGGAGGCCTTGGTTCTTCCCGAAACGAACTGCTTCCCACTAGAACTCTCCTGGGCAAGACGACTTTCTTAGGTGTGGGGGCAATGAATTTTTGTTTGAAGTCCTTGAGCTGGTCTTTAACGTCCTTCATTTGGTCCTTAAGATCCTTCACGGTGCCTTTAAGTGCAGCAATGGTCTTGCCCTGGAACTTGTTCCACTTCTGTAGGAGACCAATCCTTTTGTGTGCTTCCTTTATAGCTGGGCTATGTGAGGTTTTAAGGCTGTACTCCTCAAAGGCATATCTCTCCGTTGCATCATCCTCCTCCTCAACAGCAATATGGTCGTCTGGACTGATGTCTTGATCCATGAACTCCTCATCTGGATTGTAAAGTCTATCAAGAGGAGGGTCGAAATCGATATTCTCACCCGTTCGCACCCTAGTTAAATCTGTGCAGGGAAGACGCATCTTGGTTTCTCCAACGGTCTGATGCAGGAACTTGTATAGATGCTTATCTGGAGGTGTTGTGTGGTCTAGGAAGCTGCACCTTCTCAAGGCTTCCACATCTATCCATTTGGGTGGACAAGGCTCCGAAAGAAGCTCCACATTGCAAGCAACAAGAATTGGAGTAATGACACCCCCAATGCAAAGGTCACCCCCAGATTCCATCTTGTGCATCCGCATTGCCCACTCCTTGTAGGAAAGTAGTTGTTCCAGCAGAACAAAAGTGAGACTCGCATCCGCTCTATCACCTCTCATTTTCGACCCATCTCTTGTATACTTCAGAAGCGGTAGTAAGCACAGGTCCAGCATCTTCATTTCTCCTTCATTTAGTGTTCCAGTCACCTTTCTTGCAAACATGGTGTTTGCTATGGTCTTGTGGAGGTACCTCAGAACAGGGCTCCTGATGCTGAAACTTTTACTCCTGGAAGAAGAGAAAGGTTTAGTGTCCCCAATGGTGAACCATAGTTGTTGAAGTTCCTCGGGGTCTATGTCTTGAGCGGGTTCATTGCCATCAGAAAAACCATATAGAGTACTCATCTCTTTGATGGAGAGGGCATAGGATCGACTTCTGCATGTGAAGGTGATGAAGCCAGGACCGCCGTCTGGTTCATAGTCAGGCTCCTCATCGTAGAAATGAACAGCTAGAGACGAGAGGAAATGGCAGGTCTCCACCTTATAACCTTCCATCTGGATACTCATGAATCTACTTAAACCCCCCATCTCATACAGGTACTCCACATCTCTAGCAATGCCGAGTTGTTTCATTGTCTCTCTGTGCGGGTAACGTGTTCCTTCGAAACCACGAGCAAGGAGGACCTCCAGATACTTTGCTGCAGAAGGTCTGTTCTTCCTTTGATGCTTCTTTATCGCCTTAGGTTCATCGTCCTCTGTAGCACCACTGTCAAGAGGAAGGTGGGGCTCCATCGGTTTCTTTCCTTCTCGTTTGGCAGGGGGGGTTTTTCCTCAAAAGCGTCAACGTCTTGACTCGAGCTTGCAGCTCGAGCTTGGGAGCTCGAGCTCGACTTCCTCCCCTTCCGACTCGACTCCATGGCTCGAGCATACGTACTCGAGTCCGGCACTTCTTCAACTTCCATGGGTTCTTCTTCTGTTGGAGGAACGATCTCTCTCCACTTCTGGAAGCTGCGGGCGAGTGCTTCTGCGGACCTGCGGCGAGCTCGAGCGGACTGCATACCTGAGGATCAGTCACAGAAAGAAGAAAAGTTCAAGAATGTGAGAATAGCTTCAAGAACAGCAACGATATATGAGGAACAAAGGATGAATACTCAAAAACAGCAAGAATCATATAGAGAGAGCTGGAAAATGAAAAAGAGAGAAGTGAGAGAGTGAGGAGGGTCTTGGGCGAGTTTGGCTTAAATAGCCAAGAGGGAGGAGACCAAAAGGACAGAGGGGAGCGTGTGGGTCAGATTTCAAACTCGAAATTTGAATTTGGGCGCCGAAAGGAGTGGACTCGATCCGACCACTCGACCACGTGGGGTCGAGCCTGTCGTCTGACACGTCCTGACACGTCTGACTCGAGCTGGCTCCTGACACACGGACTCGAGCTGGCTCCTGACACACTGACTCGAGCTTGTGGGTCGAGTACGGTCTCTTCTTCAAAATTTTCGAAAATTGAATTTCCCTCCCAAGTCACCAGTATGCAGACTCGGTCCCAGGGCTCGAGTCAGACCATTCCTATGTGTTTTTGTCTCCTTTTCATGATTTACTCCTCATACTTTCCTGAAATCACACCATCAAGACAAAATCAAACAGCTTAGCACACTTATTTGACGTTTTAAAAACTAAAACAAAGAGATATGTACAGAGATAGACATGGGACTTCCTCCCAAGTGAGCTTGTTTATAGTCACTGAGCTTGACTTCCTGTTTCGCTTAGGCGGTGGAAGGCTCATCCAGAGGAATCGAAGTTCCTTCTGGAATGACGGCATCGGCTAGATAGGGCTTGAGTCTCTGTCCGTTCACAGTGAATTCGTTTCTGCTTTTTCCCAATAAAGTGACTGCTCCGTAAGGTGAGACTTCTTTGATGGAGAATGGCCCGGACCATCTAGACTTGAGCTTTCCCGGAAACAGCTTGAGTCTGGAATTGAAAAGGAGGACTTGATCACCAGCTTTGAATTCTTTGTGCAAGATCCTCTTGTCATGGAATGCCTTGGTCCTCTCCTTGTAGATCTTAGAACTTTCATAGGCATCCAGCCTGATCTCTTCTAGCTCATGCAGGTCCAATACTCTCTTTTCCTGGGCAGGCTTGATATCTAAATTCAGAAGCTTTGTTGCCCATAACGCCTTGTACTCAACCTCAACAGGTAGATGACAAGCTTTGCCATAGAGGAGCTGGAATGGTGTTCTTCCTATTGGGGTCTTGAATGCAGTTCTGTAAGCCCATAGAGTCTCATCGAGCTTTGCAGACCAATCTCTCTTTGAAGTGCCCACTACTCTAGCCAAGATGGCTTTGATCTGCTTGTTAGATACTTCCACTTGACCACTAGTCTGGGGGTGATATGGTGTAGCCACCTTGTGCTTGACCCCATGTTTCTTCAGAAGATTCTCCAAGAGCTTGTTGATGAAATGAGATCCTCCATCGCTGATAACAACTCTTGGCACACCAAATCTGGGGAAAATGATGCTCTTGAACATCTTCAGAACCACCTTTGCATCATTGCTAGGGCAAGCTATGGCTTCAACCCACTTCGAGACATAATCAACGGCTACTAAGATGTAGCTGTTCCCAGAAGAAGGTGGGTTGAAAGGACCCATGAAATCAATTCCCCACACATCGAACACTTCCACTTCCAAAATCGGATTTTGTGGCATCTCATTCCTTACGCTGATATTGCCCATTCTGGCGGGGGTCACACGTAGTGATGAAGGTTTGAGCATCTTTGAACATTGTAGGCCACCATAAACCTGCTTGCAGCACCTTCGAACAGTCTTGAATGTAGCAAAGTGTCCTCCATAAGCAGACCCATGACAGTGCTCTAGCACACCCCGAACCTCGTCTTGTGCTATACACCTCCTAAACAGACCATCTGTACCCCTCTTGTACAGAAAAGGCTCATCCCAGTAGTAGTGGTTGACATCTCTCAGAAACTTCTTTTTCTGTAAGCATCAAGATCATCAGGTAACTCACCACATGCAAGGAAATTGGCCAGATCTGAATACCAAGGGATTGCCTTCACTCCTATCACGAAACAGCATCTAGGAGTCTCTCGTCGGGCATTGTATCATCAACAGCGCTGCATCATCTATCCTCATCCTTGACAAGTGATCTGCAACACCATTCTCTATACCTTTCTTATCAACGATCTCCATGTCAAACTCTTGAAGAAGGAGTATCCATCTGAGCAGTCTTGGCTTAGTATCCTTCTTAGCATAGATATGTCTTAATGCAGCATGATCAGTATAGACTATCACCTTAGACCCAACTAGATAGCTTCTGAATTTCTCAAAAGCAAAGACTACAGCCAGTAATTCCTTCTCTGTTGTAGCATATCTCCCTTGAGCGTCATCAAGCGTCCTGCTTGCATAGTAGATCACATGCAGCTTCTTCTCAATCCTTTGACCCAGTACAGCTCCTACAGCATAATCCGATGCATCACACATGATCTCAAATGGAAAGTCCCGGTTTGGTGCTTGGACTATTGGAGCAGTGACTAAGGCTTCCTTAATGAGCTGGAAAGCCTTCAAACATTCTGTATCAAACAAGAACTCTTGCTCCTTGCACAACAGCCTTGTTAGTGGTCTAGCTATCTTTGAGAAGTCCTTGATGAATCTTCTGTAAAACCCAGCATGACCAAGGAAACTCCTGATATCCTTGACGTTCCTTGGTGGCTGCAGCTGCATCATCACATCAACTTTGGCTTTGTCTACCTCTATACCCTTCTCAGAAATTTTGTGCCCCAAGACGATCCCTTCCTTGACCATAAAGTGGCACTTTTCCCAGCCAGAACCAGATTCGTCTCTTCACACCTAGTGAGTACCTGCAAAGGTTCAAAAGACAGGAGGAGAAAGAAGAGCCATACACGGAAAAGTCATCCATGAATACCTCAACAGTCTCCTCTATTAAATCCGAGAATATAGAGGTCATGCATCGCTGAAAAGTAGCGGGTGCATTACAAAGACCGAAAGGCATTCTCCTATATGCAAATGTTCCATATGGACAAGTGAATGTAGTTTTCTCTTGATCATTAGGATGAATAGGAATTTGAAAGAAACCACTATATCCATCTAAGAAACAGTAATATGGATGATTAGCAAGTCTCTACAGCATCGATCAATGAATGGCAATGGAAAATGATCTTTCCTGGATGCAGCATTTAACTTCCTGTAATCAATACACATTCTATGGCCAGTGATAGTTCTAGTGGGTATCAATTCATCCTTATCATTTCTAACCACAGTAATGCCTCCCTTCTTAGGTACACAATGCACAGGTGAAATCCAAGTACTATCAGATATTGGGTATATGATTCCAGCCCCTAGCAACTTAAGAATTTCCTTTTTAACAACTTCTTTTAAATTAGGATTCAATCTCCTCTGGGGTTCAATACTAGCATATGATTCATTTTCCAGATGGATTCTATGAGTGCACAAGCTAGGTGAAATTCCCTTTATATCATCAAGAGAGTATCCTATAGCCTTTCTAAATCTTCTTAACTCAGTCAATAGCAAATGCAACTCATCATTATTCAGCATGTCATTTACTATGATTGGGTAAGTAGAGTTCGGTCCGAGGAAAGCGTACCTTAGCCCAGAAGGAAGAGGTTTGAGGTCTATCTTAGGTGCTCGCAGTTCCGACCAGTCGTCTTTTGCGGAGGAGGCTGGTTCGTTGCTGGACTCGACCTGCAGGGTCGAGTTTGACGTCTTGGGTATCCCAGCTCGAGCTGCAGGGTCGAGCTCAGTATCCTGGATAGCTAAAATTTCTGTGTTGAACCCATACAGCACCTCAAACCCTTCTGATTCTTCCAGGACCTTGTGTGAGTCCAAAATCATTTCATACCCCAAAGTCTCAGCATGTAGATACCCATCTTCACTACTCTTGGTTAAAGCAGTCTGAAGGTGGTCATCTTGATTAAGCTCCTCCGAAGCTCATCGGCGAGTTTGTCCATCACTTCCACATAGAAAACTTGTCCTTCTATTTCCGGCTTTCTCATAGTCTCCTTAACATCAAATGTCATCTTGAGATCAGTCCCGAGATTGAGATCGATCTTCCCTTTTCGGACATCAATGACTGCACCGGCTGTGGCGAGGAAAGGTCTTCCCAGAATCGAGGATCCCTTGGTTCCTCATCCATTTCAAGAACTATAAAATCTGTAGGTATTTCCACTGAACCAACCATCGAGGGAGATCGGCTAGCATACCATGAGGAGTCCTAATTGATCTGTACGCAAGCACCCGAGAGAGATGTTGCAGGACTTATAGTTGCTGAATCCCAGCTTCCTTGCGACCGAAAGTGGCATAAGACTGATAGACGCTCCAAGATCACATAGAGACTTCTTGAAAACCAATGGACCGAGAGAGCATGGTAGAGTGAAAGAACCTGGGTCGCCTAACTTCTCTTTGACGACTCTCTTCTGAATGATGGCGCTGCATTCCTCGATAGGACAACCATACCTTGAACCTTTTTGTCTTTCTCAGCTACTGCATCTTTCAAAAACTTCGATAGGCAGGTACCATGGAGAAGGCATCAATGAGAGGTAACCTGATCTCAGCTTCCTTGATATGCTTATCAAAGATTTGTTTATGTTTCTCCATTAAGTCCTTCTTAAACCTCTTTGGGAAAGGCAATTTGGACTTGTAAGGAGGAGGGACATATGGTGCCTTTTTTCTCTGAAATCACAGATTTAGGTGCAGGAGGTAGACTGTCTTGACCTTCCAGGTCGAGTTGGGGTGCTCCAGCAGGCGTGGAACTCTTGTCTTGGTCATTTTTGGGAACCAAATCCTCCCCGTCTTGATCCTCACTGTCCCCAGTGATTACAGGAGATCCTTCCCGCTCAGGTAACTCCTTTCCACTCCGCAAAGTGATGGCATTGATGTGAGCATAGTCCTTTGGGTTTTGGACTGCTTTTCCTGGGAGCTGTGATGTACTAGAGGTAGATGCAGTCTTGCCCTCGATGGAACGAATCTTGGACTGGAGAGACTCAATCTTGCTGTTAAGATCATTGTAGGTGTAGTCCATCTGGGTTTTAAGTTCACCAAACTTCTTGGCTGTGTCAAGTGCACCAGCTGCTTGACCCTGTAGGATTTGCTGCAACAAAGTGTTTGTCTGTTGATCTGGAGCAGTAGAAGACGGAGCGTGGTGAGACTGAAATCCCGGTGGTGGAAACGGGGCTTGGTGTTGGTGAGGACTCTGAAAAGGCGGTTTAGGGGCAAAGTTCTGCTGCTGATTGTAGGGAATGAAAGGCTTGGACTGAGGTTGTTGCTGAGGCGGGTAAACTTGATCCTGAGGGTTAGCAACGTTGGTACTCCTGTAAGACAGATTCGGGGTTTTCTTGTAGTTGATAAAACCTTTGTTGTACTGACCCTGATTCTGCACATAGCTGACCTCTTCGATATCTTCTTCCTCCCCGTCTTGAACCTGAAAGACTGTATCCTCAGAAGCAAAGTGAACTTGTTTCTTTTGTTGTAGCAGTTGATCCAACTTAGCAGTCAAGGCCTTGATGGGCCTAGTTTGATCATCTATAGCAATACTTGGCCGGACACTCCTATCATACTCAGCAGTGTAGTTACCATCAGATTGGGCTAGGTTCTCCACAAGTGCCCAGCCAGCATCAACGTCTTGGTTGAGGAAGTTACCACTGCTGGCCGTATCTAGAAGCATGCGGACCTTCGGGAGAACTCCTCTGTAGAGAGTGCTAAGGAGTGACTCATTGCTGAAACCGTGGTGAGGGCATTGAGTAGTGTAACCCTTGAAGCGTTCCCAGCATTCACAGAAGCTTTCACCATCCTTCTGAGTGAAGCCAGAAATTTCATTCCGCAAGCGCGCTGTCCTAGCATTGGAGAAGAACTTGGCTAGAAAGGCTTTCTTGCAGTCATCCCATGAAGTGATTGATCCATGGGGTAGAGTTTTTTCCCAGTGATGGGCTCTGTCACCTAGAGAAAAGGGGAAGAGCCGTAGCTTGAAACCATCTTCACTAACACCATTGATCTTTGTAAGGCTGCAGAGCCTATCAAACTCATCCAGATGATCAAGAGGGTCCTCCATAGGTAGTCCATGAAACTTGTTGTTCTGCACCATAGCGATCAAGCTGCTCTTGATCTCAAAGTTGTTGTTCTGGACCGTAGGAGGGACAATCCCTTGTCTGTTGGTATGAGTATTAGGAGCGTCGCCTGCACCTATCAGACGGGGCCTTCGCTGAGGAGGCGCATGTTCAGGCTGTGGTGGTGGATTATGATCAGCCATATTTATTTGGTCTTGGAGATCTGTGTTGAGAAGTTCACTCGGGTCGCTCAACTGTTGTGGTAGCTTGTGAATATTATCGATGTATCGGATGAGGTTCTGACTGCCTTTAGATCTCGTTTGCATGCAGGGGGGGTACAGGACTCGATGGTAGACTCGAGCGGACGTAGGCGAGAGAAGCAGACTCGATCTGCTAGGCTCGAGCTAAGGTGCTCGAGTTAAGAAGAAAGGTCCTGCAAGCCAAAGACAGAAAAAGAAAATCAAAGTGAGTAACAGAGTATATAGAAAAGAACTTGATCTAGAACGATTTGAAATCCTAATTGTAACAAACAACACCCAAATGGCAACGGCGCCAAATTGAAATAGGTCAATTCCTTACTAGACCAAAGTTTCGTTGTAATATAGTAAGGTGTCAATCCATAAGGGTGAAGATATTAACCAAAAAGGATGAGATCAAATCATTCAGGTCAAGCCAAGCAAGAGCGTATAGGACTCTAACACCCTAGACAGAAACCAAAAATGGAAACTAAACAGATACTGTATAGGACTAACAAGAGCAAGGCAATACAGAAACAGTGTATAGGGCTAGACGAGAATTCAATCAATGCAAGAGAAGTTCCTAAGGATGGGATAATCGAACCAGTGTATCCTCTTAGCCTACCCAGGTGGTCTAACAAAACTCAATCAAGCTATTCCCTAGACATCAAACATCACAACCGGCTAAGTCCACTCCCGTGATAAGTAACCTCAAGCTAGACCAGTTCCAGACCCAATCCCTTGGCGAAATCTACCCTAGCAGGCAATAAGACCCAGTTCAATATTGTCAATAAACACCCTAGACAACTAATCCCTTAGGCTAGGTATGCAAATCTCTAACCTCAGTTCATTCAAGCATTTTATCAAACACCTTCTGGGTGGAAAAACACCTAAGTTCTAATCTCAATTGATCGAGAGAAATTAGCATTAAGAACACCGATTTAGAGGGAATTTAAACAATCAACTCTTAAATCACCTAGGAGACTAAGATTCCACACTAATCTAACCCATCCTCAAGAACCCTAATGACTACTCAGAAATCATGAAGAACAACATAATCACAAACCCATAAATCATAAAAACTTGCATAGATGAAAGAGATAGATAGAGAAAAGATAGAACAGAAGGAATTAACTGAAAATAACAAGTAGAAATCAAACTACAAAGTCTAGAAATCAAGAACAATGAAGAACAGTAGGGAAACTAGAAAATTAAGCATAAAATTAAAACTTAGAAATCTTAATCCCACATTTAGGTATTTATACTAAGTCTTAAAACCCTAAAACGTCATGGGCAAAATGGTAATAAACGCTCGGGATGGTCTAGCTCGACCACGTCTGGGTCGAGTGGTGTGCTCGAGCTGCTGAGATCAAGATTGCATTTTTGTGTGCTTGAGCTCGAGCCTCCTACTCGACCCTATGGGCTCGAGCTGGGTTCAGAAACTCCAAGACTCCTCTTTTTCTTGAGCTCGATCATGGAGCTCGAGCGTGGGGCTCGAGCTTGGCCAAAAACCTCCAAAATGACACCTTTTGTGTTGACTCGACCCCTTAGCTCGACCCTATAGGCTCGAGCTTGCTTCTGCATCATCTCCAGCCTTAGCTTCCTCGTCTTGACCCTAGTGGCTCGAGTCAGATGCCCTAGACAGCTTAATTTGATGCTAACTTCTCCAGAATCGCCTAAAAGTACCTGTAACAAGCCCAATATGCAAGATGTATGCAAAACTAATGCAAAACACTCTAAGTATGCAAAACTAGAGATAAATGACAAGAACAAGTCAAATAACATGTCTAAATGAATGAATAATGCAAGCTAAAACCCTATGAAATGCAGACATATCAGTTTTCTTGAGTTCTTGTGTTCGACCCCTAACTTTACTGCAGCAACTGCTTTAGTATCATCATAGGGTATTAGCAATTCCTAAACTACAAGGACTGGGCGATAAAGATGGGCAAGATGAAGATGGATGGCACAGGTGACCTCTGTATTGGGGGTATCATCACCCCGATACTTGTTGCTTGTGATGTAGAGCTACGATCAGTACCCTATCCACCCAAATGGATAGATATCGACTTCCTGAGGAGGTGCAGGTTCCTGGACCATACAACGCCTCCAGACGAGTACATCTATCAGTTCATGCATCCGACAGTTGGGGAAGCCAAGCTACGCCTGCCTTGCACCGATCTCACCAAGGTACGCCAAGGTCGAAACATTGATTTCCATCCTCCTCTCGATAGACTCTACAATCAAGATGAGGAGATCAGGGAACAAGGAATGGGGTCAGACGGTCAAGATGCTGTTCTGGAGGAGGTTGATCCAACAGAAAGGTACTCGTTTGAGGAGTACAAGCTCAAACCCACACATAGTCTAGCCCTGAAGGAGGCACACAAGCGGATTAATCTCCTTCAAAGGTGGAACAAGTTTCAAGGGAAGACCGTCGCCGCACTCAAGGGTACCGTGAAGGACCTGAAAGACCAAGTGAAGGACGTGAAGGACCAGCTCAAGGACTTCACGCTAAAGTTAAAATCCCCTACACCCAAGAAAACCATCGTACCTGGGAGAATTTTGACGGGGAGCGGGTCGTTTCGCGAGGAACCAAGACATCATGCACCCAAGATGGAACCACCACGAGCCTCTTCCTTCGAGCCAAGGCAGTTTCAACACGCAAGGAAGAGACGCCAAGCAGGAGGAGCATCTGGCTCACGCACCCGGCTCGAGCAAGGACGTCGAGACAGACACTTAAGAGCATCTGGCTCACGCACCCAGCTCGACCACTACCAGGTCGAGTCGACATACTCACCATAATCACCAAGGTACCCGTACTGACCCTTTCTGTATATATTAGATGCATCGTTTTTATTGTTTTCTGTTACCTCTTAATCTTTCTTTCCAAATTTTTATTACACAAGGGAATGTGTAATTTAAGTTTGGGGGGAAAGGTTAAAGTCTGTATTGATATGTTTTCTCTGTTCTTATTTTGATTTTGTGCATCCTTGAATCTGCATGCATCTATGGCATAGAAAAACCAAAAAAATCTTGAAAATTTTTCGAAAATGATTAAAAAAAAAAAACAGAGTGTTCATGTAGTCGTTGCATTCACATTTTAGGATTGAGTCTAGATTGTTTCATATAGGGCTGTTGCATATGCATAGGGGATGATGATGATTTAAAACCTTGTAAACTTGCTGATTCAACTGTATGACTTCAATGCCCTCGTTTCTAGTTGTTTAATGCCTTGATATTGAGCCTGAAGTAAGACTGAACCATGTTCTGAATGCATAACTAGATCGAGTCTTAGCTGAAGCATGCTGTGATTTTCTGTCATTCCCCATCTATTTGAACCTGAATTTGACTTATAATTATCATGTCTAGGCATAGAATTTGAACTCGTGGATACCATATACATACTTGGATTCTCTTTCATCTGTTTATACCACTCTTTGCTAATCCAAGTAGCTGATTCTCATTGTTAGATCAGTTTTACCATGCCCTTACCCTAGCCTTCTTTCAAGCCATGCTATTACTTTAGTGAGTGTGTGAGGTCTATTTCTGAATGAGCTTGGTAGAAAGTGTTAGGTTTGAGCCGACAAGGATAGAATCTCATGTAGTTCTGGTTTACAATTTTCGAATCAGATAGGACTAGGTGGGATCTTGATCGTTGGATATTGGGGTGGGTTCTGTGAATAGAAAAGAATGAGAAAAACTTGGAAAAAGAAAAGAATGAGAAAAACTTGGAAAAAGAAAAGAAAAGGGTAAGAGTTCTTAGGAGGGAAATGATCTGAATGTTTGAGTATCTAGTAAAGGATTGGGGATGTGCATAGCAAAAGAAAAAGAAAAGGCAGAAAGTTCAAAAGTCTGAAAAAACACAAAAACGCCTAAGCTAAGTTAAGAAAAGAACCCCAATCCGCTAGATGTATATGTGTATAACCCCTCCTAGAACCAAAAACAAAAAGAAAAAGATGAAACTGATCCAGGATATCAAAAGAAAAAGCCTAAGGGTGAAGGGTAGAATTAGGATGACTGTCTGGGTTTTAGACTAAGGGATAAGACCGCTTGTGTAGGACTGGGTAGATGGGAGTCTATTCTTGTATGCATAGGTTGGTTCTTACCTTTAGCATTCTACTAAAGCTCATTCCGTTTCATTGAGAGACCTTTGTTCTGAAACGTCAATACCGTACTGAAGGGACCATTTTTGTCTCTTGACCTTACCCTTAGCCAAATGAGTTCATTGAATATGCTTAGCTTGATTCATGGTTTCTGTTCTAATGAATGTTAAGGGGAATGATAGAAATGAATGCATGACTAGGTTGAGGTTTGATTGAACTTGTGCTGCGAAGAGTATGGCTAACATTTTTAAGTAGAGCTCATAAACTTTGCATTCAAGAATTAGTAACTTGGACATTGAGGTCATCCGTTATTATCTGCAAATTTTGGTTCTGAGTCCCCACTTTCAACCCTCTTCTCCATTCTCATTCCTTTGTTTGCTTGAGGGCAAGCAAGGACTAAGTTTGGGGGAGTTGATATGTTTGCATTTTGCATCGTTTTAGCTTGCATAAATCATACGTTCTGACGTGTTATTCACCCCGTTCTTGTTATTTATTCCGAGTTTTGCATACTTAGAGTGTTTTGCATTAGGTCCGCATACATCCTGCATATTTGGCTTGTTACAGGTACTTTCGGGTGATTTTGGAGAAGTTAGACCAGAAGCTGTCTGGGACGTGCTGCTCGAGTCCATACAGAGCAGTTGTGATCGAGTCCGTGCTGAGCAGAAGCTGTCTGGGACATGCTGATCAAGTCCATGCAGGATACCCATGCAGACGTGATCGAGTCTGAGCAGGAGATGGAGCAGAAGCTCAGCTCGAGTACCCATGCTCGAGCTGTATGATCAAGTAGAGACAAAAGGTGGCGTCTTGAAGTTTCAGAACCCAGCTCGAGCCCCTGCAATCGAGTGGACTACTCAAGCTCATCTCAGAAAAATGCAGTCTTGATTTCGTTTGTTTGAGCACAGCACTCGACCAAGACTTAGCCGAGCTGGACCTTATCCTGCACATTTTTACTATTTTGCGCATGACGTTTTAGGGCTTTTAAGACTTAGTATAAATACCTAATGTTGGGTGAAGACTAAGAGGACTACGTTTTTATCTCTAATATTTCGAGTTTTTCCTTGTGTTCTTCTCTGTTCTTAGTTTCCAGAACTTGTAATTTGATTTCTACTTGTTATTTTGAGTTTGTTCCTTCTGTTCTATCATTATCTCTATCTATTTCTATCATCTATGCAAGTTTTTATGATTTCTGGGTTTGTATTCTTGATGTTCTTCATGAGTTTTGAGTAGTCATTAGGGTTCTTGAGGATGGGATAGATTAGGTGTAGAATCTTGGTCTTTCAGGTGGTTTAAGTGTAGATCGTTTGATTTCCCTTCTAAATCAGTGTTCTTAATGCTAGTTTCTTTCTGATCAATTGGAATTAGAACTTAGGTGTTTTTCCACCCAGAAGGTGTTTGATAAAATGCTTGAATGAACTAATGTTAGAGATTTGCATACCTAGCCTAAGGGATTAGTTGTCTAGGGTGTTTATCGACAATATTGAACTGAATCGTATTGCCTGCTAGGGTAGATTTCGCCAAGGGATTGGGTCTGGAACTGGTTTAGTTTGAGGTTACTTACCACGGGAGTGGACTTAACTGGTTTTAATGTTTGATGTCTAGGGAATAGCTTGATTGAGTTTTGTTAAACCACTTGAATAGGCTAAGAGGACACACTGAGTCGATTACCCCCATCCTTAGGAACTTCTCTTGCATTGTTGAATTTGCTGCTAGTCCTATACGCTGCTCTTTACCCCCATATGCTATTTCTGTTATTGCTTGGTTTCTGCTAGTTTTTGTTAGTCCTATACGGTACCTGTTTTAGTGTCCATTCTCAGTTTTTGTCTAGGTTGCTAGACCCCAATACGCTAATTGCTTGGCTTGACTTGAATTGCTTGATCGCATCCTTTTTGGTTAACATCTTCACCCTTATGGATTGACACCTTACTACTACAACAAAAACTTGGTCTAGTAAGAAATTGACCTATATCACTGGCCTACTGATGAGTTTATGTATAAATTCACTTACCCAACAGCTGGAGAAGCCCACTTGCGCCTCCCTTGCACTGATACAACCAAGGTTAGATTGGGAGAAAACATCGATTTCTCTCCCCCACTTGACAAGCTCTATAACCTATATGAAGAAGCACAACAACTAGAAGAGAATTCCGGTGATTCTATTGATTCAGAGGATGATGCATCGGGAAAGTTCGGTTTTGGACAATACCGCCTACAGCCTTCATCTAGCCCAGCCTTCAAGGAAGCACACAAGCGCATTGGCATACTACAGAAATGGAACAAATTCCAGGGCAAGACCATTGCTGCTTTGAAGGGGTCAGTGAAGGATCTAAAGGACCAGATGAAAGAAGTGAGGGATCACCTCAAAGATTTCCAGCTAAAGTTCAGTGCGCCTTCCTCCAAGAAAGTGGTACTACCCAAACGAGTACTGGTGGGAAGTGGTTCATTTCGTGAAGAGCCAAGGCCTCGTGCATCCATGGAACCTCCAAGAGCTTCTTCATTCGAGCCAAGACAGCAGCCTAAGCAGTATGCACGGCAGAAAAAAAGGAAATCCGTGAGCGAACGAGCTAGCTCGAGCACCCAGCTCGATCAAGGTGATCGAGCCAGCCACCAGCCAATGTCTAGCGCGACCACGCAGCTCGAGCCCCAGCTCGAGTCAAGTTCCCATACTGCCTACACTCGAGAAAGCATGGAGGATTCAATCTCCTCCTTCTTCTCCAACCCTTGAGGTACCTGTTCTATCCATTCTTGTATATATCATTTGCATTTCTTTCTTGCTTTTTGTTGTTTCTTAAACCTTTTTTCTAAATTTTTATTACACAAGGGACTGTGTAATTTAAGTTTGGGAGGAAGGCTTAAGATGTGTTTGACTTGTTTTCTGTGTTCTTATTTTTCAATTTTATGCATACTTGAGTCTGCATGCATCTAAGGCATAGAAAAACCAAACAAATTTGAAAAATTTTCGAAAAAAATTACAAAAACAGAGTGTTCATGTAGTTGCATTTACATTTTAGGATTGAGTCTAGATTTTTTTCATATAGGGCTGTTGCATATGCATAGGGGATTATGATGATTATAACATTGCAAGATTGCTGATTTAACATGATAATCTCAATGCCCTCGTTTCTAGTTGTCTAATGCATTGTTAATGAACTTGAATTAAGACTGCACCATACTTTGAATGCACACCTAGATTATTGGCTTAATTGAAACATACTATGATTTGATACCATTCTCTATCTATTTGAACCTGAACTTGACTTATAATTATCATGTCTATGCACTGCATCTGAACTCATGGATACCATATACATACTTGGATTTTCTTTCACCTGTTTACCACTCTCGCTAATCCAAGTAGTTGTTCTCATCATTAGAACAGTTTTACCATGCCCTTAGAATTAGGATGATTTTCTGGGTTTAGAACTAGGGGTTAAGAACACTTATGTATGGTTGGGTAGATGAGAGTCTGTTCTTGTATGCATAGGTTGGTTCTTACCTTTAGTATTCTGCTAAATCTCATTCCTTTTCTTGAGAGATCCCTGCTTTGAAATGATTAACCATATGGAAGGGACCATCTTTGTCTCTTGACCTTACCCTTAGCCAAATGAGTTCATAGAATGTGAATAGCTTGATTCATGGTTTCTGCTTAATTGAATGTTAAAGGGATTGGTAGATTTGAATGCATGTCTAGGTTGAGACTTGATTGAAGTTGTGCTGTGAAGAGTATGGCTAAGGTTTTTAAGTAGAGTTCATATACTTTGCATTCTAGAACTAACAACTTGGACATTGAGATCATCTGTTTTATCTACAAGCTTTGGTTCCGAATCCCCATTTCTAAACCTCTTCTCCATTCCTACTCTTCTGTTTGCTTGAGGGCAAGCAAAAACTAAGTTTGGGAGAGTTGATATGTCTGCATTTTATATGGTTTAGGTTGCAATATTCATTCATTTAGCCTTGTTTAATAGTTTGTTCTTAGCGTTTATCTCTTGTTTTGCATACTTAGGGTGTTTTGCATTAGATTTGCATACATTTTGCATTTTAGACCTTTTTCAGGTACAATCAAGGGATAATGGAGACTTTGGAGTCAAATGGAGAAGGAGAATGGCTGACTCGATGACAGAGCTTGAAGGAGGAGATCGAGCTGAGCAGAAAAACACAATCTTGAAGTTTTGAGGACTGGCTCGACCACCCATGGTCGAGCTATCTGATCGAGTCCATCATAAAAATGCAATCTTGGAGCCCTGAAGTCCGGCTCGACTAAGCCAGGTCGAGTCCACAGATTGAGCTGAGGATAAAAGAGGAGTCTTGAAGTTTTTGGAGTTAGCTCGAGCACACGTGATCGAGCCCCTATCTCGAGCCTGAAGAAATAAAAATACAATCTTGATTTTAGCCTAGCTCGAGCACACAGCTCGACCACCTATGGTCGAGCCCTCCTTCGCACTGAGTGATTTAGTTTTTTTTATCTCTTAGTATAAATACCCTAAAACGTTTAAAACTTAGGTATCTCAATTTTCTTAAGTGTTCTTCATCTGTTCTTGTTTCCTGGATCCTGTAACTTGGATTCTACTGAGTATTTGTGTTTGAATCTTTCTATTCTATCTTTTCTCTTCCTTATCTCTCTACTTATGCAAGTTTTTATGATTTCTGGGTTTATGATTTTGGTGTTCTTCATGAGTTCTGAGTAGTCATTAGGGTTCTTAAGGATGGGATATATTAGGTGTGGAATCTTGGTCTCCTGGGTGGTTTAAGTGTAAATTGCTTGATTTCCCTTCTGGATTAGTGTTCTTAATGCTAATTACTCTCTGATCAATTGGAATTAGAACTTAGGTATTTCCACACCCATAAGGTGTTTGATGAAATGCCTGACAGAACTAATTCCAGAGATTTACATTCCTAGCCTAAGGGATTAGTTGTCTAGGGTATTTATTGGCTTTATTAAACTGAATCTTAATGCATGCTAAGCTAGATTTCGCTAAGGGATTAGGTCTGGAACTAGATTAGCCTGAGGTTATTTATCATGGGAATGAACTTGACTGCTTTTGAGTTTAATGTCTAGGGAATAGCTTGATTGAGTTGGTTAAACCATCTAGGTAGATTAAGAGGATACACCAAGTCAATTACCCCATCCTTAGGAACTTCTCTTGCTTGATTGATTTCTGTTGCTCTACTATTGCTCTGTTTTCGTTCTGTTTTGCTAGGAGTCTCTGTTTTGCTAATTTGCTAGTTGCCTATAGTCTCTGTTTTCTTGCTAGGAGTCTCTGTTTCTAGTTCTCTGTTTAGGTTGATAGTTTCACATCTTATTGCTTGCTTGACTTGACTTAATCTGTTTGATTGCATCCTTCTTGGTTAATATCGCACCCATTTGGATTGACACATTTCTGTATTACAATGACATGAATATGCATTAAGGCATTTGACAGATAGCATAAACTTAAAAATCTGCTACATCACCTACCTAGCAACAAATGAGTAGCTTGCATTGGAACTACATCACACAAAACGTCATCACAATATTTGCCAATGCTAAATGAGATCCTAACTTGATCATTTATTTTCATTTCCGTCTTGTCATTTAGCCATCTAAGCCTATAAGGTTTGGGATGCTTAGTGGTTTCCAAGTTTAACTTCTCTACCATGTAAGAACTAGCTACATTTGTACATGATCCACCATCAATAATTAAAAAGCAAACCTTCCCGTTTACCGTACATCTTGTGTGGAATATGTTTTCGCGTTAAGCGGTCTCTTCCGGCTCGTGTGCGGCGCTAAGGGCTCTCATGGTGACTAAGAGTTCACCCACATCTGTATATGCTACCTCTTCATCAGTGCTATCTCCCTTATCTTGTGGTTCCTCTTCTCGTCTTGTGACTCATAATCACCCGACGGTGTGATGATCATAGCTCTCAGGTTTGGGCACTCTCTAGCCTTAAAACACATGATGTCGCTTGTCTTTTGACCATTAGGGACTCCCTTAGCTTCGGGTCTCATCTCCTTAGAAGGTTCACGAGGTTTAAATGGAATCCTCGTGTCACTTGCCGGTGATTTACCCTTGTCTAGGTACTTGGCGGCGTTTGCCTTTGAGCCTGAGGCTTGTGACTTCCAAGGGGAGTTAGTGGCTTCTCTAGGCTTGATCTTCTTTTTTTGATGACCCTCTACTTGAGTAGCTAAATGCAATAGCTCATTAAGATCGTTGTAGTTGAGCATCTCCACCTTGCTGGCAATGCGATCTTGAAGACCGTCAAGAAATTGTGTCATGAGTGTTTCCTCGTTCTCTTCTAGATTGAGGCGATTCCTTAAGTGTTCAAACTCCTCGTAATAATCTTCCACGCTCTTACTTCCTTGAGTAAGCTTCCTAAACTTCTTTTGTAGCTCTCCGTGTTATTGTGGAGGCACATATCTCCCTTTCATCATGAATTTCATGATTTCCCATGATGGAACCAGTCCTTCTCTGTTCCTTCTTCTCTTAGCCGCATCTCTATTCCACCAAGTAAGGGCGTGATCAGTGAGTTGGGCAGCAGCATAAGATACCTTCTTAGGCTCATCATAGTTATAGACCTCAAATATGTGATCCATTCTCTGTTCCCACTCAAGATAGGCATCGGGATCAACTTTTCTCGCGAATGTGGGAGCCGTGAGCTTTAGATTTCGTGAGTGAGCCCTTGGCTGTCTTTGTTCTCCTCTATCACCATAAGGTCTCCTATCCCTATGACTTGCTCCCCTAGGCAGAGGAGGTCGAAAATACTCTTCTTCGGAGATCTCGTCAATTACCAGGTCAAAGACCGGCGGGTTTGGTCTTGGCGGCGGTTCTACACGGCCAACATGTTCTAGTTGCTCGAGACACTGTTGTATGTTGGCCAAGATAGTAGTGAGGTCGGGTGGCTCAGCCATGATCCCTCAATCACCTGGCAAAACAACAACACTAACACAAAAGCCTCAAAATTCAAACCGTAAAAACACAAAAATTAACTTTTTACCGCGGAAGTGAAACCCAAGCCAAAGATGCACACAATCAATTCAAGCTTCAATATGCACGTGTTAAATGCTGTAAATGAGATCACAAATTTCAAAAATTTGGGCGTCCACAATTGCTCAAAATGGATGGGAGGACCACAAAAAAATAAAACAAAAAGTAGAGTGTACCTAATGATACTATCTACTTTTATCAAAACAGCCCCCACCTTTACCTAAGACCAAATCGAAACTAGGCAAGCTTTTTAGACTAACAATGGTGGCTGGAAAGAAGCAAATCAATACTCAAACACCCTATCATGCACTCTAAAGCACAAAAAGCTTGAAGGAATCGAATTAAACCCTAGTAAAGCAAAGATGATGCAAACGGCGCTTAAAGATGCAATTTTTATGGATCCCAGGAGCTATTTAACACCAAACAGCAAGGTAAACACAGCAACACATGATAAGATGCAACCTAAACAAGGCAAATAACATTAACAAAGAAAGATCTATCACCCTAAGCACATTCAAAACGCAAGAGATATCAAAAAGGTGAAGACTTTCTCAAGTTTCTCCTTAAATCAAAGAAAAATAAGTGTAAAATTGAAGTAAGGGATGGAAAGATACAACTTTTGAGACCTTTTAGCTCTGATACCAAATGGTAAGAACCTAGACTTGAATCTCCAAGATTAGCCGTTGAAATGAAGAAACTCGGCGGAAGGGGTAGACTACACGAAGAGATATGGTTCGATCTTCTTGTAGCGGATGGAGTGAGTGGAGGGCGTGATGATGAATGCGAATGAGAGGATCTTGCTGAGGGAATCACGGGTCTAACAGCAAGGATGGAATCAGCTAGAAGATGAGGTTCGATTCTAGCTCACTTGAAGATGGTTTGACGGCGGAAGTGCTTCACGGAGATGGAATGAGCGGCGGTGGTGGGGTGGTACAATGGATCGAAGGCAACTCACAAGGATGGTGGGAGGATCCTTGATACATCCAATAACACCTTGAGAGAGAGACACACTCAATACTTAAGGATGACTAACCTAGAATGAGCTCAATATGGTAGAGAGAATAAAGTTGAGAACTTTATGATTTGATTGTAAATGATTGCTTGCCTATTAATGAGGAAAGAGTTGTCTTATATAGGCTACAAATTAGGGTTCCTAATGGGTCATAAGCACATCACTTAGCCCATTAACAAATCACCGAAACAAGTCTAAGTCAAAGTCAACAAAAGTCAAATACAAGGCATAAGTCTCAAAGTAATAAAAATAAAGGGGAAAGCATATGTAGTGACTTTCCCTAGATAGAATCACATCGATATGTGCTTAGGCTTGTCATCAAGAGGTTCCAAGCTAAATACATATGGGATAAGAGATGTGATGCCCTAAACATTTTGGACCTCGTTAAAACCCATCTCCAGAAACTCGTCGTGGTAAAACTAGAGGTAGGGAAAGAGTACGTGTCTTACTTTGCTTAGGGCTTGAGGGGTGTCCTCACTGATGAATAGTGAGGACACACAAGACCTTGTCCCCAAGGTTGCATGTCCGTGAGCCTAAGCTCACCGGATCCAAAACGGTTCCGCCCGTCGCTTGCATGAGTCTGGGTTCTTTTCCGCTACGGTCTTCTAGCTCTTCTCGGTCTCCTTGCTTCTTGAGTCGATGAATGTAGGTTTGGATTTGAGTCTTGAGCTTGTCTGCCTTGCTCCTGGTCATGATCTCATTCGGTATGTAAGGCACTGTCCGGTTCTCCCCGAGTCTCGGTCTACACGACTCGTCGGTCCGAACGGGTGTTGGTGCGATGTCCACATCATATTGGATGAAAGAATCTGAGAGAAAATAATAGAATGTTAAATTCTAGTGTTATTCAATTTTGTATTTTATAGATTCTATTAAATTCTAGTGTTATTCAATTGATTGATTTTTAAATTCTATTAAATGTTAGTGTTATTCATTATTAGGATGGTTTTGATTATATTGTCATTTGAAAGGAATTTAATAGAAAAGTAAACAAAAAACGTGAAGAACCAATTCCCACCTTTTATTCTCTCATCTCGATAGAATTCATTTGAATACTTTTAAATTCTATTATTTTTTTATTCCATTCAATTCTTCTAAATTCAATTATTGAATACCCCCTCCTAAATGTCATTTTACACTTAAAATTTTAGTTTTAAAAGAAGCATTGTTTTGTATTTTTAATATAGATGTTTGATAGAATTTCCAGTTTTATCCTTACTTTTTAATTGTACTCACTAATAAAAATTAAAAATAATATATTAATAAAAAATAAAACATAAAATTTAATTGTTTTTTAATATGTGAAAATATCTTTAAACGATATGTATAAGAAAGCAGAAGGAATAGTATATTACATAATTGTGGATTCCCAAAAATGTTTGAATAAGGATGAAATTAAGGAAAAAGGCTTTTTTATACTCCGACAAATTAACTATGTTGAATTCATTTCTGAACTTTACTATGGTGCTAAAACATTCACAAACTAAACCTTAATTTGAATTTTACTGTCGGACTTAACGTTTTGTGTGATTTCATACAAATCATCTAACACTATTTGATGCTAAAGAAAATATCAACTTAATTATCGCTATTAGAATATGGGTTAAAGTAGGATTTTCTGATAAAAAAAAAATTTAATTTGTATAACTTTATTCTCTAGAAAATGCAAATCAATCATACAAAATCAAAATCAATACGCATTATAATCCTTTTATATATATTTTAAACGGTTTTAAAGTCATATACGTTAGGATTTTAAATTTCTAAAGGTAGATTTGGATACTTCGTCGTAAAGGTTTCGATTTTATATATTATTTATCAAAATTTTACACACTAAATGGTAACGAAAATGGATTATATTGTGTGTTACTTTTTACTTTGCGGAATTAACTTGTATTTTTTAGAGATTAAGAGTAAAATTATAAAAAAAATGACAAACTTAAAGATTTTTTGTTTTTGCTGAAATCACGTTAAAAGTATGAAAACTTATAGGATTCTAAGTATAAATTTGGTCCGAATGTATAGCCTACATTAATGTGGAATTTTACGTAAATGAAGATTTTTTTCTTAATACGGAATTGCATAATCAGATTATTTTTTAAAACTGTCACAATTATAAAAGAAAGAAATAGTGTTATAAATGGTCACGTATCTCCATTTTATTTTTGTTTTCAACATTGGAACGTTTCGTAAGAAAAATCAAAATTTACTTTGTATATTTAATTAGTCGTGATCCTGTGAGACCACATATGCCTATACGTAAAATTAAAAAAAATGGCAATCTTAAAGATTTTTGTTTTTAAAAAGTATGAAAACTGCTAAATTTGGTCCGAATGTATAGCCTACATTAATGTGGCCTGGATTATTCACCATATTCCACTTCACGTTGTCTACGTGCAGTCGTGCATACCACTTTTTCCTCTCTTTTTTTTTTTTCTTTTACCTTAAGCTTTTGTTCTATCTATTCTATTTTTTTTTATATATAATTAAAAGTAGCATGTGACCCTCTCTAATCGCATTGGAGTCATGAAGATAAGCACCGCCACGTTACACGTGATCCACACGTGGATATCATATCGTGTTTCACAGTTACACTCTATACATAACTATTACTCAAAGTGCATAGTACTTATAACACCTCTTAGAAGATATCGTTAAGAAACAATTTATTTGACTGATCTTTTGCCCTTTTTACTTTTTTTTTTCCTTTATAATATCTCTTTTGGGAGCCTATCCGAGTCTATAAATATGACAGCTATTATATAGAAGAAAACAAAAGTGAATAAATTTAATAAGTAAATTAAGATTTTTTTTCTTATTACGGAATTGCATAATCAGATATAGTCTGATTATTTTCTGAAACTGTCACAATTATAAAAGAAAGAAATAGTGTTATAAATGGTAACGTATCTCCATTTTATTTTTCTTTTCCAACATTGGAACTTCGTAAGAAAAATCAAAATTGACTTTGTATATTTAATTAGTCGTGATCCTGTGAGACCACATTTGCCTATAAGTACAAGCAATAGCAAGAAACAACAATAGCCATAAAAACTTTATTTTTCATTCTCTTTTGGTGTGAAGAACAAAAATGTGTCCGGTGGAGAACAAATGGGTAAAGGTAAAAATTAAGGGCTTCGATTCTTGAAAATACGATTTGTATAATCGGAGAACAGATTAAAAAGTTTTGATTTTTATTATGTTAATCAGGTGGGTCAAAAAGGAGATGGTCCTGGGGCTAGAAGCTCACACGCCATGACCGTCGTTGGGAACAAAGTTTACTGTTTTGGCGGTGAGCTTAAGCCGACGATTCATATTGACAATGATCTTTACGTTTTCGATCTTGAGACTCAAGAATGGTCTATAGCTCCTGCAACAGGGAGGCTCCTTTCCCCTGTTTTGGAGTCTCAATGGTCACGATCGGCTCTAAGATCTATGTCTACGGTGGCCGCGACGGTAAAAGGAGATACAACGGTTTGTATTCTTATGAAACTGTGAATAATGAGTGGAAATTGTTATCTCCTGTTGAAGAAGGGCTTCCTGGTCGTAGCTATCATTCAATGGCTTGTGATGATCGGAAAGTTTATGTCTTTGGTGGGGTTACTGCTAAGGGACGTGTGAATACACTTCACGCTTACGATGTGGTTGATCAGAAGTGGGTTGAGTATCCGGCGGCTGGGGAAGCTTGTAAAGGGAGAGGAGCACCGGGGCTTGTGGTTGTGGAAGGGAAACTTTGGGTTTTGTTTGGGTTTGATGGTAATGAATTGGGTGATATTCATTGTTTTGATCTTGCTAGTGAGCAATGGACTGCTGTAGAGACCATCGGGGATGTACCGTCGGCGAGAAGCGTGTTTCCGGCGGTTTCTTACGGGAAATACATTGTTATATATGGTGGGGAGGAAGAGCCACATGAGCTGATGCATATGGGAGCTGGGAAGATGTGTGGAGAGGTTTACAAGCTTGATACAGAGACGTTAGTGTGGGAGAGGATTGTGTGTGGGAACGAGGAGGAGAAGCCGAGCCAACGCGGGTGGTGTGCGTTTACGGCAGCGGTTAAGGATGGTGAGGAAGGTCTGTTGGTTCATGGTGGGAATTGTCCGACCAACGAACGGCTTGATGATTTGGTGTTTTGGGGTTTCTCTAATCGTAATGTCAATTAATGAGGTAGTTTGTGTCTTTCGTTTGTAAACTGCTTAGTGTGTGTGTGTGTCTTTCTGGTTTTAAGGAGTTTATGTGGTGATGATATGTAACTGCTAAGTGTCTGAGTTTAAGGAGCTATGTGAAAATTTGCTACCTATTCCAAATAATTTATCAAGTTTATTTGGTGTTTTGGTAATTTAAGAAAAATCTTGTTAGTCTGATTCTCAAAGTGTAGGCATCAACTTGTTGCATTCGGATTTAACAAAGATGATGTAATTAAAAACACGATTCGTAACAATTATTGTTTTGGATTTGTGGAGGGTCAAGGGTTTCACATAGTTTTATAGTAAAGTTGTTTGAAATTATTTCAAAGAATGATAATTACTAAAGGATGAGAAAGAGAAGATTTGTTTTGAAGAGCGTATCTCATAAAAATAAATTAAGATTCTGCCTGACTTTGTATATGAACAGAAGGTACAACTGGTATCAACTATATTGTTATTATTTGCTCATGTTTGATCATCATTAAGTCAATCAATGATTATATGGGAGAGACAATTGCAAATCGGCCCAAGAATTGATATGTTTGGATGGGATGTCAAACTGTGGAAAACGCTAATGCCAATGACAGTACAATTCGATACATATAGAACAAACTAATATGTGGGAGAGATGTTGCATTGGTACTTAAATGTGAACTTATGTATGTCTTCTGTTGTGCTCACATATTGAACTTGATTGCGTCGATAAAAACAAAATATATATATATATATATATTGAACTTGATTGCAAATGATACTCTTAGGTCCTTCTAAATTATTGATAGCATCATATATTACAGGTTTTTATACATTAGAATAAGTTAGTTTTAGCTTTTATAACTAACATTTAGTGTGGTATTAGTGTTTTTGCATGAGATTATATGTTTTTAGATACTTGGAGCTAAACATGAGTAGTTGAGATGTTTTTGGAGCTTACTGAAGCTTACAGGAAGACTGGTGACATTGCCTAGATCGTGCACATTCGGAGAAGGATTTTACAGAAACCGAAGAAGGCAAAATTGACCCTAATATCGACCCTAGCATCGACTTATCAGGGTCGATGCTGATCTCCGAGAAAGCTGAAAAATTTCCTACGTGGCAAGATATGACTTGAGCACCTTGTCATTTCGAGTTGTAAGCCTCAAGAAACAAGATAAGGACGAAATGGATGGTTCCAGAAAATTCTAATACTATATAATCATTTGTAATCTCACTAGGGAAAAAGAGAAGAACACACACAAAAACAGATCTTTGTAGCCGTCACATTTAGATCTAATAAAAGTTCTTCTTCTTTAGGTCAATTCTTGTTCTTATTCTTTTGTTATTACTTTGATAACTGTTTAGATTAGTTTACTTTTCAATCTTGTTTATTATTTTGTAAATCAGATCTTGTCTTTGTAACCCACAAGAGATAAGAGTCTAGATCTTTTAGACCACAAGGGGTGGTGGTCAATGATGGGATCTATGTTTTAGGATTCATTACTGTACTTAACCGATCTAGCTACTCTAGTGTGCACTTTAATGCTGAGTATTCTCTCATGGGAGATACTAAAGAGTACAACTGAATCCAATAGGTGTGGTTGTCTATTTAGAAGTATTTGATGCCACGAGAGTGGATTAAACTTTCAGATCTACATACTAGAGAGTCATAGCTAGTGTCGAATTTGTTGTTTGATATAATTAATTATAGCTCTGGCTTTGCCCAAGTTAAATTGAATATCTTAGGAGTATTTCACCACGAGAGTGAGTTGTACTTTATAAACAAATCTATCTTTGACTTTGTATTCTTGAGGCAAGAGTCTAAGGATACTTAGTATTCGATGATGGGATCATATGAAATGCATATCCAGTTTGTCACGAGAGTGGATCTGGATATATAGTCTAGCATACCACGAGAATGGACTAGCAAGATATAAAAAATCTCTAGAATGACAAATATAAATTATTTAGATAAAACATGAATTCTACACTTAGGTTTCCTGATTTATACTATCACCCATAGTTTGTATATAGTTAGTTTATTATTGTTATTTACTTTATGCAATTATGTTTATGCTTAGTTTAGATTTAATTGCTTTCCTAGTTTAGAGTTTATTTACTTTTTTCCTGTTTTATTAATTTTGTAATCATTTTTAGATTAGGATTCACCTCCACCTTATTTTATTCCACCTAGATTAGATCTGCATTTGCATTCTCTATGTAGTTATTCTATTTTCCTGTAGATCGACCCCGTATTACTACAATTGCATTTAACTGTACATTTGTAGTTTTAAAGGTTAAACTCTCGAGATTAATTTTTTGGATGAAACCTGTGAAGAGACATAACAAAAACCTCCCATCTATTATTGGGTTACAATTTATTATCTCTTGATTCATTACGGGATAATGTGATTATGTGAAAGAGGTTAGAAGAAACCGATGATTAACATGAAGCTTTTTGCTTGGTTACCAATGCACGAAACTATTATTAAGCATTGTAGAATGATACATAAACAAATGCTTCATTTCTATATGGTATAATACAGTTTCCAAAATTTATTCAGAACTAGATTTTGCCAATCATATGACAGCTTTTTAGTTGAATTTGTTGTGGTGAAAACAAAGTTGAATTTGCAGTCAACTAGGTGTTACCGAGAATAATTGAATATATACAAAGAGGAGTAGAAGTTCTAGAGGAGAATCTGTCCATTTAAAAAATTTAATCCTCTATGAAAAATTTAATGTTTGGGTGAAATAACAACAATTATAATCTGAACCTTAACTAATACAAAAAGAGAAATCAGAAAGACGTTATTAGTGACATTTAATAGAAATTTAAAGCCATATATTTTGACTTCAAACGTGGGATGATAAACTAAATGTTTATGTTCACAAAGGCTTGTAACCAAATCGGAGGAATAACATGCAACAAGTAATGTATCATTTTTTTGGAATTGACTTAATAAAGTTTAGTTTCGCGTTTAAAAAAAAACAAATAAGCTAAATGTTTCTAAATGATGGTCCATCGACTGGTCAAATATAAGTTTAACTTCCAAGTTTAAACTACCTTGGTTTATATGGGTTCTTTTGGGCTTTTAAGCAAACTACTAGAATGTGCTAATATTGTAAACAATGTAAGCTATCTTGCTATCTTTAAATTAAAATACAAAATTTTTTATCAAAACAAACAAAAAAACTTATTCCAATATCTCTTAGTAATTTTCTGTATTTAATATTTGAAAGGAAATTATGTTTACTATGTTCACTTAGTATAAAGAATCTTATGAAAATCTTCTTTGAAATTAAAAACAAACCAAAAAAATAAAAAGTGTGGATCATAGAATAATAGTAAGTTCACCCAATGTCTATTCTAAAATTTGGCAGTCACCAAGTCCATTTAGCCGAAGGAAAAAAATAAAATAAGAGAAATCATCACTAATCACCAACATAACCAGAACAATTCTCTAGGAGGGCACTTGATATTGATTATGGATTATATATTTGGATTAAATTAAATAATACATTTTTATTCCATGAATATGCTTTTTTTATGTTTAACCAAGAAATTTTGGATTTAAGTATATAATCTCTTCGGCAAATAATGAGAATCTCTTCTTCTTTGGGTAACCGCGTAAAAAAAAAAGTAAAATATCGTGGCATAGCACAAATACTCATCTAATAATTACAATAGTATTTTGTACTTTTTTTTTCTATTAAGTTATAACTCAACAACGTTTGTTATATTTTATACATTTGAAATAATTATTTTACACCGTTTGTTATACACTAACCACAATTATTTCATTCGCCCAGTTTATTCATAAACGTTTTTTTTTTTTTTGGGTCAACAAACTAACCATTTAGATTAATTTAAAAATGCCTAGAGAGATACAATGATGCAGAGATAGGTTTCTGGGCTCATATGCCCGATAGAAAATCTTTTATAGAATACCAAAAGATAAATTAAAAGATAAATTAAGTTCACAAGCCTTAAAACTGAAGAGAGTGAACTCGTAGGCCCGGATTTTAACCCTCTCTAACAAAATATATTTGTGATTGGGCCACAAAGACCCACCCGAATCTTAGGTTGATAGCATACAGAGGCCCAAAACCCAGCCAACTAGTCCAAGTTCACCCTAGAGATTCGTTGAAGTTGACGCGCCTCCAAACTCTCTGCAGCTACGGTGAGTGTTTAACAGCAGATCCGCGTGCTTTATGCTTCAATATTCAAAGCTTCAGAATTAATAAGACTCTCCCAAATCAAAACTCACTCTGAAGTTAATATTAAAGAAATAATAATTAAGTCTATGTCATGAATAAGACTAAAAGCCATAGGTGCCGAGAGTTACATGCTCGAAATTATGACTTATTATAACTTTATAAGTTGTGAAAGTGCAAAATTTAGCACGAATGTAGCCCCACATTTAATGTTGCCTGGATTATAGACCAGATTCCAGTTAACATTGTCCACGTTCATCTCATCCTCCTTCTCCTCACTTTTTTTTTTTTTTTTTTCTACCTTTCAGCTTTTGTTCTCTTGTTTGTTTTTGAATAAAAGTCGCATGTGACCCTAAGATAGTCGCATGTGAACAGCTTTTGTTCTCTTGTTTATAAGTGGTAACGTATATCTCCATATTTTAGTAGTATAACTCTTAGTTTTATTACTATGGCCATTTATATGATTATTTCATTAAATGTTTTGGAAAAAGGAAATTATTTTTACTTTTGTATGTGCATAATAAATTTACAAATAATTATTTTCATAATTTAGATAAGTAGAATTAGATAACAGTCTCGAGGTGCAATAACCAAATATTAATTATCGTCGAATTCTAATAGAAATAATCGATATCTTCATTAGATGGTATGAAAAAAAATTGTATAAATCCAAATATGATGGTGGAGTAAGTTTTTCGATCTTTAGATTATTTTAATAAAGCTTTGTTAGCCAAACCACTTTTGAAGGTTAATTCATTTTTGGATTTGTTGGTAACTCGTGTATTTAAAGGTATATATTTTACGGGTGTCCATCTTTTACAAGCTAAAGAACTGCATCTCCCTTCTTTCAGATATATGAGTATACTCTTGCCTCATGATATGTTGTTAAAAATCAGAATGAGATTGGATTGGCATTAGTGTATAATTCCGATTGGTTGTTCCTCTAGATTTATGATTTTGACAGTAGCATTTTATCAGTGAATTTTTCTACTATACCTTTAGAATTTAGACTGTAAAACCAACTTTTCGTTCTCCAAATCCTTATGGTTGTAGGTTTTTATTTTTCTATAGTCCAAATCCTTATGGTTGTAAGTTTTTATTTTTCTATAGTATAAAAAAAAAAAAACAAAACTGGCTGTAGTTTTTGAAAACATATGGAAAATATGATTGCTGTGAATTTAGAGCTCTAAATCAAAATATAGCTGCGGAAATATTGTCAATCCATAACCAATCAAGCCTAATATTGAATGATCCATTAATTCGGAATGGCAACTCTAAGTACTACGCGGGGGACTGGCTGGCTCAGTCAAACAAAAATCTACAATATTTCAAATTAGAATTAGTTCTCAAGTCTGAACCTTAATGTCTTTAAAGCACAAGTTTGGAAGACATTCCAAGCTTAAATATTTTATGTGGCATATAGCCTAACCCTAAGGATGTGTATCGATAAAAGTTATGTTAAACTTTAGAGAAATTAATTGTTAAACTATAGAGAGATTAATTGTGACACGTATGTCTAGGGTAAATATTAGAGATTAACTGATTTGTTGTAAACGAGAGACCTCATTCCAAGTGAAGAAACGAGACACATCAAGTGAAATATATGCAGAGATTAATCTTTACTCTCAAATCTGTAAAGTGAGATTTATTATCAGGATTTAGTGACAAAACTATGCAGAGTTGATTGAGATATTATAATTTCCTAATGAATACACTTTCCATTTGATATTAAATGTCATTTTACACTTAAAATTTAGTTTCAAAACAAGTATCGTTTTTGTGTATTCAAAATGGTAATTTTGAAGAAATCACATTAAAAGTAATCTGTATTTGTTGGAGATGAAGAATGAACTTTGCAAAATGGTAATTTTGAAGAAATCACATTAAAGTATGAAAACTGCTAAATTTGGTCCGAATGTATTAGCTTATATTAATGTGGCCTGGATTATTCACGATATTCCACTTCACATTGTCTACGTGCATAACTACTTTTCCTCTCTCTTTTTTTTTTCTTTTACTTTAAGCTTTGTTCTATACTTCTATCTATTCTATTTTTAAAATAAAAATAAAATAAAAAAGTCCCATGTAACCCTCTCTGATCGCATTGGAGTCAAGAAGATAAGCACCGCCACGTTACACGTGATCGACACGTGGATATCATATCGTGTTTCACAGTTACACTCTATCCATAATTATTACTGAAAGTGCATAGTACTTATAATACCTCTTAGAAGATATCGTTAAGAAACAATTAGAGATTATAGCCGAATGGTAGATCGGTAGGGATGGACAAAATATCCAAGATCCGAGATCTGATTTACATTCAGATGTAGATCCGAAAAATCGGATATTTGGATAAAATAGACCTGCATCCGGATAGTAAAATCTGAAAACGGATCTGGATCTGGATCCGGATCTAAATCTTTTTATTTATACTAAATTTTTTAATTATATTAATAATTTTTTGAATATATTAATTTTTTTTATAAATTAAATGAAATAAAATTTAAATATTATTATAATATCAATTTTTTAATTTATATTAAATTAAATTTAGTTATTATTATTTTAAATATTTTATTTAATTTATAATTATTAATATTTTCAAGTAAATTTTTATAACTAATATTTTCAAGGATTTGGATTCGGATCCGGATATCCGAGTGAAAACGGATCCAGATCTATATAGTAAAATATTGGATCTACCGGATCCAGATATCCGGATCCGCCCATCTATACTGAATGGGGCAAGACAATTTATTATCCTGAATAATAGTAATTAAAAATATTTTGACTGATTTTCTGTCCTTTTTAGTTTTTTTTTTTATAATATCCCTTTTGGGAGCTTATCAGAGTCAATAACTATGACAACTATTACACAGAAGAAAACAAAAATGAATAAATTTAATAAGATATAGGGGTGATTGGTTGGAGTTTTAGACTTTTCTAAATCTATATTTTGGTCTAAAGATCTAAACTGAAAGCAATCATGTTTTATAAATATTTGAATTGAAAGCAATCATGCTTTATAAATATTTTCCAAAGCCAAAACCATTTTTAAAAACCTACAACCATTTTTTATGGTTTTTTTCTTTTTTTAGAATAAAAGTCTAAAACCATAAATTTTGGGTTTTGAAAAATTTTATTTGGTTTTCATTGATATATGTCGTGTATTTGATAAAAAGATAGGAAAATTTTATTATTTTTTAAAGAAATTTAACTTAAAACAAATTGATAAATCATATATATATATATACATAATTATCGTGTAATCACTAGAAAAGAGAAAAATTTACATTATTTTTTAAAGAAATTTTACTTAAAATAAATTGATAAATCCTATATATTTGTCGTATTTGCATTTTTAGTATTTTAGTTTATTTATTTTTAGTTAAATGAAATTTTAATAAATTCATTTTTTATTTATTAATATATAGACAAAATATTAATATATAATAGACAATAATATTCACTAAATGTTTTGATATTTTAAAAGTTACAGTCATGTTTACCAATTATTTTTCATTTAATTCTACAATTCTACGAGATAAACCTACAGCTCCACCAGATAAACTTAAAGGTACAACTCAAAAATCTACAACCAAAATTCTACAGCCATGATCCTAAAAGTACAGCAAAAAAATTTACGGCCAAAATCATAAATCTACTTTCCATAATCTTTATTACGGAATTGCATAATCAGATATAGTCTGATTATTTTCTGAAACTGTCACAATTATAAAAGAAAGAAATAGTGTTATAAATGGTAACGTATCTCCATTTTATTTTTCTTTTCCAACATTGGAACTTCGTAAGAAAAATCAAAATTGACTTTGTATATTTAATTAGTCGTGATCCTGTGAGACCACATTTGCCTATAAGTACAAGCAATAGCAAGAAACAACAATAGCCATAAAAACTTTATTTTTCATTCTCTTTTGGTGTGAAGAACAAAAATGTGTCCGGTGGAGAACAAATGGGTAAAGGTAAAAATTAAGGGCTTCGATTCTTGAAAATACGATTTGTATAATCGGAGAACAGATTAAAAAGTTTTGATTTTTATTATGTTAATCAGGTGGGTCAAAAAGGAGATGGTCCTGGGGCTAGAAGCTCACACGCCATGACCGTCGTTGGGAACAAAGTTTACTGTTTTGGCGGTGAGCTTAAGCCGACGATTCATATTGACAATGATCTTTACGTTTTCGATCTTGAGACTCAAGAATGGTCTATAGCTCCTGCAACAGGGGAGGCTCCTTTCCCCTGTTTTGGAGTCTCAATGGTCACGATCGGCTCTAAGATCTATGTCTACGGTGGCCGCGACGGTAAAAGGAGATACAACGGTTTGTATTCTTATGAAACTGTGAATAATGAGTGGAAATTGTTATCTCCTGTTGAAGAAGGGCTTCCTGGTCGTAGCTATCATTCAATGGCTTGTGATGATCGGAAAGTTTATGTCTTTGGTGGGGTTACTGCTAAGGGACGTGTGAATACACTTCACGCTTACGATGTGGTTGATCAGAAGTGGGTTGAGTATCCGGCGGCTGGGGAAGCTTGTAAAGGGAGAGGAGCACCGGGGCTTGTGGTTGTGGAAGGGAAACTTTGGGTTTTGTTTGGGTTTGATGGTAATGAATTGGGTGATATTCATTGTTTTGATCTTGCTAGTGAGCAATGGACTGCTGTAGAGACCATCGGGGATGTACCGTCGGCGAGAAGCGTGTTTCCGGCGGTTTCTTACGGGAAATACATTGTTATATATGGTGGGGAGGAAGAGCCACATGAGCTGATGCATATGGGAGCTGGGAAGATGTGTGGAGAGGTTTACAAGCTTGATACAGAGACGTTAGTGTGGGAGAGGATTGTGTGTGGGAACGAGGAGGAGAAGCCGAGCCAACGCGGGTGGTGTGCGTTTACGGCAGCGGTTAAGGATGGTGAGGAAGGTCTGTTGGTTCATGGTGGGAATTGTCCGACCAACGAACGGCTTGATGATTTGGTGTTTTGGGGTTTCTCTAATCGTAATGTCAATTAATGAGGTAGTTTGTGTCTTTCGTTTGTAAACTGCTTAGTGTGTGTGTGTGTCTTTCTGGTTTTAAGGAGTTTATGTGGTGATGATATGTAACTGCTAAGTGTCTGAGTTTAAGGAGCTATGTGAAAATTTGCTACCTATTCCAAATAATTTATCAAGTTTATTTGGTGTTTTGGTAATTTAAGAAAAATCTTGTTAGTCTGATTCTCAAAAAGTGTAGGCATCAACTTGTTGCATTCGGATTTAACAAAGATGATGTAATTAAAAACACGATTCGTAACAATTATTGTTTTGGATTTGTGGAGGGTCAAGGGTTTCACATAGTTTTATAGTAAAGTTGTTTGAAATTATTTCAAAGAATGATAATTACTAAAGGATGAGAAAGAGAAGATTTGTTTTGAAGAGCGTATCTCATAAAAATAAATTAAGATTCTGCCTGACTTTGTATATGAACAGAAGGTACAACTGGTATCAACTATATTGTTATTATTTGCTCATGTTTGATCATCATTAAGTCAATCAATGATTATATGGGAGAGACAATTGCAAATCGGCCCAAGAATTGATATGTTTGGATGGGATGTCAAACTGTGGAAAACGCTAATGCCAATGACAGTACAATTCGATACATATAGAACAAACTAATATGTGGGAGAGATGTTGCATTGGTACTTAAATGTGAACTTATGTATGTCTTCTGTTGTGCTCACATATTGAACTTGTACCTATTTAGATACCTATTTAGATTCGGTTCGAGTTTTTCGGGTTTCGGATTATTCGGTTTCTTAAGTTGAAGTCTCATTCGGGTTTTTTCGGGGTTTTTGGATTCGGTTCGGATTTTTGGGGTTTTTGAATCTTCGGATTTAGGCCTCTAAACCCATTCGGGTATTTTTCAATAATGGGTTCGGTTCGGGTTTTCGGGTTCGGGTATTTTGCCCATACCTACTTCCAAATTTAAACTACCTTAGTTCATATTAGTTTTTTGGGCTTTTAAGCAAACTACTAGAATGAGCTAATATTGTGGACGATGTAAGTTATCTTGCTACCTTTCAATTAAAATGCAAAAATTTTATCAAAAAAAAAAAAGAAAAATTATGCCAATTTCTCTTATTAATTTTCGGTAAATTTAATATTTGAAAGGAAAATATGTTTACTATGTTCACTTTGTATAAAGAAATCTTATTTAAATCTTCTTTGAAATTAAAAAAAAAGTGTGGATCATAGAATAATAATAAGTTCACCCAATGTCTATTATTCTAAAATTTGGCAGACACCTAAGTCCATTTAGCTGAGGAAAAAAAAAGTAAGAGGAATCATCACTAATCACCAACGTAACCAGAACAACTCTCTTTGGGGGGGGGGCATTTGATATTGATTATGGATTATATATTTGGCTTAAATTAAAAGATAATTTTTATTCCATGAATATGCTTTTTTATGTTTAACCAAGAAATTTTGTATTTAGGTATATAATCTCTTCGGCAAATAACGAGAATCTCTTCTCCTTTGGAGAACTAGGTAATAAGCTAGTTAAACTACTGATTTCGGGAAAGAATTCTCTTTTTTACTTTTACAAATTACATAATATGTTACCAAAATAAATAAATAAATAATAAATATCATATCACATAGAACTTAAAATAAAATAAAATACTAAATACCAACAATTTTTTTGGATCTTGCTTATCCAAAAATAGATAATAAAAAACGAGTACGAAAAAACAACAACATATATTTTACGAAAACATGGTACTCACTTAGAACCTTATAACGATGGAAGAAATCAACAACCTCATTGCCCTTATCGTTATTGCATCTTGTAATTTAAAATTAAAAAAATGATTACGGATATTGATTCCTAAAAAGAAAATCCAAAATAATGTTGTTTTTTTATTCGGCAAAAAATCTCTTAAAATTATTATTTTTTTTAACAATTTTACTTTTCATCTCTAAAAAATGCAGTTAATCCCGCGAAGTCAAATATAGTACATAATATAACATGTCTTCATTACCGTCAAGTTTGTAAAATTTTGATAAATAATATATTAGATCGAAGCCCTCACGACAAAGAGTCCAAATCTACTTTTTAAATCTTAAAAATCTAATGTATATTATCTTAAAAATGTTTAGAAAATACATATAAGGGTTACATTACGTATTATTTTTGACTTTGTAAGATTAATCTGCATCATTTTGAGATGGAAGGTAAAGTTACAAAAATTAGTGAGTTAGAGGGTTTTTTTGCAGAATATTTTTTTTTTTTGGGTTGATAAGGTTTTAGATATAATAGTTGTGCCAAATAAAAAACCATCAGAAAAAACTTACCCCGATCAGTTTTGTTGACGGCGAGCAAACAGGTCCATGGGCTGTTACTGAAGAGACGACGATGGTTAGTAGCAAAAACATCCCCAAGAGAGAGAACCTTAGCAAAGACATGTTGGTTTTTAGTTTTGTTTTGTTTTTTTCTAGGAAATTTTTGGATGGTCTTATACATTTAAGTGGAGCTCTTATATAGAGATTTTGATTCACTGAACTGATCCCTCATTTTACAGCTTTTAATATGGCAATCAGACGACCAGATCGTGTTTTCGATCTTTACAACCATTTTTCCACAGTAAACTATTATTTAAATATGATGGTTCATTGCATGATGTAATATCGTTGTGATATTATTTATCTTTCAAAGTTTGGAACATATAGTGACCAATAAAAAAGAATTTAGATCATATAATATACCGCTTATTCAACGAGCAACATATATTAAAAATGTTACTAAGTCGTTCGTTAAATAACTCCAGCAAAAATAACTTTAAAAGTAACCGTCCAAAATAACTTTAAAAGTAACCACTCCAGCAATGACCAATCTTTGTTTATCGTTATGTTTCTTTCTTTTTGTTTTTGGTTTTTATTTTGCTTATGATTTTGATTCCAAACTTTGTCAAAGTTTACTTTTTCTCATCTCTCATTTATTAAAAATAAAAGTTTTACAATCTTCTGACTGTGAATCTGGCATTTTACATTCTTCTGACTCTAAAATTTTGTTGTTTGATTCATAATGGGGTTCTAGATCATTTGCTTGTTTAATTCTTTAGATTCATGATGTTGGTGGACAAATAACAGAGTGGTGGACAAATAACAAAGTGGTGGACAAATAACAGAGTAGTGGATAAATAATTGTGTGCATGTTCACTATATTGAATTTTTGTCCATTTTAAAATTCGTATCCGCAGGTCGAAAGCTTCTGAAATTAGGTCTCTGCATGTCGAAGGCTTTTGAGATTTGAGAATTGAAACATCAACTTTATTACTTAATAGAAAACTCGTATACATTAAAATGATGGACAAATTATTGTTTTTTGTCCACTAAGTTTGTTATTTGTGCAAACGAATTGTATTTGTCTATAATTCTTGTCCATATTTCTTGTTCACGAAATGAATTACTTGTCTACATGAATTGAATTCTTGATTTTTTCTTCCTCCATAATCATTGGCAAATCCAAATCTGGAATGCAATCATCAAGTCAGCATCATCTCAGTAATCACAAATAATGAAATATAGGGTTTCAAAATAAATAAATAAAATCCTCGAAATTAGAAGATAGAAAGACAAAGTTACCAAACGGCTATATTCACCTCTCCCTTTTTTTGTCTACCACTGCGTTATATGTTCACCACTTTGTTTTTCACCACAACTACGTTTTTTTGTTCACTAAATTATATGGTGGAAATATTATTTTCGTCCATTATACGGTGGACATATAATTTTCGTCCCTTAAAGTCGTGATTTTCTTTCACATCAGATCTCTCTCTCCCTCCTTTCTTCAAGACTCTTCGTCTTCTTACAAGCTTTAGAGGAGAGAGAGAGCGAGAGAGAAAGAGAGAAAACAAGAGAAAGAGCGAAAGAATAAAAAGAAGGAAAAAGCAGAAAAAAAATGAAATAGAAAAAGAAGAAATCAATACTCTTGTGTCATTTTCCTCAACGCTACAGTAGCACAGTGCACGAAAGTGGCATTTCCGAAAAGGTTTTCCGAAAGTGGCATTTACAGTAAAGAGGACATCAATTGTGGCATTTCTCGTTAATTTCCCCAAAAGTTATGGTTAGTTTGTAAAAGAAATATCTATCATAGATGTTAGATTCATAATTTCTGACTTGGAGATAATCTCACTCGATTCATAGATGAATTAAACTTATCTCCGCAAATGACATTGACCGTTGATGGCATGGACGAACCCAACCCAGATTTTGTCGCATGACAACGATATGATTCGCTTCTATACGGTGGTCTTATTGCCTCGATTGAAGTTGCAAAGCAGCCATTAATCACCATAGCTGAGTCCTCCCTTGAAGTGTGGTGTCTTAAGATTTGTAATCTACACACAACCACCTGTAGTCTTTGACTTAATCAACCAGCAAAAATACTCTTCTTTAGCCAAAGTCTTCCAAACACTTGATTGATTCCTTCTCCTTCAAAAGGCTTTACATCAAGCTTATGTATCAGCTTCATGTTTTAAGTTGGATTATATATCAACATTCTCCACCTTGGTTCAAGCTTGAAACCTTGAAAAAAACTTGCCCCATAGAACTTTTGAAATACAGCTCTAACCTTTCCAAACGAGTCTCTAATAACCTGCATAAGTTACACTCATACATCAAACGTTTCAGCAAATTCATCTCCTCAAATTTGCATCAACCATCAACGCATCCCAATGTGAATAACCCCACAGACCTCTGAGACTTCGATAATTTTCCTGCCTGTTCCTTCAGAGATACACTAGTATTCAACATATCCTTTCCGATGTGATTCTACTATTGGTCTCATTGGGTGGAAGGTTCGATCAGGTTCCAGCTTCTAATTTTATTTTGCTCTATGATTCATCGAATGATGTACCAATGTATAAAAGTCTAGATGGGATTATGTATGAGTTCACCTTAGATGATTTATGGTCACCTGCGATGCATGTTCATATGATATTTGCCTCATCCTCTGATAGTATGATGATGTTGGAGTATTTTACCTCGATGTCCATGGAGGAGTTCTCTGATGTGATAAATGCCACTTTGTGGAGTTATTGTCACTTTGATCTGATTGTATTGCGTCTATGCCAACGGAATATAAGATTCCAAGGCAAGCTTTGGCTTATAACATGGTACTGCCAAACCAGACCAAGACTATAAATTTATGGGAATTAACTTAGAAACCCGTGAATATTTAGGCAGACCGATTGATATCGATGATCGAGGATTTGCTAGCACTGATTGTTGATTGTTGACGAGAACTGATTCGCCAACAAAAATTAGTCCAATCCAGGAAGAAGGGAAGAACTAGTCAATCAATGAATGAGGAATGTTTGGATTGGAACATAGAGATGAAGGACCTTCTACCGGAACCATTGAATGTAGAGCCGTACTGTTTTACATGCGGACAAGAGGGTATTATCCAGGAAGATGTGTAACATTCGTATCCCGACTTAGTTCTTGCCAAACAAGTTATTGTATTGTTCCGGAGAAAAGTAGGAACAATACCGAGCTCGATTAATTGGCTTACGAGTTATGGTTTGGTTGAATTAAGCGAAAAAGTAATTATTTCGGAATCGGTTACGGATTGTTGGTGTTGAAATGAAGAAGCAGAAGAACGTTTCAGAACGCATTTCTGACTAAGGAATTCCGAAATGGAAGCTGTAAAATGAGTAGGATGACGTCTCGGAATGCATATCTGACGAGGAGGTCTGAAACGGAAGTGTGAAAAGGAGCAGGGGAACGTTTTGGAACGCATATCGGACGAGGAGGTCCGAAACAAAAATACTAAACCGAAGGGGAGAGTCTAATTAAATTTTGGGTAGCTTAACCAAATTAAACCGAGATGGGTTACGGGACAATACCGAGCTCGAATGATGGCCCTAGAGGCGGTGATTGAGTTAAATCGAGTAATAGATCGATTGTGAATAAATAATCCCGAGCGGTTCGGTTTAGCGAATTAATCAGTAATTCTGGGGAATTAGCAAGAACGGAGAAATATTTCGGGACGGAGAAATGTCTCAAATATTTCGGAGAGTTTGACGGAATTACTAAACCGAACGAGATAATCAATAGTTGCGGGTGAATAAATTCCAGAATGGTTTGGTTTAATTGGATTAAACCGACAAATACATATATATGTATCCTCCTCTCCTTTCTTCTACATCCTTCTACACTCTTCTTTCATTTTTGCTAAGGGGAGAAATATCTAGAGAGAGATAGAGAGGGAAGAAGGGAGAAAAAGAGAGACAGAGAAGGAGAAGAGAAAGGAAGAAGAAGAAAAAGAGGGAAAAGAGCTTGAAACAAAGTTTTGGGGTTGAAGTGTGAGGTCCGATTGACATAGCAAAGGAGAATGGTTTGAGCTGAAATTTTGTGGGTAAGTTTTTCAATCTCTTGTCTAGGTATCTACCAGATTTCGTGGGATTATGTTGAGTGGTTTGGGAGATATGATTTTTCTTCCTAGACTACCCTGTTTTCGGGCTGTAGCGACGGGGTGAGTTTGATGGAGTGATTGGGCACTCAATTCTTGTTTGTTTGGGCTGAGGTTTGGTAGATAAGGTTTTGAGAGTCTCATCTTGAGTTCCACAGAAGGAATCCGAGATTGAGGGGTTAGTCAAGGGAGTTTTGGAGCTTGTGATCAATTGATTGAAGTGTGTGATAATCTCTTTTTAGGAAATTGGTGACCTTGGTGTTGGTTGAGTAAGAGCCAAGAAGAGAATCAAGCTTAAGGCTTAAAGCTATCGAGAAGAAAAGTGTGTTCTTCATTTTCAATCGTCAAACCGAGGTGAGTGCGTGACCGTAGCGTAGTCATACATTCATTAGACTTTTCGTGATTAATGTGTGATGTAGGACTCAACCATATGGGTGTGATTTATGGCTAGTCCAAGTTGTGTGTTGTGTGTGTGACGATAGAACTCTATCATGATATTGCATGATTGTTTGCATTGCATGTTGATTGCGGTAAGTTTTGTGATTGTATGTACATATCGCTGTGGGGACGGGATGACCGCCTCACTAAGTATTATCAATGCTTACGCACTTATTTTGGTGCAGGTAAAGAAAAGTCTTGAGGTTGCGGAGCTCGTGGAACCGAGGCCAAGGGAGGAGGATGATTTAGATGATCTTAAAAAAGGGTTTGATATCTTTTGTGTTGGATGTGTATGATGTTATGTGATGATGATGTTATGTGATGATGATGTTATGGACGTGTTGATATGCTTATTAGGATATATGAAGGTTGTTCTTGGATGTTAAGGATGTGTATGTTCTGTTTCGTATGTAAATATCTTGCTTGCTATGTGTTCTCGGAATAGGTCGTTTTAATTTTTGGTATCAGAGCGGTAGCGGTTCTAGGACGCTGTGTATGTGTGGTGCTTGATTGCTTGGTGTGCAATGATTTTTTTGTTGTGTGATTGTTGGGTTAGGTTAGGATCATCCTCTCCGCCCAAGTAAAAGGTTCCACGGTAAGTTTTCTTTTGTATTTTGTGTAGTTTAAGTTGTGAGAATTGAGCACCCTTGTTGATTTGTAGAATGGTGTAATCGATGGGGAGTCTGAGAGGTAAGGAATATGTTTAGTGCTTGAGTGTTTTCATCAAGTGTATTCAGACTTGGGTTAAGTGGTAATTTGGAGGCATGTTGAGAATAGGATCGACCGATCTCGAGGGGAGATCGATCGGGTGTATCAGGCTATTCATGATCTGTGGGATGAGAGAGATCGATTGATCAAGGGACTGGATCGATCGATCCGAGCTTTGGAAGTTGATTTTTGAGTGGTAAACGGATGGATGACGAGGTGATTGCTGATTGAGTAATTTAGAAAACGGTTATGGTTGCTAAATCGTATGATCTAGGTTGATTATTGAGAGGGTTATCTTATGAAGTGAGGACATGTCCTGGTTAAGTAGTGTTACGATCTAAGGGTACATTAGATCGTAGGACATGATGGGTTTGACATATGGCATGAAGGCATATCATGACCAAATATTGTTACGATCTAAGGGTATATTAGATAGTAAACACCTAATGTGGTGGGCGTTATTGTTAGATAGAGTATCTAGCGATGTAAATGATACATGATGAAGATTTCATGTATCGGTGGTGGTTGATACATGATGCGGACTTTATGTATCAGTGGCGATCAGACACATGATGAGATACTTCATGTGTTGTTGGGGGTTGTACGGATACATGATGTGGTATTTCATGTATTCGTAGTGGTTAGACACATGATGAGGTAATTCATGTGTTGTCGTGATTGTGTGTGATGCGTTGTTTCATTACTTAGTTCAAAGGATTTGGATCTGGTGTCGATAGATCCTAACACGTGGTGGAGTCATTAGGGTTATGTGGTATTTAACCCTAATGGCAGGTCATTAGGGTTATGTGGTATTTAACCCTAATGATGTTGGTTAAGATTATGTGGTATTTAATCCTAACGGGGTTGGTTTACCGATTAGGATTATGTGGTATTTAATCCTAATGGATCGGTAAACCGGGTGAGATCTGGACATAAAATCTTGCTGGGCTTAGCCTATTCGGACCGATGATATTGGATTACGATAGGCTTAGTCGTTTGGGGGACTTAACTCATTCGGACAGGTGATATTAGATTCCGATGGGTTTAGTCATCCTGGGTTAGACTTAGCTCATTCGGACCGGTGATATTGGATTATGATGAGCTTAGTCGCTTTGAGGGGCTCAGCTTATTCAGACCGGTGATATTGGATTCCGATAAGCTTGGTTCCGGGGGATCTAACTCGTTCGGACCGGTGATATTGGATTCCGACGGGTTGGTCATTTTGTAGCCACATTAGATCTTGCGGTATTGGATCCGGAGATTACTGGTGAATCAAGTACGAATAATGCGTAATGTAATAAGAGAAGCGAAGTCTCATGCGATGTAGTGAGCCGTAGTATGGATGTGACTGTAGTCACTGCTGGGTTGTAGAGTAAGTACAGTTATGACTAGGGTTGAGTCATAACAGAAGTACTGGTATATTTGATGGTGAGTTATGGCTAATATGTTGTGACCGGGTTGGTGTTATAGTTGTGGTACCACGACTACCGTTAGGATGTAGCATTTGTGCTACAGTTGTTTTAAGCGTAGCGAGTGCACTTGTGGATGAATCTAAGCGGGCGATCCAAATTTTTGAGTTTTGTTGCGGATGTATGTGATGTATTAGGGAGGTCCTTGAGTAGATTGCTTGAACTTGGTAGAGTTCATGTAGGATGTGATACCATATGAGGTTTGATATGGTAGGCTGTGCATGATGCCATTATGTTGAACTCTAGTGGAGGAGTGACGCATATCGGCAAGAGTTTTGCGCGAAAAACTCCGGAGGAGATCGGAGCCTTCAAGGTTAACAAGGAGAAAGAAAACTCCTGAGAGTTAAGGTCTTGTGGAATTATGTATGAGATTGACAAGAAAAGTTGGGAACCTGAGGTGAGGATGGGAGTGCAATTCGCGCGAGTGGGTCGTAAGGCAGACTAAGTCTAGAGATTCGAAGACGAATCTAATTAGTGGAGGAGAATTGTAACATTCGTATCCCGACTTAGTTCTTGCCAAACAAGTTATTGTATTGTTCCGGAGAAAAATATGAACAATACCGACCTCGATTAATTGGCTTACGAATTATTGTTTGGTTGAATTAAGTGAAAAAGTAATTATTTCAGAATCGGTTTCGGATTGTTGGTGTTGAAATGAAGAAGCAGAAGAACGTTTCAGAACACATTTCTAACTAAGGAGTTCCGAAATGGAAGCTGTAAAATGAGTAGGATGACGTCTCGGAACGCATATCTGACGAGAAGGTCTGAAACGAAAGTGTAAAAAGGAGCAGGGGAACGTTTTGGAACGCATATCGGACGAGGAGGTCCGAAACAAAAATACTAAACCGAAGGGGAGAGTCTAATTAAATTTTGGTTAGCATAACCAAATTAAACCGAGATGGGTTACAGGACAATACCGAGCTCGAATGATGGCCCTAGGGGCGGTGATTGAGTTAAATCGAGCAATAGATCGAGAGGGAAGAAGGGAGAAAAAGAGAGACAAAGAAGGAGAAGAAGAAGGAGAAGAGAAAGGAAGAAGAAGAAGAAGAGGGAAAAGAGCTTGAAACAGAGTTTTGGGGTTGAAGTGTGAGGTCCGATTGACCTAGCAAAGGAAAATGGTTTGAGCTGAAATTTTGTGGGTAAGTTCTTCAATCTCTTTTCTAGGTATCTACCAGATTTAGTGGGATTATGTTGAGTGGTTTGGGAGATATGAGTTTTCTTCCTAGACTACCCTGTTTTCGGGCTGTAGCGACGGGGTGAGTTTGATGGAGTGATTGGGCACTCAATTCTTGTTTGTTTGGGCTGAGATTTGGTAGATAAGGTTTTGAGAGTCTCATCTTGAGTTCCACAGAAGGAATTTGCAAGATATGGTCTAGGGCAAGAGATAAGGTTAAATTACTAAAGCTCTATTTTGGTTAAGGGAATCCGAGATTGAGGGGTTAGTCAAGGGAGTTTTGGAGCTTGTGATCAATTGATTGAAGTGTGTGATAATATCTTGTTAGGAAATTGGTGACCTTGGTGTTGGTTGAGTAAGAGCCAAGAAGAGAATCAAGTTTAAGTCTTAAAGCTATCGAGAAGAAAAGTGTGTTCTTCATTTTCAATCGTCAAACCGAGGTGAGTGCGTGACCGTAGCGTAGTCATACATTCATTAGACTTTTCGTGATTAATGTGTGATGTAGGACTCAACCATATGGGTGTGATTTATGGCTAGTCCAAGTTGTGTGTTGTGTGTGTGACGATAAAGATCTATCATGATATTGCTTGATTGTTTGCATTGCATGTTAATTGCGGTAAGTTTTGTGATTGTATGTACATATCGCTGTGGGGACGGGATGACCGCCTCACTAAGTATTATCAATGCTTACGCACCTATTTTGGTGCAGGTAAAGAGAAGTCTTGAGGTTGCTGAGCTCGTGGAACCGAGGCCAAGGGAGGAGGATGATTTAGATGATCTTAAAAAGGGGTTTGATATATTTTGTGTTGGATGTGTATGATGTTATGTGATGATGATGTTATGGACGTGTTGATATGCTTATTAGGATATATGAAGGTTGCTCTTGGATATTAAGGATGTGTATGTTCTGTTTCGTATGTAAATATATTGCTTGCTATGTGTTCTTGGGATAAGTCGTTTTAATTTTTGGTATCAGAGCGGTAGCGGTTCTAGGACGCTGTGTATGTGTGGTGCTTGATTGCTTGGTGTGCAATGGTTTTTTGTTGTGTGATTGTTGGGTTAGGTTATGATCATCCTCTTCGCCCAAGTAAAAGGTTACTTCTTTTGTATTTTGTGTAGTTTTTTTTTTTTGGTCAACAACTTAAATATTATAACTTAAGTTTTAATGCCAAGTGGGCTACATAAACAGAAACTGAAATTTGCATATTTCAAGAAGAAAATGATAAAGCTTTGGGTCAAAGGCCCAATTACTACAGTTGATAAAAGTTCCGGCCCAAGGCCTGATGGAGGTGATGTTTTGGACAATCTTTAACGGGCCAAACTTGTGCGATTTGATTTTATTGTAGCTCAAATCGATATTTACCTATAGGTATTAGCTGGGAATCGATCTTTGGTCAAGACTGCCAAACTAAATCAACTTCATTGAACTGCATCTCACGACGATGAACATCTACCGGGGCCTTGTATTTGTTGGTTGCATGCTCCAGATTCGCCTTGACAAGTTGATGTATAGCCTGAAAATCATCGTTCATATCACACCCTCGACCATGGTGTCGCATACAATCGGGTGCAAGATGAAGATCAGTCGGACTCCGAGGAACCATACCATAAACAATCTTAAACAGACAATAACATGTACTCTTATTAAGAGCTCGATTACGTGTAAACTCAGCTTGACAAAGAATCAAATCCTACGATTTAATATTGTCGCCAACTAACGATCGAAGCATGTCACCAAGAGCTCCGTTAGTGACTTCCGTTTGGCCGTCCGTCTAAGGGTAGTATGCTGAACTCATATCCAAATTCGTATGTAATAAACACCACAAAGATCTTCAAAAATGACTCAAAAAGCAAGTATCTCTGTCAGATACGATGGGGATGGTTTTTCTACCTCTCACCAGGTTTCACCCGAGTGCTACTAAAGAGTAGTCTCGAGAGTTTAACCCATAGAACCGTAAGTGCATAGTCATGCAATTGAAGTACGTACGGAATCGATCTACAGAGAGAATATAATAACTATATAGAGAATGCAAGTGCAAATCTAATCTAGGCGGAATAATAAGATAGGGGTTCGTGTCCTAACCTATATGATGCAATAAATAAATTATTTAAATTAAATAACATAATTTAAATTACATAAATAAAATACTTGAAATAAATAACATAATTAAATTGCATAAAAATAAAGTACTGAAATTAAATTGCAAAAAATAAATTGCATAATTTAAAGTGCAGAAATTAAAGTACGAATATATAAATTGCAGAAATTAAATTGCGCAAATTAAAGTGCATAAATATAAATGGCGGAAATGTAAATTGCTGAAAAGTAAATTGCATAAATTAAATGACATAAATTAAATTGCATAAATATAAATTGCAGAAATTAAATTGCAGAAATATAAATAACATAAATAAATAAACATAAATAAAATACTAAACTAATTATTCACAGTTAATTGGGTAATAGTCGATTTCAGAGATTTCAGATTACAGAATTCATGTTATATCTTTTTAGTTTATGATGTCAATCTAGGGATATTCGAAGTAGGCTAGTCCACTCTCGTGGTATGCTTGACACTGTGTCAGACCCACTCTCGTGGCGATTTTTACGCATTAAACATATCCCATCATCGATTACTCTTATATGTGAGAGACACATCGATTGGCGTTGTCACACTACCTACCGATTAACCAAGTGTTTAGCTTGCGTTAGAAGTGTATCTAAGACGAAGAGTGAATGACAGATCTATTTCTAGAATACAATCTCGCTCTCGTGATGATGTATTCCTGAGATCATTATCTAACTTTGGCCACAATTAGACAAGCATTAAGATATTCCATCAAACAACAAACTCAACCATAGCTAATACTCTCGAATATGCAAGTTTGAAGTTTTAACCCACTCTCGTGGTGCTAAGGGCTTCTATTCGTATAACCACATCTACTGATTTGGTTATAACCTTAAGCACATCCCATAGGACATGACTTAGCATTAAGAGTGCATATTAGCGTAGCTAGATCAATTAAGAATAATTAGACATATTGAATCCTAAATCTTCAATCCCATCATCGACCACCACCCTAGTGGTCTAAAAGATCTACTCTCTTGTCTTTCCGAGGGTGACAGCAAAGACAAGGATTAGGTTCATAAAACAGTAAATAAAGAACAAGAGCAGAAATATAAATCAAAGCATAAACAAAAACATAAGAAAGAAATAGACCTAAAGGAAGAACACTTTATTGAAAGTGAGACAAAAAATGGCTAGAGAGTGTAAGCATGTTTCTAATGAGAATACATGAGTTTAATAGAGTTTAGGTGGCTTGGGGGAGTCTAGAACGTCTTTAGATGTCTCTGGAAGGTCATTAATCGAGATCCTAAGCTTCCATAACTTGCAAGTTCGTATTAGCCGAAGTTTCCTTTTTTGTACAGTTACTCAGCATCGACGGCCCAGGGTCGATCCTTGTGGTCGATGGGCTTCTCCAGGATGACCATCGACCAGGAGTGGTCGATGTTTGCGTCGATGGTCTTCGTCTTTGGCTTCAAGTTCAGGTTCGTGGTTGGGCGTCGACCCCTCCTGGTCGATGGTTTTTGTCGATGATCTGCTCGGGCCGGGCGTCGACCCCTCCTGGTCGATGCTTCCTTCGGAAAGCTCTCGAGATAGTTTTTCATGATGTCTTGGGACCAACAAGTAGCTCCAATGTCCCTATAGCTTCTAAAGGTCCCAAAATGCTCTGAAAGTGTATGATTTCCTCCAAGTACCTATAAACACATAAACAAATGCAAATGCCCTAAAACTATCCTAAATGCAAGTTAGAAACATATAAAACTGTGTTAAATTATGCAAGAAAATATGTAAAATACGATGCTATCACCCATGAAACTTATAAACATCACAAAAGAATAAGATCGCAAATTGAACAACATCTGTTGTCTTCTTACAAACGATAAAATGAAACATTTTAGAGAATCGATCAACAACGACGAAGATGGAATCACGACCTCGTTGTGTTCGAGGAAGGCCAAGGACAAAATCCATACTGATGTGAGTACACGGCTGAGTCGGAATACGTAATGGCAAGTATAAACCCGCATTAGTTGTCTTGCCTTTAGCCGCTTGAAAAATACCACAACGTGTTATATACCGCTCCACATCACGATGCATTGTGGACCAAAAATATTAAGAGCTGACCAAATATAGCATTCTGTCTCGCCCCACATGACCCTCCCCATGAAGTTCTTTTATTAGCTCAAGAGGCAAGCTGTAACATCTGTGTTCCTATTTGTCCTCTTGTAATGTATTTATATTTGTACTTGTTGTATATGAACCCTCGAGATTTGGTGTATTTGACAGGAATTATTAATATATGGATGTTTATCGAAATTGTCGCGATTAATTAATACATGATGTGGTATTTCATGTATTGCAAAATTGGGAGCGGTGTATTGTTCCGTCTTGGTTCGGTGATTTTTGGGTTTATGTCATTAGATCCTAATACGTGGTTGGGGTCGATAGGATTATGTGATATTTAATCCTATTGACGGATCATTGGGGTTATATGATATTTAGCACTAATGATGGGTCATTAGAGTTACGTGGTATTTAGCTCTAATGATGTCGGTTAGGATTATGTGATATTTAATCCTAACTGGAGGGTTTACCGATTAGGATCATAGGGTGTTTGATCCTAATAGATCAATTGGAGAATTAATCGTTGCGGTTTAGTGAAATCAGGTCGGTTTGGTTTAATTAGATTAAACAAACAATTATATACATGTGTATGTATATGTCTCTCTCCATATCCTTCTACACTCTTCTTTCTTCTTTCTCATTTTTGGCATTAGAGAGAGAAAGAGTTGTGATCTAGAGAGAAAAGAAGGGAGAAAAGGAGAGAAAGAAAGAAAGAAGAAGAAGAAGGAGAAAAAGAAGGAGGAGAGAAAGGAAGAAGAAGAAGGGAGAAAGAGCTTGTGAAAAACAGATTCTTGGTGGTGATTGTGAGGTCCGATCGACTTAGCTAAAGAACTCGGATTGAGCTGAAATTTTGTGGGTAAGTTCGTCAATCTCTTTCCTAGTTATTATAAAATTTCGTGGGATTATGTTGAGTGGTTTGAGAGTTATGACTTTTATCCCAAAACCTCTCAAAACAGGGCAAACTCGACGGGTTGAGTTTGAGAGAGGGATTGAGCACTCAAATCTTCATGTTTTGGCTGAAATTTGGTATATAGATAGTCGAGAGTCTGATTGAGTTTTACCAAAGGAATTTCCCAAATTTGATCTAGGGCAAGAGATATGTTTGGATTACTAAGGCTCTGTTTTTGAGAAGAAGAATCCGATTTGGGGGGTTGGGTAATCCGAGATTGAGAGCTTGTTATCATCTCTTGAGAAGTGTTTAGGTGATCTCTTGTTAGGGATTTGGTGATACCTTGGTGTTGGTTCAGTAAGAGCCAAAAAGAGAGTAAGATTAAGACGTTAAGGTATGGCGAAGCAAGTGTATTCTTCTTGAATACCCGAGGTGAGTGCGTGACCGTCGGCTTAACTATGTGATTCTTGAATTTTTGTGACTGATGTGTGCTTAGGGACTAGATAATATGGGTGTGACTTATGGCTTGGCTATATTGTGTGATGATTCTGTGTGTGATTGAGCTCTTTCACGGTATGTGTTTGGTTGTTCGTAAGTGCATTTCATTCTCGTTAAATTTTTGAATCATATGTGTGTATGGCCATGGGGACGGGACGACCGCCTCACTAAGCATTATCAATGCTTACGCGCCTCTTTTGGTGCAGGTAAAGAGAAGTCTTAAGTAACGGAGCTGGTGGAACAAAGGCCGAGGAGGAAGGATGATCTAGACATAACGGGTTCTTTTTGAATATTTTGTTTGTCTATATGACTTGCCATGGTGGATGTCGTTTTGGACTTATGATTGTGTTGCTAGTGATATTATAAAAAGGGTTTATGCATGGGTTAAGTGTGGAGCAAGTTTAATGTGATTGAGACTTGTAATTGCTTGTGGTTGTCATGCTTGAGTTACAGGACAGGACGAGGATCAACCGATCCAAAGAAGGATCGATCGATCCAGTAGGTCGGTTAAGCAATGGAAAAATCTGTAGAGGTCAGACCGATCGATCTAATGGACAGATCGATTGATCCTAAAGGCAAAAAAATTTGCCGTAAATTTTGATGATCGACTTGGAAGGATAGTACCGACCGGTCAGGATACCGATCGATCGATTGCATGGGCTGATCGATCGATCTTTAAGTCGCATTTTTGCCGTAAAATTTATAGATCGACTAGAAAGGTCCAGATCGATCGATCAGTAGGACGGATCGATCGATCCAACATATGGATCGATCGATCGACCGTGCTCTGTTTCGTATTGCTCTGTTTTGTTAGTGGAGATCGATCGATCCAAGGGTAGGATCGATCGATCCCTGTTTTCAAAATCCAAAGGGTTTGTCTTGTAATTGGTTGTGGTATAGTAGCTTGGGTAGCAAGTAAGAGTCTTATTATTAAAGTATTAAGTCGTTTAGAGGAAAGTTTTAAAATCTCATATTTCCATTAGTTCCTCGGGCTTTTAAACATGTCGTATTTCAATTTGGTATCAGAGCAGTAGCGGTTCTAGGATGATGTATATGCGTGTGGGTGCTTCTTGATTGTGTGATTATTGTTATGTGTTTGTGGGTGGGATTAGAGATCATCCTCTCCGGCCAAGTAAAAAGGCTCCACGGTAAGACTTCTCTCATGTTATGTGTTGTTAAAGTTTTGGGTTATTGATCGTCTGGTTGTTTTTGTAGTATGGCAAGAAGTACAAGAAGTTGTAGAAGTAGAGGAGGAGTGGCGCGGGAGCCGGCTAAGCCTAGGGAACAAGTGGACCCCCGGGGTGAAGACCAAGTGATGGTCGAGAATATTGCTGAATCGGGAAATGGTGGAGCTGCGGGTGATGCGGCTCAAGCAGCTGAGAGAGCGCCGCAAGTACAAGGTCAACAACAAGAGGGTCCGAATGATATGAAGCAAATGTTGGGTTTGTGGGTTTAGATTCTCGATAGACTACCAGGGCCGGTAGCCGCTCTAGCTCCCAAAGCGCCACCCAGAGTGAATAAGCCACCGAGAGTGGTTAACCCCAATGCTAGGGGAGATGTTGTAAATCCCATAATTCCACCATATCTCACGGTGCTAGATCATATGCAATGGCTTGCCACCAAATTCTTTCTCGGAGGTGCTAAACCGGTGGAGGCAGAGGAGTGGAAGTCAAGGTTGGAGAGAAACTTCCACTCGATGAGGTGTCCAGAAGAATATAAGATTGATCTAGCGGTGCATTACTTGGAAGGAGATGCGCATATATGGTGGAGAAGTGTGTTGGCTAGAAGAGCCAATGGTGTGGATACTTGGGAGGGATTCTATGAGGAGTTCAGCCTCAAATACTTCCCACAAGAAGCTATGGATGGATTGGAGACGGAGTTCTTAGAATTGTCTCAAGGAACAAGGTCGGTACGAGAGTATGAAGTGGAGTTCAACCAACTTTGAAGGTTTGCGGGAAGGGGTCTCGATGATGAACATGCCCAAGTAAGAAGGTTTCTACGGGGAATGCGTCTAGAATTTAGGAATAGGTGCATTGTGAGATCGTATGCATCAGTGGCCGAGTTAGTGGAGAGGACGACCATGATTGAAGAGGGATTAATGGAGGAGACTAAAGTAGCTAGGTCTCAAACTCAAGGGAAGAAGTCTCTTACCTCCGATTCGGGGAGAGGTGGCAGGTTCATGGGAGGGCAGAAGAGGAAGTGGGAGGGCTCTTCTCAGAGTGCTTCTAGCACTCAATCTGGATGTTTCAAGTGTGGAGGCAAGGGTCATAAGGCTGTTAACTGTCCTAATAAGGATATCAAGACCTGCTTCCATTGTAAGGAGGTGGGGCATATTAAGACTTCATGTCCCAAACTATAACAAGGTGGCAAAAGTTCAGGAGCTCCACCAGCTAAGAGAACGGCGGTGACTCCTCGAGCCTTTTTCTTGAGTGTTGAGTCTGGAGAAGGGAGCAACTCTAAACTAATCACTAGTTAGAATCCTTCCCTATTTTAATTATTATGATGCATTTATGAGTTTGGGTGTGTTGCTATTGTTGTATTGTTCTTGTGGTGGTCTAAATTTGTAGACTATGTGTAGGGACCCTGAACGTGGGAGAGGTTACATCCCATGTGTTGTTTAATTCTGGAGCGTCTTATTGCTTTATTACTCTGGAATTGGTCAAAGAAGGAGGGCTCCGAGAAGAGCCTAGTGGTTGTCTGAGAATGGTGAAGGTGGCAGGGGGTCAAACCTTTGAGACTCGTAGTCTAATAAGAGATGTGGATGTTCATATTGCTGGAGAGGTGAAGCCAGCTGACTTGATTGTGTGGCCAGTGGAGTTATATGATGTGATTTTGGGTATGGATTGGCTTGGGAAGTATAAGGCTCACCTGGATTGTCATAGAGGTCCAGTAGTGTTTGAAAACGACCATGGGAAGGTGGTGTATCAAGGTGTAAGACCTATGCCGGGAAGTTTGGTGATTTCGGCTATTCAAGCCGAGAAAATAATTGAGAAGGGATGTGAAGCATATCTCGCGACTATTTCTGTACCAGATGAAGTCGGAGATTCAACGCTTCAGAATATTCCTGTGGTGAGAGAATTCGAGGACGTGTTTCAACCGTTGAAAAGATTACCACCACCAAGATCGGATCCTATTTCTAAAGCTCCATATCGTATGGCACCGGCGGAGATGGCGGAACTTAAGAAACAATTGGAAGAGCTATTGGATAAAGGATTCATAAGACCGAGTAGCTCACCATGGGGAGCACCCGTCTTGTTTGTGAAGAAGAAGGACGGGAGTTTCAGATTATGCATTGACTACCGGGGTTTGAATCGAGTGACGATTAAAAATAAGTACCCTCTTCCGAGAATTAATGAGTTGTTGGATCAGTTGAGAGGTGCTACTTGGTTCTCGAAGATTGATTTGGCTTCTGGATACCATCAGATTCCTATTAAGGAGTCAGACATTCAGAAGACGGCGTTCAGAACGAGAGATGGGCATTATGAGTTTGTAGTGATGCCTTTTGGGTTTACGAATGCACCAACGACGTTTATGAGGTTGATGAAGGACATATTCCGGGAGTACTTGGATGAGTTCGTGATCATCTTTATTGATGACATATTGGTGTATTCGAAGAGTTCTGACGAGCATGGTGATCACCTAAGAAGGGTATTGGAGAAGTTGAGGGAGAAGAAGTTTTTTGCTAAGCTGAGCAAGTGTAGCTTCTGGCAGAGAGAGATTGGATTTTTGGGTCACGTGGTGTCTAAGAGTGGAGTTTCTGTTGACCTAGAGAAGATTAAGACCATCAGAGAATGGCCGAGACCCGAGAACGCTACGGAGATAAGAAGCTTTCTTGGTCTAGCTGGTTATTATAAGATGATTCGTCAAAGGTTTTGCGAGTATTTGATGCGGACATCCAAATGGAACCAGCTCAATCAGTGGAGATCCCACCACTTAGAGGAGCACCAATGACCCGATCAAGAACCAAGAGCCTCAAGGGATTCACCAAGGCCGTGGACCTTTTTCTCGACAAGGACCAATCGGACGCGGACCGAGCCCATGCGGACATTACCAAGGACAATGCCGACCAAGGCATTTTCGTCACCACCAATGATCGAGAAGCATCGACGAGTTATGTTGGAGCCGAGACAAGCCACGAGATTCCTCAGAATGCTTTATACTCGCACACAGCCGAGTGGCCTCTCATGCGGAAAAAAGAAGGAGGCTTCACTCTTTGTCCTCTCGCTAGCATGATCGAGGCATAAAGACATCACTAGGGATTGTACTCTTTCCTACCCTTAGGTTTCCCACGTGGTTTTACTAAGGAAGGTTTTAACGAGGCAACAATATAGTGGTGCGAAATGGCCTCAAAGACATCCTTTGAGGGCCGAGGTTTCTAGAAGCCCATACCATGCCTTCTAGTTTGATTCCAGCATTCTAAGGAAGTAGTTGAAGTTCATTTAGGCCCATGAAGACGTCGCACAAGTCACCAAGACACATCACTTATGATTAGGCATTTTTGCCTTGTCATTTTAATGAACTTTCCTTTTTCGAACTTTTTCCTTTTCGTTTTGGGAAACTTTTTGGCCATATGTTAGGCCATGTTTAGGGTTGTTTTAACACATTTTGTAGCCTAAATTCGAGCCCTATATAAGGAGAAACTCGCAGCTCTAAAAGGGTAGACTTGAATAAACAAAAACCTTATTTTTGCTCAAGCCGTCGCTGCTTAGCTCCTTTTGTTCTTTCTTTTTGTTTGTGTGAATCCCAGCAAGAGTAGGACGCCCAAACCTTTATCACGAGCCCTCCCATAACTCGTGTGGTCGCTTATCACTCCATTGGCCCACGCCAAACTTCACGTTTCCATTGTTGCCCATCGAGTCGCGCTGCACGGTCCACTCAGAGACAACACCCGTCCGAAACTTGTATCATTTTGGTATCAGAGCTGAAGATCCATCCACAACCAGCAGATTATATCTATCCTTGTTCTCTTTTGATTTTCTACATTCATACCTTTCATTATTTGTTTGATATAAAAAAAAAAAAAAAAAGAATCAATACTTATTAATTTGTTTGTTTTCGTTTGTATCATTTTGGGTTGATTCAAGGACACTAAGATTGGAGCTCAAGACTCTCACGACCACTAGGTTGTGTCTTTCTTTACTCTTGTTTTAGTTTCAATACTCGTTGATCACCGTAGTTGCTTGCTTATATCTTAAACTCAAAAAAACAAAATTATCGTAATTGCCTGTTTTGCTTGTTTTAGTTTTCATAAATTCATAAAACTTGATAAAAATATTATGTCTCTTGATTTCGAACCTAGACTCATTATAGGACATATTAAAATTTGTTTTGTAAAATAAAAAAAAATATAATATATTTATTTTCGATATTACGCTAAGGTTGGTCCGTTTGAGCTAGTCTAAGCACTAAGAAAACAAATGCCCTCTAGTCTATGAGAGAAGGCCACAAGTGGAAAACCGCCTTCAAAACGAAACAAGGCCTTTACGAGTGGCTCGTTATGCCCTTCGGCCTAACCAACTGTAACATCCGTGTTCCATAGTCATCCTCTTGAGTTGTAATTGTATTTGACTTTTGTTGTAATGGATCCTCGGGATGTTGTATTTTGGCGGGAATTATTAATATATGGATGTTTATCGATTATGTCGCGATTAATTAATGCATGAGGTGGTATCTCATGTATTAGAGATGTCGAGTACATGATGGGATGTTTCATGTATCGACGGGTTTGACACATGATGGGATATTTCATGTGTTGCGGAGTTGGGAGCGGTGTTTTGTTCGGTCTTGGTTCGGGGATTTTTGGGTTTACGTCACTAGATACTAATACGTGGTTGGGGTCGATAGGTTTATGCGATATTTAATCCTATTGATGGGTCATTGGGGTTATGTGATATTTAACCCTAATGATAGGTCATTAGAGTTATGTGGTACTTAGCTCTAATGAAGTTGGTTAGGATTATGTGGAATTTAATCCTAACCAGGGGGTTTACCGATTAGGATCATGTGGTATTTGATCCTAATAGATCGGTAGACCGGGGTGGGGTCCTGTGGTATTGGATCTCACGGGAACTTAGTATATTAGGGTCCTGCGCTATTGGATTCTAATGTACTAGGTCGTTTGACGGACTTAACTCGTTCGAATCCGGGGATAATTAGATTCGACGGGTTAGTCGTTGGGTGACCACGTAGGATCGTGTGATGTTAGACCTGGGGGTGTTATTGAACCGAGTATGGAACAATACCAAACTCGAGTGATGGCCCTATGGATGGTAGACGGGTTGATTCGATCAAAGGACTGATCGAAGAGATGTAATCCCGAGCGGTTTGGTTTATACGGAATTAAGCGGTAATTCCGGAGTTTTAGCGGAGTAAAATAAATATTTTGGGATGGAGAGATTTCTCAAATATCTCGAGAAATTAGACGGAGTTACTAAAACGAGCGGGAGAGGTTAATTGGAAGAATTAATGATTGCGGTTTAGTAATCCGGATTGGTTTGGTTTAATTTGATTAAACCATAAATATGTATACACATATGTATACAACTCCTTATCCATTCATCTACACACTCCTTCTCCCTTATCTCATTTGAATATTTGTGAGAAGAATCTAGAGCTAGAGAGAGAAACAGAAGAAGAGAGAAAAGGAGAGAAAGAAAGGGAAGGAGAGGAGAAAGAAGGAGAAGAAGGGAAAGAAGAGAAGGAGGGTGATAAAACAATTTTTGGTGGTTGGTGTGAGGTCCGATCGACCTAGCTAAAGGGTACTGTTTGAGCTGAAATTTTGTGAGTAAGTTCTTCAATCTCTTGTCTAATTATCTACCAAATTTCGTGGGATTATGTTGGTGGTTTGAAAGATATGAGTTTTCTCCCAAAACCGCTCAAACAGTGCTACCCGCGAACGGGCTGATTTTGAGTGAGGGTTTGGGCACTCAAATCTTGTTTGATTGGGCTGAAATTTGGTATATAGGTTGTTGAGACTTTGATCTTGAGGTTCACCGAAGGGATTTACTAAATCTGGTCTAGGACAAGAGATATTGTTGGTTTAGTGAGACTCTGTTTTTGATTAAAGGAATCCGAAATTGTTGAGTTAGGCTATTGAGTTGGGAGCTTGTAATCAGTCTTTTGAGAGTGTGTTGATGATCTCTTGACAGGAGGTTTGTGAGATCTTGGTGATTGTGTTGTGTATCTAGAGAAGGATAGGCTTAAGGCTATCGAAAAGCAAAGAGGGTTCATCATTCCGTCGTATAACCGAGGTGAGTGCGTGACCGTCGGCTTGACTATGTGATTCTTGAATTTTCATGATTGATGTGTGCTTAGGGACTAGATAATATGGGTGTGACTTATGGCTTGGCCATATTGTGTGATGATTGTGTGTGATTGAGCTCTTTCATGGTATGTGTTTGGTTGTTTGTAAGTGCATTTCATTCTTGTTAAATTCTTGAATCATATGTGTGTATAGCCGTGGGGACGGGACGACCGCCTCACTAAGCATTATCAATACTTACACGCCTCTTTTGGTGCAGGTAAGGAGAAGTCATAGGTTGTGGAGCTCGTGGAACCAAGACTGAAGGGAAGGGATGATCTAGGCGTAAGAAGGGGTTTCTTTTTGGTATTTACTACTACTGCCTTTGTTGTTAATGTTGCAACCTTGGTGTACCTCGTTAGTAATGTTTTAAGATTGTTCCCAATGGTTAACTTGTTTGACTTATTTGTTTAGTTTGACTTGTTTGTTTAGTTTGATTTGTTTGTTTAGTTTGACTTATTTGTTTAGTTTTATTTGTTTGTTTAGTTTGACTTGTTTGTTTAGTTTGACTTATTTGATCATTTTAAGGTAACTAAATAGAAAATTTTAAAATCCCGAGTTTTTATCGTTTTTCGCGCATTTTTCGTTTTCGTACTCGGGATGGGGCGTTCCACCAACGCACCAAGCACCTTCATGCGATTAATGAACCAGGTTCTACGTTCCTTTATAAGTAAATTTGTGGTAGTTTACTTTGATGACATATTGATTTACAGTAGGAGCTTGGCTGAACATGTTAAACACTTAGAATTAGTGTTACAAACGCTTCGAAAGGAAGGCATATATGCCAACCTAACGAAATGCATCCTTTGTACTGATAAATTGGTGTTCTTAGGCTTTGTACTGAGCTCACAAGGACTACAAGTGGACCAGGAAAAGATCAAGGCAATCGAAGATTGGCCGACCCCAACGAGCATCAGACATGTCCGAAGCTTTCATGGACTCGCGAGCTTCTACCGGCGATTCGTGCGAGATTTTAGCACCATAGCTGCTCCATTAACTACTGTCATCAAGAAGGACGTATCATTTCAGTGGGGAGAAACACAAGAAACCGCCTTCAAGACCCTTAAAGACCGATTGACTCATGCCCCGGTTTTAGTTTTACCTAACTTTGACCAAATGTTTGAAATTGAGTGTGATGCTTCAGGTTTAGGGATTGGAGCTGTCTTGACTCAAGGAGGGAGACCAGTAGCCTACTTTAGTGAGAAACTCAGTGGCCTTACCCTAAACTATCGCACTTACGATAAAGAATTGTACGCGTTGGTCCGATCGTTAGAAACGTGGCAACATTATCTTTTGGCGAAGGAATTTGTTATTCACACCGATCATGAGACTCTCAAGCACCTCTGAGGCCAGACCACGTTGAAGAAGAGACACGCAAGATGGTTAGAGTTTGTGGAAACCTTCCCATACGTCATCAAGTACAAGAAAAGCAAGGACAATGTGGTCGCGGATGCCTTATCAAGACGTCATGCGCTTACATCGACTATGGAGGCTAAAGTGTTCGGTTTTGAGCACATTAAGGATCAGTATGCTGAGGATCCAGACTTTGAAGAGACTTATGCTCAGTGTCTAAAAGGAGGAACCGGGTCCTATTATCTATAAAACGGTTTCTTATTCTGGGATAGGCGGCTTTGCATTCCACAAGGCTCGATGAGAGAACTTTTGGTCCGAGAGGCTCACGGTAGGAGACTCATGGGACATTTTGGAGTAGACAAGACTCTCATCACACTAAAGGAGCATTTCTACTGGCCACATATCAAGAGAGACGTTAAGCGTCATTGTGTTAAATGCATTGTTTGCCTCAAAGCTAAGTCTCGCTTACACCCACATGGTCTTTATATGCCTTTACCTATACCTAACGCTCCTTGGGAGGATATTTCTATGAATTTTGTGCTAGGTTTGCCGAACATAAAACACAAGGATTCTATCTTCGTTGTTATGGACCGGTTCTCTAAAATGGCCTATTTCATTCCTTGTAACAAGACCAACGATGCATCACAAACCGCAAGCTTGTTCTTTAAAGAGGTGGTACGTTTACATGGGCTGCCGAGAACCATTGTGTCGGACCGAGACACAAAATTCCTGAGCCACTTCTGGAGAACTTTGTGGAAAAAGCAAAGATACAAGCTTTTCTTCTCCACGACGTGTCATCCCCAAACCGATGGTCAAACGGAAGTGGTAAACCGGACCTTATCTAGCTTACTTAGAGCTAGCATCGGTAAAAACTTAAAAAATTGGGTTGAGTGTTTGCTTTTAGTTGAATTTGCTTATAACCATGCTACTCACTCTTCTTCTAAGTTTTCCCCTTTCGAGGTTGTGTATGGTTTTAACCCTAGGACCCCATTGGAGTTTACTCTGTTACCGTTACCAAAGGCGGATCAAGTTAGTGTCAATGGAATCACCAAAGCCGAGCAAGTCAAGAAGATCCACGAGAAGGTTAAGGAGAACCTCAACAAGAGGAACGAGCAAATCAAACACCAACAAGACAAAGGGCGCAAAAAAGTAGAGTATGCCCCGGGAGAATGGGGTTGGCTCCACATGCGGCCCGAACGGTTCCCGAATAAGCGTAGCTCCAAACTAGCACCAAGAAGGGATGGCTCATTCAAAATCGTTGAGAAAATCAACGACAATGCTTACCGCCTCGAGTTACCAGGTGAGTTCCAAGTTTCCACAACGTTCAACGTTTCTGACTTGTCTCTTTTTGATGTAGGTGATTCGGACATGACGGAAGAACTTTTTCAAGAAGGGGAGAATGATGCGGACATCCAAATGGAACTAGCTCAATCAGTGGAGATCCCACCACTTAGAGGAGCACCAATGACCCGATCAAGAACCAAGAACCTCAAGAGATTCACCAAGGCCGTGGACCTTTTTCTCGACAAGGACCATTCGGACGCGGACCGACCCCATGCGGACATTACCAAGGACAATGCCGACCCAAGGCATTTTTGTTCACCACCAATGATCGAGAAGCATCGACGAGTTATATTGGAGCCGAGAAAAGCCACGAGATTCCTCAGAATGCTTTATACTCGCTGATATGCTCAAATTAATACCCTAAAAGATACTAAAGCAGTTGCTGCAGTATAACAGGGGTCGAACACAAGGACTCAGGAAAATCACACAATAAGCAAATCAGCGAAGATTAGGCTAAGTAAATCAAGTTGAATAGTAAAACAGAAGAGATAAATATGATTGGTTGATTAAATTCAGGGGAAAGATCAGGCTCAGGGTAACTCTCAGGAAATCAAGGATAAATGATAATCAATCAACCAAGGTTCAATTCAATTAAGTGCCGTTCTTAAACTCAAACACGATAGTATAGTTGACCAACTCTCGTTGTGAAAACTAACTAAGTCTAAAATCTAGAATTCCAAATCTCTTTGTAAATCCTACAGATTAAACCAGCAATTAATTCAAGTTTGATATGTTCACAATTCAATTAACCCAAATCTCTTTGCAGATAATCAAATTGATCACCCTAGGCTTTATCAGATTACTCAATTGCACCGTCGTGCCTAATCGATTAATATAGGTTCTATGTTCTAAGTGATCAGGTTAGAAATAGCTTTGAGAACAACCTATGGTGAAGAACTATTCAGATTTTGAACCTTAACAAATCAATTATCACAAATCAGAGAAATCTATATGAGAAAACCATAAACCTAAAAGGAGACTACTCGAGACATGATAGATGAAACAAATAACATAACTGAATAAATCATGAAATTAAACAAAAGAATAAAAACAAGGGTTCGGGATCTTCTCTATGATGAACAAGTCTCAGATCCGTCTCCCTCACAAAAGCTCTCAAATCCAGAATCCAAAGTAAAGTCTGTCGTCTCGACCTAATGACTAAAAACTTGCTTAAATAGGTCTAAAAACACGAGCTGGGCCTCTTTGTAAATAAGGGAAAGTATTGGGCTTCTTATGGTGAAAGTATTGGGCATCTTACGTCGGTATCGATCGATACTAAATTGGTATCGGTCGATACCAGGACACTTCTTCTGCTCGCCAGACTGGACTGTCTTCACGACAACTGGCATAACTTTTGATCGCACCGTTGGATTTCCTTCAAACCACTTGCAAACGAAAGCTAAATCAAAGATCTATCTTGTGTCAAAATTTCAGCTCGATCTAACGGCGGAAAGTCTTCCAACGAATTGCCAAAAAGCTCCAAATGTCTCCAAAATCTCCAAATTCGTCCCAAACGTGCTAAAACCTGAAAAGACTCTAAAATGATAGAAAAAGCACAAGAAAGACTCGATAAAACGACTTATATCATGGCTAAAAACGGGTAAAATCCATGATATATCACTCCCCCAGACTTAGCCTTTTGCTTGCCCTCAAGCAAAACAGAAAACTAAGTGAGAGAAAGAGGTTTGAAAAACCTTTGAGATCCTAATCTGGTACCGAAATCGCCGTAATGATCTCTCTTCCCAAGCGCCCACTGCTGCCTGATCAGCTCCAGATCTAACCACCATGTACTTCTCCGTAGGAATCCCAACTTCCCAAGACTTCACTCATTATCTCACACCAATATTCATCCAAGCTCTCATCGCCAGTTTCATCGCTGCAATCAGTGTTCAAGAACCTTCTAGATTCTTGCCCATACAATATCATAGCCAAAGAACCATTTATTCAACAAAATTTATTGTTTTCCGGTATTCTTTATCTCCCCCAGACTTATTTCATAATCAGTTCTCATTAGATTTCAACAGCGCAGGTTTATTTGAACAGCATATACAAATCAAGGTCCGAAACGCGAGTATTGATAGAGTTTGCTACCGAATCCCCGGTTCTTACCCTCTCAATGTATCAAAAGTCTTAGGTGAATAATGGGGTCATAGGAAATTTTCCTACCCCTCACTTCAGGCCTTTGTGTGATCATTCCTTATCCAAGTAGAATAATGGGGTCATAGGAAATTTTCCTACCCCTCTACTCGGCGGAAATCATTTCATCTTTTATATAGATTTTACCTGTTTTAACGCAAATATGTATCCAACAATTTTCACGGGGGAGATATACCACAATTTTCAACCATGATGGGTTCTTTAGCGAAATATGAATGATGAATCAAGCTCTAAAAACACTAACTACGTAGATGAAGTGCAAAATTTGGCTAAAGCTTGTGAAAAATCTTACTGGAGACGTGGGTGATTTCTAGATGGCTGGTTATCCCTTGGATTTTTCATTAGTCAAACTGAAACTAATCCTGAAACAGTGGTCACTCAAAAGCAAAATCAGAACAACAAAACCAAGCGCCATTCAGAAAACTCTAAGTTGTTTTGACTCAATTAAAAACAATTTTTTTATATTTTTTTTAGACGCAAAAACAAAAACAAAATGAACACAATGTCAGTAACTACCTCCCCCAGACTTAAACAACACTGTCCCCAGTGTTTATCAAGCCTAGAGAAGGTGAAGGAAAACAAATGGAGCGAATGGGAAGGATTAAGAACAAGAGGGGTTACCAAAGTCTCAGTATCGATCGACACCAGGATGGTATCGATCGATACTAACATTCATGGAGGCACTTCTGACCGATTGGTGTCGACCGATACCCAGGTGGTGTCGATCGACGCTGATGTCCAAAATCCGATTCACTACACAGAACAAAAACAAAAACGAAATCAGTATGTACAGACCTAATTGGTGGGTTGCCTCCCACCCAGCGCTTGTTTATTGTCACGAGCCTGACGTTAGTTAAGACATCAGTCGGGACAAGATGGAGAATTCACTCCGAGATAAACCCCACAGCCAGACATCTCAAGCTTCAGAGTTTTGCTCATCGATCTTCTTCTCTCGCTTTCATCTCTCGTAGGAATGAGAACTCTAACCTTAGAGAAAGGTTTTGAGGTTCCCTTGCACTTAACCTTATATTCGATCGAATCTCCATCACACTTCGAGGAATCAAAGTGAAATTAGCAGCAACGTTGATCGTCTTGCTCGTCGCTTTAGTCTTTGTTGGCTTGGTCTTCCCCGCAACCTTCTTGGGGTGTTGGGGGTTCACTTGAAACATTTGCGACCTTTGGTTCGATCTTCGAGGCTCGCCCGAGGCAATGGTGATGCACGAGACAAGTCTGGGTGCTTCTCTAGAAGGAATGACATCGTAGAAGACGTCTCTGTCAATGAAAGAGAAAGAGAGTCTCTTATTAGGCGTGTCCATGATCGCACCAACAGTGGCCAGAAATGATCTCCCTAAAATCAAGGGTACCGTGGATCCTTGGCTCATCTCCACAACCTGAAAATCAGTAGGAATCGACAATCTCCTATTTTAACAGGTAAATCAAAAATGGTAGCGTAAGGGAGTGAGCTAGAAGAATTCGCGTATGTGAGAAGCGTGTTAGGAGATTTCATATCAGCTTTCAATCTCTCGCAATCTCCCTTGACATGACGTTGACACTAGACCCCGAGTCAACGAGAGACTCTTTGAAGTTTACTCCAGAGATGGAGCATGGAACTGAGAATTTCCCTGGGTCTTCCCTCTTTGTCAACTGTCTCAGCGGTGGTGGTGTATCAGCGACGGGAGGTCTTGTAACCCTTTTTTCGACAAAAACTTGCTTCTAGCAGCCTCCCACTCTTCTCTTGTCAGCTTGGAAAGAACAGGGTAAGGTAGCTTTGGCTTGTATACCCGCTCCTCAACCATCTCTCGTCCTTTTCTTAGTCATTGATTCAGCTTGCGAAGGGTATCGACCGATACCGAGATGAGTATCGATCGACCTTTGGAGTTTTGTATTGTTTCTGGGTTGGTGTCGATCGACACAGATAGGGGTGTCGATCGATACGCGTGGAAGGTCAGAATTCTTAGCTTTATCTTCAGCAACCTTCGAATCTACAGCAGGTCTCGGGAAGTGTCGATCGATATCAAGCAGGTATCGGTCGATACTAGTATCACCGCATACGTACACAGTCATCTCAGGCTCAAAATTCTCTTTTCTAGCGCTCGAAGTGATTGCATTGACATGTCCATGCTGTGGTTGAACTGTCTTTCCTTTGACAGCTGCTGATGTCCGAGCTAATTGATTCTCCAGCATCTTCGATGGGTTTCGAGAGCGTTGATTTTCCCACTCAGATCATTGTATACATTATCCAGCTTTCGTTAAAATCAACGGTCATCTTTTCTTGTCCCCGCAGAACTGCTCCAAGAGGATATCCGTCTTGCTCTCTGCAGCTCTAGGAGAAAGTGGTTGGTAAGCTGAATTACCGTATTGGCGAGTGAAATCACCGCTCAAGTGGTTTTTGGGTGAATTGAGTGCCACCAAAACCAGATTGGTTACCTCCAGACTTGTAACCACCTTGCTGATTGTTGTTAAACCCGCAGTTGTTGTTGTAACCAAATCGCTGACCCTGAAAACCAGAACCACCAATGTAGTTAACATCCTCTGTCTCATCCTCAATGTTTTCCACTTTCTCAGCAAAGTGCACAGCCTTCTTCGTCTTCCCCACTAACAGATTGTGCATTGTATCCAGCTTCGCCTGAACCTCAGCAATCTGCGAACCATCAGCAACACTAGCGAGCCGCTTTCGCTCAAAATCAGCATTCTTGGTGCTATTACTAGACGCCAAGTTCTCAATCAGCTTCACAGCATCGGTTGGAACCCTAGTGTTGAAGTTCCCATTACTTGCAGAATCCAATGCCATCTGATACCGCCAATCAATGCCCCCGTAAAATACCCCGAGCAACCGAACTTGAGTGAAACCGTGATGCGGACAGTCTCTCCGGTAGGATCTGAATCGCACCCAAGCAGCCTTGAGTGCTTCTGTTGGACCCCGAGAAAATTGAGAAATCCTGTTCCTGAGTTCCTCGATCTCGCATAGTCATAAAAGTTGTTCAGGAAAGCGTTCTTGGTCTCATTCCAAGTAGCGAGAGATCCGGAGGCAATCGCTTCAGCCCGAAGCTGCTTCTCCACCAAGAGAGTATGGGAAGAGCTTACAAAAGAGATATTCCTGTGGAACTCCATTGTACTTCATACTGGTGACCAAATCCTCGAATTTCTCAATGTGATCCATAGGGTGTTCATGAGAAAGGCCTGTGAAGAGGTGCTGTCCCACAAGAGCGAAGTAAGCAGGCTTCAGCTCAAAGTCATTTCTCTGGAAAGTCGGAATACGGATCGCTGCACGATTTGCATAGAATTGATCCGGTCTGTTGTACTCTCCAAGCGTCCGTTAAGCCTCAGCAGGAGGTTGACGTACACCTCTATTGCGATCTACATCAGGTAGTCCAGCAGCAGCTATTGGTTGTCCAGCTGCGTCGCATATCTGACCAGCTGCGTTTCTGTAAACACCTTCCTCATCACGCACTAAACCCTGTGGAAGATCCATTTCAACTTGAATACCCTTAGCTTTTCGATTTATGCGTTCAAGCTCTGCTAGCTTTGTGAGGGAGAGATTGATCAGTGGTGTGTCCTTCTTTCTCCTGGTAGCACGCTGATGCATACACCTGAAAATCAAAAGACGAGAAAATAAGTAACCAAAATTGAAAAACAGACGTGCAGTGTCGATCGATACCAATGGAGTATCGATCGATACTGACGACGAACTTAGACAAAATCGACAACTAAAACTCTAAAGGTGAATTGTTAGAGTCCCCGGCAACGGCGCCAAATTTGATATGCTCAAATTAATACCCTAAAAGATACTAAAGCAGTTGCTGCAGTATAACAGGGGTCGAACACAAGGACTCAGGAAAATCACACAATAAGCAAATCAGCGAAGATTAGGCTAAGTAAATCAAGTTGAATAGTAAAACAGAAGAGATAAATATGATTGGTTGATTAAATTCAGGGGAAAGATCAGGCTCAGGGTAACTCTCAGGAAATCAAGGATAAATGATAATCAATCAACCAAGGTTCAATTCAATTAAGTGCCGTTCTTAAACTCAAACACGATAGTATAGTTGACCAACTCTCGTTGTGAAAACTAACTAAGTCTAAAATCTAGAATTCCAAATCTCTTTGTAAATCCTACAGATTAAACCAGCAATTAATTCAAGTTTGATATGTTCACAATTCAATTAACCCAAATCTCTTTGCAGATAATCAAATTGATCACCCTAGGCTTTATCAGATTACTCAATTGCACTGTCGTGCCTAATCGATTAATATAGGTTCTATGTTCTAAGTGATCAGGTTAGAAATAGCTTTGAGAACAACCTATGGTGAAGAACTATTCAGATTTTGAACCTTAACAAATCAATTATCACAAATCAGAGAAATCTATATGAGAAAACCATAAACCTAAAAGGAGACTACTCAGACATGATAGATGAAACAAATAACATAACTGAATAAATCATGAAATTAAACAAAAGAATAAAAACAAGGGTTCGGGATCTTCTCTATGATGAACAAGTCTCAGATCCGTCTCCCTCACAAAAGCTCTCAAATCCAGAATCCAAAGTAAAGTCTGTTCTCTGACCTAATGACTAAAAACTTGCTTAAATAGGTCTAAAAACACGAGCTGGGCCTCTTTGTAAATAAGGGAAAGTATTGGGCTTCTTATGGTGAAAGTATTGGGCATCTTACGTCGGTATCGATCGATACTAAATTGGTATCGGTCGATACCAGGACACTTCTTCTGCTCGCCAGACTGGACTGTCTTCACGACAACTGGCATAACTTTTGATCGCACCGTTGGATTTCCTTCAAACCACTTGCAAACGAAAGCTAAATCAAAGATCTATCTTGTGTCAAAATTTCAGCTCGATCTAACGGCGGAAAGTCTTCCAACGAATTGCCAAAAAGCTCCAAATGTCTCCAAAATCTCCAAATTCGTCCCAAACGTGCTAAAACCTGAAAAGACTCTAAAATGATAGAAAATGCACTAGAAAGACTCGATAAAACGACTTATATCATGGCTAAAAACGGGTAAAATCCATGATATATCACTCGCACACAGCCGAGTGGCCTCTCATGCGGAAAAAGAAGGAGGCTTCACTCTTTGTCCTCTCGCTAGCATGATCGAGGCATAAAGACATCACTAGGGATTGTACTCTTTCCTATCCTTAGGTTTCCCACGTGGTTTTACTAAGGAAGGTTTTAACGAGGCAACAACCTAGTGGTGCGAAATGGCCTCAAAGACATCCTTTGAGGGCCGAGGTTTCTAGAAGCCCATACCATGCCTTCTAGTTTGATTCCAGCATTCTAAGGGAGTATTTGAAGTTCATTTAGGCCCATGAAGACGTCGCACAAGTCACCAAGACACATCACTTATGATTAGGCGTTTTTGCCTTGTCATTTTAATGAACTTTCTTTTTTCGAACTTTTTCCTTTTCGTTTTTGGGAAACTTTTTGGCCATGTGTTAGGCCACGTTTAGGGTTGTTTTAACACATTTTGTAGCCTAAATTCGAGCCCTATATAAGGAGAAACTCGCAGCCCTAAGAGGGTAGACTTGAATAAACAAAAACCTTATTTTTGCTTAAGCCATCGCCGCTTAGCTCCTTTTGTTCTTTCTTCTTGTTTGTGTGAATCCCAGCAAGAGTAGGACGCCCAAAGCTGTATCACGAGCCCTCCCATAACTCGTGTGGTCGCTTATCACTCCATTGGCCCACGCCAAACTTCACGTTTCCATTGTTGCCCATCGAGTCGCGCCGCACGGTCCACTCAGAGACAACACCCGTTCGAAGCTTGTATCATTTTGGTATCAGAGCTGAAGATCCATCCACAACCACCATATTGTATCTATCCTTGTTCTCTTTTGATTTTCTACATTCATACCTTTCATTATTTGTTTGATATAAAAATCAAAAAAAAAAAAAAAGAATCGATACTTATTAATTTGTTTGTTTTCGTTTGTATCATTTTGGGTTGATTCAAGGACACTAAGATTGGAGCTCAAGACTCTCACGACCACCAGGTTGTGTCTTTCCTTACTCTTGTTTTAGTTTCAATACTCGTTGATCATCGTAGTTGCTTGCTTATATCTTAAACTCAAAAAAACAAAATTATCGTAATTGTCTGTTTTGCTTGTTTTAGTTTTCATAAATTCATAAAACTTGATAAAAATATTATGTCTCTTGATTTCAAACCTAGACTCATTATAGAACATATTAAAATTGTTTCGTAAAATAAAAAAAAATATAATATATTTATTTTCAATATTACGCTAAGGTTGGTCCGTTTGAGCTAGTCTAAGCACTAAGACCTATTGTATTGTGATTTTCGTGCAAGGATTATGGCTGGTAATGGACATGACGCCTTGGTACAAGCCATTGCCGAGATGAGAGCTGATATGGCTCAGAGATTTGGTGCAGTCGAAGAACGGCTCGGACATATCGAGCAACCTCCGAGAAGAGCACCGCTGAAGCACGATCCACCACCAAGACACATTCCACCACCGAGACATCAGAATTTGGGCTCAGATGATGAGGGAGAGCCACCTGATATGAGAAGAAGAGATCAGCGTGACCGAGGGTTTAGACAAGATCACATCGATCCTAAACTCACGCTGCCCACGTTTGCTGGCCGAGTAGATTCTGATGCTTACTTGGATTGGGAGAAGTGTATGGACAGAATTTTTGAGTGCTATGAGTATAGTGAGCTGAAGAAGGTAGCAGTAGCAGCATCACAACTCACCGAACATGCATTGTCTTGGTGGGACATAAAAGTTGCCGAGAGAAGACGGAACCGTTACGGCCAAATCGATACTTGGGCCGATATGAAGTTTTGTTTCAAGAGGAGATATGTTCCGCCTCACTTTCACCGAGAGATTTAGAAGAGATTCAGAAGGTTGACTCAAGGCAGTAATTCCTTTATTGAGCTTGAGAGAGGGATTGAGCACTCAACTCTTCATGTTTTGGGCTGAAATTTGGTATATAGGTAGTTGAGAGTTTTATTTTGAGTTTCAATAAAGGAATTTCCCAAATTTGATCTAGGGAAAGAGATATGGTTGGGTTACTAAGGCTCTGTTTTTGGGAAGAAGAATCCGATTTGGAGGGTTGGGTAATCCGAGTTTGAGAGCTTGTTATCATCTCTTGAAAAGTGTTTTGGTGATCTCTTGTTAGGGATTTGGTGATACTTTGGTGTTGGTTGAGTAAGAGCCAAGAAGAGAGTAAGCTTAAGACGTTAAGCTATCGCGAAGCAAGTGTATTCTTCTTGAATAACCGAGGTGAGTGCGTGACCGTCGGCTTAACTATGTGATTCTTGAATTTTTGTGAGTGATGTGTGCTTAGGGACTAGACAATATGGGTGTGACTTATGGCTTGGCCATATTGTGTGATGATTGTATGTGTGATTGAGCTCTTTCACGGTATGTGTTTGGTTGTTCGTTAGTACATTTCATTCTCGTTAAATTCTTGAATCATATGTGTGTATGGCCGTGGGGACGGGACGACCGCCTCACTAAGTATAATCAATGCTTACGCGCCTCTTTTGGTACAGGTAAAAAGAAGTCTTAAGTAGCAGAGCTCATGAAACCAAGGCCGAGGAGAAATGATGATCTAGACATAACGAGTTCTTTTTGTATCTTTTGTTTGTGTATATGACTTGCCTTGGTGGATGTTGTTTTGGACTTATGATTGTGTTGCTAGTGATATTATAAAAAGGGTTTATGCATGGGTTAAGTGTGGAGCAAGTTTAATGTGATTGAGACTTGTAATTGCTTGTGGTTGTCATGCTTGAGGTGCAGGACAGGGTGAGGATCGACCGATCCAAAGAAGGATCAATCAATCCAGTAGGTCTGTTAAGCAATGGAAAATCCGTAAAGGTTAGATCGATCGATCTAATGGGAAGATCGATCGATCTTAAATGCAAAAAAATTTGCCGTAAATTTTGAGGATCGACTAGGAAGGGTAGGACCGACCGGTCAGGGTCCCGATCGATCGATCGCATGGGCTGATCGATCGATCCTTAAGTCGTGTTTTCGCCGTAAAATTTGTAGATCGACTGGAAAGGTCCAAATCGATCGATCCAACATATGGATCGATCGATCGGTCGTGCTCTGTGTTGTTAGTGGAGATCGATCGATCCAAGGGTAGGATCGATCAATCCCTGTTTTCAAAATCCAAAGGGTTTGTCTTGTAATTGGTTGTGGTATAGTAGCTTGGGTAGCAAGTAAGAGTCTTATTATGAAAGTATTAAGTCGTTTAGAGAAAAGTTTTAAAATCTCGTATTTCCATTAGGTCGTGTCACAAGCTCCCCTCGGGGATGCATAACTTGATTCCACGAAAAAAATCCATCTAGGAGAAAATACTCAGAACATTGATCGGCACATGCTGCTTCCCAAATCTTACCAAAGAAATTATCAGATTTCTAATTTTTGTGAGCGATGTAAAACCAGGGACACTGTAACGCCCCGACCGCCACCGTCCATTTGCCCAGCCCATGGGCCCCACCCTCGGCTGATGGTCAGTGCATTATTTCTGGAGGTTTTAAAGACTTGTTTACCGATCCTACAAATCACCACAGAATCTTTCTCCGTGTTTTGTCCTCACTCACACGGTACCAGAAATCACTTCCCGGTAGGTCACCCATCCTGAAATTGCTCCAAATCAAGCACGCTTAACTCTCCTAACGGTGTGAGACCACCTACTTGTCTCCACACTCGTCTGGATTCGGCTCTGATACCAACTGTAACACCCCGACCGCAATCGTCCATGGACCCAGCCCGTGGTCCCCACCCTCGGCCGACGGTTAGTGCATTATTTTTGAATGTTTTAAAGACTTCTTTACCGACCCTACACCTCTTTAAATAGGGTTAAGAAAAGATAACACCAAATCAAGTAAAAGGAAAACTTATCTTTTTAAGTTCTCTCAGGATGTTTGACCGAAAAGATAAATGCACTTTGGCGAATACATTGTAGCCAAATAAATTCTTTTAAGCTGTCCTCATGAACCACCATATTCCCAACCTGGGGTGTTACAGACAGAGACGTGTAGCATTGATAAAAGTGAATGTCGACGATTTAACGCATCTGCGACTCTGTTTAGGAAACCTGATGTGTGCTTGATCGCGAAACTAAATTGCTGCAAGTAAGCGAACCAATTAGCGTGTCTCGATGATACTTTATCATGTGAGCCCAAATGCTTCAATGCGACATGGTCGGAGTAAAGGATAAACTCTCGGTGAAACAAGTAATGACTCCAATGTTTGATCGACTCAACTAAGGCATACAATTCAACGTCGTAAGTATTATACCGACCATGTGACTCTGCTATCTTTTCATTATATAAAGCAATAGGGTGCCCTTGTTTATTAAGAACAACGCCAATTCCTGTTTTTGACGCATCACTATGAAGCTCAAATGGGATATCGAAAATTTGGTAACACAAGCACATGTGTCGTTGTAAGTCTTTGTTGATCATTTGGAATGCTTATTCAACATCGCTTGTCCATTGGAAGACTGATAACTTGAGACAATTAGTTATAGGTGCCATAATTGAGCTGAAATGAGGAACAAACCGCCGATAAAAGCAAGCCAGAACATCGAAACTACGTACGTCCGAGATCCGAGATAGAATAAGCCAGTTCTTAATTGCCTCTACTTTTGAAGGATCCACCATTAATCCTTTGTTCGATATGATATAACCCAAATAAAAAACTTGGGAAACACCAAAGGAGCATTTGGAGAGAGCTCCAATAACACAAAGTCTAAGAAAACTTGATGATCATCTCACGAAGTGATCTTAGAACGAATTCTCGTGTCTTGAATAACAAGAGGACTCAATTTTGAGAAGAAGAGAGAACTCTTTCTTTATAAAAAATGAAAATCTGCCTTCCAATAAAATCCCTACACCTCTTTAAATAGCGTTCAGAAAAGATAACACCAAATCAAGTAAAAAGAAAACTTATCTAAAAGAATATGTAAATCTAACACAATATCTTAACACGCAAGCTAAATATAGAAAATTATATAATGATGCGGCATCAGCCACCAACGTTTTAGAGATGGACTTCAAGTATGGTTCTCTGCACGATAGATTTCACTCCATGGACGAGACCTACCTCATTTCAGCTTCAAATTTCTTTCGGCTTTTCCATATTCTTTTTTTCTATACTCACTCAAAATGAATAGTTTGTACTCTTTTTTCCACTGACGGTTTTGTCTTAATTGGGTTTTCTCTCTTTGCATTTTATCGAGGCAACTGTTCATTGACACAAAAGAGTCGGATTTTGATTTTATTTAGATTAAAATTGTATTCTATGTACCAACATTTTTTTGTTTTGAATATAATTTAACATTGATAAAAAAAAAAATGTCGATAGAACATGTGTCGGTAATTAACGAAGAAAGAAGCATCAGGATATTAGTATTACCAATGAAATGATTATCGACGCATTACTGATGCCATCGATAATGTGGTAAAATTTTAAAATAATTTCTATTATTTATAATATTTGTTAAAATAATTAATTTTTCTAAAATATAATTTAAATTTGTAAAAAAAAAATTATTTGAATGTGCTACTAATTTCTAAAAAAAATATCAGAAAAAGAAAACAAAAATTTTTAAACATTTCTACGACAATTTTATCTAGTCAGCGATTTAGGCGCTCTGATGGTTCTTTTGAGCAAAGGAAGAACCACTTTCGAAAAGTTAGATTGTATCATCTGAGGCTAGAAATTTTAGTCTTCCAGCTTCGTTGTTTGCACGTTTTTTAGGGTCTAGATCTTCGCCTTCTTAGCCTTCTCATTTGTTTGTTTCAACTCATTCTAGATTTCCATATAAACTTGTGGACGCATGTATGATTAACCCATGACGACTTCACCAATGGTTTCAAGGCCGTAACTGTCCTTACTTCATATCGACTTTTTGAAATAAAAAGAGATATTTAGTCAAATAGTATAATGTTTTCAATAAATATAAAATTTACAATTTTAAAATTTTTTTAAAGAAACCTCCATATAGATGGACCTCGTGAGGCTGGACCGAACTCTCGATCTCGCCTTTGTTCAGGGATAGTTATTTGGACAAATATGGCAGTCTTTGTTTGTTTATTGGAAGGGATGTTTGTGTTCTCCCTTTTTCTTCTTTGTTTTCTTTATCATTGTACTTGAGCTTTTATCTCATTATCCCTCCTTAACCTTCTTTACTCCTTTAATCATTACCAAATCCTTCTTACTTAATATTTAATTTAATATTGTATTCAATTACAAATATGTACATGAGCTGTATCATACTATAAAGTCTATAACGTAAACAAAGATTTGATGGAGGGCTGACCAAATGTGTCTTTCTTATTTGTTTATTTTTTAAAACAAACAAAGCTTTATATTAATCTCTTACTAGGACAAATTGTTCCAAACAAAATACAACAACGCCAAACCGGCTAGAAAAGGATCAAATGCTTCAATAACTTTAAAATGTTGAAAAAAGTTTCAAATAACTTTATAAAAATTAATTTTTAAAAAATGAAAACGACAAAATTACTATTTTACTCTTAATGAGGTTTGAACTCCGACCAAATGGGATTATATAGTTTTATCTGATAGTGATATCAACAAAACACAGTAACTCAGATGATTCAGAACTGGTATTATTGTGGCGCGCGTCTAGTGTTCGAATCTGATATTCGTGGTACAACTGGGATAAATAGTATTAAAACTGATATTACTAGGTACAACTAGTACAACTGGTACGTACAATTAGTATCGTAGTTGTACTAGCGGTACTAAAATGAGGATAAATTTTAATTAATTTAAATTATAAGTGAGGGGTATTTTTGGATTTTTATAAATGTTGTAGAGGTGAAGATTATGTAGAATTTTGAAAGTTACCGAAAAATTATAAATAACTATTAAAGTCATTCAAGAATTTGGTACGCTAAAAAGACCGCTGCTACCAGAGCTAGACGGAAAACATACATAACAAAGATAGGAGCAACCAAAACACTTATAATCCACTAAAGTAGGAGATGGGTCCTCGAATCTTGACGCCAATAGTGCTAAAAATGAAACGAAGCCTTGGGAATTATAGAACACAATTAGTGATCCTATATCCGGGATTGAAACAACAACTAGGGTAGATTTAACAATCGAAAATTCGGCTATAGACGCAAAGGTGACAAAGCACCGGATAGCTTAACCTTTAGATGGAACAAAGCATCGGTGGGGAAACGCCATTCTGAAATCTTCAAGCGACAATTGATACCGCGGTTGATACTAGGCTACGGGGTTGTTTCGTCATATGGCTGGCGTTACGAGGCTCTCTCTGATCTGTTCCATTAATCTTTTTGGATGAAGATCGAATGTTTTCCAATTTTATTCTGCTATTTTCTACTCCTTCCCAAAATGAATAGTTAGTACTTTTTTCCCCAATCGGGTTTTCCATCATTGGGTTTTAATGAGGCTACTATTCATTTACAAAAAAAAGGTTGGATTCTATTTTTTCAGATTAATGTTGCATTTATTTGTAAAAACGATGTTTCTTTGGTTTGAATATAATTTAACATTTATACAAAACTTCGTAAGCTGTGCCGGGGAGAAAACTAGGGCGAACTCAAATGTGGGAACGACTTTGGATGTTTGTTAATGTGTCATTCTTCTTTCTTCGCTGTTTTTACTTGTTTTAGCGTTTAGGGCTGACCAAATATTTGCCTTGTGCTCTGCGCTTTGCGTCTCCATCCTGGTAAATTCTTATTATATTGCAATATGTATATGTACTTATATCAGAAAGTCTAGCTGGTTGATTTGGAACTAGTTAGACATTGGATACCAATTCCTTAAATTGACATAGTATCCTTTTTTTTCTATTCCAGAAATTGCATAGGTTAAAACCTAGGTTGTTTTACAATTTTATAATAAGAGATGTGAAACTGATATTTTAAGAAATCTTGTTTAACCATTTTTATAAAATAAAGTAATCTTTATGTAAATTGGTATTGAAGATTCTTCAAACTAAATAATAATATATAAGCTTCTTTGCAAGAAAGTAATAGTCAAAAACTAATTTTCACTTGTTGAAGTCTATATATATCATCAACCTTTTGAAATAGATCTTTTTTTTTTTTTTGAACTTAGCTTTATTTTAATCAATATATAAGTAAACATAAATCTAAATTTTTCGCTGACCCAAAAAAAAAAAAAATTCTAAAATTTTCAAGTTATAATAGATACAAATCTAACAAAAATTTCCTATATATTTTATATATGTCTTGTTTCTTCTATGATTGGATCTTCATGATCTTGGATGCTCATTTCTAAATCTAGGTAAGTCGATATGTGATATAAAATGGATGAGATTAAACTTGTATTCAAAATGTCGGTTTTATACCAGCCTTGGGATCATTATCGTGGTGTTTATATGACAATGAATCATTACAACGTTAATAACTATTCGTTGGATTATCATCGCGACTTTTATATGCGGTTATAGGGTCATTATGGTGACTATTCATGTAAATTTATTTTTATATTATTACCATAATAAATTGATGAAAATAAAAACAAATATCATTGTGAAGGTTTATATACGTAGTAGATTTTATGTATTAGATGAGAGTGTAGAACAATTATATGAGACTAATAATAATCAAGTTACAAATATAGAGAAATAAATAAATATAAGTTTTCAAAACTGGTGATATAGCATGGTTGACCTTCAAGACGGCGGTTGATCTCTCAACAAAGTTAAACAAAACCAAAATCGTTATTTAGTAATTAAATTTTACGAGTTTTGTCTTCATCCTGAGTTCTATCTCAAATGAATCAATCTTGCAAAACGAGGAGAGAGACGTTAGTGTTATTTTCTTAAATCAATAAAATAAAATGTTCATTGTATCCCCACCCATTTTTCCCGGAAAATTATATCTATAAATCGGAGTCAATACGATAATTATATAAGGTTGACCAATTTGATGCCGCACATGTCAATCTTTTTACAAAGTACAAACGCTAGTCGTCGAAAGAGTAAGTGGATATTTGAAAGAAACTAAATGAAACAGCATCAAACATCTCAAGTATGATAAGAAGATATTTCGTAATTATCTTCTTGTTATTTCATGGATTCAACATTTCCATAATTAAGAAAATCAATAATATAATAAATAGTCGAACGGTTATACACCCACATGACAAAACGAAATCCTTTCTCTTTTACTTCATCTCCTTGTCAACATTTCATATTTAACTTCCTTCTTCAATGATTTGTTATAGTTGAAATTCAAATGATTGAATCCATTTTATACGTATAATGCACATTGTAACATATGTGGAGGCTAAGGACAGCATAAGTTTTTATCACGAATTTTGGATTTGCTATTTTTGGCGAAATTCCAACACCAAAAAAGACAACTAAATAGTTGCTTAATGACTATATGTTTGATAGATGCTCAATGTTGTTGTTTTTTTTTTGCTTTTCAATTAATATTTGTTTTCTTTCATTTTTTTCATTTAATTCTAGTTTTTTTTTTAATTTTAAATGACAGTCTTTCTTTTGTCTCTTTATTTGGATGGTAGTCTACGGCTATTGTTCGCTGAAAATGATACAAACTTATGCTTTTTTATTTTCGTGTATATATTTATTTTTTGTGAGATAAATCATAAGGAAAATTATAATAATAACGATTTTGAACATAAAGAGTATGGAGTATAAAATGTTACATACTTGATTACCATTCACAAATATCATAATGACAATCATCGTATATATAACATTTTGAGTGATATAGTAGAGTTTTGTTTCCGGAAATAAAAAATTACTGATCTTGAAAGCTAATTCATATAATTTAAAAATTAAATAAAAATTTAAAAGTAAAAGACATGAATATGGTCAACCGCACCTTTACAGTGACAACATTACCAAAACAAAAATGATTAAATGAAAATTGTGGTTATACTAGAGCAAAATAGAAAATATTTGAATGGTGATCAAGTGTGTGCAATAACTTTGTTGTTGCAATTGCATTTTAAGATGATTATCATTTATATCCTTAAATTTTGGTTAATTATTTTACATATTGGTTTGGTTACAATCTTCACACATTTAGTGGAAATATTAAAGATTTTTTTTTTTTTGAAAAAAAAAAGTTTTACATAATTTTTATCCCTTCTCTTACTCTCTTTGTTTTTTTTTAATATTTCATATGTTCTGGTGTTAAACAATATTTGTGCAAGATTTTCAAAACCATCATCATGCGGTTGCTTCTTCCGATTGGTCGAAATCTTCCGATGAATAATAGAATGCATCACGAAAAAAAAGTCTTGTTACACCTAGTCCGACTATATATAAAGTCTTCTTTTTTTTATGAAGTATATAAAGTCTTGTTCCGTCATGCAATCTATGTATGGGTTTTTACTTATATATCTACGTGGACATATACAAGCATGAATATACCCTATAGATAATTGCACAACGGCCCTGAAACAAGAAAGACTGAGAATGTGAAGAAGACATATGGAAAAACTCAAAAAACAGGTAAATACAAAAAACAACAAGAAGAACGAACAATAATGTCTCTTTTACCTCGAGAAGATAAACTGTAATAACTATATACACCAAGACACGCATCTGTATATACATATTTATAATGTAATGTATATCAGTACAAGTGTAACTTTTTTCAAATGCTTTGAATCCTAAAACAAATTTTTTTATCATTACAAAGAAAAAGAGGGAAAAAAGGGACAAGAACTTGACAAGTTGTAGTGTCTTGTTTTTTTTTTTTTTTGGTATTCTTTTTGTTTTTTTTTGTTTATTCTTTTTGGTTTTATTTTGTTTTTTAAGTGTCTTGGTTTATATACATAATTTTTAGATATATAGTTATAAAAAAGGAGAGAGGCAAAAAAATGAAAAAATAAAAACGAAATTGGAAGGGCATCGGATTTGCAGTTCTCTCTCGTGGATTCTTTCCCTTGGACCGTTCCTCACTTCACCTCGATTCCCATTCACAAGTCACAACTTTTCTCTCTGCCTATAGATATAGATGTTCACATGCATATTTTATATTATTTATTTATAAATATATCCGTTAATTATATTCCCAATAAATTTACAAAATTTGATTTCCTTAAATCTAATTAAATATCAATGTATATACTGATGTTAGAAGCTAGTGTAAACGGTGTGAAGGCTTTGCTAGCGTACACTAACATATAAGATCTAGATGAAAACCCTTAAACAAAAAAAAAACTAAGATGTTAAAATAGACTAAAACCATGTTTTCATATGTTGTTAGACATTATTGTTATACGTGTAAAAATGTTTAATTGAAAAGAAAAAGAAAAAAATTGAGAGTGATCACGTAGTTGAATGCTTTTTATTATGATTTTTTAATTTTTGGGTTTTAGTTTTTGGTTTTTAGTTTTTAATTGTTTGGTTTTTCTGTAGATTTTAATTTTGTTTTTAATCATTATTTAATTTTAATGAATGGTAATTTTTGGAAAAAAACCATATTAAATGTCTAACTTTTTCATTTAGATGATTGTAGTATTTCCAGTCTGCAATGATATATAGTGTATTTTTGTTGACTTTCTGATCTAATACCCAATTTTTATTGACTTCGCCATTTTGGTCACGTCGTTAAGTCAAGAAATGGAACATTTAACCAGATTCATATTCCATTAACAGATTTTGTTAAATGGAAACGACGTCGTTTCCATTACACCACAAAATCCCCAAATCGAAAACAAATTCTTAACCCTATAAATCAATTTTCTCTCATTCTCTTCTTCGAATTCTTTGGATTGGTTGAACTGTCACGACAAAATTCCGTATTCGAAACCCGAACGAAAGAAATCAAGGCTTCTACCGAAGACAAAGAAGACAGAGATATTGAACAAGAATGTGAGGCTGTGAGTGGAGATGATAGTGAGGTTGTTGGCGATAAAGATTGTGATGAGATTGGGTATGAAGCTATTAAGAAAGACGAGAACCTTGAAGAAGTTCATGAAGAGTAACAACATAACCGTTTAGGTGTCGACGAAGAAGTTTACGAAGAAATTGAAGCACAGTTTGAAGAGGCTGCGAGAGATGTGAGTGATTCATACAATCGATTTCGATTTCTAGGGTTAGAGATTGTGTTTTCGATTTAAGATTTTCGATTTGGAGATTATGAGATCGATTTGAAGGTTTTGTTGTGTGTTGAAGACGATTTTGTTTAGGTGTAATAGAAACGAGGTCGTTTTGATTTAACATAAGTTGTTAACGGAATATGACTCCTGCTAAAGTGCTCTGTTTCACGACTTAACGACGTGACCAAAATGAAAAATCAGTAAAAATGGGGTATTAAATCCGAAAGTCAACAAAAGTACACTATATATATCATTGTAGAACAAATTAGAGATTTAAATCACCCAAACAAAAAAGTTGGCCATTTGATAATTGATATATCATGGATTTTACCCATTTTTAGCCATGATATAAGTCGTTTTATCGAGTCTTTCTAGTGCTTTTTCTATCATTTTAGAGTCTTTTCAGGTTTTAGCACGTTTGGGACGAAATTGGAGATTTTGGAGACATTTGGAGCCTTTTTGGAGCAAACCGAAGAAAGTACCCGTTTTGAAGCTTTAGCATCGATCGACACCATCCTGGTATCGATCGATACCGACGTAATCAACGCGCAGAAGAGATTTTCAAGGAAGCCCATAAGAAGCCCAATCATCCCCTTTATTTACAAAAGAAGCCCAGCTCGTGTTTTTAGGTTTATTTAAGCAAACTTTTAGTCATTAGATTTAGACAGACTTTACTTTGGACTTTTATTCTGGAGCCACCATTGAGATTTGAGGGCTTTTGTGAGGGAGACGGATCCAAGACTCTGTTCATCATAGAGAAGATCCCGAACCCTTGTTTTTATTCTTTTGCTATATTTAATTTCATGATCTATTCAGTTATGTTATTTGTTTCATCTATCATGTCTGAGTAGTCTCTTTTTAGGTTCAGGGTTTTCTCATATGGATTTCTCTGATTTATTATGATTGATTTGTTAGGGTTCAAAATCTGAATAGTTCTTCACCATAGGTTGTTCTCAAAACTATTTCTAACCTGATCACTTAGAACATAGAACCTAGATTAATCGATTAGGCACGACAGTGCGATTGAGTAATCTGATAAAACCTAGGGTGAGCAATTGGATTATCTGCAAAGAGATTTGGTTTAATCGAATTGTGAACATATCAAACTTGAATTAATTGCTGGTTTAATCTGTAGGATTTGCAAAGAGATTTGGAATTCTAGATTTTAGATTTAGTTAGTTTTCGCAACGAGAGTTGGTCAACTATACTATCGTGTTTGAGTTCAAGAACGGTCCTTAATTGAATTGAACCTTAACTGATTAATTGTTATTTATCATTGATTTCCTGAGAATTTCTCTGAGCCTAGTTTCCTCCCATACAAACTAACCGAAGTTTAATTCAATCATTTGTTTTCTCATCAAATATTGTTTGCTTAGCACAATCTGCATCTTTTATCTACTGCGTGAGTTTTCTTGAGTTCTTGTGTTCGACCCCTGATATACTGCAGCAACTGCTTTAGTACTTTTAGGGTATTAATTTGAGCATATCAAATTTGGCGCCGTTGCCGGGGACTCTAAAAAATTCACCCTTAGAGTTTTAGTTGTCGATTTTGTCTAAGTTCGTCGTCAGTATCGATCGATACTCCATTTGGTATCGATCTACACTGAACGTCTGTTTTTAAATTTTGGTTACTTATCTTCTCGTTTTCTTTTGATTTTCAGGTGTATGCATCAGCGTACCACCAGGAGAACAAAAAACACACCACTAATTAATCTCTCCAACTCAGAGCTAGCAGAGCTTGAGCGCACGAGTCGAACAAGGAAAAGAACTACAGTTGAGATGGATCTTCCACAAGGTTTGGAGCATAATGAGAAAGGTGAACAACTACCTCCTCCACCACAACCCCAAGCTGTTGCAGAACGGACACTTGGCGATTACAACCGACCGGATCAATTCTATGCCAATCTTGCAGCGATCCGTATTTCGACTTTCCAGAGGAATGACTTTGAGCTGAAGCCTGCTTACTTCGCTCTTGTTGGACAGCACCCCTTCACCGGTCTCTCTCATGAGCACCCTATGGATCACATCGAGAAATTCGAAGACTTGGTCACCAGTATGAAGTACAATGGAGTGCCACAGGAATATCTCTTTTGTAAGCTCTTCCCATACTCTCTTGGTGGAGAAGCAGCTTACTGGCTAAAGCAGTTGCCTCCCGGATCTCTCGCTACTTGGAATGAGACCAAGAACGCATTCCTGAACAACTTTTATGACGATGCGAGATCCGAGGAACTCAGGAACAAGATCTCTCAATTTTCGCAGGGACCAACAGAAGCACTCAAGGCTGCTTGGGTTCGATTCAGATCCTACCAGAGAGACTGTCCTCATCACGGTTTCAGTCAAGTTCAGCTGCTCGGAATCTTTTACAGAGGGATTGATTGGCGGTATCAGATGGCACTGGATTCTGCAAGCAACGGAAACTTCAACACTAGGATTCCAACCGATGCTGTGAAGCTGATTGAGAACTTGGCGTCTAGCAATAGCACCAAGAATGCTGATTTTGAGCGGAAAAGGCTCGCTAGTGTTGCTGACGGTTCGCAGATTGCTGAGGTTCAGGCGAAGCTAGACACAATGCACAACCTGCTAGTGGGGAAGACAAAGAAGGCTGTACATGTTGCTGAGGAAGTAGAGGAGATTAAAGATGAAGCAGAAGATGTTAACTACATTGGTGATTCTGGTTTTCAGGGTCAGCGATTTGGTTACAACAACAACAGAAGCCTCAACAACAATCAGCAAGGTGGTTACAAATCTGATGGTAACCAATCTGGTTTTGGTGCCACACAATTCGCCCAAAAACCACTTCAGAGCAATGACTTTACTCGCCAATACGGTAATTCATCTTACCAACCGCATTCTCCGAGGTCTATAGAGAGTAAGACGGAGATCCTCTTGGAACAAATTCTGCAGGGACAAGAAAAAATGACTGTGGATTTCAATAGAAAGCTGGATAATGTGTACACTGATCTGAATGGGAAAATCAACGCTCTCGAAATCCATCAGAAGATGCTGGAAAATCAATTAGCTCAGACATCAGCAGCTGTCAAGGGAAAGATAGTTCAACCACAGCATGGACATGTCAATGCAATCACCTCGAGCGCTAGAGAAGAGGATTTTGAGCCTGCGATGACTGTGTTCGTATCCAGTGATACTAGTATCGACCGATACCCGCCTGGTATCGATCGATACTTCCCGAGACCTGCTGTAGATTCGAAGGCCGCTGAAGATGAAGATAAGAATTCTGACATTCCACGAGTATCGACCGACACCCCTACCTGTGTCGATCGACACCAACCTGCAGAGACAATACAAAACTCCAGTATCGATCGACACTCATCTGGTATCGGTCGATACCCTTCGCAGGCTGAATCAATAACTGAGAAAAGGACAGAGATGGTTGAGGAACGGGTATACAAACCAAAGCTACCTTACCCTCTTCTTCCCAAGCTAACAAGAGAGGAGTGGGAGGCTGCTAGAAGCAAGTTTTTGTCAAAAAAAATGGTTGCAGGACCTCCCGTTGCTGATACACCACCACCGCTGAGACAGTTGACAAAGAGGGAAGACCCAGGGAAATTCTCAGTTCCATGCTCCATCTCTAGAGTAAACTTCAAGGAGTCTCTAGTTGACTCAGGGTCTAGTGTCAACGTCATGTCGAGGGCGATTGCAGAGAGATTGAAAGCTGATATGAGATCTCCTAACACGCTTCTCACATACGCGGATTCTTCTAGCTCACTCCCTTACGCTACAATTCTTGATTTACCTGTTAAAATAGGAGATTGTCTGATTCCTACTGATTTTCAGGTTGTGGAGATGAGCCAAGGATCCAAGGTGCCCTTGATTTTGGGAAGACCATTTATGGCTACTGTTGGCGCGATCATGGACACGCCTAATAAGAGAATCTCTTTCTCTTGCATTGACGGAGACGTCTTCTACGATGCCATTCCTTCTGGAGGAGCACCTAGACATGTCTCGTGCATCACCATTGCCTCGGGCGAGACTCTGATGATCGATCTGCACGATGAGTCTTATGATGAACTAAAAGTCGCAGATGTTTCAAATGAACCCCCCCCAACACCCCAAGAAAGTTGTGGAGAATACCAAGGCAACAAAGAGGACGGCGACGCGCAAGAAGATCAACAGTGCTGCTAATTTCACTTTGATTCCTCAGAAGTGTGATGGAGATTCGATCGAATATAAGGTGAAGTGCAAGGGAACCTCGAAACCTTTCTCTAAGGCTAGAATTCTCATTCCTACGGAGATGAAAGAGAAACAAGAGGATATGATGAGCAAAATTTTGAAGCTGGAGATGTCTGGTTGTGGAGCTTATTTTGGAGTGAGTTCTCCACCTTGTCCTGACTGATATCTTAGCCAAAGTCAAGCTCGTGACATTAAACAAGCGCTTAGTGGGAGGCAACCCACTGGTAAGTCTATATATATGAGTTTTTGTTTTTGTATTTTGTTGTGTCTTGCGAATCAGGTCGGAAGAAGGATGGTCGTTCTTGTTCCGTATCGATCGACACCACCTTGGTATCGATCGATACCAGCGCTCTATGGTAACACCTCTTGTTCTTGACCTATTTCGTTTTGTCCTTTGATTTCTTTCATCTTCTCTGGGCTTGATAAACACTGGGGACAGTGTTGTTTAAGTCTGGGGGAGGTAGTTACTGACATTGTGTGTTCTTTTTGAAAAAAAAATAAAAAATAAAAAAAAAAGGATTTTGAGTCAAAACAACTTAGAGATTTCTGGATTGTGCTTGGTTTTGTTGTTCTGGTTTTGTTTTTGAGTGACCACTGTTACAGGATTAGTTTCAGTTCGACTAATGAAAAATCTAAGGGATAACCAGCCAGCTAAAAATCACTCATGTCTCCAGCAAGTTCTTCACAAGCTTTAGCTAAATTTTGCACTTCATCTACGCGGTTAGTGTTCTTAGAGCTTGATCATCATTCATATCTGGCTAAGGAACCCATCATGCTTGAAAATTTTGGTATATCTCTCCCGTGAAAATTGTTGGATACATATTTGCGTTAAAACAGGTAAAATCTATATAAAAGATGAAATGATTTCCGCCGGGTAGAGGGATAGGAAAATTTCCTATGACCCCATTATTCTACTTGGATAAGAAATGATCACACAAAGGCCTGAAGTGAGGGGTAGGAAAATTTCCTATGACCCCATTATTCACCGAAAACTTTTGATACATTGAGAGGGTAAGAACCGGGGATTCGGTAGCAAACACTATCAATACTCGCGTGTCGGACCTTGATTTGTATATGCTGTTTAGATAAATCTGCGCTGTTGAAATCTAATGAGAACTGATTATGAAATAAGTCTGGGGGAGATAAAGAACACCAGAAAGCAATAAATGTTGATGAATAGATGGTTCTTTAGCTATGATATTGTATGGGAAAGAATCTAGAAAGTTCTTGAACACTGATTGCAGCGATGAAACTGGCGATGAGAGCTTAGATGAATATTGGTGTGAGATAATAAGTGAAGTCTTGGGAAGTTGGGGTTCCTACGGAGAAGTACATGGAGGTTAGATCTGGAGCTGATCAGGCAGCAGTGGGCGCTTGGGAAGAGGGATCATTACGGCGATTTCGGTACCAGATCAGGATCTCTAAGGTTTTTCAAACCTCTTTCTCTCACTTAGTTTTCTGTTTTGCTTGAGGGCAAGCAAAAGGCTAAGTCTGGGGGAGTGATATATCATGGATTTTACCCATTTTTAGCCATGATATAAGTCGTTTTATCGAGTCTTTCTAGTGCTTTTTCTATCATTTTAGAGTCTTTTCAGGTTTTAGCACGTTTGGGACGAAATTGGAGATTTAGGAGACATTTGGAGCCTTTTTGGAGCAAACCGAAGAAAGTACCCGTTTTGAAGCTTTAGCATCGATCGACACCATCCTGGTATCGATCGATACCGACGTAATCAACGCGCAGAAGAAATTTTCAAGGAAGCCCATAAGAAGTCCAATCATCCCATTTATTTACAAAAGAAGCCCAGCTCGTGTTTTTAGGTTTATTTAAGCAAACTTTTAGTCATTAGATTTAGACAGACTTTACTTTGGACTTTTATTCTGGAGCCACCATTGAGATTTGAGGGCTTTTGTGAGGGAGACGGATCCAAGACTCTGTTCATCATAGAGAAGATCCCGAACCCTTGTTTTTATTCTTTTGCTATATTTAATTTCATGATCTATTCAGTTATGTTATTTGTTTCATCTATCATGTCTGAGTAGTCTCTTTTTAGGTTCAGGGTTTTCTCATATGGATTTCTCTGATTTATTATGATTGATTTGTTAGGGTTCAAAATCTGAATAGTTCTTCACCATAGGTTGTTCTCAAAACTATTTCTAACCTGATCACTTAGAACATAGAACCTAGATTAATCGATTAGGCACGACAGTGTGATTGAGTAATCTGATAAAACCTAGGGTGAGCAATTGGATTATCTGCAAAGAGATTTGGTTTAATCGAATTGTGAACATATCAAACTTGAATTAATTGCTGGTTTAATCTGTAGGATTTGCAAAGAGATTTGGAATTCTAGATTTTAGATTTAGTTAGTTTTCGCAACGAGAGTTGGTCAACTATACTATCGTGTTTGAGTTCAAGAACGGTCCTTAATTGAATTGAACCTTAACTGATTAATTGTTATTTATCATTGATTTCCTGAGAATTTCCCTGAGCCTAGTTTCCTCCCATACAAACCAACCGAAGTTTAATTCAATCATTTGTTTTCTCATCAAATATTGTTTGCTTAGCACAATCTGCATCTTTTATCTACTGCGTGAGTTTTCTTGAGTTCTTGTGTTCGACCCCTGATATACTGCAGCAACTGCTTTAGTACTTTTAGGGTATTAATTTGAGCATATCAATAATTTTCCCGATAATTTTTTAGTGTTGGTTTTTATTTTTTAACTATACTTTTTATTGAAAAAAAAAACTTAATTCATTATGTTTAGATATTAAAAATCAATCAATCACAGCGCGACACATGGAAGTTGAACAAGGGTTACCCGCAAACCAGAATTATAGAAGGAGTTAACCGGACGGAATTAAATACGAGATCTTGTTATCATCACAAGCATTATGTGCTCTAATACGAAATATATGAGCTTAACCTTTTGTCAAATCCAATCTACACGCACACCTCTATAACAAGTCGTGGACTCCCCTAGTGTGGTTGATGGGTCAAATAATCTAATTCTACCGACCAAGATTTACCATGATGAGATCTAGTCTAGGATCCGATGAATTGGTATCTAAACCTACGAGGTATCACATTGTAGATAATTTTATGAATTTACTATGAAAATGTTTGAACTCAAAACGAATAGACTTTAGATTTACAAAAAATATTTTTCTCGAATGTATGAAGCGTTTGCCAATGAACCGTCTCTATTCATCATGTAACGAGAAAATGTCCACATTAAATTTTTTTTGTTCATCATTTTGTTGTGCTTGTTTTCAGGGATTTTTCTTTTACTTTTGATATAATTATCTCGTAATGTTCTTGTAAACTAGTTATAAATCAGGATAGTGTTAGAGTTTGTTGTAATTTAGGTTTTGATACAATTTCCGTAAATTTTAGAATTATATCTCAAAGTTGAGATTATCACGATCTCATACTGTCTACATGCGGACTATTCGTTAATAGTTTTACATGAAATCACATCACATCTTCCAAATTTGAAATATCTTTTTACCTTGTATAGGTTAAGTCCTTTGTACAGACTGTTAAGCTATATATGAATATGGGATTTTGAGAAAAAGAAAAAAAACCAACAACAAAGTCAACGAGAGAGACTTGACTCACACTACCGTTCAGAAAGCAAAGCGTGGAGGAAACAAAGAACAATACTAGTCGTTCCAAATCCCTTAACTTTTTACGTTACCCAATAATACCCACCAGTATCTATAAAATGACAAGTAGGTTTTCTTTACACACGTAGTCACATTTAGTAATATGATATTCATATTACTATAGTAAAGTTTACATAGTATGCCAAAAAGATCAATTACCTATTCATCTTGATTAGGTTTGACGTTTTAGGTATCCCTCTTGCTCACTTTCAAAATAAAAAAAAAAACTGATCACTAAGATATTATTCAATTTTATATTAGAGTTGCCATTTAAATAAAATAAAAAATCACTTTTTTTCCAAAATAGTTCTCATTAGTTGGTTTAAGATCTATCAATATCGAGCACTAATTGGATCTAAACATTCTTTTCTCCCCATAAAAAAAAAACTTTCAAAATAGATAATAGCATAAAATGATCAAAATAGCATGTTAAATTAAACTATGTATTCTAGTTATCAATCCGATTTATAAACTTAATTCGATTGACTCCCATATATGTGAATTACTACAACTATTTATTTCCTTTCTAGCAATAATTGGATATAAATAATTTTATACCCGTATTATGTAATTCCATTCGTCATACTAGTATTAAAAAGACATGTAAAGATTAGTAAAGCAAAACAAAACAAATAGTTAAATGTTCTACCAATAGCTTTTAAAATAAAAGGAAAACAACAAGCAATGATATAGACGAAGGATTATAAAAGGAACAAGAACCACCCAACCAACATTAAATTTTTATTCTTTATCAGACTGAATATAAACATTACTCCTCTCTCTGCTTCTCACTTACACACAACATATACGCATATAAATATATTTATATGTGCCCGTGTGATATCAACAGCTGTATCAATCTTCTCTCTTTGAAAGCACACAAATCTCTCTCTATCTCTTTTTCTAGTTTAATCATGTCGGAGAAACGTATAGGCATGGTTGAGAAAAGTAACAATAAGAGACAAAGATTGACACAAACACCCGAGTTCAGTATCAACGACCACCACGACGTTCTTGTAGAAATCCTCCGGCGACTAGACGGTCCATCTCTCTGTTCAGCCGCATGTGTGTGCCGTCTTTGGTCGGCCGTGGCTCGTAATGACTCTATATGGGAAGAGCTATGTTTCCAACAAGTGTCATCACGATCTTCTTTGTCCCTTCGCTCCGTTGTGTCGGCTCTTGGTGGCTATAGATGTCTCTACTTCCTCTGTATCCGTCCTGTCCTCGCACGACTCCCTAAGCTCCTTTGGACCAGAGACCAGCTTCAGCTCTCACTCTCTCTTTACTGTGTCCATTACTACGAGCGTCTCTACGTCGGCGCGTGGCTTGGAGACGCGCCACCTTCATCGCTCATGTTCCTTCGGAAGCCTGTTAACGTCGTCTGAACCGGAACCAAAACCAGAACGGTCCTTTTTTGTTTTTTTGTTTCTCGACGATTAATAAATTATTAGTTCCCAAGATTTGTATTCTTTTATCAAATTATTTTTTTATTCCGACTTTTACGGTTACGAAATTTCGATTGCTTCATTTTATTACAAGATTTTATTCTTTTTCTCTTTCTCCCCTAGTAGATAGATACTGCGTAGCTGTTTTGTCTCATCTACTTTTTTTCTTTATATCTAATCCCGGCATCATTAATTTCATTGATTATGCCATATGAGTTTTTTTTTTTTTGGTTTTAAAGTGAAAATATGAGTTTTTCATGGATTATTTACTCTCTTTTTTTTCTGAGAGGAGACATTTATAAAATGCAAGATAAAATTATGTTCTAAATTTTCATGAATCTTCCGATGCGATTAGTAACAATGAAAAGTGGATTTAGTGGTATGTGAGTTTTCATTAACCAAAACAAAATTTACTTAATACAAATTTTTTTTTAGAATACCGTAACTAGCGAATGTCACCGTGGTGATTAACCAAAAATACTAGAAATATTTTTAGGAAAACCAGTCTAGTTGTGATGGAACCTACATAGCTTTACTGTGAGAAGACCAGAAAATCTAGTATTGTCCTTGTTAGGGAGACTTTGTCTCGAAATGTTTATGTATTGATTGCCAAACAGTTTAAAACAGTTTTTCTTAAAGTGTTAAGTGCAACATAAATGAAATCCAAAAATTCATTACCAATATTCAAATATGTTCAAAAGCTACTATACCATCTTATAAAACAAAAATCCGCTAAAAGTTCAAAAAAACTTGTACACACGATAGTTTCGTTCGCACTACACCAAACACTATACGAAAAAGTATGAATTTGGGTATTCGGTTCCAGGTATATTCTTCTAAGGATTTATGATCCATTCGGGTATTTTAGAATTTTGGTTTAACTTCGGTTCAGTTTCGGATACCGAAAATATCAGAAAAATCTAAAAAATGGTTAAATTTGAATAAAATTTGGTTAAATTTTGACAAATATAACAAAAAACTTGCAGATATATTGGTTATTTTGAATATTTTGGTTATTTCGGTCTAAAAATAAATGATATTTTCAGGTTTTTAATTGTAATTTTGAATAACTGGGTTATATCAAATCTAAATATAATTAATATTTTGGGTATATAATTATATTTCGGATATTCTTGATATCCATTTGGTATTCGGTTCGGTTCAGGTTAGGTTTCGGTTCTTCGAGTATAGGAGTTTAGAATCTGTTCGGGTATTTTGTTGATTCCGAATTCGGTTCGGTTCTTTTGTTTTAGATTAATTTATGTTCGGTTATTCGGTTCCGAGTATGTTATGAATAATGAATCACCTCGTAAAGATGGTATTCCCACCCACATGCTAAGTCAGCAACCATCGGATCAGTCAATCAATAGAATCATATCACCTAGTCTCATGCTCCATAAATTTATATACTCTAGGTCAAATTTACAATAATCTCTACAACATACACACATTCCTTAATGTGGTCAATAGTCCAAACAAGTAACAATAATTTATGTTGATCTAAGACATAAATTATGATCTTAGATATTATGAAAGTATGATATGACCCTATAACAATCGTATATCATGATCCCATATTGACACACATTTCCCTATGTATATCCTTGATAGCCAAGTCTTGTACCAACCATTCATCTTGAGCCATTACGATTGGATAGTTCAATTCTATAACAACCGTCCATCCTAATCAGATAGATGCACTCTATTAACTATCGTCCATTCCGATCTACTATTCACATACTAATCATAAAATTAATTACTTTTCATAAGCGCCTTAAAGCAACATGGCATAATCACCACATTTCAATACTACATTATACTAAGAAACAACCTAAACCAATCACATCTACCTTTGAACAAAGCAAACGCACCTTTCTTTATCCAAAACTTACAAGAAATTCTATCATGCAATACTCATTACAGACTAAACCACATTCTACCAATAAACGCCTAGTTAAGATTGCCACGTTCTTCATAGATCAAATAGTGTTCACAGCTACGAACACCAAAGACATTCTTCAAATAACCCAAAGAACATTCATCCAAAAACATGAATAAAAATCAACTGGTGATTAGAAGTAATATTAAAAATATATATATAGTGAGATCGCGTAGTCACAAATCCCAACATTCCAAAAATGTTGAACCAATTTCTTTGTTTTCTCGCGACTGACCACAACAAACCTTCCTATTTGTCTTCTGCTCAAGAAATGGCGACCACTTTCTCTATATCTCAAATTTTCCTCTACTTTGTCTCTTAATTATCTCTTTTCTAAATTGTTTTGAAAAGTCAGTTTTTAGAATAAAGTTATTAACTTGATCATACTAATATACTATATATAATAAATTGGCTTTATGTTTGGAAGATTTCGTCTTGCAATGGTGAAAATATCACATATATGCAAGATGTGATGAATTATAACATGTGATGTTCTAAGCATTTTGATAAATACAATGACACCAAAGTCTACATTTGATATTGGTGTGTATGAACACATGTAGACAGTGACTGGTAGACATTGTTAGCGTAAAAATAATAATATTAATCTGATCTTTTTGCCAAAAAGTTACCAATCAGAATAATTGGACAAAAAATATTTCTGCCATTTTAGAGGAAATTTAGAGTAAATCTTTTCTCTTATTTTTGGAGGAGTAAAAAGTTATGCTACTTTTCACTTTTACTCATTTTCCTATTCATTTTCTCACTTTTCCTCTCAATTACTCCCACGTGTACCAATCAGAGCCGTATAATATTTCATATTTTTCCAAGACACATAGAAACTTCGAATTGAACGTTCATTTGGTTGGATGAATCTACGTTTCCTGATTCAAAAGCAATATCATTAACATATATTGACTCCAATAGCTAGATTTGATTTGAAGTGTTTTGTTGTTTATCTATTTTTAAGTTTTACTTGTGAGTTTCATATTTTTATTTTATTTAAGCTTTTGTTTAATTTTCACCTTCGTAGTTGAATTAACTTGGATTTGCTAAAAACATGTTAATTTATGAATGTTTAGAATTTATTTCATTAAAAAATCTCATTAAAAATTGGGTTTACTCTATAGTCTTATTCAAATCGGGACATACTAAATATATGTTGGTCTTGGGAGGTTTGAATCTGTCGGGTAGACCGGATTTACTCAGTTGACTAGCCTACTACAAGACCATTGCTTAAATTTCATAGGTGGTTCTATCTATTAGAGTTTTACGAGCTTTAAAAGTTGAGCATGTGTACGAGTTTCATGCGTTCAAGTATCCACAAGACTTTGTTAGGTCACCACATACTCAAACTCAACATCTATATTGAAATTCAATTACGCTATGTAAATTTTAAAGGAGATTACTGCAGATTATTTCGTGATCAAGAAGATTTTCATTATTCATAATATATATATATATATATTTTCAATCATCAGATGGTAGCCCATAGTCTAGTGATTTGTGATAGGATTGTCGCAGTGTCACCACCATTCGAATTCAAGCTAGGGATGAATCCCGATCAAAATATACTAAGGGCCCATTCACAAATAACAGCGTGCCTTGATATTGACATTACCACATCTATATTGGCCCATATAATCATCTTCTGTTTATTTCAGCCTACTTAAGCTTAATTGTGTGCATATATAAATTCTTAACGCTTACGTTTTTTTAATTTGTGTTATATATAATACTAGGGAAGTTTCAGAATTATATTTATAGAAGTTATTTACGTACATGCAAGTTTGGCGAATTTTTTTTTTTTTTTTTGTAAGTATCCTATTATTTTATGCAAGTAATAATAGAATTTCTGTGAATTTATGATTACGTTATAAAAAGTTATCGTTTTCGGTGATTATGATCAACATAAGACTAGATTTCAGGACAAAACATGCCTAACTACAACCGATTTAAGATGTTCGACTAATTTTGGGGGGTAGACCAGCCCGATCGAGAAAGTAGTACACTAGGTATTCAACTAAGGGGTCTAAGATTCAATTTGCATTGCAAAAACATAGTGACACACCATCAGCCTCGACTTCCACAACGTGCCATGACTTTGTTCCAAACATAACATTTTACGCTAAAACTGCCCTACGACGACATATGCACTCAAACAACTTGATTAAACCGTTTAGCAATTCATTTTAATATCAACTAAAAGTTGACTATTTCAGTTTGGTACGAATGTTACATAATCTACTTGAATTTTTGTATTGGTTTGGATGGATTAAAATAAATATTGTCACCTCATATTTTTTAAAATGTTTTAGCTCAATATTACTCGCTACTTTTTGAAAACAAGAAAATTTTAACAAATAAATAAAACAGATCGTCGATGGTGTTTACTTTTGTCCTTTTCTATTAGTTCCCATGCACATTGGACTCCATAGAGAAGAATATATCATATCCAAATTAAATTCTGCCATAGCTTTCGTCTAAATCAATAATGGAGTGAGAGAACCAATCATATATAGTGTTGAGGAGTTTTGAATTTTGACCCATTTCTGATATGTTCCAATCAGCCTTACCATCTCTACTTCGAACACTAAAGTATTTATTTAATAATAATAATAATAATAATAATAATAATAATAATAATAATAATAATAATAATAATAATAATAATAATAATAATAATAATAATAATAATAATAATAATAATAATAATAATAATAATAATAATAATAATAATAATAATAATAATAATAATAATAATAATAATAATAATAATAATAATAATAATAATAATAATAATAATAATAATAATAATAATAATAATAATAATAATAATAATAATAATAATAATAATAATAATAATAATAATAATAATAATAATAATAATAATAATAATAATAATAATAATAATAATAATAATAATAATAATAATAATAATAATAATAATAATAATAATAATAATAATAATAATAATAATAATAATAATAATAATAATAATAATAATAATAATAATAATAATAATAATAATAATAATAATAATAATAATAATAATAATAATAATAATAATAATAATAATAATAATAATAATAATAATAATAATAATAATAATAATAATAATAATAATAATAATAATAATAATAATAATAATAATAATAATAATAATAATAATAATAATAATAATAATAATAATAATAATAATAATAATAATAATAATAATAATAATAATAATAATAATAATAATAATAATAATAATAATAATAATAATAATAATAATAATAATAATAATAATAATAATAATAATAATAATAATAATAACACTAATAATAACACTAACAATAACAATAACAATAACAATAACAATAACAATAACAATAACAATAACAATAACAATAACAATAACAATAACAATAACAATAACAATAACAATAACAATAACAATAACAATAACAATAATAATAATAATAATGAATTTGAACATTAAAAATTGGAAAATTGTAAATAGATAATAAAAATTGTTTCTAGCTTAGAACATTCTAAAAGCAAAAGAAAAACTGAATTAAATATTTTAACAAGCCAAATTAGCATTAGTTTATAAAAATTATTTATGATTTTGCATGAAAGAATGCTTATTTTACTTCGATTACTAGATGGTTTCACTTGTAAGATGAGAGAATATAATTTATGAGGATTATCCTGATTTCAAGGTTGATCAAACAATCAGGAGCATTGGAAGTTTCTTGGGAAAGGTTGAGGATGTGGATGTTCCAAATAAAAGGGTCAATGTTAGTGTTAATGGGAACCAACCTTTAATATTTTCAAGAAAAATGAAATTACCAAGAGTAGGTGAGACTGTGGTTACTCTGGAATAAGAAAAACTCCACAGTCATTGTTATTTATGTCACCTGCTTAGTCATGATGAGAAGATGTGTCCAGAGAAGGTTTCAAATCCTGATTTTTTTTTTGGATATTGAAAGGATTCTGTCAAAGTCATCTCAGAGAGAAGCTCCAATTTGGAATGACCACGAAGCAAGTAGTTTTTCAATGCCAAGACTCCTAGTGAAACGGGCACTTGAGATGACGAGGTCAGCGGATGGCGGTTGGAGTTGTAATGGCCATAGTTCGCAGTTTCAATACTCATGTCACAAATGGTAAGGAAGATCTCGGGCATTCTGGTTTTGTTTTGCCAACAAAGACAGCTTTTGATGAAGCGCTACAAGGTCCTGTTGAGATGAATGCTCATGCAGAGATGGTGTAGGAAGATACAGTCCATCCTAAAAGCTTCTCCAAAAAGCATGATGAGCTAATGATTGATGCAGCGTTGGAACATGGAAAGTTTAATGAAAAGGTTGATGATCTCTTGGATGAGGAACTTGCAGGTATGGAAGATCTTTTTTCTCCAACAACTCAGAAGATACTTGAAGAATTTGTGGCTGATATAGATAAAAATGAAGGGGGTAGAGGATGTAGTTACCTCTGATTTTGATGATGATGCGCTTGAGCTAAGAAAAACGGAGGATGCCTTGTCTAATGTTGTTAGTGAAGATAACTTGGTGGTTATCACACAACCAAGATATTTTAAGGAAAACAACAATGAAACCTTTAATGGAATCAAATATCAGATTTGGAATATTCAAACCTCACCAAAAATCTTTTTTTAATGGAAGGTTATCAGTGGTATTATCCTTGTGGCAGATAAAATAAGCAACAATGTAATGAAGTTGTATTAAAATGAATATTATTACCGTTATAATCTAATTTACAATGAATGTGTAATCAACAATTACTTCTTCCTATATACTCTATCACACCCTCTCAAGACGGAGGTCGGTTAGAGAGTCCGATCTTGACAGCAAGTAAGTCAGAAGGGGTTTCGTGAGCGTATCAACGAGTTGATCAGAGGAGGTGACATGTATAACACGAACAGTTGAACGTAGTATCGAACAAAATGGTAATCCAGTGCTATGTGTTTCATCCGAGAATGAAACACGGGATTAGCTGCCAAATACGTGGCCCCTATGTTGTCACAGTAAATACTTGTGTGGTGATTGCGATTCCAAGCTCAGTGAGAAGTGATGTGATCCAACACAGTTCTGAAGTAGTGGAAGCAATCGAGGGATATTCTGCCTCCGTCGATGAACGTGCAACGCCTGTTTGCTTTTTAGAGGACCAATCAATCAGATGATGACCGAGATAAACAATATATACACCGGTTAAGGTGTAATCATCTTTGTTCCCAGTCCAATCAGCGTCGGTGAATGCATGAAGAGTCGGATTGTTGTTTGCGTGAAGAAAGATGCCTCGATTCTGCGTTGCCTGCAAGGTAACAGAGCACCCGTTTCACCATCATCCAATGATCCGTTGTTGGCCGATGCATAAAATGAGACAATTTGTTGACGGCGAAGGAAATATCCAGTCTTGTAAGGAACAAGTACTGGAGGCTGCCTACTACCATCATATATTCTAGAGCATCATCCAATGCACATCGGCGTGTTGACTGGTTTGGTATGTTGCATCCTTGTCTTGATCAATAAATCTACAATATAACGGGATTGAGTTAAGTGTAGTCCACCTGACGTCCTTGTAACTTCAACACCTAAGAAGTATGATAATAAGGCTAAGTCTTTTAAATGAAAGCGAAGAGATAAGGAATCGATAAACCGAGTTATGTAGGAACAATCATTGCTGGTGATAATGATATCATCGACATAGACAAGCATGTATAGTACGACACCACTTTTGTTGTAGATGAAGAGAGACGCATCTGCTAGCGAGTTCTGAAATCCATAGTCAAGAAAGAAGTTGCGTAGCTCATTGTACCAAGCTCTCAGAGCTTGTTTGAGGCCATAAATCGCCTTACGTAACTTGTCTTGAAAACCACGTGATTGCACCATAAACACATCTTCCTTAAGATTCCCTTGAAGGAAAGCATTATTGACATCAAGTTGGCGTAGTGGTCAATTACGAGACACTGTCGTGCTTAAGACGATTCGTATCGTAGCTGGCTTAACAACCAGACTGAAAGTTTTTTGATGGTCAATATGGTGGGGAGGTGAAGTGTTGTTGTTCACCTCTATCCAGGTTTCACCCGTGTGCTACCCATAAGGTAGTCTCGAGAATTTAACCCATAGGACCGCAAGTGCACAGTCATGCATTGTAGTACGTACGGAGTCGATCCACAGAGAGAATATAATTACACACAAAGAATGCAAATGCAAATCTAATCTAGACGGATAATAAAGTATGGTGGTGTCGAGTCCTAAACTATATGATGCGAAATAAATAAAACATAAAATAAAATAAAAAAATTAAATAAACTAAAACATAAAATAAATAACTTAAATTAAATAAATTAAATTGCATAATTAAATTATCGAAATTAAATTGCATAAATTAATATACTTAAATAAATTGCATAAAATAAATAACAAAAAATAAAGTGCATAAAATAAATTGCGTAATTAAATTTCATAAAATAAATAACATAAAATAAAGTGCATAAAATTAAAGTGCATAAATTTAAAGTACATAAATTAAAGTGCAGAAATTAAATTGCATAAATTAAATTGCAGATATTAAAGTGCATAAAATAAATTGCAGAAATATAAATAACATAAATAAATAAACATAAATAAAATAAATTAAATAAAATACTTAAATAAATATTTACAGAGAATTTCGTGGTAGTCGATTTACAGGGATTTTAGATTATATGATTCATTTCTTTACCAAATAAGTTTGTGTTGTCAATCTAGGGATATTCGAAGTAGGCTAGTGACCACTCTCGTGGCGACCTTCATGCATTAAAAGCAATTCCATCATCGATTACTCTTATGTGTGAGAGACACATCGATTGGAGGCTGTCACACAATCCATCGATTAACCAAGTGATTAGCTTGAGTTAGAGTGTGTCTAAGACGAAGAGTGAATGATAGATCTATTTTCAGAATACGATACCACTCTCGTGATAAAGTATTCCTGAGATCAATACCTAGCTTGACAACAACTAGGCAAGCATTGAGATGTTCAATCAAACAACAATCTCGATCATAGCTAATAATACTCTCTAATATGCAAGGCTGAAGTTTTAACCCACTCTCATGGTGCTAAGGACTTCTATTCGTGTTACCGCATCTACTGATTTGGTTACAACCTTAAGCACATCCCATAGGACATAGTTTAGCATTAAGAGTGTATATTAGAGTAGCTAGATCGGTTAAGAACAATCGCACATACTGAATCCTAAATCTTCGATCCCATCATCGACCACCACCCTAGTGGTATAAAGGATCTACTCTCTTGTCTCTCTGAGGGTGACGGTAGAGACAAGGAATAGGATCATAAAACAGTAAACAATAAACTAAAGACTAAGAACAGTAAAGTAAATCAGAGCATAAACATAAACAAAAGCATAAGGAAGAGAGAAACCTAAAGAAGAACTCTTTATTGAAGGTGAAAACAAAAGGTGGCTAAGAGAGAGTCTCCTTTTTCTAGTGAGAATGCATGAGTTTATATAGGGTCTAGGAGACTTGGAGGAGTCTAGGGCATCCTTAGAAGCTTCTGGAAGGTCTTAACTCGAAATCCTAAGCTCCTATATCTTGCATTTCGCATTAATCGAAGTTTTTTTTTGTCCAGTGAGTCAGCATCGATGGCCCTAGGTCGATGCTCATGGTCAATGTGGATCCTCAGGATGAGCATCGACCGCTCCTGGTCGATGCTTGCGTCGATGGTCTTCGTCGTCAACTTTAAGTTCGGGTTCGAGGAAGAGCATAGACCGCCCTGGGTCGATGTTGTCTGTCGATGCTAAGGTCGGTGCTTCCTTCGTGAGGCTCTTGAGATGTCTCTCCATGATGTTCTTGGCTCCAAAAAGTAGCTCCAAGGTCCATATGGCTTCTTAAGACTCCAAAACACTCTAAAAGTATATGATTTCCTCCAAGTACCTATAAACACATAAACAAACGTAAATGCACTAGAACTATCCTAAATGCTTGTTAGAAACATATAAAACTAAGCTAAATGTATGCAAGAAAGCATGTAAAATATGATGCTATCAACTCCCCCACACTTATCTTTTTGCTTGTCCTCAAGCAAACAAAAGCTAAGTATGGTGAAGAAATGCTAAAAACAATAAAGATAAGGAGAGTGAACTTGTACCTTGTGACATTGTTGTGCTTATGCTTTTCGACCTTGTGGAAGTGGAATGATCTCTACCGTACTCATGTACTTCGCCATAAGCATAACAACTCACCTTAGTTCGAACGGCTCCTCCTTCGATCCTAGACTCCTCATTGTTGACTCTTCTTTTTATTTTAAGCATGGGTTCTCAACTTGGGAATATCGATCAAAGGATACGAACACTTACTCTTTCGGATTTCTGTAAGCTCAAGACCATCTTATTACAATTCCTTTCCTCTTCTTTTTATCACTTCAAGGTCGATCGATTTCTCTCTATTTTTCTAGGGTATCATTTTTTTTTTATCGATCGCCTTTTCTCTTAAGCTTTTCTAGGACAAGTTTTTTTGAGACGCGAACATTAAAAGTGGTTGCTTCCAATGCCTGGTTTGCTTCTATATCCTTTTACTTTCTTTTCTCTTCTATTTCTCTTTTTTTTTTTTATCTAATCGAATGGAAGGAAGATGAGAATCGTACTTACTTAGACGAGCCTTGCAGGTTCTCATAGAGGTATCATGTCCAATGTATCTCAAGCCCTAAATTGAGAGAAATTAAATTCAATGAGGTGAGAAGTCAACTTCGATTCTAAGTCTCTGGAAGAATGATCCTTTTGGAGTTTATTGATTCACTCATGGATTTTCCAAATTTTCTAGTAAAGATCACACACTATCCAACAAAGCATCCAAACATTAGCCCAAATAACACAATTAACAAGTTCTATTGCTACCTCATTAAAAACCTTTTCACATGTTATTGAACTATGAACGAGGAAAAGAGTGTAACAATCTCTCAAAATGCAAAAAACTGATCATAAAAATTCCATCAAAAAGATGTCAAGGAAAAAGAATTACCTCCATTGATTGCAAGACTCCCCCCTCCCCCCACACTTAAATCACAACGTCCGCGTTGTGATGAACACTGTAAAGGGGTAAAAAGCAAGATAATTTTACCATAATTCTCTTATTGGATGTGTGGCTTGGCAGCTCCCACGGTTGCAAGTCATTTTTTTTAACGGTGAAATACATCTGAAAATTTAAGACACAAAAGAGAAATGTATTTACAAGGATATATATATATATATATATATTTTAACGTCGTGAGCTCGACGAGCTTACGAAATGGTCGATTGGTGGAGATCGTGGAGTGTAATCAGCCGGTGTGGCTTTGTAGAATACGTCTCGGTTTATATATGTGAACAGGATTCTCTTTTTCGTCTAGTCGATGACCGCTCCAACCTGTTGTAAGAAATTGTCCACCAAGGATGAGTGGAGTGGAGTGTGATCATCTTTCCTAATGTTAATCACATGAAAATCGGGGGGGGGGATACGACAGTTTCCAATCCACAATATCACGTTTTCGGCTATTCCATATGTTGGTATAACCTCAGAATTTGATAAACCGATGCAAATGTTTGATCTCTTTAGATCATTAAGTCCTAACTCCTTCACTCTCTTCTTGGACATCACGTTTATGGTGGCACCAGAATCACATAGAGCATCACTAAATTCACGACCTAGTATGGAGTAGTATACCTTGTAGAGTGCCAAATCTTTTTTCTTAGGTAGAGTTATGACCTCTCCTTTAAGTCGTGTCTCCATGTATAACTCCTTGATATCCTCTATTGTTTCTTTTGTGTCCGTGAAGTAGAGATCGAGGTTGTACTTGAAAAGAGCTTGCTTGAATGTGATGCTAACCGGGAGTGTTTGAACAAGATGTTTGAATAAGCGCAGCTTTTCCTCGTTTACTCGTCTAAAGAACCAAGTCGTGTCGTATGCCCTTGTTTGATGGTGTGGATGTCCTAACAGAGAGTTCCTTGAGAAAAGAATCACTCGAAATCGTTGTTCGATGTCTTGAATCGTCTCGTCAGTTCCCTTGAATAAATCCCTCAAATGATATTGTTTCCATGCGTCCTTGAATGTAGTAGTTTCTGGGATGGAGGTGACTAGTACTTGGAATCTCCTCTTGTTTATGGGGTCTTTGAATCATTTCTTCATGTGGCTCATCGGTGGATCACGATCTTTTGCAAAGTTATCGCTAGTCTTATTACTTCCGTGAGTAGTGTTATAGCCTCTTTTAATCCTTGTGGAGATGGTCTCGGGCACTTCGGGCATGGCATCGAACTGGAGGGGTCGATGGAGTGTGTCATTGTGCTCTTCTGAGGGACCATCGACCTGGTGGGGTCGATGGAGTGGTCCGGTGATTGTTCCTGAGAGATCATCGACCTCGCCTAGTCGATGGTGTTGTCCGACGGGTCTGTGCATCGAGTAAGCATCGACAGAGTGGGGTCGATGCAGTTATCTGATGGGTCTCCATTCATGTATAGTATCGACCTCTCCTGGTTGATGCCTCTGTCTGTTTCTCAGACCATCGACCACACATGGTCGATGGTGTTGGTCGATGCTCTCCGTTTTAGCTCGCCTGGAACCATTTTCTTCCACCTTCTTGTTACTCCTTATCATGATGACGTTGACATACTCTTTAGGATTTATCTCGGGCTTCCCGGGGAGCATACCTTAGGGTCTGTGAGCCGAAGATGCGACTTGAGCGGTTTGTGTCTCCAACACGTTAATGCGTGAAGCGAGTCCATCGAACTTGTTGTTCTGCTCATTCCACCTTCTGTGGATGTCCTTGAAACCTTTAGAGATCTCCACTGTACCTTTGGCTTGTCCCTCGAGAATGCGTTGAAGCATTCCTTCGTACTTCTCCTCCTTTGGTTGAAAATTTTATCTTCCTTGGCCTTGATCTTGTTGTTGAGATTAGAACGGTTGTCAAAACTGAGATGTTTGTCGAAACCTCCTCGTTGGAATGACTAGGCGGGTGCTCTCATAGGTGGGTATGCTTGATCTTGCGGGTTCTCAACATTGTTACTACGATATGAGAGATTTGGGTGATTTCAGAAAGAGTTGAAACCACCGCCTTGTCGATAGCCACCTACAAAGTTGACCTCGCATTGGTTCCTTCACTATCATCTTCCTCAGCATATCCCCTTGTAACATCCAACTCATCGACAAAGTGAATTTGTCTTTTTGAGACTTGTAGCACTTTATCAAGCTTATCGTTTAACGATTTGATATCCGAACGCGTTCTCTCTTCTCCTTCAGCTACACTTCGATCTCTACGGTCATAATCTCCTCCAAAATTGGTATCACTGTGAGCCAAGTTTTCCACTAATCTCATTTCGTGTTCAGTATTTTGTCCCAAAAATTACCATTGCTTCCGGTGTCAAGAAGCATACGGTATTTGGGCAGGACTCCTCTGTAAAGATTTCTTAGTAGCGACTCCTCACTGAAGTCATGGTGTGGGCACTACATCGTGTACCCCTTAAATCTCTCCCACGTCTCTCCAAAACTTTCGGATCCTTTATGCACGAAGCTTGATATATCGTTTCTCAAACGAGTGGTTCGGAAGCTTGAGAAATTTATACGAGAAACATCTTCTTGCATTGTTCCCATGTAATATTTGACCTAGCTGGTAGACTCTTCTCCCACTGTTTTGCTTTATCACCCAAGGAAAATGGAAATAAACGAAACTTCAGAGCTTCTTCCGAAACTCTGTTGATCTTTACGGTTCTACATAGCTTATTAAATTAACCACTCTTGGTCGATGCTAAGGTCGGTGCTTCCTTCGTGAGGCTCTTGAGATGTCTGTCCATGATGTTCTTGGCTCCAGCAAGTAGCTCCAAGGTCCTTATGGCTTCTTAAGACTCCAAAACACTTTAAAAGTGTATGATTTCCTCCAAGTACCTATAAACACATAAAAAAACGCAAATGCACTAGAACTATCTGATATGTCTGCATTTTATATGGTTTTAGCTTGCATTATTCATTCATTTAGACATGTTATTTGACCTGTTCTTGTCATTTATTTATAGTTTTGCATACTTAGAGTGTTTTGCATTAGGTTTGCATACATCTTGCATATTTGGCTTGTTACAGGCACTTTCAGGCGATTCTGGAGAAGTTAGACTCGAAGCTGTCCTGGACGTCAGACTCTGGCCTGTAGGGTCGAGTAGGAGGGTCGAGCTAAGGCAGGAGATGGTGCAGAAGCAGACTCTGGCCTGTAGGGTCGAGTCAAGGGGTCGAGCTGAGGCGAAAGGTGGCATCTTTGAGATTTTTGGCCGAGCTCGAGCACGCCTGCTCGAGCTCCATAATCGAGCCCAACACAAAAGAGGAGTCTTGGAAATTTCAAGTCTGACTCGAGCCCATAGGGTCGAGTAGGAGGCTCGAGCTCAACACACAAAAATGCAATCTTGATCTCATCAGCTCGAGCATAGCACTCGACCACCACAGGGTCGAGTTGGACCTTACCTTGCGCGTTTTTACCATTTTGCCCATGACATTTTAGGGTTTTTAAGACTTAGTATAAATACCTAATGTGGGATTAACACTTCGAAGCTTGGTTTTTTATGCCTAATTTTCGAGTTTTCGAGTTTTTGTAATTTGGTTTCTACTTGTTATTTTTAGTTAATTCCTTCTGTTCTATCATTTCTCTATCTATCTCTATCATCTATGCAAGTTTTTATGATTTCTGGGTTTATGTTCTTAATTTTCTTTATGAGTTCTGAGTAGTCATTAGGGTTCTTAAGGATGGGTTAGATTAGTGTGGATTCTTAGTCTCCTAGGTGGTTTAAGAGTTGATTGTTAAATTCCCTTCTAAATCAGTGTTCTTAATGCTAATTTCTCTCTGATCAATTGAGATTAGAACTTAGGTGTTTTTCACCCAGAAGGTGTTTGATAAAATGCTTGAATGAATTGATGTTAGAGATTTGCATACCTAGCCTAAGGGATTAGATGTCTAGGGTGTTTATTGACAATATTGAACTGATTCTTATTGCCTGCTAGGGTAGATTTCGCCAAGGGATTGGGTCTGGAACTGGCCTAGCTTGAGGTTACTTATCACAGGAGTGGACTTAACTGGTTGTGATGTTTGATGTCTAGGGAATAGCTTGATTGAGTTTTGTTAGACCACCTGGGTAGGCTAAGGAGATACACTGAATCGATTACCCCATCCTTAAGAACTTCTCTTGCATTGATTAAATTTTCGTCTAGTCCTATACACTGTTTCTGCTATTGCCTTGTTTCCGTTAGTCTTTGAATTGATTCGCCTTAGCTTCTATTTTTAATTTCTGTCTAGGTTGTTAGAGTACTATACACTCTTGTTTGGCTTGACTAGAATGGTTTGATCTCATCCTTTTTGGTTAATATCTTCACCCTTATGGATTGACACCTTACTATACTACAACGAAATCTTGGTCTAGTAAGGAATTGACCTATATCAATTTGGCGCCGTTGCCATTTGGGTGTTGTTTGTTACATTCAGGATTTCAAATCGTTCTAGATCAAGTTCTTTTCTATACACTCTGTTACTCATTTTGATTTTCTTTTTCTGTCTTTGGTTTGCAGGACGTTTCTTGACTCGAGGTCCCCAGCTCGACCCTTGCAGCTCGAGTCTGCCTCTCTCGCCCACGTCTGCTCGAGCTAGTGCATCGAGTCTGCCTCCCCCTGCATGCACACGCGATCTAAAGGCAGTCAGAACCTCATCCGATACATTGATAATATTCACAAGTTACCGCAACAGTTGAGAGAGCCGAGTGAACTTCTCAACATAGATCTCCAAGATCCAATAAATATGGCTGATCATATTCCACCACCACAGCCTGAACATGTGCCTCATCAGAGAAGACCCCGTCTGATAGGTGCAGGCGACGCTCCTAATACTTATACCAATAGACAAGGGATTGTCCCTCCTACGGTCCAGAACAACAATTTTGAGATCAAGAGCAGCTTGATCGCCATGGTGCAGAACAACAAGTTTCATGGACTGCCTATGGAGGACCCTCTTGATCATCTAGATGAGTTTGATAGGCTCTGCAGCCTTACCAAGATCAATGGGGTCAGTGAAGATGGTTTCAAGCTAAGGCTCTTTCCCTTCTCTCTTGGTGACAGAGCCCATCACTGGGAAAAGACTCTACCCCATGGATCCATCACTTCCTGGGATGACTGCAAGAAAGCCTTCCTTGCTAAGTTTTTCTCCAATGCCAGGACAGCGCGCTTGAGGAATGAAATCTCTGGATTTACACAGAAGGATGGTGAAAGTTTCTGCGAATACTGGGAGCGCTTCAAGGGCTACACTACTCAATGCCCTCACCACGGTTTTAGCAATGAATCCCTCCTTAGCACTCTCTACAGAGGAGTTCTCCCGAAGGTCCGCATGCTTCTAGATACGGCCAGCAGTGGTAACTTCCTCAACCAAGACGTTGATGCTGGCTGGGCACTTGTGGAGAACCTAGCCCAATCTGATGGAAACTACACCGCTGAGTATGATAGGAGTGTTCGGCCAAGTGTTGCTACGGATGATCAGACTAGGGCCATCAAGGCCTTGACTGCTAAGTTGGATCAACTGCTACAGCAGAAGAAACAAGTCCACTTTGCTTCTGAGGATACAGTTTTTCAGGTTCAAGATAGGGAGGATGATGGTCTAGAGGAGGTCAGCTATGTGCAGAATCAGGGTCAGTACAACAAAGGTTTCATCAACTACAAGAACAACCCGAATCTGTCCTACAGGAGTACCAACGTTGCTAACCCTCAAGATCAAGTCTACCCACCTCAGCAACAACCTCAGTCCAAGCCTTTTGTTCCCTACAATCTGCCGCAGAACTTCGCCCCTAGACCGTGTTATCCGAGTCATCCGCAACAACAGGGAGCCCTGTGTCCACCACCAGGTTTTCAGACTCACCACGCTCAGTCTTCTACCGCTCCAGATCAACAGACAAACGCCTTGCTGCAGCAGCTCCTACAGGGTCAAGCAGCCGGTGCAATAGAAGCGGCTAAGAAATTTGGTGAACTCAAAACCCAGCTGGACTACAACTACAATGCTCTCAACAGCAAGATTGAGACATTGAACTCCAGGATTAAGTATTTGGAGGGCAACACTGCATCTACTTCCTCCACATCACCTATTGGACAACTTCCAGGAAAAGTAATTCAGAACCCCAAAGAGTATTGCAATGCCATCTTTTCAATGGAATCAAGTCCTATTGCTGATCATGAAGTGGATGTTAGAGACATTGAAGCTTTTCTTTATGGTTCATATGCTAACACCACTACAATTGCTTTGAGGAGTGGCAGAAAGTTACTTGCAAGGGCAGGATCAATTCCAGTCACTGTGGACAGTGAGGTTGAAGATGGGGAGGATTTGAGCTGCAAAAAACACGAAAAAACTCGTCTGGAGGCTGACTCTAGCACCCAGCTCGAGCCAGGGGGTCGAGCCAGCACTCCACCTGCTGCAAAACCTGCTGTTTCAGAGAAAAAAACAGCACCTTTTGTCCCCCCCTCCTTACAAACCTAAACTTCCATTCCCAAGAAGATTAAAGAAAGATAAGGACGTAACCATGGTTGAAAACGAGGGTAGTGTCGATTGCGTTGATTCACCAAGCACGACAAAGATTGAGCCTAAGTCTCTCCCCAAGCTTGGCAATCCTGGTATGTTCTCCAGAACCTGCCTTCTTGGTGATTTGGTAATTGAGGATGCTCTATGCGACTCCGGTTCAAGTGTGAATGTCATGTCCCGTGAGATGCTAGAAAATCTAGGGATAAGACACCTCACTTATCACCCATCGCCCATCACTTTTGGAGACGCTCATTCACGAAAGCCACTTGGTCTTCTGGAAGATTACCCAGTTAAAGTTAGGGACTGTATAGTCCCAACAGACTTTGTTGTTATGGAAATGAAGAAGGCCAACAAGCTCCCACTCCTTCTTGGAACCCCCTTCCTCAACACTACTGGTGCAAACATGGACTTCAAGAACCAAAGGGTGGTTCTTATGAATGTGGATGACAAAGCCTATTACCCACTAAAAGCTTCTCCTAATGAGCTATGTGGCACAATGACTATCAAGGATGATGGCTACCGTGATGAGAAAGTGCAATACATTGGCACAGTTGAGAAGGTTGATGAAGCTCCACCCCTAAAGGTCTATGATGAGAAAGAGAAGTCTCTGGAACGAAAGGATAGAGCTGAGAGTACAATGAATGAACAAGGGGTCAAGCCATTCATACTTGGTCAGATCATTGCAGAGGAGACCTCAGTTCCCCTCCATGAACCACCATAGACCTAAGAAAAAGGAAGTCAAGCTTAGAGACTATAAACAAGCTCACTTGGGAGGAAGTCCCATGTCTATCTCTGTACATATTTCTTGGTTTTAGTTTTTAAAAAAAAACGTCAAATAAATGTGCTAAGCTGTTTGATTTTGTCTTGATTGTGTGATTTCAGGAAAGTATGAGAGGTGAATCATGAAAAAGAGGCAAAAACGCACAGGAATGGCTTGACTCGAGCACCCAACTCGAGCCCTGAGATCGAGCCAGACACCTGCACTCGTCTGACTCGAGCCACCAGCTCGAGCCCCCATGCTCAAGACGAGAACTCGATCTCCTCCTTCTTCTCCAAGCCTTGAGGTACCTGTTCCATCCATTCTTGTATATATTAGATGCAACATTTTTTTGTTTTCTGTTATCTCTTGATCCTTCTTTACAAATTTTTATTACACAAGGGACTGTGTAATTTAAGTTTGGGGAAAAGGTTAAGATTTTTTGATGTGTTTTCTCTGTTCTTATTTTGATTTTGTGCATCCTTGAGTCTTCATCTATGGCATAGAAAAACAAAAAATAAAAAATAAATTTTTTTTTTTTTGAAAAATCTTTAAAAACAGAGTGTTCATGTAGTATTGCATCTTCATATTAGGATTGAGTCTAGATTGTTTCATATAGGGCTGTTGCATATGCATAGGGGATGATGATGATTTAAACTTTGTAAATTTGCTGATTCAACTGTATGATTTCAATGCCCTAGTTTCGAGTTGTTTAATGCTTTGTTATTGAGCTTGAAGTAAGACTGAACCATGCTTTGAATGCACAACTAGGTTAAGTTTTAACTGAAGCATGCTATGATTTTCTGTCATTCCCCATCTATTTGAACCTGAATTTGACTTATAATTATCATGTCTATTGATATGTCTGCATTTTATATGGTTTTAGCTTGCATTATTCATTCATTTAGCCTTCTTTAATAGCTTGTTCTTAGCATTTATCTCTAGTTTTGCATACTTAGAGTGTTTTGCATTAGGATCGCATGTATTTTGCATTTTGGACTTGTTTCAGGTGCATTCAAGGGATGTTGGAGATGTTGAAGTCAAATGAAGAAAAAGGAGAGTTTAACTCGACCAGAAACTCGAAGGAGACTGACTCTAGCACCCAGCTCGAGCAAGATGGTCGAGCTAGTGCATTCTGCACCAAAAACTGCACTTTGAGACTGACTCTAGCAAGCCTGATCGAGTCCATGATCGAGCTAGGCATAAAGATGCAATCTTGAAGTTTCTAAAGCCCAGCTCGACCCCCATGATCGAGCCCGTGATCGAGTCCAAGGAAAAAAGAGCCGCCTTGAAGTTTTTGGACCCAGCTCGACCCCCATGGTCGAGCTGGACCTTATCCGCACATTTTTACTATTTTGCCCATGGCGTTTTTAGGGTTTTAAGACTTAGTATAAATACTCTCTAAGATGTTTAAGAGAGATAACTCGTTTTTAGGCAGAAATTAGGTTTTCTTAAGTGTTCTTCATCTGTTCTTGCTTTCTGGATCCTATATCTTTGATTCTACTGAGTATTTGTGTTTGAATCTTTCTATTCTATCTCTTCTCTTCCTTATCTTTCTACTTATGCAATTTATTTTGATTTCTGGGTTTGTGATTATGTTGTTCTTCATGGTTTCTGAGTAGTCATTAGGGTTCTTAAGGATGGGTTAGATTAGGTGTGGAATCTTAGTCTTCTAGGTGGTTTAAGAGTAGATTGTTTGACTTCCCTTCTAAATCAGTGTTCTTAATGCTAATTTCTCTCTGATCAATTGAGATTAGAGCTTAGGTGTTTTTCCGCCCAGAAGGTGTTTGATAAAATGCTTGACTGAACTGTTGTTAGAGATTTGCATACCTAGCCTAAGGGATTAGTTGTCTAGGGTGTTTATTGACAATATTGAACTGAATCTTAATGCCTGCTAGGGTAGATTTCGCTAAGAGATTGGGTCTGGAACTGGTCTAGCTTGAGGTTACTTATCACGAGAGTGGACTTAACTGGTTGTGATGTTTGATGTCTAGGGAATAGCTTGATTGCGTTTGTTAAACCATCTAGGTAGATTAAGAGGATGCACCAAGTCAATTACCCCATCCTTAGGACCTGCTCCGTTCTTGATTGATTTTCGTGTTCTGTTTTTGTTCTGTTTCTATTCTGTTTATTGTCTCAGCTTTCCTCTGTTTCTGTTCTGTTTTCATTCTGTTTTATGTTCTGTTTTAGTTTCTGTTATCGCTTTTGATTTCCTTTTGATAGTTTCTAGTTTCACCTTCTCACTGCTTGTTTGGCTTGACTTAGACTGTTTGATTGCATCCTTCTTGGTTAATATCGCACCCATTTGGATTGACACCTTTCTGTATTACAATGACATGAAAATGCATTAAGGCATTTGACAGATAACGAAAACACAAAAACTAGCTATTTCAAATTGGCGCCGTTGCCATTTGGGTGTTGTTTGTTACAATTAGGATTTCAAATCGTTTTAGATCAAGTTCTTATTCGATCTACTCTGTTCCTGACTTAGTTTTTTCTTTCTGTCTCTTTGCATTTCAGGTACAATTTGACTCGATTTCACCAGCTCGACCACGCTAGATCGAGCTAGCCTAGCTCGACCACACCTGCTCGAGTCCGCCCATTGAGTTAGCTCCCCCTGCATGCAAACGAGATCAAAAGGCAGTCAGAACCTCATTCGCTATCTCGACAATATTAACAAGCTACCACAACAGTTGAGAGAGCAGAGAGAACATCTCAGAGTAGATCACCAAGATCCAATAAATATGGCTGACCATAATCCACCACCAGAGCCTGCACCTATGCCTCCTCAGAGAAGGCCGCGTCTGATTGGTGCAGGAGATGCTCCAAACACTCACACCAACAGACAAGGGATTGTACCTCCTACAGTCCAGAATAACAACTTTGAGATCAAGAGTGGCTTAATAGCTATGGTACAGAGCAACAAATTCCATGGGCTGCCTATGGAAGACCCTCTCGATCATCTAGAAGAGTTTGATAGGCTCTGTAGCCTCACCAAGATTAATGGCATCAGCGAAGATGGTTTCAAGCTGCGACTCTTTCCATTCTCTCTTGGTGACAAAGCCCATCTCTGGGAGAAGAATCTACCTCATGGCTCTATTACTTCATGGGATGATTGCAAGCGAGTTTTCCTTGCCAAGTTCTTCTCCAATGCCCGAACCGCTCACCTCAGGAACGAAATATCCGGATTTTCTCAGAAAGATGGGAAAAGTTTCTGTGAGTGCTGGGAACGATTCAAGGGCTACACCACCCAATGTCCTCATCATGGTTTCAGCAACGAGTCCCTACTAAGCACACTTTACCGAGGGATTCTCCCAAAAGTCCAAATGCTTCTTGATACAGCCAGCAATGGTAATTTCCTCAACAAAGATGTTAATGACGGATGGGAGCTTGTCGAGAACCTTGCTCAATCAGATGGAAACTACACTGCGGAGTATGATAGAAGTGTAAGGAGTAATGTTGATTCAGAGGAGAGGCATCGTAAGGAGATGAAGGCTATGAATGCCAAGTTAGATCAACTCCTACACCAGCAGAAGCATGTCCACTTTGCAAATGAATATACGGTTTTTCAGGTCCAAGATGGGGAGGATGACGGTCTAGAAGAGGTCAGCTATGTGCAGAATCAGGGGCAGTACAACAAATGTTTCATCAATTACAAGAACAACCCGAATCTCTCTTACAAAAGCACCAATGTTGCTAACCCTCAGGATCAAGTCTACCCGTCTCAGCAACCACCACCTCAGTCCAAGCCTTTTGCTGCTTACAACCAGAATCAGAGTTTTGTTCCTAAGCAGCACTACCCGAACAGCTACTCGCAACAGGGAGTCATGGGTCCTCCACCTGGTTTCACATCTCACCAAGCTCAGCCTTCTACCGCTCCAGATAATCAGATGATACAAATGTTGCAACAAATTCTACAAGGCCAAGCGGCTGGCGCAATGGAAACAGCTAAGAAGCTCGGTGAAATGAAAACGCAGATGGATTATACCTATAATGATCTCTCTAGCAAATTTGAGTCATTGAACTCCAGAATTAAGTACTTGGAGGGCAAACCTGCATATACTTCCTCCCCAGCACCTATTGGATAACTTCCAGGAAAAGTAATTCAGAATCCCAAGGAGTATTGCAATGCCATCTTTTCAATGGACTCAAGTCCCATTGCTGATCATGAAGCTGCATTTAGAGAAAATGAGACTTTGCTTTCTGGTTCAGATGCTAACACCAAAGGAGTTACCTGAGAGGGAAGAATCAGCTAAAGTCACTGAGGACAGTGAGATTGACGATGGGGAGGATTTAAGCTGCAAAGATTACAAAAAAACCCGTCTAGAGGCTGACTCTAGCACCCAACTCGACCAACTAGGTCGAGTCAGCCCTCTACCTGCTGCAAAACCTGTTGTTTCAGAGAAAAAGAAAGCACCCTTTATCCTTCCTCCTTACAAACCCAAACTGCCTTTCCCAAAACGATTCAAAAAGGAGGTAATGGATAAGTATAGAGCTCCTTTTGACAAGCACATGAAGGAAGCAGAGATTAGGATACCTCTCATTGATACCTTCTCAATGTTTCCTGCATATCAAAAATTCTTGAAGGATGCAGTAAACGAGAAAGCCAAGGAGATTCAAGGTATGGTGGTTTTGACAGAAGAATGCAGTGAGGGTATAGATGGGGAAGATTTAAATCAAGGTCAAGTTGAGAAGCCAGACTCGACCGACAAGCTCGACCAGCTAGCTCGAGCCCCCGCTCGAGCCTACACACTACCTGCTAAAAATCCGCTGATTCTGGGAAAAGAAAGACCGACTCGACCAGCTAGCTCGAGTGCCAGTCGAGCGGTGCTACCTGTTGAAAAACCGGTTATTTCTGAGGAAAAGAAACAACCCTCTGCCCCCCCCCCTCCTTATAAACCTAAACTTCCATTCCCAGGAAGATTCAAGAAGGATAAGGACGTAACCATGATTGATAACAAGGGTAATGTCGATTGCATTGATTCACCCAGCACGACAAAGATTGAGCCTAAGGCTCTCCCCAAGCTTGGCAATCCTGGTATGTTCTCCATAGCCTGCTCTCTTGGTGATCTGAAAATTGAAGATGCTCTATGCGACTCTGGTTCAAGTGTGAATGTCATGTCCCATGAGATGTTACAGAGTCTTGGGATAGGAAGCATCACTCATCAGCCATCACTTTTGGAGATGCTCATTCACGGAAGCCACTTGGTCTTCTTGAAGATTATCCACTTAAAGTTGGGGATTGTCTAGTCCCAACGGACTTCGTTATTATGGAAATGAAGAAGGCCATCAAGCTCCCACTCCTCCTTGGAACTCCCTTCCTCAACACTACTGGTGCAAACATAGACTTCAAGAACCAAAGGGTAGTTCTTATGAATGTGGATGACAAGGCCTATTACCCACTAAAAGCTTCTCCAAATAAGCTATGTGGCACAATGACTATCAAAGATGATGGCTACCGTGATGAGATAGTACAGTGTATTGGCATAATTGAGAAACCTCCACCCTCAAAGATTTATAAACAGAAAGGGAAGTCTCTGGAAAAAAAGGATGGAGCTGAGAGCACAATGAATGAGCAAGGGGTCAAGCCATTCATACATGGTCAGATCATTGCAGAGGAGACCTCCGTTCCCCTCCATGAACCACCATAGACCTAAGCAAAACAGGAAGTCAAGCTTAGAGACTTTAAACAAGCTCACTTGGGAGGAAGTCCCATGTCTATCCCTGTACATAATGCTTTAATTTTGTTTTAAATCGTCGTTTAAATATGCTAACTCGTGTTTTTGGCTTGCTGGTATGATTGCAGGAGAGAATGAGCATTAAATCATGAAGAAAAGAAGGAAAAAAAAAAAAAAAAAAAAAAAAAAAAAGAAAAAAAAAAAAAAAAAAAAAAAACAAAGTGTGTCTAACTGGACCAACCAGCTCGACTAGGGTGGTAGAGTCAGCGGACGAGCTAGCTCGAGCGCCCAGCTCGAGCACCATGATCGAGCCAGACATCTCATGACAACAGACGCGATCGCGCAGCTCGAGCCCCAGCTCGAATCAAGCTCCCATACTGCCTACACTCGCGAAAGCATGGAGGATTCGATCTCCTCCTTCTTCTCCAACCCTTGAGGTACCTGTTCTATCCATTCTTGTATATATCATTTGCATTTCTTTCTTGCTTTTTGTTGTCTCTCAAACCTCCTTTCCAAATTTTTATTACACAAGGGACTGTGTAATTTAAGTTTGGGGGGAAGGCTTAAGATCTGTTTGATTTGTTTTCTGTGTTCTTATTTTTAATTCTTGAGTCTGCATGCATCTAAGGCATAGAAAAACCAAACAAATTTGAAAAATTTTCGAAAAAGATTACAAAAACAGAGTGTTCATGTAGCTGCATTTACATTTTAGGATTGAGTCTAGATTGTTTTCATATAGGGCTGTTGCATATGCATAGGGGATTATGATGATTTTAAACCTTGTAAGCTTGCTAATTCAATTGTATAATTTCAATGCCCTCGTTTCTAGTTGTTTAATGCTTTGTTATTGAGCTTGAAGTAAGACTGCACCATACTTTGAATGCACAGCTAGATTAGGTCTCAATTGAAAGCATACTGTGATTTTCTGTCTTTCCCTATCTATTTGAACCTGAATTTTGACTCATAATTATCATGTCTATGCACTGCATTTGAACTCACGGATACCATATACATACTTGGATTTTCTTTCATCTGTTTATACCACTCTTTGTGTATCCAAGTAGCTGTTCTCATCATTAGAACAGTTTTACCATGCCTTTAGCCTAGCCTTCTTTCAAGCCATGATATTATTTTCTTGAGTGTGTGAGGCCTATTTCTGAATGAGCTTGGTAGAAAGTGTTAGGTTTGAGCCGACAAGGATAGAATCTCATGTAGTTCTGGTTTGCAATTTTTGAATCAGATAGGACTAGGTGGGATCTTGATCATTGGGTATTGGGTTTGGTTCTGTGAAAAGAAAAGAATGAAAAAACTTGGAGAAAGATGAAAGAAAAAGGATAAGAGTTCTTAGGAGGGGAATGATCTGAATGTTTAAGTATCTAGTAAAGGATTAGGGGATGTGCATAATAAAAGAAAAGAAAAGGCAGAAAGCTTAAAAGTCTGAAAAATATAAAAATGCCTAAGCTAGTTAAGAAAAACCCCCAATCCGCTAGATGTATATGTGTATAACCCCTCCTAGAACCAAAAATAAAAAAAAAAGATGAAAATGATCCAAGAAATCAAAAGGGAAGCCTGAGGGTCAAGGGTAGAATTAGGATTACTTTCTGGGTTTAGACTTGAAGGTCAAGAACACTTGTGTAGGACTGGGTAGATGAGAGTCTATTCTTGTATGCATAGGTTGGTTCTTACCTTTAGCATTCTACTAAAGCTCATTCCTTCTCATTGAGAGATCCTTGTTCTGAAATGATAAAACCATACTGAAGGGGACCATCTTTGTCTCTTGACCTTACCCTTAGCCAAATGAGTTCATTGAATGTGCATAGCTTGATTCATGGTTTCTGTTTAAATGAATGTTAAGGGGAATGATAGATTTGAATGCATGTCTAGGTTGAGATTTGATTGAACTTGTGCTGTGAAGAGTATGGCTAATGTTTTTGAGTAGAGTTCATAAACTTTGCATTCTAGAACTAGTAACTTGGACATTGAGGTCATCTGTTATATCTGCAACCTTTGGTTCTGAATCCCCAATTTTCAAGCCTCTTCTCCATTTTTATTCTTCTGTTTGCTTGAGGGCAAGCAAAGACTAAGTTTGGGGGAGTTGATATGTCTGCATTTTATATGGTTTTAGCTTGCATTATTCATTCATTTAACCTTCTTTAATAGCTTGTTCTTATCATTTATCTCTAGTGTTGCATACTTAGAGTGTTTTGCATTAGGATCGCATGTATTTTGCATTTTGGACTTGTTTCAGGTGCATTCAAGGGATGTTGGAGATGTTGAAGTCAAATGAAGAAAAAGGAGAGTTTAACTCGACCAGAAACTCGAAGGAGACTGACTCTAGCACCCAGCTCGAGCAAGATGGTCGAGCTAGTGCATTCTGCACCAAAAACTGCACTTTGAGACTGACTCTAGCAAGCCTGATCGAGTCCATGATCGAGCTAGGCATAAAGATGCAATCTTGAAGTTTCTAAAGCCCAGCTCGACCCCCATGATCGAGCCCGTGATCGAGTCCAAGGAAAAAAGAGCCGTCTTGAAGTTTTTGGACCCAGCTCGACCACCCAGCTCGACCCCCATGGTCGAGCTGGACCTTATCCGCACATTTTTACTATTTTGCCCATGGCGTTTTTAGGGTTTTAAGACTTAGTATAAATACTCTCTAAGATGTTTAAGAGAGATAACTCGTTTTTAGGCAGAAATTAGGTTTTCTTAAGTGTTCTTCATCTGTTCTTGCTTTCTGGATCCTATATCTTTGATTCTACTGAGTATTTGTGTTTGAATCTTTCTATTCTATCTCTTCTCTTCCTTATCTTTCTACTTATGCAATTTATTTTGATTTCTGGGTTTGTGATTATGTTGTTCTTCATGGTTTCTGAGTAGTCATTAGGGTTCTTAAGGATGGGTTAGATTAGGTGTGGAATCTTAGTCTTCTAGGTGGTTTAAGAGTAGATTGTTTGACTTCCCTTCTAAATCAGTGTTCTTAATGCTAATTTCTCTCGATCAATTGAGATTAGAGCTTAGGTGTTTTTCCGCCCAGAAGGTGTTTGATAAAATGCTTGACTGAACTGTTGTTAGAGATTTGCATACCTAGCCTAAGGGATTAGTTGTCTAGGGTGTTTATTGACAATATTGAACTGAATCTTAATGCCTGCTAGGGTAGATTTCGCTAAGAGATTGGGTCTGGAACTGGTCTAGCTTGAGGTTACTTATCACGAGAGTGGACTTAACTGGTTGTGATGTTTGATGTCTAGGGAATAGCTTGATTGCGTTTGTTAAACCATCTAGGTAGATTAAGAGGATGCACCAAGTCAATTACCCCATCCTTAGGACCTGCTCCGTTCTTGATTGATTTTCGTGTTCTGTTTTTGTTCTGTTTCTATTCTGTTTATTGTCTCAGCTTTCCTCTGTTTCTGTTCTGTTTTCATTCTGTTTTATGTTCTGTTTTAGTTTCTGTTATCGCTTTTGATTTCCTTTTGATAGTTTCTAGTTTCACCTTCTCACTGCTTGTTTGGCTTGACTTAGACTGTTTGATTGCATCCTTCTTGGTTAATATCGCACCCATTTGGATTGACACCTTTCTGTATTACAATGACATGAAAATGCATTAAGGCATTTGACAGATAGCGAAAACACAAAAACTAGCTATTTCATCTATGCATTGAATTTGAACTCATGGATACCATATACATACTTGGATTTTTTTTCACCTGTTTACTACTCTTGCTAATCCAAGTAGCTGTTCTCATCATTAGAGCAGTTTTACCTTGCCCTTAACCTAGCCTTCTTTCAAGCCATGATGTTATTTTCTTGAGTGTGTGAGACCTATTTCTGAATGAGCTTGGTAGAAAGTGTTAGGTTTGAGCCGACAAAGATAGATTCTCATGTAGTTCTGATTTGCAATTTTTGAATCAGATAAGAATTAGGTGGGATCTTGATCATTGGTTATTGGGGTTGGTTCTGTGGATAGAAAAGAATGAAAAACTTGGAAAAGATTGAAAGAAAAAGATAAAAGTTCTTAGGAGGGGAATGATCTGAATGTCTAAGTATCTAGTAAAGGATTAGGGGGTGCTGAGTATAAGAATAGAAAGGGCAAAAAACTTAAAGTCTTAAAACATGAAAAATGCCCAAGATGGTCATGAAAAACCATGAGAAAAACCCCAATCCGCTAGAAGTATTTGTATAACCTCTCCTAGAACCAAAAAAACAAAAAGAAAAAAAATAAAACTGATCCAAGAAATCAAAAGGGAAGCCTGAGGGTCAAGGGTAGAATTAGGATGACTTTCTGGGTTTAGACTTGAAGGTTAAGAACACTTGTGTAGGACTGGGTAGATGAGAGTCTATTCTTGTATGCATAGGTTGGTTCTTACCTTTAGCATTCTACTAAAGCTCATTCCTTCTCATTGAGAGATCCTTGTTCTGAAATGATAAAACCATACTGAAGGGACCATCTTTGTCTCTTGACCTTACCCTTAGCCAAATGAGTTCATTGAATGTGCATAGCTTGATTCATAGTTTCTGTTTAAATGAATGTTAAGGGGAATGATAGATTTGAATGCATGTCTAGGTTGAGATTTGATTGAACTTATGCTGTGAAGAGTATGACTAATGTTTTGAAGTAGAGTTCATAAACTTTGCATTCTAGAATTGGTAACTTGGACATTGAGGTCATCTGTTACAATCTGCAAGTTTTGGTACTGAATCCCCACTTTCAAACCTCTTCTCCATTTTTATTCTTCTGTTTGCTTGAGGGCAAGCAAAGACTAAGTTTGGGGGAGTTGATATGTCTGTATTTTATATGGTTTTAGCTTACATTATTCATTCATTTAGACATGTTATATGACCTGTTCTTGTCATTTATTTATAGTTTTGCATACTTAGAGTGTTTTGCATTAGGTTTGCATACATCTTGCATATTTGGCTTGTTACAGGCACTTTCAGTCGATTCTGGAGAAGTTAGACTCGAAGCTGTCCTGGACGTCAGACTCTGGCCTGTAGGGTCGAGTAGGAGGGTCGAGCTAAGGCAGGAGATGGTGCAGAAGCAGACTCTAGCCTGTAGGGTCGAGTCAAGGGGTCGAGCTGAGGCGAAAGGTGGCATCTTTGAGATTTTTGGCCGAGCTCGAGCACGCCTGCTCGAGCTCCATAATCGAGCCCAACACAAAAGAGGAGTCTTGGAAATTTCAAGTCTGACTCGAGCCCATAGGGTCGAGTAGGAGGCTCGAGCTCAACACACAAAAATGCAATCTTGATCTCATCAGCTCGAGCACAGCACTCGACCACCACAAGGTCGAGTTGGACCTTACCTTGCGCGTTTTTACCATTTTGCCCATGACGTTTTAGGGTTTTTAAGACTTAGTATAAATACCTAATGTGGGATTAAGACTTCGAAGCTTGGTTTTTTATGCCTAATTTTCGAGTTTTCCTTCTGTTCTTCATTGTTCTTGATTTCTAGACTTTGTAATTTGGTTTCTACTTGTTATTTTTAGTTAATTCCTTCTGTTCTATCATTTCTCTATCTATCTCTATCATCTATGCAAGTTTTTATGATTTCTGGGTTTATGTTCTTAATTTTCTTTATGAGTTCTGAGTAGTCATTAGGGTTCTTGAGGATGGGTTAGATTAGTGTGGATTCTTAGTCTCCTAGGTGGTTTAAGAGTTGATTGTTAAATTCCCTTCAAAATCAGTGTTCTTAATGCTAATTTCTCTCTGATCAATTGAGATTAGAACTTATGTGTTTTTCCACCCAGAAGGTGTTTGATAAAATGCTTGAATGAATTGATGTTAGAGATTTGCATACCTAGCCTAAGGGATTAGATGTCTAGGGTGTTTATTGACAATATTGAACTGAATCTTATTGCCTGCTAGGGTAGATTTCGCCAAGGGATTGGGTCTGGAACTGGCCTAGCTTGAGGTTACTTATCACGGGAGTGGACTTAACTGGTTGTGATGTTTGATGTCTAGGGAATAGCTTGATTGAGTTTTGTTAGACCACCTGGGTAGGCTAAGGAGATACACTGAATCGATTACCCCATCCTTAGGAACTTCTCTTGCATTGATTAAATTTTTGTCTAGTCCTATACACTGTTTCTGCTATTGCCTTGTTTCCGTTAGTCTTTGAATTGATTCGCCTTAGCTTCTATTTTTAATTTCTGTCTAGGTTGTTAGAGTCCTATACGCTCTTGTTTGGCTTGACTAGAATGGTTTGATCTCATCCTTTTTGGTTAATATCTTCACCCTTATGGATTGACACCTTACTATACTACAACGAAATCTTGGTCTAGTAAGGAATTGACCTATATCACTATCTTAAATGCTTGTTAGAAACATATAAAACTAAGCTAAATGTATGCAAGAAAGCATGTAAAATACGATGCTATCACAATACCAGCCCGTTGATTGTAGCCTTTAGCAAAAAGCCAAGCTTTATAGCGTTCAATTGTACCATCTTGACGTCGTTTAGTTGTGAAAACTCATCTGCAACCTACAACATTGGAAACAACGTTAGTATTCACCAAATTCCAAGTGTGATTCCGAATATGATAATTAATTTTTTCACTCATGGCATTTCGCTAATGTTGTATTTGTAAAGATTCAGTCATAGTGGTGGGTATATGATCTAGTTAAGTGGAAACAATAGCCTTAAGATTCAGCTTCTCTACTGGCTTCTTCGTCCGTTGGCTTGTGCGACGCGGAGCCTCAATTGGTGCTTTAGGTGTGATAGCATCGTATTTTACATGCTTTCTTGCATACATTTAGCTTAGTTTTATATGTTTCTAACGACCATTTAGGATAGTTCTAGTGCATTTGCGTTTGTTTATGTGTTTATAGGTACTTGGAGGAAATCATACACTTTTAGAGTGTTTTGGAGTCTTAAGAAGCCATAGGGACTTTGAAACTACTTGCTGGGACCAAGAACATCATGGAGAGACATCTCAAGAGCCTCAAGAATGATGAGGACATCGAACCAATAACTTCTCGGACCACGGATCACCCGGACAAGCTTGTAGACCGAGAGTGCCGAGTATACCTCCAAGAAGAGTAACTAGAGGCAAGGCAAGAGATTACCAAGACCATCTCCAAAGCTATCTACACTGACTCAAGGAGCTTGGAGAGCAAGCGGACCCGACAAGAGCCATTATGAGCGGACAAGACATTGTGAGCGGTCAAGCGGATGATGGCTCACGGAGAGAAGGTTTTGTGTGTCCTCACACTATACTAGTGAGGACACCCCTCAAGACCTTGGGTAAAGTATTATACTCTTTCCCTTCTTCTAGGTTTACTAAATCGGCTTTCTAGAAAAGGGTTTTAATGAGGCAAAAAACGCCTAAGGCATCACATCTCACCTCCCTTATGTGTTCGACTTAAAGCCTTTGATGACAAGCTTAAACACATAAGAGATGTGATCTTATCTCAAGGAAGTCATTACCAAAAAACTTCCTTTCTTTTACTTAGTTATTTTGCCTTTTTAATGAGACTTTGTGTGTGAGTTGCTTTAAGGCCTTATCTTGTTTTTGGGTATTTTTGGGCTTAAGTATCATGCTTGTTTCTAATGGCTTAGGCCCCATTAACCCTAAGTTCTCTTACTTGTAGCCTATAAAAGGGTAAACTCTCCTCTTAATAAAGTAAGCAATCATTTACATCAAAGTTATAAACTTTCTCTTAGTCTATTGAGGTATCCTCTAGATTAGGGCTCCTTGGGATATTGAGGTGAGTTCCTCTATCGTTAGGTCTGGTTGTATCAAGGATTTCCCACCATCTTTGTGGTACCACTCACCTTCCACCTGTCACTCTCTCATCCGCCTCCTTGCCTAGCCACGGTTTAAGATTATCACTTTGGCGAAGCATCGCTGGGTCCTTAGTTCTTCCGCGTGTTTACTTGAAGATCAAAGCTCACACCTTTCATCTTCAGTTCGCCTCCATCTCCCATCCTCTGGTTTGTCTCAGCTCAAGCTTCTCGCCGAGACAAGCCTCCATCGCTTCCATCGTTCACTCCTTGGTCCGTGATCTAGATTGCTTGTGTTTGGGATCCCTTGTGCTCACATCATCTTTGGTATCAGAGCTAAAAGCTCCTATTAAAAGTTGTATCTTTCCATCCCATTTTCTTTCCTAAGCTTGCTCTTATTTCGGATCTTAAAGAGAGCTTGGAAAAGTTTGCTTCTTGGTTCCGATTTATGTGTTGGAGTTACTAGGGGTGTTAGATCTAGTTTAGTTGCTTTGTTTTGCTTGTTAGGTTGCTAGAAAAGAACCTAGGGAGCCTACTGTAGCTTGTGTGCACGGCCATTGATGACCTTAGATGGAAGAGCGTGTTTTTGCTTGATTTAGAAAGTTTAAGGTTGTACCAATTTCTTTTTTGCTTTTGCTTTAGCTTTTTAAAGTGGTCCTTGCTACTTTTGTGCCACCTATTATGATTTGAATTTGAATGAACCTAGACACTTGTGACTCAATTAAAACATGTGCTAAATTAGAGTATAAAAATCGAACCGGCCAATATCATTAGTAGTTTAAAATTTTTGGTTTCGATTTCAAGTTGTCTAAGTCCGACCTTGTTTCGTTGTTGAGTGTGTGCAAGGTACTAAGGAATCATGGCTGAGACACCTGACCTCACTACCATTCTCACCAATATTCAGACCCAACTTGAGCAACTAGAGAGAGTAGATCGAGTTGAGCCACCACGGAGACAGCCACCACGGGCACAAGATCCCGTCGTCGATGAGCTTTCCGAAGAGGAATATTTTCAGCAACCACAACTTAGGAGAGTGATACCTAGACCTAGTGAAATAGCAGGTTTTTATCGTTCTCGCTATCTGTCAAATGCCTTAATGCATTTTCATGTCATTGTAATACAGAAAGGTGTCAATCCAAATGGGTGCGATATTAACCAAGAAGGATGCAATCAAACAGTCTGAGTCAAGCCAAACAAGCAGTGAGAAGGTGAAACTAGAAACTATCAAAAGGAAATCAAAAGCGATAACAGAAACTAAAACAGAATGAAAACAGAACAAATACAGAACACGAAAATCAATCAAGAACGGAGCAGGTCCTTAAGGATGGGGTAATTGACTTGGTGCATCCTCTTAATCTACCTAGATGGTTTAACAAACTCAATCAAGCTATTCCCTAGACATCAAACATCACAACCAGTTAAGTCCACTCTCGTGATAAGTAACCTCAAACTAGACCAGTTCCAGACCCAATCTCTTAGCGAAATCTACCCTAGCAGGCATTAAGATTCAGTTCAATATTGTCAATAAACACCCTAGACAACTAATCCCTTAGGCTAGGTATGCAAATTTCTAACATCAGTTCAGTCAAGCATTTTATCAAACACCTTCTGGGCGGAAAAACACCTAAGTTCTAATCTCAATTGATCAGAGAGAAATTAGCATTAAGAACACTGATTTAGAAGGGAAATCAAACAATCTACTCTTAAACCACCTAGAAGATTAAGATTCCACACCTAATCTAACCCATCCTTAAGAACCCTAATGACTACTCAGAAACCATGAAGAACAACATAATCACAAACCCAAAAATCAAAATAAATTGCATAAGTAGAAAGATAAGGAAGAGAAAAGATAGAATAGAAAGATTTAAACACAAATACTCAGTAGAATCAAAGATATAGGATCCAGAAAGCAAGAACAGATGAAGAACACTTAAGAAAACCTCATTTCTGCCTAAAAAACCCGAATTCTCTCTCTTAAACATCTTAGAGAGTATTTATACTAAGTCTTAAAACCCTACAAACGTCATGGGCAAAATAGTAAAAATGAGCGGCTAAGGTCCAGCTCGACCATGGGTGGTCGAGCTGGGTGGTCGAGCTGGGTTTAAATCAAGCTTGCATTTTTATTCACCAGACTCGATCATGAGCTCGATCACCGGGGTCGCGCTGGGTCCGAAAACTTCAAGCTTTGATTTTTATCTTCAGCTCGATCATGGACTCGATCAGAGGAGGTCGAGCTGGGGATTAGAAACTTCAAGATTGCATCTTTATGCCTAGCTCGATCATGGACTCGATCAGGCTTGCTAGAGTCAGTCTCAAAGTGCAGTTTTTGGTGCAGAATGCACTAGCTCGACCATCTTGCTCGAGCTGGGTGATAGAGTCAGTCTCCTTCGAGTTTCTGGTCGAGTTAAGCTCTCCTTTTTCTTCATTTGACTTCAACATCTCTAATATCCCTTGAATGCACCTGAAGCAAGTCCAAAATGCAAAATACATGCAATCCTAATGCAAAACACTCTAAGTGTGCAAAACTAGAGATAAATGCTAAGAACAAGCTATTAAACAAGGCTAAATGAATGAATAATGCAAGCTAAAACCATATAAAATGCAGACATATCAACTCCCCCAAACTTAGTCTTTGCTTGCCCTCAAGCAAATAGAAGAAGAAGAATGGAGAAGAGGTTTGAAAATGGGGATTCAGAACCAAAGCTTGCAGATAAAACAGATGATCTCAATGTCCAAGTTGCTAGTTCTAGAATGCAAAGTATATGAACTCTACTTAAAAACTTTAGCCATACTCTTCTCAGCACAATTTCAATTAAATCTCAATCTAGACACGCATTCAAATCTATCATTCCCCTTAACATTCATTTAAACAGAAACCATGAATCAAGCTATGCACATTCAATGAACTCATTTGGCTAAGGGTAAGGTCAAGAGACAAAGATGGTCCCCTTCAGTATGGTTTTATCATTTCAGAACAAGGATCTCTCAATGAGAAGGAATGAGCTTTAGTAGAATGCTAAAGGTAAGAACCAACCTATGCATACAAGAATAGACTCTCATCTACCCAGTCCTACACAAGTGTTCTTAACCTTCAAGTCTAAACCCAGAAAGTCATCCTAATTCTACCCTTGACCCTCAGGCTTCCCTTTTGATTTCTTGGATCATTTTCATCTTTTCTTTTTATTTTTGGTTCTAGGAGGGGTTATACACATATACATCTAGCGGATTGGGGGTTTTTCTTAACTAGCTTAGGCATTTTTATATTTTTTTCAGACTTTTAAGCTTTCTGCCTCTTCTTTTCTTTTATTATGCACATCCCCTAATCCTTTACTAGATACTTAAACATTCAGATCATTCCTCTCCTAAGAACTCTTATCCTTTTTCTTTCATCTTTCTCCAAGTTTTTTCATTCTTTTCTTTTCACAAAATCAAACCCAATACCCAATGATCAAGATCCCACCTAGTCCTATCTGATTCGAAAATTGCAAACCAGAACTACATGAGATTCTATCCTTGTCGGCTCAAACCTAACACTTTCTACCAAGCTCATTCAGAAATAGGCCTCACACACTCAAGAAAATAATATCATGGCTTGAAAGAAGGCTAGGCTAAAGGCATGGTAAAACTGTTCTAATAATGAGAACAGCTACTTGGATCAGCAAAGAGTGGTATAAACAGATGAAAGAAAATCCAAGTATGTATATGGTATCCGTGAGTTCAAATGCAGTGCATAGACATGATAATTATGAGTCAAAATTCAGGTTCAAATAGATAGGGAAAGACAGAAAATCACAGTATGCTTTCAATTGAGACCTAATCTAGCTGTGCATTCAAAGTATGGTGCAGTCTTACTTCAAGCTCAATAACAAAGCATTAAACAACTAGAAACGAGGGCATTGAAATTATACAATTGAATTAGCAAGCTTACAAGGTTTAAAATCATCATAATCCCCTATGCATATGCAACAACCCTATATGAAAACAATCTAGACTCAATCCTAAAATGTAAATGCAGCTACATGAACACTCTGTTTTTGTAATCTTTTTCGAAAATTTTTCAAATTTGTTTGGTTTTTCTATGCCTTAGATGCATGCAGACTCAAAAATTAAAAATAAGAACACAGAAAACAAATCAAACACATCTTAAGCCTTCCCCCCAAACTTAAATTACACAGTCCCTTGTGTAATAAAAATTTGGAAAGAAGGTTTAAGAGACAACAAAAAGCAAGAAAGAAATACAAATGATATATACAAGAATGGATAGAACAGGTACCTCAAGGGTTGGAGAAGAAGGAGGAGATCGAATCCTCCATGCTTTCGCGAGTGTAGGCAGTATGGGAGCTTGACTCGAGCTGGGGCTCGAGCTGCGCGATCGCGTCCGTTGTCATGAGATGTCTGGCTCGATCCTCTGACTCGACCATGTCTGGTCGAGCTAGGTGCACCATCAACCTCCATGGGTGTTCTGCTTGGAGAAATAGGTCCCCTTATCTTCTGAAACTGCTTAGCTATGGCTTTGGCGGATGAACGACGCGCTTGAGGTGACTGCTGGGACCTCTTTGGCTTGATGAAGAGAAGTTGGTTGATCATTTTGAAGGATTTTGAGCAAAACTCGAGAATCGGATGAGAAAAAGATTCTGGCGAAAGGAGGAGGTTGCTTGAAGTATTGCTGGTGTGGAGAGCTCATAAGGGCGAGTCCTTCTTAAATAGACAAGGGGGAAGACTAGATGACAAGAGAGGGAGCGCATGGAGCTTCATTTGAAATTCGAAATTCAAATTTTTGAGCTCCCAGGGCTTGACTCGACGTGATGACGCGACTGCACGTGGTCGAGCTGCAGACTCGATCTGACCACTCGACCCCACCTGGTCGAGCTGTCCCCTTAGTGTTCAAAATTCGAATTTTGAATCTCCCTCCATCGGACTCGATCGCTTGGCTCGATCACAATGATCGAGCTGGGTCATCGAGTCAAGCTATTTTCGCTCGTTTCTCCCTTCTCTTTGCAATTCAGTGCTCATACTCCCCTGAAATCACAAAAACAAGCCAAAAATAAAAAGTTAGCACACTTATTTGACGTTTTAAAAACTTAAACAAAGAAATATGTACAGAGATAGACATGGGACTTCCTCCCAAGTGAGCTTGTTTATAGTCACTAAGCTTGACTTCCTGTTTTGCTCAGGCAGTGGAAGGCTCATCCAGAGGAATCGAAGTTCCTTCTGGAATGATGCTGTCAGCTAGATAGGGTTTGAGTCTCTGTCCATTCACAGTGAATTCGTGGCCTCCCTTTCCGAATAAAGTTACTGCCCCGTAAGGTGAGGCTTCTTTGACTGAGAACGGTCCGGACCATCTAGACTTGAGCTTCCCCGGAAATAGCTTGAGTCTAGAATTAAAGAGAAGAACTTGATCACCAGTATTGAACTCTTTGTGCAAGATCTTCTTGTCATGGAAGGCCTTGGTCCTCTCTTTGTAGACCTTAGAACTCTCATAAGCATCCAGCCTGATCTCCTCTAGTTCATGCAGATCCAATGCTCTTTTTTCCTGAGCAGTCTTGATATCCAGGTTCAAGAGTTTTTTTGCCCACAGTGCCTTGTATTCAATCTCCACAGGCAGATGGCAAGCTTTGCCATAGAGTAGCTGGAACGGTGTTCGGCCAATGGGTGTCTTGAATGCAGTCCGATAAGCCCAGGGAGTCTCATCAAGCTTAGAAGACCAATCTCTCTTCGAAACTCCTACTACTTTTGCCAAAATTGCCTTGATCTGCTTGTTAGACACTTCCACTTGCCCACTAGTCTGAGGGTGGTATGGTGTTGCTACCTTGTGCTTAACCCCATGCTTCTTCAGAAGATTCTCAAAGAGCTTGTTGATGAAATGGGACCCCCCATCACTGATCACTACTCTTGGTACTCCAAATCTGGGAAAAATGATACTCTTGAACATCTTCAGAACGACTTTTGCATCATTGGTAGGGCAGGCTATTGCTTCAACCCACTTGGAGACATAATCAACAGCCACTAAGATGTAGCTGTTCCCATAAGATGGTGGGTTAAAAGGCCCCATGAAATCGATGCCCCACACATCAAATATTTCAACTTCCAGAATTGGGTTCGAGGCATCTCATTTCTTCTACCGATGTTACCCATTCTCGACAAGGATCACACTTGGTGATGAAGGCTTGAGCATCCTTGAACATCGATGGCCACCATAAACCTGCTTGCAACACCTTCTACGCAGTCTTGAATGTAGCGAAGTGACCTCCATATACTGAACCGTGGCAATGCTCTAGAACTCCCTGGACCTCCTCTTTAGCTATACACCTCCTGAATAGACCATCTGAACCTCTCTTGTATAAATAGGGTTCATCCCGAAGTAGTGGTTCACATCCCTCGAAACTTCTTTTTCTGTAAGCATCAAGACCTTCAGGAATTTCGCCGCTTACAAGGTAATTGGCAAAATCTGCATACCAGGGCCTCATTTCCTCTGCTATCATGACAACTGCCATGAATTGTTCATCGGGCATGGAATCATCAATTTCTGCTGCATCATCAATCCTCATTCTTGACAAGTGATCTGCTACACCATTCTCTATACCCTTCTTGTCGACAATCTCCATGTCAAACTCTTGAAGCAAAAGGATCCATCTGAGCAGTCTTGGCTTAGTCTCCTTCTTAGCATAAATATGCCTGAGTGCTGCATGGTCTGTGTAGACTATCACCTTAGACCCAACCAGATAGCTTCTGAATTTCTCAAAGGCAAAGACTACAGCCAGCAACTCCTTCTGGTTGTCGCATATCTCCCTTGAGCGTCATCAAGCGTCCTGCTTGCATAGTAGATCACATGCAGCTTCTTCTCAATCTTTTGACCCAGTACAGCTCCTACAGCATAGTCCGATGCATCACACATGATCTCAAACGGATAGTCCCAGTTTGGTGCTTGGACTATTGGGGCCGAGACCAAAGCTTCCTTAATCAGCTGGAAAGCCCTCAAACACTCAGAATCAAAGATGAACTCTTGTTCCTTGCACAGTAGCCTAGTGAGTGGTCTGGCTATTTTGGAGAAGTCTTTGATAAATCTTCTGTAAAACCCAGCATGCCCAAGGAAACTCCTGGTATCTCTGACAGTCTTAGGCGGTTGCAGCTGCATCATCACATCAACCTTGGCTTTGTCTACCTCTATCCCTTTATCAGAAATTCTGTGCCCCAAGACAATCCCTTCTGTAACCATGAAATGGCATTTCTCCCAGTTAAGAACTAGATTTGTCTCTTCGCACCCAGTAAGCACCCTGCAAAGATTTAACAAGCAGGAGGAGAAAGAGGAGCCATACACGGAAAAATCATCCATGAACACTTCCACAGTCTCCTCAATTAAATATGAGAATATAGAAGTCATGCATCTCTGAAAGGTAGCAGGCGCATTACAAAGACCAAAAGGCATTCTCCTATAAGCAAATGTTCCATATGGGCAAGTAAAAGTAGTTTTTTCCTGATCATTGGGGTGAATTGGAATTTGAAAGAAACCACTATACCCATCTAAGAAACAGTAATAAGGGTGATTTGCAAGCCTTTCTAACATCTGATCAATGAATGGTAATGGGAAATGATCTTTCCTAGATGCAGCATTCAATTTCCTGTAATCAATACACATCCTATGCCCAGTGATAGTTCTAGTTGGTATCAGTTCATCCTTATCATTTCTAACAACAGTTATACCACCCTTTTTCGGAACACAATGCACAGGAGAAACCCAAGTACTATCAGATATAGGATAGATGATTCCAGCTTCTAGCAACTTAAGAATTTCCTTTTTAACTACTTCCTTCAAATTCGGGTTTAATCTTCTGCGGGGTTCGATGCTAGCATATGATTCATTTTCAAGGTGAATTCTATGAGTACATAAGCTAGGTGAAATTCCTTTGATATCATCCAGTGAATACCCAATAGCTTTTCTAAATTTCTTCAATTCAGTCAAAAGCAAATGTAATTCATCATCACTAAGCTTATCATTTACTATGACTGGATATGTAGAATTTGGCCCAAGGAAAGCGTACCTTAGCCCAGCAGGAAGAGTTTTGAGGTCTACCTTAGGCGCTACGAGTTCTGACCAATTATCTGATGCGAGAGGGTGCTGACTCGACGACGAGCTCGATCTCGACTGGTCGAGTCTGCGGTGATCACGTGGCTAGCTCGACCAAGATGGTCGAGTTGGGTGCTGTAGTCGTGCGTTCGTAGTAAAATCCTCTATTTCGACCCCAATCAAGTCTTCAAAGCCTTCTGAACTTTCCAAAACCTTATGTGAGTCCAAAATCATCTCATAACCCAAGGTTTCGTGGTATAGGTATCCATCTTTCCCGCTCTTGGTTAAAACGGTCCGAAGGTGGTCTTCCTCATTAAGTTCTTCTAGAAGTTCGTCAGCAAGTTGATCCATTTCCTCAACAAAGAAAATCTGTTCTTCTATCTCTGGCTTCCTCATGGTGTCTTTGATGTCAAATGTCATCTTCAAGTCACTCCCGAGATTAAGATCAATCTTTCCTTTTCGAACATCAATAACCGCTCCAGCTGTGGCTAAGAAAGGTCTTCCCGTAATAAGGGGATCTCTTGGTTCTTCATCCATCTCCCACTATGAAGTCTGTAGGTATCTCAACTCTCCCGACCTTTAGAGGTAGATCCTGTAGCATACCATGAGGAGTTCTAACTGATCTGTCTGCAAGCACCAAAGAGATGTTGCAGGGCTTGTAGTTACTAAATCCTAACTTCTTAGCAACCGAGAGCGGCATGAGACGATAGATGCTCCAAGATCACAAAGAGACTTCTTGAAGATCAATGGCCCCAAAGAGCATGGTAGAGTGAATGAACCAGGATCACTTAATTTCTCTTTGATAACCCTCTTCTGTATAATCGCATTGCACTCTTCTGACAAAACCACCATACTCTGAACCTCTTTTGCTTTCTCGTTTACTGCATCCTTCAGGAATTTTTGATATGCAGGAAACATTGAGAAGGTGTCAATGAGAGGTATCCTAATCTCTGCTTCCTTCATGTGCTTGTCAAAAAGCGCTCTATACTTATCCATTATCTCCTTTTTGAATCGTTTTGGGAAAGGCAGTTTGGGTTTGTAAGGAGGAGGGACAAAGGGTGCTTTCTTTTTCTCTGAAACAGCGGGTTTTTCAGCAGGTAAAGGGCTGACTCGACCTAGTTGGTCGAGCTGGGTGCTAGAGTCAGTCTCTAGACACGTTTTTTTTGATTCTTTGCAGCTCAAATCCTCCCCATCTTGAATCTTACTGTCCTCAGTGACTTTAGCTGGACTTTCCCTCTCAGGTAGCTCTCTTCCACTCCGTAAAGTGATGGCATTGATGTGAGCATAGTCCTTTGAGTTTTGGACCGCCTTTCCTGGAAGCTGTGATGTGCCAGAGGGAGAAGTAGTCTTACCTTCCATGTACTTAATCTTGGAGTTTAATGACTCAAACTTGCTAGAGAGATCATTATAGGTGTAATCCATCTGCGTTTTCATTTCACCGAGCTTCTTAGCTGTCTCCATTGCACCAGCCGCTTGACCTTGCAGAATCTGTTGCAGCATTTGTGTCATCTGATGATCTGGAGCGGTAGAAGGCTGAGCTTGGTGAGATGTGAAACCAGGTGGGGTACCCATGACTCCCTGTTGTGGATAGCTGGTCTGGTAATGCTGCTAAGGGATAAAACTCTGATTCTGGTTGTAAGCAGCAAAAAGCTTGGACTGGGGCGGTGGTTGCTGAGGCGGGTAAATTTGATCCTGAGGGTTGGCAACATTGGTGCTTCTGTAAGAGAGATTCGGGTTGTTCTTGTAGTTGATGAAACCTTGGTTGTACTGACCCTGATTCTGCACATAGCTGACCTCTTCGATATCGTCGTCCTCCCCATCTTGAACCTGAAAAACCGTATCTTCATTTGCAAAGTGGACATGCTTCTGCTGGTGTAGGAGCTGATCTAACTTGGCATTCATAGCCTTCATCTCCTTACGATGCCTCTCCTCTGAATCAACATTACTCCTTACACTTCTATCATACTCCGCAGTGTAGTTTCCATCTGATTGAGCAAGGTTCTCGACAAGCTCCAATCCGTCATTAACATCTTTGTTGAGGAAATTACCATTGCTGGCTGTATCAAGAAGCATTCGGACTTTTGGGAGAACCCCTCGGTAAAGTGTGCTTAGTAGGGACTCGTTGCTGAAACCATGATGAGGACATTGGGTGGTGTAGCCCTTGAATCGTTCCCAGCACTCACAGAAACTTTCCCCATCTTTCTGAGAAAATCCGGATATTTCGTTCCTGGGGCGAGCGGTTCGGGCATTGGAGAAGAACTTGGCAAGGAAAACTCTCTTGCAATCATCCCATGAAGTAATAGAGCCATGAGGTAGATTCTTCTCCCAGAGATGGGCTTTGTCACCAAGAGAGAATGGAAAGAGTCGCAGCTTAAAACCATCTTCGCTAACGCCATTAATCTTGGTGAGGCTACAGAGCCTATCAAACTCATCTAGATGATCGAGAGGGTCTTCCATGGGCAGCCCATGGAATTTGTTGCTCTGTACCATAGCTATTAAGTCACTCTTGATCTCAAAGTTGTTGTTTTGGACTGTAGGAGGTACAATCCCTTGTCTGTTGGTGTGAGTGTTTGGAGCATCTCCTGCACCAATCAGACGCGGCCTTCTCTGAGGAGGCATAGGTGCAGGCACTGGTGGTGCATTATGGTCAGCCATAACGAGTGGATCTTGGTGATCTACTCTGAGATGTTCTCTCTGCTCTCTCAACTGTTGTGGTAGCTTGTTAATATTGTCGAGATAGCGAATGAGGTTCTGACTGCCTTTTGATCTCGTTTGCATGCAGGGGGAGCTAACTCGATGGGCGGACTCGAGCAGGTGTGGTCGAGCTAGGCTAGCTCGATCTAGCGTGGTCGAGCTGGTGAAATCGAGTCAAATTGTACCTGAAATGCAAAGAGACAAAAGAAAGAACTAAGTCAGGAACAGAATAGATCGAATAAGAACTTGATCTAAAACGATTGGAAATCCTAATTGTAACAAACAACACCCAAATGGCAACGGCGCCAATTTGAAATAGCAGGTTTTTATCGTTCTCGCTATCTGTCAAATGCCTTAATGCATTTTCATGTCATTGTAATACAGAAAGGTGTCAATCCAAATGGGTGCGATATTAACCAAGAAGGATGCAATCAAACAGTCTAAGTCAAGCCAAACAAGCAGTGAGAAGGTGAAACTAGAAACTATCAAAAGGAAATCAAAAGCGATAACAGAAACTAAAACAGAATGAAAACAGAACAAATACAGAACACGAAAATCAATCAAGAACGGAGCAGGTCCTAAGGATGGGGTAATTGACTTGGTGCATCCTCTTAATCTACCTAGATGGTTTAACAAACTCAATCAAGCTATTCCCTAGACATCAAACATCACAACCAGTTAAGTCCACTCTCGTGATAAGTAACCTCAAACTAGACCAGTTCCAGACCCAATCTCTTAGCGAAATCTACCCTAGCAGGCATTAAGATTCAGTTCAATATTGTCAATAAACACCCTAGACAACTAATCCCTTAGGCTAGGTATGCAAATTTCTAACATCAGTTCAGTCAAGCATTTTATCAAACACCTTCTGGGTGGAAAAACACCTAAGTTCTAATCTCAATTGATCAGAGAGAAATTAGCATTAAGAACACTGATTTAGAAGGGAAATCAAACAATCTACTCTTAAACCACCTAGAAGATTAAGATTCCACACCTAATCTAACCCATCCTTAAGAACCCTAATGACTACTCAGAAACCATGAAGAACAACATAATCACAAACCCAGAAATCAAAATAAATTGCATAAGTAGAAAGATAAGGAAGAGAAAAGATAGAATAGAAAGATTCAAACACAAATACTCAGTAGAATCAAAGATATAGGATCCAGAAAGCAAGAACAGATGAAGAACACTTAAGAAAACCTCATTTCTGCCTAAAAAACCCGAATTCTCTCTCTTAAACATCTTAGAGAGTATTTATACTAAGTCTTAAAACCCTACAAACGTCATGGGCAAAATAGTAAAAATGAGCGGCTAAGGTCCAGCTCGACCATGGGTGGTCGAGCTGGGTGGTCGAGCTGGGTTTAAATCAAGATTGCATTTTTATTCACCAGACTCGATCATGAGCTCGATCACTGGGGGTCGCGCTGGGTCCGAAAACTTCAAGATTTGATTTTTATCTTCAGCTCGATCATGGACTCGATCAGAGGAGGTCGAGCTGGGGATTAGAAACTTCAAGATTGCATCTTTATGCCTAGCTCGATCATGGACTCGATCAGGCTTGCTAGAGTCAGTCTCAAAGTGCAGTTTTTGGTGCAGAATGCACTAGCTCGACCATCTTGCTCGAGCTGGGTGATAGAGTCAGTCTCCTTCGAGTTTCTGGTCGAGTTAAGCTCTCCTTTTTCTTCATTTGACTTCAACATCTCTAATATCCCTTGAATGCACCTGAAGCAAGTCCAAAATGCAAAATACATGCAATCCTAATGCAAAACACTCTAAGTGTGCAAAACTAGAGATAAATGCTAAGAACAAGCTATTAAACAAGGCTAAATGAATGAATAATGCAAGCTAAAACCATATAAAATGCAGACATATCACCTAGAGGAGATGTTGGAGGTAGGAAAGAACAAGATCCTCAAAGGATCCATGCCCCAAGCCTCAAACTAAGTGCTCCTACCTTTGCGGGAAAAGTTCACCCGAAGGCTTACCTTGATTGGGAGAGATGCATGGATCACATTTTCGAGTGCTATGACTATGAAGAGCCTATGAAGGTTTCTTATGCTTCGGCGTAACTCACTGATCATGCCTTGAGTTGGTGGGATAGAGATGAGGCTATGCGAAGAAGAAATGGAGAAGGTCCGGTTCCATCATGGGAATTAATGAAATTCATGATGAAGAGAAGATATGTTCTTCCATTGTATCACCGAGAGCTACAAAATAAATTTTGGAAGCTTACTCAAGGAAGCAAGTGTGTGGACGAGTATTATGAAGAGTTTGAGCATCTAAAGAACCGTTTCCAACTTGAAAATTCCGAGGAGACACTCATGGCTCAATTTCTAGATGGGCTTCAAGACCGAGTAGCTAATAAAGTGGAGATGTTGACTTACAATGACTTCAACGAGCTGCTCCACTTGGCCATTAAGATCGAGAGTCAAGTAAAGGAGAAGAACACTACCTATAACAAGTCCAAGACAGCTCATAATTCTTCTTGGAAGGCGTAAGCATCCGACTACCAACCAAATGTTTCTAAGTTCGCCGATAAAGGGAAATCATCGGCGTATGATCCCAATTATAAGTCTAAGCCTAGCAAACCTCCTAAAGAGACAAGAACCAATTCTAGAAGAGAGATTACAGCCCCAAATACACGTGACATCATGTGCTTCAAGTGTAGGGACGAGGACACTATGCTCGAGATTGCCCAAATTAGAGGGTTATGATCATTACTCCTTCCGGTGAATATGAATCTCAAGATGAAGAAGAACCACAAGATAAGAGTGAAAGCACCGAGGAAGAAGTGGAATATCCAGATGTGGGAGAGCTTCTAGTCACCATGATAGCTCTAAGTGCCGCCCATGAACCAAAAGAGACGGCTCAACGCGAAAACATCTTTCACACGGGTTGTACGGTAAAAGGTGATAGGAGGTTTTTATTGCCTCTTCACAGGTTTCACCCGAGAAGTAAATCTCGAAAGTTTAACCCATAAAACTGCAAGTGCACGGTTAAATATAATTGTAGTAATACAGGATCGATCCACAAGGACTCAGAATAACACACAAAGAATACAAAACTAAATCTAATCTAAGCGTAATCATAGAAGTTGGGGGGTATAGTTCCTAAGCTAACGTGCATAAAATTAAAAAAAGTATAAAATAAATAAAACAATAAATTAAACTAACTAAGAATAAATTAAATAACATAATTAAATAAACTAAACTAAACATAAATTAAATAGCATAAATTAAATAGCATAAATTAAATAAAGTAATATGATTGCATAAATAAATATTTACAGAATATGGGTGATAGTCGATTTGTCAGAAAATCTAGATATAGGGTTCATGTTCTACCTAACAAATTTATGTTTGTCATTCTAGGAATTTTCCATGTCTCGCTAGTCCACTCTCGTGGTATGCTAGTCTCTACATCCAAACCAACTCTCTTGGCGAATGAACATGCATTCATACAATTCCATCATCGAATATTAAGTATTCTTAGACTTTTGGAAAAGGCACACAACGTGAATGATAGATCTATTTCCAGAATACAGCCCACTCTCGTGGCGAAGCATCCCTAAGATCTTAATCTAACTTGATCAAGGATATATCAATGTTTATTCTATCAAACAACAAACTTAACCATAGCAAATACTCCCTACTATGCAGATCTGAGATCTCTACCCACTCTCGTGGCGCAGAGAATCTCTAACAGTATAACCACACCTACTGGATTCGGTTATACACTTAAGCATCTTCCATAAGAGAATACTTAGCATTAAGATGCATAGAAATGTAGCTAGATCGATTAAGAACAAACAAACATATAATAAACACTAAAAGTAGATCCCATCATTGACCACCCCCCTGGTGGTCTAAAAGATCTACTTTAAAAGCAAAAAAAGAAGAAGTAAAAAGAAGTACTCTTTATTAATATGAAAGGTGGCTACAAAGCATGAGAGATGTGTATGTGAATTCGTCTTTCTTTAGTGAGATTACAAGTGGTTATATAGTATTAGCGTTTTCTAGAACCATCCATTTTGTCCTTATCTTGTTTCTAGAGGTTTAAAACTCGAAATGACAAGGTGCTCAATTCATATCTTGCCACGTAGGAAATTTTCCAGCTTTCTTGGAAGTCAGCATCGACCTTTATGGGTCGATGCTAGGGTCGATTCTGGCTCCCTGGCTTGACTGGTCGATGCAACCTTCGGGAATTCTCTCTGGAAAATCTTTGGACTCAATCTTTGGATTCTGTGAAATCTTTCTCTGAATGTGCACGATCTAGACGATGTCACCAGTCTTCCTGTAGGCTTCAATAAGCTCCAAAAACATCTCTACTACTCATACTTAGTTTCAAGTACCTAAAAACATATAACCACATGCAAAAATACTAATTCTACACTAAATATTAGTTATAAAAGCTAAAACTAACTTATTATAATGCATAAAAACATGTAAATACGAATCTTATCAACTCCCCCACACTTATCCTTTGCTTGTCCTCAAGCAAACAAAAGTCAGACATGGTGAAGTTATTTTATTGAAAGCAGTAAAGATAAAGAGAGTGAACTTGTATCTTGTGATATTGTTGTGCTAGTGCTTTTCGTCTTTAATGGAAGTAGAGCGATCTCTAACTTATTTCGTGTACTTTTCCTTATGCATAACAATACACCTCTATCTGAACCGCTCTCCTTTGAGCTTAGACTCCTCGTTGTTGACTCCCCTTTTTGTTCTAATCGTGAGTTCTCAATTAGGGAATATCGATCAAAGGACATAAGCACTTACTCTTTTGGATTTTTGTAAGCTCAAGACCGTCTTAGTACATTTCCTTTCCTCTCCCTTTTCTCACTTCAAGGTTGATTGATTTTTCCCTACTTTTCTAGGGTATCATTTTATTTTTTCTATCAATCTTTTCTTTTCTTTTTTTTAGGACATGTTTCCATGAAACGCGAATGCTAAAAGTGGTAGCTTCCAACAACCGGTTCACTTGTTTCTTACCTATATCCTTCTTTATATATATATATATTTCAAATAAAGGGAAGGAGGAGGGGAAATTCACTCACATAGACGTGTCTTGCAGGGTCTCATAGAGGTGTCACGTCTGATGTATTTCAAGCCCCGAATCGAGAGATTTAAGGTTCATTAAGTTGAGAAGTCAACTCCAATTTGTATAAGCCTCCAGAGATTGATTCTTTCAAGATTTGTTGATCCACTCATGGGGTTTCTTTGGTTCTTATTATTGATCACACGCATAGTCTAAAAAGATCCAAGCAAAGCACAATTAACCCAAAGCACAATATTCTATTGCTACCTCATTAAAAACCTTTTCATATGTTATTGAACTTATGAATGAGGAAAAGAGTGTAACAATCTCTCAAAATGCAAAAAACTTATGGTAAAACTTACATCTAAAGATGTCAAGGAAAGGAATTACCTCCATTGATCGCAAGACTTCCCCCCCCCCCCCAACAATTATTTCACAATGTCCTCGTTGTGATGTAAGATGGAAAGGGAAAAAACAAGAGAAAAACTTACAGTGATTCTCTTATCGGTTGTGGGTTAACAGCTCCCACGTGTCCTGATTTTTTTTTTATGGTGAAGAACATCTGAAAAGCAAGAAACAAAAAAAGAAAAATAGAAAAACCAAAAACTAGAGAATAAGAAAAATGAAAATCCTAAAAGAAAATTGTATATACAAAGGTAAGGTGTTTTTTTAACATCGTGAGCTCGACGACATCATAGAGTGGTCAGATGAATGTGGAGACGATGGCCAAGTGGTTGTGCGATGGTTCGTTGAATCGATCGCTACGAAGTCGGTATGGTGAATGGATTTCTCCCAGCAGGAATGTAGTCAGCGTTAATGGCTTTTTCACCAAGAGATTCCTTCCTTGAGTATGATCGTGGCGGCAAGGTAGCATTCTCGTTAGCTCCAGAATGGGGATCGACCATGATTGTTCGATACATATGCCTGATGCTACGACCATCCATCGTTGAGGGTCGATGGGGAGATCCAGTGCTCGAGGCAGCATCAACATCGGTCTGACAGGTCTAGAATCGACCTGGATAGGTCGATATATCCTTTCGGACTTCGTTCTGGAAGTGCATCGACCTTGATAGGTTGATGTGGTGGACCGATGGGCATGGCTTCGACCCTGATTGGTCGATGCTCTCGTCCGGGACTTCGTTCTGGAAATTTGGAATCCATAATATCGACCATCATAGGTCGACTAATAGGTCCGATGCTGTCCACCAATGAGTTTGTTGATGTGTTCTCCTCCAATTTCATCCCCCACTGATTAGCTTTGTCCCCCAAAGAGAATGGGACTAGGCATAGTGTCAGACCGTCCTCTAAGACTCCGTTGATTTTAATGTGCCACAAAGCTTGTCAAACTGATCCAGGTGATCAGTAATGATCGTCAGAACGACCTTTGGTTGGTGTGCAGCCACCCGACGTGCATCACCACCCTGAGCAGCATCTCTATTAGGATGAAGGATGCTCTCAAGCTCAGCAGCAGGTACTTCTTTTCATAGTTGCTCCATTTGATCTATTCTCTTCTTCCCTTTTTTTTTTTTTATATATTTTTGGTGATCACCTGAAATTCAAAGAAATAAATAATCAATAAAAATAAAACAAAAAAACTTAGTCTCAGATCTAGACTAAATCTCTATAGCTATTGCTTCAATCCCCGGCAACGGCGCTAAAAACTTGATAGGATATTTTTATTGTCTTTTCACAGGTTTCACCCGAGAGGTGAATCTCGAGAGTTTAACCCATAAAACCGCAAGTGCACGGTTAAATGCAATTGTAGTAATACAGGGTCGATCCACAGAGACTGAGAATAACACACAGAGAGTACAAGACTAAATCTAATCTAAGCATAATAGAAATATGGGAGTTTTCCTAATCTACTAAACATGAAATTAAATGACACAGTAAATAAGAAAACATTAAATCTAAACTAAGAAAATAGTAAATAAACTAAGTTAAGCATTGAAATTAAAGAATATAAACTAATTAAACATTAAACGAAATCTAAACTAATATTTACAGAATATGGGTAATAGTCGATTTGTTAGGAAATCTAGATATAGGGTTCATGTTCTACCTAACAAGTTTATGTTTGTCATTGTAGGGATTTTTCATGTCTCGCTAGTCCACTCTCGTGGTATGCTAGTCTCTACATCCAAACCCAGTCTCGTGGTGAATGAACATGCATTTCATACAATCCCTTCTAGACTTTTGGAAAAGGCATACAAAGTGAATGATAGATCTATTTCCAGAATACATCCCATTCTTATGGCGAAGCATCCATAAGATCTTAATCTAACTTGATCAGGGCTAGATCAATATTTACTCTATCAAACAACAAATTCAACCATAGCTAATACTCCCAATTATGCAGATCTGAGGTCTCTCCCCACTCTCGTGGCGTAGAGAATCTCTAATAGTACAACCACACCTACTAGATTCAGTTATACAGTTAAGCATCTCCCATAAGACAATACTTAGCATTAAGATGCATAGAAAGGTAGCTCGATCGATTAAGAACAAACAAACATATAATAAACACTAAAAGTAGATCCCATCATCGACCACCACCCTGGTAGTCGAAAAGATCTACTCTAAAAGCAAAAGAAGAAGTAAAAAGAAGAATGTGTATGTGTATGAAAGGTGGCTACAAAGGATAAGAGATGTGTATGTGAATTCGTCTTTCTCTAGTGAGATTACAAGTGATTATATAGTATTAAGGTTTTCTAGAACCATCCATTTCGTCCTAATCTTGTTTCTGGAGGCTTAGAACTCGAAATGACAAGGTGCTCAAGTCATATCTTGCCACGTAGAAAATTTTCCAGCTTTCTCGGAGGTCAGCATCGACCTTGATGGGTCGATGCTAGGGTCGATTCTGGCTCCCTGGCTTGATTGGTTGATGCATCCTTCAGGAATTTTCTCTGGAAAATCTTTGGACTCAATATCGACCCCTACAGGTCGATATTATGGTTGATTCTGCCTTCTTCGGATTCTGTGAAATCCTTCACCGAATGTGCACGATGTAGCCGGTGTCACCAGTCTTCTTGTAGGCTTCAGTAAGCTCCAAAAATATCTCTACTACTCATATTAGCTCCAAGTACCTAAAAACATATAACCACATGCAAAAACATTAATTCTACACTAAATGTTAAAAGCTAAAACTAACTTATTCTAACGCATAAAAACATGTCAAATTGAGTCCTATCAAAAGGGAATGTTTGCTCTCTCATTATTGATGGTGAATCTTGCACTAATGTGGCTAGTTCTTACATGGTAGATAAGTTGCAATTGGAGACTACTAAGCATCCTAAGCCATATCGTTCAATGTAGGGAAGTATTGTGATGATGTTTTTTGTGATGTTGTCCGAATACAAGCGAGTAATCTTTAGCTAGGTAGACCTTGGTAATTTGATAGAGAAGTCACCCATCATGGTAGAATTAACCATTATACCTTCTTGCACGACAAAAAAGGAATTAGCTTAGCCCGTTATTATGATCACAAGTACATGAGATGCAAATCAAAATGGCTAAAGATAAGATTAATGCTAAGGCAAATTTTCTTATAGCTCCTAGTGACGATAGGAGAGCATTGCATGATGATTCTTGTCAAGTCCTATTGATGGTTTTCATAGATTTATTGAGTTCAGGTCACGCCCCTATTGAGCTTCCCACGGAGATACAACAACTTCTAGATTGATTTCGAGACGTCTACCCAGAAGAGCTACCACTTGGTCTACCACCTTTAAGGGGCACTAAACACCAAATCAATTTCGTACCTGGGGACCAAACCGTCCAGCATATAGGGTCAACCCAAACGAGGCTAAAGAGCTTGAAAAACAAGTAAAAGACTTGATGGATAAAGGCTACGTGAGAGAAAGCTTAAGCCCGTGTGCCGTTCCGGTCTTGTTGGTACCCAAGAAAGATGGGTCTTACCGTATGTGCGTCGATTGTAGGGCCATCAACAAAATTACAATAAAATACCATCATTCCATTCCACAGCTAGAGGAGTTAAGTGGTGCCACTATCTTCTCGAAGATTGATCTTTAAAAGCGGGTACCACCAAGTAAGGATGAGAGAGGGTGATAAATAAAAAATCGCGTTCAAGGCGAAGCATGGTCTTTATGAATGGCTTGTGATGCCCTTTGGCTTCACCAATGCCCCCAAATAGATTCATGCGCTTGATGAATCATATCCTTCGCCAATTCATTAGTAAATTCGTCGTTGTTTATTTTGATGATATCTTGATATATAGTACTTGCTTGAGTGATGAATCTAATCTAGGTGAATTATAAAGGTTTTGAATTTTAATTATATTGTCTAAAGTGCATAAAATAAATGAGCAATAATTAAATAACTAAATGAAATTGCATAATTTAAATTGAGAAATATAAATTATGTAATTTAAATAACAGAAAAATAAATTGCATAAATTAAATAGCAGAAAATAAAGTACGTAAATTAAAGTGCATAAATTAAATTGCATGAATTAAAGTACTTAAATTAAATTACAGAAAGTAAATTGCATAAAATAATAGTGCATAAAATAAATAACAGAAAATAAATGGCATAAATTAAATAACTTAAATAAATAACTTAAACAATAAATTAACAATTGATCCCTATGATGAATGGAAACGATTTCAGGGAGTCTAAATTTTGGATTCATGTTCTACCTAATAAGTTTGTGTTCATCATTCTAGGGATATTCGAAGTAGGCTAGTGACCACTCTCGTGATAAACTAGACACTATGTCAGACCCACTCTGGTGGCGATCTTCACGCATTAAACGCATCCCATCATCGAATACTAAGTGTTCCTGGTATAGACTTCGAACACTAAGTACAAACACGGATGAGAAAGGGTAGGATTTCCGGCGAAGTGAGCTCTTGTTGGAGATGAGGTTCGATCCTCCAAGGCTATATTCGGGAGAGAGAGTCTTCACAGAGAAGGAGAGCTCCAAGCGTGAGCTTGAAGAAAGCTTCGAGTAGTCACGAACGTGGACGAGATGGTGCTAAACGGGGATAGGGTTCAACCCGTGCTAGCGGTGAAGTGGAGCGGATGGAAGGTGAGCAACGGAACTTGGTGGAGGGTGAATGGCGAACCACAAGGGTGATGGTGAGCCCTTGATACAGCCTAGATAGACTCCAGAAGAAGAGACACACTCGATTCTTCAGGAGATTGCAACCTAGAGCACTTACTCAATAGGTTAGAGATAAAAATGTAATCTTTATGTTGAGTTTTGTGTAAATGAAAGCTTGGATTGATAACGAGAATTGTTATGCCTTATATAGGCTACATCATTAGGGTTTTTAATGGGTCATAAGTCATTGATACTTAAGCCCATTAACAACACAAAACCCAAAAACAAACAACAAGCCTCACACACTAAGTCTCAAAGCAAAAAGATAAAGACTAAACAAAGAAGGGGAGTTTTGTAATGACTCCCTAAAGGTAGAATCATATCTCTATATGTTTAAGCTTGTCATCTAAGGTTTCCAAGCTAAACATATATGGGATACAAGATATGATGCCCTAGACGTTCAAACCTCGTTAAAACCCTTCTCTAGAACCCATCGTGGTAAACTAGAGGTAGGGAAAGAGTGTCTTACTTGTCTAAGGTCTTGGGGGGGTGATCTCACTGATGGATAGTGAGAACACACAAGACCTTGTCCCCAAGGCTGCATGTCCGTGAGCTAGAGCTCATTAGGTCCAAAGCGGCTCCATTGGTTCGCTCGGGTTCGCGCTCGGTACCTCCTCGGTCTTCTAGCTCCACTCGGTCTTCTTGCTCCCTAAGCTGGTGGATATAAGCTTGAATTTGCCCCTTGAGCTTCTGGGCTTTGCTTCTGGTCATGATCTCATGAGGCACGTAAGGAACTCGCCGGGTCTCCGTGGTACCCGGCCTCGGTACCGCGGGTGTGGTGGAAGGTGGCACGATGTCCACATCATCTCCTCCCTCTTCAAGAGCTTTGGTCTCCAAAGGAATATCATCCCCTACATCAAAAGAAGTCAAGTCAGCAACATTAAAGGTGGGGGAGATACTAAACTCACCGGGAAGTTCAAGGCGATAGGCATTGTCACTGATCTTCTCGAGAACTTTGAAGGGTTCGTCTCCTCGCGCGTCGAGCTTATGCTTCCTCTTGTTTGGAAACCTCTCGGGTCTCATATGCAGCCAAACCCAATCTCCGGGCTGAAACACAACTTTCTTCCTCCGTTTGTTGACCCTTTCCGAGACTTGATCATTCCTCTTCTCAATGTTACCATAAACCGTCTCAAAGATCTTCTTCATGGACTCGGCTTTAGTAACTCCTTCTACATCCATCAAGGCAGCCGGTGGTAAGGGGGTAAGGCTCAAAGGAGTGTCGGGATTACGTCCATAGACCACTTCAAAAGGTGACATCCGTGTGGTGGAGTGGCGAGCTGAATTGTAAGCGAACTCCCACAAGTGGTAGACATTCAACCCAAGTCTTCAAGTTACTCCCAACGGTGGATCTAAGGAGTGCCCCAAGTGTGCGGTTGACAACTTTGGTTTGACCATCTGTTTGGGGATGACAAGTGGTGGAAAACAATAGCTTAGTTCCCAATCTCTTCCATAATGTTCTCCAAAAGTGAGACAAGAACTTGGTGTCACGATCGGAGACAATGGTTCTCGGGATTCCATGTAAGCGGACCACTTCTTTGAAGAATAGGGTGGCGGTTTGTGAAGCATCGTTAGTCTTTGCACATGGAATGAAGTGTGCCATCTTGGAGATCCTATCAACCACCACAAAAATGGAGTCCTTATGTTGTATCTTAGGCAGCCCCAAAACGAAGTCCATGGAGACATCTACCCAATGTAGTGTCGGAATGGGCAATGGGAGATATAAACCGTGGGGTTGCACTCTAGACTTGGCTCTCTTACAAATAACGTATCTACTACAGTAGGTCTCAACCAACTTCTTCATCCTAGGCCAATAAAAGTGCTCCTTCAAAACGCTCAATGTCTTCTCAACACCGAAGTGACCCATTAGACCTCCCCCATGAGCTTCTTTCACTAGTAGCTCTCTCATCGAACTTTGGGGAATGCATAGCCTCTTATCCTTGAACAAAAATCCATCATGGAGATAGAATTTAGTGTAAGACCCAGCTCCATGTCCAGCAAAACTATCCTTCAAATCCGGGTCCTCTTCATATAGCCCTTTGAGAAACTCAAAACCAAGCATCTTTGATTCCATGGTGGTGATGAGTGCATGGCGCCTAGAGAGGGCATCAGCTACTATGTTCTCCTTGCCCTTCTTGTATTTGATCACATATGGAAAGGTTTCTATAAACTCCAGCCACTTGGCATGCCGCTTCTTCAAAGTGGTTTGCCCCCGTAAGTGTTGTAGCGTTTCGTGATCGGTGTGAATAACGCATTCCTTAGAGAGGAGGTAATGCTGCCATGTTTGCATAGCTCTAACCAAGGCACAGAGCTCCTTGTCATAAGTGGGGTAGTTCAAAGCAGCTCCACTTAACTTTTCACTAAAATAAGTAACCGGTTTGCCTCCTTGCGTCAAAACAGCCCCAATTCCCACACCGGACGCGTCACACTCTACTTCAAAGGTTTTGTTGAAATCCGGCAAAATGAGTATGGGAGCATGAGTGAGCTGATACTTAAGTTCCAGAAACGACTTCTCTTGAGCTTTTCCCCATTCAAAACCCACACTCTTCTTAATCACCGAGGTGAGTGGCGCAGCGATGGTGCTAAAGTCCTTAACGAACCGGCGGTAGAAACTTGCTAACCCGTGGAAGCTCCTCACTTGACTAACATTGGTAGGTCTAGGCCAGCTTTGGATTGCTTCAATCTTTTCTAAATCCACGCGAAGACCTTGAGAGCTAACCACAAAACCAAGAAAAACAAGCTCACTAGTGCAAAATGTACACTTCTTAAGATTAGCATATAATCCTTCAATCCTAAGAGTATCCAAAATCAATTCAAGGTGAGTCACATGGTCAGCCAAGCAAGTGCTATATATCAAGATATCATCAAAATAAACCACCACAAACTTGTTAATATAAGGGCGAAGGATATGATTCATGAGTCTCATGAAGGTACTAGGTGCATTGGTGAGACCGAATGGCATCACTAGCCACTCATATAGACCATGCTTAGTCTTGAAGGCGGTCTTCCATTCATCTCCTTCTCTCATGCGCACTTGGTGGTATCCACTCTTGAGATCTATCTTGGAGAAGATTGTAGCACCACTAAGTTCGTCTAGCATATCATCAAGTCGAGGTATGGGATGACGGTATTTGATGGTAATGTTGTTAATGGCCCTACAGTCAACACACATACGGTAAGATCCATCCTTCTTGGGCACTAATAAAACCGGGACAGCACACGGACTCAAGCTCTCCCTCACGTATCCCTTATCCATCAAGTCTCGCACTTGCTTTTCTAGCTCCTTAGCTTCATTTGGGTTAACTCTATAGGCTGGACGGTTGGGTAGTTGTGCCCCGGGAATGAAGTCGATTTGATGTTCAATTCCCCTTAGAGGAGGTAATCCCATTGGAAGTTCTTCCGGAAAGACATCACGGAATTGATCTAGCACTTGTTGCACTTCCTTGGGCAAAGTCATCTCGAGCTCACCTACACTCAAAATTTCTTTGAAAACCATCAGCAAGACATGACAAGTATCATCATGGAGAGCTCTCCTAATATCACTAGGAGCAATGAGAAAGTTAGTCTTAGCACTACTCTTCTCCTTAGACAATTTCAATTGCATTTCATGAACTTGAGAAGGAAGTAAAGGAGCTAAGCTAATGCGCTTCTTATCATGCATCAAAGTGTATCTATTGGTCCTACCATCATGCATGACTTCTTTATCAAATTGCCAAGGTCTACCTAGCAATAAATGAGTAGCTTGCATAGGCACCAAATCACACAAAACATCATCACAATACTTGCCAATACTAAATGATACCCTAACTTGTTCATTAATCTTCAATTCGGTCTTATCATTTAGCCATCTAAGTTTATAAGGGTGAGGATGCTTAGTGGTCACTAATTGCAATTTTTCTACCATGTAAGAGCTAGCCACATTGGTACAAGAACCACCATCAATAATGAGAGAGCAAACCTTCCCTCTTACCGTACACCTTGTATGAAAGATGTTTTCTCTTTGAGCGTTCTCTTCCGGTTCTTGAGTAGCACTTAAGACTCTCATGGTGACTAGAAGATCACCCACGTCTGGATATTCAACCTCTTCCTCAACATCATCATCTTCATCACGGGGTTCTTCTTCATCTTGAGACTCATATTCACCCGATGGAGTGATGATCATCGCCCTCGGGTTTGGACACTCTCTAGCATAGTGTCCTCGGCCTCTACACTTGTAGCACATGATATCCCTTGTCTTTTGACCAGTAGGGGCTCCCTTAGCTTCGGCCCTAGGTTCATGAGAAGGGTCACGGGGCTTGGACGGTACCCGTGCCTCATTGTCCGGCGCCTTGCCCTTGTCTAGGATCCGGTTAGCGTTTAAAGAAGAACCGGCAGCTTGTGTCTTCCATGGGGGGTTAGGAGCAGCTCTAGATTTGACCTTCTTCTTAAGATGACCCTCTACTTGAGTAGCTAGATGGAGTAACTCATTGAGATCTCCATAAGTATGCATCTCCACTTTGTTGGCTATACGGTCTTGAAGTCCGTCAAGGAATTGGGCCATAAGAGTCTCTTCCGTGTCTTCTAAGTTGAGACGGTTTCTCAAATGCTCGAACTCCTCAAAGTACTCTTCAACACTCTTACTTCCTTGGGTGAGCTTTCTGAATTTCTTTTGTAACTCCCTATGGTAAAGGGGAGGTACGTAGCGACCCTTCATCATGAACTTCATGATCTCCCATGAAGGAACCGGATTCTCTCCATTCCTTCTTCTCTTTGCCGCATCTCTATCCCACCATGTAAGGGCGTGATCAGTGAGTTGGGCAGTAGCAAAGGATACCTTCTTATGCTCTTCATAATCATAGACCTCGAAGATGTGGTCCATACGTCTTTCCCATTCCAAGTAAGCCTCGGGATCAACTTTTCCCGTAAAGGTGGGCGGAGTAATCTTCAAGTGTGGGGAACGGGCTCTAGGTTGCCCATGATCAACTCTCCCACCTTGAACTCTATGTTCTCGATGTCTACCCCGTCTTGGTGGAGGCTGGAAATATTCCTCCTCGGATAAATCATCGTCAATTACCGGATCTTGCATCGGGTGCGGTTGTTGAGCCGGTGGTGGGGCCTGTCCTTGGGGTTGCTCTATTAGATCTAGGCGAGCTCCCACTTGTTGTAATTGAGCTTGAAGGGCTGTAATCATAGCAGCTAGGTCGTGGGGATCAGCCATGCTTCAGCTCCTTGCAAAACAATCAATACCCGGTTGTTAGAATATCGATCCTACGCGCGGTAAGCAACAAAATTTCGATAAATCAAGCAAGCTTGGACAGCAAGATTCTTATGCAAGAATTCAAAATGTGCAGCTCAGATTTAACCACCAATACACGAAATTATAGCCACAAATTCAAACAAGGGACAGCTCAAAAGCAATTGTACTACTAAAGACTTTTGAAAGAGTGCAAAAACAACCCCAAGTGAATTTTAAGCAAAGATTGAGAAACAAACACAGCTTTAGCACGAAATTGAAACTGGATTCATGAAGAACACAAGACAACTACTCAAAGATGCAAACATAGCACTTAAACAGAACACACACGAAGAGGACAGTCCCTAAACTCAACGCTAAAACAACTAGACGCGAGAAAGGTGACTCCTTTCTTCAACCTAAACAACAAGACTACTAAAGACTGAAACTTTAACCCTTAAACCAACTCTAGACACTCAGAACAACTCAAAACATCACTCAACAGCAAGCATAGACAAGCATGAACACAAGTAAAGAGAATAGAGAGTGAAATGGAGTGAGCTTGAAGCCCTTACATCATCCGGCGGAGGGTATTGCTGAAAGATAGTGTCTTTAGGTGAGAAAGCTTGAAGCTTTAAGGAAGATCAAGCTTGCTGGAGAAGAACACACCAAAGCTTGGACCCTTTGGCTCTGATACCAAATGGTATAGACTTCGAACACTAAGTACAAACACGGATGAAAAAGGGTAGGATTTCCGGCGAAGTGAGCTCTTGTTGGAGATGAGGTTCGATCCTCCAAGGCTATCTTCGGGAGAGAGAGTCTTCACAGAGAAGGAGAGCTCCAAGCGTGAGCTTGAAGAAAGCTTCGAGTAGTCACGAACGTGGACGAGATGGTGCTAAACGGGGATAGGGTTCAACCCGTGCTAGCGGTGAAGTGGAGCGGATGGAAGGTGAGCAACGGAACTTGGTGGAGGGTGAATGGCGAACCACAAGGGTGATGGTGAGCCCTTGATACAGCCTAGATAGACTCCAGAAGAAGAGACACACTCGATTCTTCAGGAGATTGCAACCTAGAGCACTTACTCAATAGGTTAGAGATAAAGATGTAATCTTTATGTTGAGTTTTGTGTAAATGAAAGCTTGGATTGATAATGAGAATTGTTATGCCTTATATAGGCTACATCATTAGGGTTTTTAATGGGTCATAAGTCATTGATACTTAAGCCCATTAACAACACAAAACCCAAAAATAAACAACAAGCCTCACACACTAAGTCTCAAAGCAAAAGGATAAAGACTAAACAAAGAAGGGGAGTTTTGTAATGACTCCCTAAAGGTAGAATCATATCTCTATATGTTTAAGCTTGTCATCTAAGGTTTCCAAGCTAAACATATATGGGATACAAGATATGATGCCCTAGACGTTCAAACCTCGTTAAAACCCTTCTCTAGAACCCATCGTGGTAAACTAGAGGTAGGGAAAGAGTGTCTTACTTTTCTAAGGTCTTGGGGGGGTGATCTCACTGATGGATAGTGAGAACACACAAGACCTTGTCCCCAAGGCTGCATGTCCGTGAGCTAGAGCTCATTAGGTCCAAAGCGGCTCCATTGGTTCGCTCGGGTTCGCGCTCGGTACCTCCTCGGTCTTCTAGCTCCACTCGGTCTTCTTGCTCCCTAAGCTGGTGGATATAAGCTTGAATTTGTCCCTTGAGCTTCTGGGCTTTGCTTCTGGTCATGATCTCATGAGGCACGTAAGGAACTCGCCGGGTCTCCGTGGTACCCGGCCTCGGTACCGCGGGTGTGGTGGAAGGTGGCACGATGTCCACATCAGTTCCTAAACTTCCGTTTGAAATATTATTTCCAAACGGCCTTGTGTTTTCGGAAGCACGAAGTGATTGATAGATCTATTTCTGAAATACCACCCACTCTCGTGGTGAAGTGTTTCTAAGATCTTAATCTAACTTAGCTAGAGTTAGATCAATGATTAATTCTACCAAGCAACAAACTCGACCATAGCTAATACTCTCTAATATTCAGATCTGAAATTTTAACCCACTCTCGTGGTGCTAAAAGCTTTTATTCGTATAACCTCTCGATTATAACCTTAAGCGTCTTCCATAGGATATGACTTAGCATTAAGATTGAATATTAGAGTAGCTATATCGATTAAGAACAATCAAACATATGAAATCCTATAATATAGAAACCATCATCGATCTCCACCGTAGAGATCTAAAGGATCTACTCACTCATACCTTCAAGGGTGACGGCAGGATATGAGTTGGAAGAGATGAACAATAATAAACAAAATCAGTAAATAAAGTGAAGAAATAAGAAGAAGAAGAAGAACTAAAGCAATATCATAAACAAAATATAAGAACAAAGAGTTTTGAGACTTTTCTCTCTAAGTGGTGGCTACCAAAAAGTGGGAACCCTTTCTAATGAGCATTACATGTGTTTATATAGAGTTTAGGGCTTTAAAAGGAGGCTAGGTCGTGTCCAAGGAGGTTGGGAAAAGATCCTTTGCGAATTAAACTCGCAGGGTGCCAAATAAGGTAAGTGTAGGATCTTCCGGTTTAGAAGTTGAATAACTTTTGCATATGATCTCAGTTTGATATGATTCTAATTCGTGTAGCTTCTCTGATGAATCAAGATTCTATACCAGGTCCGTTTGAATCCCAGTTCCTTCTGGTTCGATCGTAATGTTCCAAACCGTGCACGTAGGTCCAAATCGGGTAAGTTCAGAGTCACCTGACTTGTAAAAATCATATTTTCTTATTGTGCGCAGCTGTTGACCTGATTCTAACTCTCAGAGTTTCCATTTTAAATTAGCAAATCGTTTCGTAGCTTAATTCCTTCTCGTTCGACTGTAAGCCTCTAAATAGTGCAGACAGGTCAAAACGTCGAATTTTGAGTTTCTTTCGTCGGGGCCAGCATCGACCACGTAAGGTCGATGCACATAGTCAATGCTGGTTTTTTAAGCTTCTCGGGAAGCATCCCATGATGTTCTTGGCTCGACTAAGTGACTCCAAAGTCCCCATGGCTTCTCAAGGCTCCAAAACCCTTCAAAAACATGGGTTACGAGTCTAAGGCAACAAGACTTGTAAAAACAAAATACTCAAATGAAAGACACTTTCAATGAGAACAACAAGTAGTCCTCTTAAAAGGAAAGTGTCTAAAAGACATAAAAATAAAAGAAACAAAAACGACTCGACTAGGACTCGAACTAGACTCGTGGAGCGTTTCCTAGAACCACTAAGCCGAAGCAATTTTACCTGCAAGGAGACAAAATAATTGAACAGAAGACTTACCTTAGTTGGCCAAGAGTCTTGTTCCAGGCCCGAGTTCGTGTCCTTGGAGCCTTCGGCCTCTTCGAGAAGGCCTTGTGTTGCTTCGTTGAATTCCACCCTTAGTGTCTTGGCTCTAGCTATTGTTATGGGCCTGTTGATCTATGGAATCTTGATTTGCCCAGGGTTTTCCTCGTGATCTTGCTCGGTCTTTTCTCTCGGTCCGCTGCCCGATTCGGTGTCCGCGTGGTTCAGTACATGATCGATATTTGCTCGTGTCATGGGGCTTTCTCTTATCTTGGGCTGTGTTGTGGTCTCTTCCAGGGGTTCCTTATCCGGGTCCTCACTCGGCGGCTCAATGGTAGTGTCGAGGACCGCCTTATTCCCTCCCTCTTGAGAAGGTTTTGTCCTCAAAAATGGTTCGTCTGAAACGTAGGGAGAGAGATCAGCAACATTAAACGTATGTTGATGTTAAACTCACCTAGAAGTTCTATCTTGTATGCATTATCTTTAATCCTCTCTAGGACTCGTAATGGTCCATCGCCTCGAGGTGCTAGCTTTTAACTTCTCTTTTGGGGGAATCTCTCCGCGCGCATGTGGATCCACACCCACTCGCCGGGCTCAAAGATGACTCATTTTCGTCCCTTATTTACACGCTCTTTGATCTTCTCGTTCTTCTTAAGTATTTTGGTTCAGACTTGCTCGTGTATTTTTTTCACAAATTCTCCTCGGTTTCGTCCGTCTATGTTCACTTGTATGTTTACTTGTTCGGTGTGTGGGATAGGAGACAAATCCACCGGTGCTAAAGGCCTGAAACCATACACAGTCGCAAAGGGGGAGAGGTTAGTAGTAGAGTGCCTAGCATGGTTATAGGCAAACTCGACAAATGGTAAACAATCTAGCCAAGTTTTTAAATTTCTACCAAGTGTGGCCCGATGTAAAGTGGAGAGAGTACGGTTTATCACTTCCATTTGTCCATCCGTTTGTGGATGACAAGTAGTGGAAAAAATAGAAGCTTTGCCCAATCTTCTTCTATAGAGTTCTCCAAAAGTGCCTTAGAAACTTAGAATCATGGTCAGAGACAATAGTTCTAGGGATACCATGTAACTTTACCACTTATTTGAAGAATAAGTCTGCGATTTGAGACGCGTCGTTTGTCTTATTGCATGGTATGAAATGCGCTATTTTTGAGAACTTATCTACCACCACAAAGATTGAATCCTTATGCTGAACCTGTGGCACACCTAAGACAAAATCCATAGAAATATCTTCCCATGGGGCGTTAGGGATATGCAATGGTAAGTATAAAGACCTGGATTTGGCTTTGTTACATATGACACATCTCGCACAAGTCTTTTCTGCGTCTTTCTTGAGATGCGGCCAGTAGAAGTGATCTGCTACCATAGCTAAGGTCTTGTCTACGCCGAAATGACCCACGAGGCCTCCTCCATAGGCTTCTTTGAGTAGCAAGTCATGCATGGATCCTTGAGGTATGTATAACCTTTTGTCCCTGAAAAGAAAACCATTATGTAAGTAAAATGAATGGAATTCACCCTTACCACAGGCTTTATAAGCCTCGGCAAAATCTGGATTCGTGCGTAGTGATCCTTGATGTGTTCGAATCCCATGATCTTGGCTTCTAGCATGGTGATCAGTGTGTAACGTCTTGACAAAGCATCGGCCACCACATAATGACGTAAAGAAACATCTCCATAAACTCGAGCCATTTGGCGTGTCGCCGCTTGAGTGAAGTTTGGCCTCACAAATGTTTGAGCGTCTCATGGTCGGTGTGAATGATAAACTCCTTGGACAACAAGTAGTGTTGCCACGTTTGTAGGGCTCGGACCAGGACATAGAGTTCCTTGTCATATGTTGGGTAGTTAAGAGTTGCGCCATTGAGCTTCTCACTAAAGAACGCCAAAGGTTTCTTTCTTTGGTGTGGCACGGCTCCGATCCCTAAACCCGAAGCATCACATTCAATTTCAAAAATTTCGTCAAAGTTAGGTAAGGATACAACTGGTTCTTGAGTTAGCTTCTCCTTCAAGGCATTGAAGGCTTGGTCTTCGGCAGCTCCCCATTTGAATGGCTGGTTCTTCTTGATCACGGTTGTGAGGGGTGCGGCGAGTGTGTTAAAGTCCTTTACGAATCTTTTATAAAAGCTGGCTAGGCCGTGGAAGCTTCGGACGTGACCGATGGTCATCGGCGTGGGCCACTCTCGGACGGCTTTGATCTTTTCCTCATCCACCTGTAAACCTTTCTCACTAATAACAAAGCCTAAAAAGACAAGCTTATTAGTACAGAAGACACACTTCTTTAGGTTAGAGAATAAGCCTTCCTTTCGAAGTGAATTAAACATGAGTTCTAAATGCTCTAAGTGATCATGTAAGCTTTTACTATAGACTAGTACATTAGACGCATGAATGTACTAGGACCGTTGGTGAGACCGAACGGCATGACTAGCCACTCGGAGAGGCCTTGCTTGGTTTTGAAGGCGGTCTTCCACTCATCTCCCTCTCGCATTCTTACCTGGTGGTACCCACTGTTGAGGTGAACCTTTGAGAAGATTGTTGACCCACTTAGTTCATCAAGCATGTCGTCGAGGCGTGGGATTGGGTGCCGGTACTTGATGGTTATGTTGTTGATGGCGCGGCAGTCCACACACATTCTCCATGTGCCTTCTTTCTTTGGAACGAGCAAGACTGGTACGACACAAGGGCTAAGGCTCTGCCGAATGTAGCCTCGGTAAACTAACTCTCGGACTTGTATCTCGAGTTCTTTGCTCTCGTCCAGATTCATTCGTTACGCCGGCTTCTTCGGTAAGGAAGACCCCAGGACTAGATAGATTTTGTGTTCGATTCTGCGAAAGGGTGGTAAACCCGGTGGTAGATTCTCAGGGAACACGTGATAGAGCTAATATTTACATGTTTTTACTTATTCATATACAATAATATTATGCATTCTAGTTAGCATTTAGAACTATTTTAGTGCATTTGCATATGTTTATGTGTTTATAGATATTATGAGGAAAACCGGTGTTTTTAGAGTGATTTGGGAGCGCTTAAGAAGCCACACAGATTTTAAAGCTAGTTGTTCGGGCCAAGAACATCACGGAAAGCTTCACAAAAGAGCATCGACCATGTGCATCGACCCTTCACCGTGACGAAGACCATCGACCAGACATGGTCGATGTGCTTCCCAATATGAGCATCGACCATGTGCATCGACCCTATGTGGTCGATGCTGGCCCCGACAGAAGAAACTCAAAATTCGACGTTTTGACATATCGACACTGTTTGGATGCTTACGGTCAAACAAGAAGGAATTAGCTCCAAAAATAGAGTGCTTATTTAACGATAGAGTGCGTATTTAACGCCGTGAGCTCGATGACCTCTCAGAGTGATCCGAGGATGATGAAGATGAAAGACGAGGGCTGGATGGTTGTGCAAAGATTCGACCATTGTAGCGCTCGTGATTAGTGTTTATCCTATCTGTTCGTCTCAGGATTCGTCGTTGAGATCTCCAACTAATAGGATCGGATGTGGGATGGTGAGTCCATCTCTCTCCAGCAGGAGCGTAATCAGTGTGAGGGTCATCACCAAAAAATATTCTTCTCAGGCGTGGTGGAGGAGCTTCATTGGCCGGTGTTGCATAATAGAACACGTCTTTGTTCACATAAGTGAACGACACTCTTTTGTTCGGCCAATCTATAACTGCTCCAACTATTGCTAGAAAAGATCCTCCAAGAATGATTGGAGTGTCATCGTCCTCCCTCATATCATTCCATGGAAATCAGTAGGGACTTCACGATCTCCGATCTATACAATAACATTCTCAGCTACGCCTTCAGAGCATGTGATATCGGCATTAGCAAGTTCGATTCTCACATTTGAGCGGGTGAAGTTATTGAGTTCCAATATTAAGGCTCTCTTCTTCGATATTACATTGATGTTAGCACCTAAATTACATAGAGCATCATGAAAATCAATATTAAGAATTGAACAAGGTACTTTGTAAAGTTCAGGATCGTCTCTTTTGAGCATCTTCTTATCTGGTGTTAGGATCCCGATGTATAGTTCCTTGAGTTCGTCCAAGGTCCCTTTGCTGTCGCTAAAATAGGAGTCACGATTGTACTCAACTAGAGCTTGCTCGAATGGTCGATATTGCGGATTCTAAATTGCCAGAACAAAGTCCCAGACAACAGCATCGACCAGTCAGGGTCGATGTCCTGCCCATCGGTCCACTACATCGATCTGTCAAGGTCGATGCACTGTCCTAGACAAACACATCGACCAATCAAGGTCGATGTCCTTCTCATTGGTCCACCACATTGACCTGTCAAGGTTGATTCACTTCCCGAACAAAGTCCCGGACAGATCCATCAGTCTAACTAGACCGATACTGCTGCTACCTTGAGCACTGGACCTCCCCATCACCCCTCAACGATGGACGGTCGTAGCATCAGGCATATGTATCAACCAATCATGGTTGATCCCCGTTCTAGAGATACCGAGAGTGCTACCTCGGCGCCACGATCACAATCAAGGAAGAAATCTCTTGGTGAAGAGACCATTAACGAATGACTACACTCCTGCTGGGGAGAAATCCATTCACCATACCGACTCCGTAGTCATCGATTCGAGGAACCATCGCGCAACCACTTGGCCATCATTTTCACATTCATCTGACAACTCTATGAAGTCATCGAGCTCACGACGTTAAAAAAGCACATTACCTTTGTACATACAATTTTCTTTTAGGAATTTTTTTTTTCGTTTTTGTTTCTTACTTTTCAGGTGTTCTTCACAAAAAAAAAAACATATCAGGACTTGTCATGTGGGAGTTGCAAACCCACAACCCGATAAGAGAATCACTGTAAGTTTTTTCTCTTGCTTTTTTCCCCTTTACGGTCTTACATCACAACGAAGACGTTGTGAAATAAGTGTTGGGGTGGGGGAGTCTTGCGATCAGTGGAGGTAATTCTTTTCCTAGACATCTTTTGATGTAAGTTTTACCATAAGTTTTTCGCATTTTGAGAGATTGTTACACTTTTTTCCTCGTTCATAGGTTCAATAACATGTGAAATGGTTTTTAATGAGGTAGCATTTTAACTTGTTAATTGTGTTATTTGTGTTTATGTTTGGATGCTGTGTGGGTTGTGTTTGATCTTTACGAGGAAACGTGGAAAACCCATGAGTGGATCAACAAACCCCAAAAGGATCCTTCCTTCGAAGACTTTGGCAAATCAGAATTGACTTCTCACCGTAATTAACCTTAAAACTCTCGATTTGGGGCTTGAGATGCATGAGACATGATACCTCTTTGAGACCCTGCAAGACACATCTATGTGAGTATATCTCCCCTCTTCCTTCCTTTCAGTAAAAATAAAAGAAAAGGATATAGGTAAGAAGGAAGTGAACAGAGCATTGGAAGCTACCACTTTTAATGTTCACGTCTCATGGAAACCTGTCCAAAAAAAGAGAAAAGAAAAGGCTATTGATAGGAAAAATAAAATGATACCCTAGAAAAGTAGGGAAAAATCAATTCGACCTTGAAGTGAGAAAAAGGGAGAGGAAAGGATTTGTACCAAGACGGTCTTGAGCTTACAGAAATCCGAAAGAGTAAGTGTTCGTGTCTTATGATCAATACTCCCAAGTTGAGAGCTCACACTTAGAATGAAAAGAGAGGTCCATAATGAGGAGTCAAGGTTCGAAGGAGGAGTGTTTTGAATTAAGGTGCGTTACTATGCTTATGGTGAAGTACATGGAGTACGTTAGAGATCATTCTACTTCTATAAAGACGAACATCATTTAACACAACAATATCACAAGGTAAAGTTTACTCTCTTTATCTTTATTTGTTTTCAATAAAATAACTTCACCATGCTTGACTTTTGTTCTCTTGAGGACAAGCAAAGGATAAGTGTGGGGGAGTTGATAGCATCATATTTTACATGTTTTTATGCATTAGAATAAGTTAGTTTTAACTTTTATAACTAACATTTAGTGTAGAATCAGTGTTTTTGCATGTGGCTATATGTTTTTAGGTACTTGGAGCACAATATGAGTAGTAGAGATGTTTTTGGAGCTTACTGAAGCCTACATAAAAATTGGTGACATCGCCTAGATCGTGCACATTCGGAGAAGGATTTCACAGAATCCGAAGAAGGCAGAATCGACCCTAATATCGACCTGTATGGGTCGATATTGAGTCCAAAGATTTTCCAAAGAGAATTCCCGAAGGATGCATCGACCAGTCAAGCCAAGGAGCCAGAATCGACCCTAGCATCGACCCATCAAGGTCGATGCTGACCTCCGACAAAGCTGGAAAATTTTCCTACGTGGTAAGATATGACTTGAGCACCTTGTCATTTTAAGTTCTAAGCATCCAGAAACAAGATAAGGACGAAATGAATGGTTCCAGAAAACCTTAATACTATATAATCACTTGTAATCTCACTAGAGAAAGACGGATTCACATACAGATCTCTTATTCTTTGTAGCCACCTTTAACGCTGAGTATTCTCTCATGGGAGATACTTAAAAATACAACTGAATCCAGTAGGTGTGGTTGTATGTTTAGAAGTGTTTGATGCCACGAGAGTGCGTTAAACCTTCAGATCTGCATACTAGAGAGTTATAGCTAGTGTTGAGTTTGTTGTTTGATAAAGTAAATATTGATCTATCCGTGATCAAGTTAGATTATGATCTTAGGGATGCTTTGCCACGAGAGTGGGATGTATTCTGGAAATAGACCTATCATTCACTTTGTGTGCCTTTTCCAAAAGTCTAAGAATACTTAGTATTCGATGATAGGATTGTATGAAATGCATGTTCATTCGCCACGAGAGTGGATTTGGATGTTGAGACTAGCATACCACGAGAGTGGACTAGCAAGACATGGAAAATCCCTAGAATGACAAACATAAACTTGCTAGGTAGAACATGAATCCTATATCTAGATTTCCCGAATTATGACTATCACCCATTTTCTGTAAATATTAATTTAGATTTAGATTTAATGTTTTCTTATTTATTGTTTCATTTAATTTCATGCTTAGTAGATTAGGAAAACCCCCATATCTCTATTATGCTTAAATTAGATTTAGACTTGTACTCTGTGTGTGTTGTTTTCAGTCCTTGTGAATCGACCCCATAATTACTTCAACTGCATGACTGTGCACTTGCGGTCTTATGGGTTAAACTCTCGAGAATACCCTATGGGTAGACTTGGATGAAACCTGAGAATGGAATAATCGAAAGAAAATCCTTGCATCAAGTTTTTTGGCGCCGTTGCCGGGGATTGATGCAATAGGCATAGAGATTTAGTCTAGATCTGAGACTAAGTTTTTTTTTGTTTTTTTTATTGATTATTTATTTCTTTGAATTTCAGGTGATCACCAAAAATATAAAAAGAAAAAAACAAAATCAGGACTTGCACACGTGGGATCTACCAACCCACAACCCGATAAGAGAATTTCGGTAAGCATTTCTCTTGCTTTTCCCTTTTACGGTCTTACATCACAACGAGGACGTTGTAAAATAAGTGGGGGGGGGAGTCTTGCGATCAATGGAGGTAACTCTTTTCCTTGACATCTTTTGATAAGAATTTAGAGGGTAGATCTATCTAAAACTTGATGTTTATAGTGTTTCTGGAGCCTGGTAGAACCTATGGGAGAGTTGACACCACCACTTGGTTCATGCACATTCGGAGAAAGATTTCAAGAAACCGAAGAGCACCATAATCGACCTGGAGGTGTCAATATTAAGTCCGAAGAATTTCCTAAGAAAACTCGCGAAGCTTGCATCGACCAATCAGAGAAGGAAAGCCAAAATCGCCCCAAGAATCGACCAATCAAGGTTCATTTTGACGTCCGAGAAAGCTGGGAAATTTCGTACGTGGCAAGACATGATTCAGGCAACTTGTCATCTCGAGTTTTAAGCTTCCAGAAACAAGATAAAGACGAAATAGAATATTTTAAAAATCCCTAGGACTATATAATCACTTGTAATCTCACTAGAAAACACAACTTTGAATAGAGAACTTTTGTAGCCATCACTTCTAAAAACTCTAATAAAGAGTTTTTTTTACTTCTTTTCTTCTATTTTAGAGTAGATCTTTTAGACTACTAGGAAGGTGGTCGATGATGAGATCTATTTTTAGGGTTTAATATATGTTTGATTGTTTTTAATCGATTTAGCTACATTTCTATGCATCTTAATACTTATGGGAGATTCTTAAGTGTACAACTGAATCTAGTAACTGAATCTAGTAGGTGTGGTTGTACTATTAGAGATTCCCGGTGCCACGAGAGTGGGTAGAAATCTCAGATCTGCATAGTTAGGAGTATTAGTTATGGTCGAGTTTGTTATTTGATAGAGTAGCTCTATGCTTATCTAGCCCTGATCAAGTTAGGTAAAGATCTCAGGAGAACTTCACTACGAGAGTGGGATGGACTCTAGAATTATATATATCATTTGCTTTGTGTCTTAGGCATGTTTTCACCAATACTGACCCTATTGGATCTGGAGGTGTGACAACCCTTGCGATGTGTCTATCACTCATGAAAGTATTCGATGATGGGATTGTATGAAATGCATGTTCATTCACCACGAGAGTGGGTTTGAATATAGAGACTAGTATACCACGAGAGTGGACTAGCGAGACATGGAAAATCCCTAGAATGACAAACACAAATTATTTTGATAAAACATAAACCCTATATCTAGATTCCCTGAAATCTGACTGTCACTCAATTCTCTGTAAATATTAGTTTAAGTTTTATTTAATGTTTTAGTTTATTTATGCATGTTAGATTAGGAACCAACCCCATATCTCCATTTTGCTTAGATTAGATTTAGATTTGTACTCTATATGTGTTGTTCTCAGTCCCTATGGATCGATCCCGTATGTACTACATTGCATTGACTGTGCACTTGCAGTCATTTCGGGTTAAACTCTCGAGACTACCCTATGGGTAGACTTGGATGAAACCTGAGAATGAGATAATCGAAAGAAAATCCTTGTATCAAGTTTTTGGCGCCGTTGCCAGGGATTGACGCAATAGCCATAGAGATTTAGTATAGATCTGAGACTAAGTTTTTTTTTTGTTTTTTATTGATTATTTATTTCTTTGAATTTTAGGTGATCACCAAAAAAATAAAATAAAAATAAAATCAAGACTTGCACACGTGGGAGCTGCCAACCCACTACCCAATAAGAAAATTACGGTAAGTATTTCTCTTGCTTTCCCCTTTACGGTCTTACATCACAACGAGGACTTTGTGAAATAAGTGTGGGGTGAGGCAGTCTTGCGATCAATGGAGGTAACTCTTTTCCTTGACATCTTTTGATGTAAGTTTTACCATAAGTTTTTTGCATTGTGAGAGATTGGTACACTCTTTCCCTCGTTCATAAGTTCAATAACGTATGAAAAGGTTTTTAATGAGGTAGTAATAGAACTTGTTAATTGTGTTATTTGTGTTGATGTTTGGATGCTTTGCTGGAGAGTGATTGATTTTTACTAGGAAACGTGGAAACCCCATGAGTGGATCAACAAACCCCAAAAGGATCGTCCTTCACAGTGGTGGTGCCAACTCTCCCATAGGTTCTAGTAGGCTCTAGAAACACTCTAAACATCAAGTTATAGCTCCAAGTACCTAGAAACATATAAACACATGCAAAGACACTAGAACTACACTAATTGTTAATTATAAAGCTCAAACTAACTTATTATAGTGCATAAAAAATGTAAATATGAGTCCTATCAGATGACAAGTCTAGGGCCTCCAAAAACGGTGAAAGACATAGAAGTTTCCTTGGTCATGCTAATGTTTATTGAAGATTCATCAAAGATTTTTTAAGATAGCAAGACCACTTACCAGCCTGCTATGCAAGGATGTCAAGTTTAACTTCGATGATGCATGTTTCGAGGCATTCCGATCAATAGAGAAAGAGCTAGTGAGTGCACCAATAGTACAACCGCCGGATTGGGAATTGCCGTTCGAGATTATGTATGATGCTAGTGACTATGCCGTAGGAGCTGTTCTTGGACAACGCAAGGACAAAAAGCTGAATGTCATCTATTATGCAAGTAGGACGCTAGAGAAAGCGCAAATGAATTATGCCACTACGGAGAAAGGGCTTCCAACGACCGTCTTTGCTTTTGAGAAGTTCCGCCAATACTTAGTCGGTTCTAAAGTCATTGTACACACGGATCATGCAACACTAAGGTATCCACTCGCTAAGAAGGACACAAAACTGAGGCTACTCCGCTGGATACTACTCCTCCAAGAGTTCGATTTGGAAATAAAAGACAAAAAAGGAATAGAGACTGGAGTGGCAGGCCACCTTTCTCGGATGAGAATCGATGACGAAATCCATATCGACGATTCATTACCAGAGGAACAAGTCTATGCCATTAGGGTACTTGTCGGTGAACACAACCTCAATAAGAAGCTGAAAAGCATCAATGCCATCAAGGACAAGTCACCATGGTACACCGACATCGTCAATTATCTCGCTTGTGAAGAAAAACCACCTGATCTCGTAGGATATCACAAGAAAAAGTTTTCCAAGAAGATCAATCGGTATTATTGGGATGATCCAAACCTCTACACGCTATGTAAGGATAAAATATACAGAAGATGTGTTCCTGAGCATGAAGTTCATGGGATCTTGAAGGGATGCCATGGATCAACATACGGAGGACATTTCACTACATTCAATACGGTGGCTAAAGTTTTGCAAGATGGATTTTGGTGGCCGACTTTGTTCAAAGATGCTCATCGATTCATCCTAGCTTGTGATGCATGTCAAAGAAGACGAAACATAAGTCGAAGGAATGAGATGCCTTAAAACCCGATAATGGAGGTAGAAGTCTTTGATTTGTGGGGCATCAGATTTCATGGGACCTTTCCTGAACTCTCATGGTAACAACTACATCTTAGTGGCGGTTCATTATGTATCTAAATGGGTAGAAGTTATGGCGTGTCCAACAAACGATGCGAAGGTAGTTTTGAAACTTTTTTAGAGCATCATTTTCCCGCGTTTTCGAGTTTCGCGAGTGGTGATTAGCGACAGAGGAACGCACTTCATTAACAAAACTTTTAACAAACTCCTAAGGAAGCATGGCGTTGGACACAAGGTGGCAACAACATATCATCCTCAAACAAGCGGACAAGTAGAGATTTCAAACCGGGAAATCAAAGCAATCTTAGAGAAGACGGTGAATATTTCACAAAAAAACTGGTCGCTTAAGCTAGACGATGCTTTGTGGGCTTATCGTACAACTTTCAAAACTTCCATTGGTACAACTCCTTTCATCCTTTTATATGGAAAGTCTTGTTATTTGCCGGTTGAGTTAGAATACAAAGCTTTATGGGCTGTCAAGATGCTGAACTACGACATAAAAACCGCTGCGGAGAAGCGCCTAATGCAACTGAACGAGCTAGACGAGATTCGCCGAGATACTTATGAGAATGCCCGAATATACAAGGAGAAGACTAAGGCATTCCATGACAAGAGAATATTTCGAAGAGAGTTCCGAGAGAACGATCAAGTTCTACTATTCAACTCTCGTTTGAAGCTTTTTTCGGGAAAGCGTTGATCTCGTTGGTCCAAACCCTTCAAGATAAAGTTTGTAACGCCTTACGGGGCTATAAAACTATGGGGAAACAGTGGAGAGAGTTTCAAGGTGAACGGACAATGATTAAAGCCGTATATGAGTTCTGAAATCATTGGCAGACGGAAGATCATAGAGTTGGAAGATCCACCCGACCTTCCGGAAGAGTCTCAGGATCAGTAAAAAGGTAACATCGTCGAACTCATAACTTTAAATAAGCATTCTATCTTTGTATATACATTTTTCAACTTCAGTTTATTTTTCAGTTTTTCGTATTTTTCAGTTTTTGTTTTTTCAGTTTTTTTATTTTCTGTTTTAATTTTCAGGTTATTTTAAACATTAAAAAAATATGAATCAAAGGACTTGAAAAATGTGGGAAAACCCACAAACCCGATAAAAAAATTCAGGTATGAATTTTCTTGCTTCTTTACCCCCTTTACTGTTTTATCTCACAACGCGGACGTTGTGATTTAAGTGTGGGGGGGAGTCTTGCGATCTATGGAGGTAATTCTTTTTCTTTTGACATCTTTTGATGGAAGTTTAGCCATATATTTTTCGCATTTTGAGAGATTGTTACACTTTTTTCCTCGTTCAGAGGTTCAATAACATGTGAAAAAGTTTCTAATGAGGTAGCAATAGAACTTGTCAAATTGTGTTATTTGTGCTAATGTTTGGATGCTTTGTTGGATAGTGTGTGATCTTTACTAGGAAATTTGGAAAATCCATGAGTGGATCAATAAACTCCAAAAGGATCAGTTTTCCAGAGACTTAAACGATTCGGAGTTGACTTCTCACCTTAATGAACTTTAATTTTCTCGACTTGGAGCTTGAGATACATTGGATGTGATACCTCTATGAGACACTGCAAGACATGTCTAAGTAAGTATGATTCCCCTCTTCCCTCCCTTCAATTAGATAAGAAAAGAAAAGAAAAGAAAAGAAAGAGAAGGGAAAGGGAAGAAAAAGAAGATATAGAAGCGAACCAGGCATTAGAAACAACCACTATCAATGTTCGCGTCTCAAGAAAACTTGTCCTAGAAAAGAGCTTAAGAGAAAAGGCGATCGATAAAAAAATAAAATGATACCTTAGAAAAGTAGGGAAAAATCGATTGACCTTGAAGTGAGAAAAGGAAGGGGAAAGGAATTGCACTAAGACGGTCTTGAGCTTATAGAAATCCGAAAGAGTAAATGTTCATATCCTTTGATCGATATTCTCAAGTTGAGAACCGATGCTTAGAATAAAAAGAGGAGTCAACAATGAGGAGTCTAGGATCAAAGAGGGAGCGGTTCAAACTAAGTTTAGTTACTGTGCTTATGGCGAAGTACATAAGTACGGTAGAGATCATTCCACTTTCGCAAGGTCGAAAAGCATTAAGCATAACAATGTCTCAAGGTACAAGTTCACTCTCCTTATCTTTATTGTTTTTAGCATTTATTCACCATGCTTAGTTTTTGTTTGCTTGAGGACAAGCAAAAAGGTAAGTGTGGGGGAGTTGATAGAGCCAATATTTACATGTTTTTACTTATTCATATAGACTAATACTATGCATTCTAGTTAGCATTTAGGACTATTTTAGTGATTTGCATATGTTTATGTGTTTATAGGTACTTGGAGGAAAACAGTGTTTCTAGAGTGATTTGGGAGCTTAAGAAGCCACACGGACTGTAAAGCTAGTTGTTCGAGCCAAGAACATTACAGAAAGCTTCACAAAGGAGCATCAACCATGTGCATCGACCATGAGGGGTCGATGCTAAGCCGTGACGAAGACCATCGCCAGACATGGTCGATGTGCTTCCCCAAGATGAGCATCGACCCTACGTGGTCGATGCTGGCCCCGACGAAAGAAACTCAAAATTCGACGTTTTGACATGTAAGCACTGTTTGGAGGCTTACGGTCGAACGAGAAGGAATTAAGCTACAAAAAAACTTTCTTTGGAATCTTGATTCAAAATGAAACTTTGAGAGTTTGAATCAAGTCAAGAACTGCTCAGAATCAGAAGATATGATTTTTACAAGTCAGGTGACTCAGAACTCACCCGGTTTGGACCTATGTGCATTGTTTTGAACATTGCAATCGAACAGGTTCCCACTTTTTGCACAACTTTGTAGCCACCACTTAGAGAAAAATCTCATATGTTATTTTGATCTTAACTTTTATTATGCAAGTTCTTTAGTTCTTCTTCTTGTTTTTCTATTGCTTTATTTACAGCTTTTGTTTATTGTTTATCATGTCTTATATCTCATATACTGTTGTTATCCTTAGAGTTATGAGCGTAGATCCTTTAGATCTCTAGGGTGGAGATCGATGATGGGATCTACTAATTAGAGATTGATGTTTTGTGTTCTTAACCGATTAACTACCTTATATGTGTTCCTAAGGCTAGATTTAGTCCCTTGGGAGTTGTCTAAGATCTTGGTCTAATCCAAAAGGCTTGACCAAGTGATTCGGAAATTCTCTACACCATGAGAGTGGGTAGAGGGTTTCGGATCTACATAATCGGAATAATAGTTAATCGATAAATCTATTTTTAACTTGTGAGCTTATCTAAATTAACTTTGATCAAGTTAGTTTAGCATCTTAGGGTCTTGATGCCATGACAGTGGATTAAGATCTCGGAACTAAACATGTTAGAAGATTGACTACTTTATAGAATTGCAATTGCTAGTCAATCCGGTTGACGACGTGATCGTTCTCAATGCTTGTAAAGCACCACGAGAGTGGAGTTTTTACAGAGAAATTAGCATACCACGAGAGTGAACTAATTTATATATGAAATCTCTAGACCGATGGATACTAACGAAGGGTTAATGAACATCAATTCTCATATTAGAAGATTTCCGGATTCGTTTTCATTCACCCTTGCGATCGTTTTTTATTATTGTTTAATCGTTATTTTATTTAAGTTATTTTATTTCAGGCAATTTAATTTCTGCAATTTACTTTATGCAATTTATTTTACGCAATTTAATTTATGCACTTTAGTTTATGCAATTTAATTTCTGTTATTTAATTTACGCAATTTACTTTTCGCTATTTAAATTTTGCAATTTATTTTACGTACTTTATTTTCTGCTATTTAATTTACACAATTTATTTTATGCTATTTAAATTCTGTAATTTTATTTTATGCAATTTATTTTACGTAATTTAATTCAGTAATTTAATTATTGTTTATTTAATTATTACTTATTTATTTTATGCACTTTAGATAATTAAACCTAAAACCCCCAAACTCTATAATTCACCTAGATTAGATTTATCCCTACAATCTCTGTGTAGTTATTCTCAGTCTCTATGGATCGATCCCGTACATACTACAACTGCATTACTGTGTACTTCCGATATAATCGGGTTAATCTCGGGTGAAACCTGTGAAAGAATGTGTAACAAACTTTCCGTGATCAACATGTCTATGTATTCTTGTAGTAGATGCTGAATCTCCTCAAGTAGGTCCACGGAACCTGTTTCTGCACTTAAACATTCTTTGTAGATCATTAGCAACACGGTTCCCTTGGCGTTAAGGGTCTTACAAATGGAACCATAATTCATATAAAGGCTTGACTTACCTCTATCTCTTTAGCCATTTTTACCTGAAGTGCATGTACTTGTGAGGGGCTAAGAGGCGCCAAGGTGTACTTACAGTTATTATGAGTGACCGAGTAGCGGTTTGTACGGCCATCGTGTTGAGTTTCTCGGTCAAATTGCCATGGTCTCCCTAATAGGAGATGTCCGGCTTTCATAAGCGCTACAACACAAGTAACTTGGTCAATATACTTACCAACTAAATGGAATAGTTACCTGTTCGGTGCTCTTCATCTCGGCCTTGTCATTAAGCCATCAGAGCTTATATGGTTGTGGATGCTTAGCTTGAACGAAACCTAATTTTTTAACAAGAAGCTTCCTAGCTACGTAGTAAAGGAGCCACCGTCTATGATTAGATTGCAAACCTTATTATTAATGGTGCAACGAGTGTGAAAGAGATTCTCTCTTTCCTCGGTTTTCTCGGGTCCGACTTGTACATTGAGAACTTGCCGGATCATAAGAGATTCTCCGGTGCCCGGGTACTTGATGTCATCACTTGGTTCCTCCAGATCATCGTCGGCTTCCTCTTGGGACTCGTATTCGCCGGTGTTGGTGAGGATCATAACTCATCGGTTAGAGCACTCTCGAGCCATGTGTCCGTGTCCCTGACATTTGAAACAAGTTATGTCACGAGTTCGATTAACTTGGTTAGAAGACTTACCTTGGTCTTCACGGAAATTATTTTGCGGCTCGGTGGTTTTAGACTTGAACCGTGAATCTATCTCCACGGACTTGCCGTTGTCTTGAGTTTTCGGTGGGTCCTTTCTCCAAGTCGTTTGAGTGTTCCTCGGACGATTAGTGGTGAGACTCGTCTTCTTCTTGATTTGTTGTTCGATTTGTACCGATAGGTGTAATAGCTCGGTCATGCTGCCGTATTTGGTCCGTTCCACCTTTCTTTGGATTCTCTCTTGTAAGTCATCTATGAATTGGGCCATTATAGCCTCATCAGACTCCTCTAACTCTAATGAGTTCATGAGCTTCTCAAATTTTTTGAAGTAGTCCTCTACGTTTCTTGGTCCCTGCGTCAACTTACGAAAACGTTTCTGTAAGTCTCTATGGAAATGTTCGGGGACATACCTTAACCGCATGAGATATTTCATGTCGGTCCATGTGGTGATGGGTCCAAATCGAAGTCTTCTTCGCTCAGCTATGGTTCTGTCCCACCATGCCAATGCGTTGCTCGTGAGTTGAGCCGCGGCCAAGGCTACCTTTTTATGCTCGCCGTATCCATAGCACCCGAAAATGTACTCGACTCTTCTCTCCCAATCCAAGTAGGCTTCGAGATCCATTTTTCCTGCAAACGAGGGAGGCGTTAACTTTATCTTGTGATTAGCTTCTCTAGGATTTACCTCTCTATGTTGATTTCGCTGAAGCGAATCAACTCTTCGGTGTTGTTGTGCTAAAGGGTCGAGTGATTCAAACCCAAATCGAACAAACAAGAACAAAAAAGTTTCAGAGGATCTTAACAAGAAAATGAAGGAAGGAAAAGATGGGTTTGTTCGAGCAGATCAGATTGATCTGAAGAGCTTAGACGAGCAACTAGAGAGACACTTGAGCAGAGCTTTGACTTTAGAGAAGAACAAGAAGAGAGATGAAGATGAAACCACCACCACCGTCGCCATCGGAGGCTCCGCTTCTTCTTCCCCAGTCGCTCTTAACGGCGGCGGATTTGTGGGGAAGAGGAAACAGAGACTTGAGTGGGAGATCGATCCTTCTAAACTTATCATCAAGACTGTTCTTGCACGTGGCACATTCGGCACCGTTCATCGTGGTATCTACGATGGTCAAGATGTGGCCGGTTAGTCACCTACCCGTCGTTCTAGCTTCTCTCAACCTTTCACTGTGGAATGTTAACAGTTCCGCAATTTTTTAGTCTCTAGTCTCCAATTTTAGCATAGATTCTTCGATTGCCAGATTCTTACAGTTGATCAGACTAATTCTATTACTACATTTGTACTTCAAATGTCGGATCCGAACAGGCTTTGTACTTGGGATAATAGTTTAGTTCTGTGTTCATTTTTTGTTGACCATGAAACTTTTCAGATTGAAAAAAAAGTTTGGATTTTTAAGATTAAAGTTGCTTAATTGTTGAGAGTTGAAGAGTGTTGTTTTAGTTTTTTTCTTTAGTGGGTAGAAGCAATTCTTGTGATCTCCGTGAAGCCGACACGGGCTTTGCCATCATAAGTGTTTCAGCTATAGTTGAAAGGTCTACTAGGATAATTATGATTCTTGGTTTTGTGGATCTTTCATGTGATTCCAGCTGTTGTTGTCTCAATCTCTTTTTCTTACATTAAATTTTAAAGAAAAAGATATCAGAGAATAACATAGCTAATTGGATGTAGTAAATAAGGAGCCTTTTACTCTGATTGAATTAAAGTGAAGACTGAGCTAATCATTGTGGTGAAATTGAGCAGTGAAGCTGCTTGATTGGGGTGAAGAAGGTCATAGGTCAGAAGCTGAGATTTTGTCTTTGAGGGCAGATTTTGCTCAGGAGGTTGCTGTTTGGCATAAATTGGATCATCCTAATGTTACTAAGGTTTCATATTTTACTTCTGCAAATTACCCTTTTTTTACCATTGTTTGATGAGGAAATAAATAAGATTTGGGTCATCAATGAAATTTTCAGTTTATAGGAGCTACAATGGGTGCATCAGGCTTACAGTTGCAAACAGAGAGTGGTCCATTAGCAATGCCAAACAAGCTCTTCTTCATCTCAGTCTACATTGATAGGGTTTAGTTGTTGTGCCCTTGGACCTCGGGGGTTAGGGTCTGGAGGTGGTGGAGGGAGATGCTCCAAACGCCCTAGTCGATCGCCAAAGTCACGGCGAAGGTCACCAAATTGTTGACCCATTGATACCATCTCGTTCCTCATTGTTTGTAACATCGCCAAGATAGCATCTTGGGGAACGGCTTCTTCGTCAGCCATGTTCACCTTTCACTTAAAAACAAACAACCAAAACCAAGGATAGGTGAGTGTACACGAAGAGAAATAATGGATGCAGGATCTACTTGAGATATGAATGATGCTATATGTTATTTTCTTTTGCTTTTCTAGTTTCTAAATTTTTTTTTTTTTTTTTTTGACTAAAGTTTATGAATGCTAATTGTATACTACAAGTGAACGAGTGAGATGATGCAAACGATGGTGAATAGTTAAATTTCAGAGATGTACAATCAATTAAGGAATGAGACGAAAACAAAGAGGGAAAGGTAAAGAGAGTTCTCGTTTCGGTTTGTGGCCGAGTTGGAGAGGCTTCCTCCTCTGCTCTTCTTTAGCTTGTTGACTCAATGTAAGACGTGACAAATCCTGAAACTTGACACAAAACAAGGACCAAAATAAAAAAAAGTGAGTTCTCACTTGAATCCGAAGGAAAGGATGCAACGGATATAAAGCAAGGAAATTCGAATGCAACTTAAGATGATATGACTTAAATTTTTTTTTTTTTTTTTTTTATCCAGTTATAAATGCAATTCACGAAACTTTAATGATAAGATAAGCAAGATATGCAAACTAGGAAATAACAAATAAGGAAAACAAGCAAGAGAGAGTTTAAAGGAAATCTTCTCTTCTCGGTTGTGTGGCCAAGATGGAAACTTCCTTGACTGCTCGTCTTCAACCTAAAGTCCTTAATAGAGTTCCCTGAAACACGAAAAACCAAAACCAAAAAACAGCGAGACAAAATCCACAAAACAAGACAATACGCAAACAAGATGACTTCGGATGCACGGCGGTTCGTTTCGATGGAGCTAATGCAAACCCTAAGATGTTTTTTTTTTTTAACGTTGATACTAGATGCAAACTGGGATGAATGAAAGCCTAACAAGATTTTTATTTGATTTTTATAATTGAAATGAAAGATGCAAAAAAAAAAACAGAAACTAGACAACCTAGTATGCGGAAACAAATAAAGTAAAGGATAAGGGTAAGAAAACCTAAATTAGGAACTTCGGTTATGATACCAGATGATATAAGATTTGGTGGTGAGTCTTTTATTCGGATCTGAGGTTGGTAAGAAGCTAGGTTGAAGCTCCTTCTTCTTAGACAAACTCGCAGCCAAGGGTGTGGATGGCTAGACGGTTAGCTCGAAGCTCCTCCCGTGAAACCGTGTAGTTGACGTGATGGTGGATTGCTGAGTGAACCACAAAGAGTATGAAGGGCTCTTTGATACAGCAAACGGACTTGGATTCGTGAATCGCACACGATGACAGGAACAAGGGCTTAAGCTTTTACGAAAACTTAAGAAAATTCGGTTTCTTTATTGATCATAGGTGAAAAATGAGATACACGGCCATGGAACCATATAATGGCTCGTCGTCTACAACCCTAGGGTTCCGACTCTAAGACAACAGGACTTGTAAAAATAAAAGACTCAAATGACATACACTTTCAATGGGAACAACAAGTAGTCCCTTTATAAGGAAAGTGTCTAAAAGACATAAAAATAAAAGAAACAAAAACGACTCGACTAGGACTCGAACTAGACTAGTGGGGCGTTTCCTAGAACCACTAGACCGAAGCCATTTCACCTGCAAGGAGACAAAAATAATTTAACACAAGACTTATCTTAGTTGGCCGAGAGTCTTGGTCCGGGCCCGTGTTCGTGTCCTTGGAGCCTTCGGCCTCTTCGAGAAGGGCTTGTGTTGCTTCGTTGAATTCCACCTTAGTGTCTTGGCTCTAGCTCTTGTTATGGGTTCGTTGATCTCTGGAATCTTGATTTGCCCGGGGTTTTCCTCGTGATCTTGCTCGGTCTCTTCTCTCGGTCTGCTGCCCGATCCAGTGTCTGCGTGGTTTGGTACATGATCAATATTGGGACCGAAGCTTAGTCTTCTCAATTTTGCTCATGTCATGGGGCCTTATCCGAGTCCTTACTCGGCGGATCGATGGTAGTGTCGATGACCGCATCAGAAATTGCACTAATAATGGCACTGTAGAGTAGTTGATATATCATGGATTTTACCCGTTTTTAGCCATGATATAAGTCGTTTTATCGAGTCTTTCTAGTGCTTTTTCTATCATTTTAGAGTCTTTTCAGGTTTTAGCACGTTTGGGACAAAATTGGAGATTTTGGAGACATTTGGAGCCTTTTTGGAGCAAACCGAAGAAAGTACTAGTTTTGAAGCATGAGTATCGATCGACACCATCCCGGTATCGATCGATACCGATGTAACTGACGCGGAGATAGATATCCAAGGACGAGAATTCTCGCCAAAAGAAGCCCAATACTTTCCCTTATTTACAAAGAGGCCCAGCTCGTGTTTTTAGACCTATTTAAGCAAACTTTTAACCATTAGGTTAGGGGGAGCAGACTTTACTTTTCACTTTTATTTTTGAGCCACCATTGAGATTTGAGAGCTTTTGTGAGGGAGACGGATCCAAGACTTTGTTCATCATAGAGAAGATCCCGAACCCTAGTTTTTATTCCTTTGTTTAATTCCATGATTTATTTAGTTATGTTATTTGTTTCATCTATCATGTCTGAGTAGTCTCATTTTAGGTTTAGGGATTTCTCATATGGATTTCTCTGATTTATGATAATTGATTTGTTAGGGTTCAAAATCTGAATAGTTCTTCACCATAGGTTGTTCTCAAAGCTATTTCTAACCTGATCACTTAGAACATAGAACCTAGATTAATCGATTAGGCACGACAGTGCAATTGAGTAATTTGATAAAACCTAGGGTGAGCAATTGGATTATCTGCAAAGAGATTTGGTTTAATCGAATTGTGAACATATCAAACTTGAATTGATTGCTGGTTTACTGTGTAGGATTTGCAAAGAGATTTGGAATTTTAGACTTTAGACTTAGTTAGTTTTCGCAACGACAGTTGGTTAACTGTACTTTCGTGTTTGAGTTCAAGAACGGCGCTTAATTGAATTGAACTTTAACTGATTAATTTATTATCTATCATTGATTTCCTGAGAATTTCCCTGAGCCTAGTTTCCCCTCATATAAATCAACCTAAGTTTAATTCGATCATTTGTTTTCTCATCAATCATTTGTTTGCTTAGCACAATCTGCATCTTTCATCTATTGCGTGAGTTTTCTTGAGTCCTTGTGTTCGACCCCTGATATACTGCAGCAACTGCTTTAGTACTTTTAGGGTATTAATTTGAGCATATCAAATTTGGCGCCGTTGCCGGGGACTCTAAAAATTCACCTTTAGAATTTTAGTTGTCGATTTTGTCTAAGTTCGTCGTCAGTATCGATAGATACTCCATTTGGTATCGATCGACACTGAACGTCTGTTCTTTTAAATTTTGGTTACTTATTTTCTCGTCTTTTGATTTTCAGGTGTATGCATCAGCGTACCACCAGGAGGACGAAGAACACACCACTGATCAATCTCTCCAACTCAGAGCTAGCAGAGCTTGAACGCACGAGTCGAACAAGGAAAAGAACTACAGTTGAGATGGATCTTCCACAAGGTTTGGTGCATGATGAGGAAGGTGAACAACTACCTCCTCCACAACAACCCCAAGCTGTTGCTGAACGGACACTTGGCGATTACAACCGACCGGATCAATTCTATGCCAATCGTGCAGCGATCCGTATTCCGACTTTCCAGAGGAATGACTTTGAGCTGAAGCCTGCTTACTTCGCTCTTGTTGGACAGCACCCCTTCACCGGTCTCTCTCATGAGCACCCTATGGATCACATCGAGAAATTCGAAGACTTAGTCACCAGTATGAAGTACAATGGAGTACCACATGAATATCTCTTCTGTAAGCTCTTTCCATACTCTCTTGGTGGAGAGGCAGCTTACTGGCTGAAGCAGCTACCTCCCGGATCTCTCGCTACTTGGAATGAGACCAAGAACGCTTTCCTGAACAACTTTTATGACGATGCGAGATCAGAGGAACTCAGGAACAAGATATCTCAATTTTCTCAGGGTCCAACAGAAGCACTCAAGGCTGCTTGGGTGCGATTCAGATCCTACCAGAGAGACTGTCCTCATCACGGTTTCACTCAAGTTCAGCTTCTCGGGATCTTTTACAGAGGGATTGATTGGCGGTATCAGATGGCACTGGATTCCGCAAGCAACGGGAACTTCAACACTAGGATTCCAACCGATGCTGTGAAGCTGATTGAGAACTTGGCGTCTAGCAATAGCACCAAGAATGCTGATTTCGAGCGGAAGAGGCTCGCTAGTGTTGCCGACGGTTCGCAGATTGCTGAGGTTCAGGCGAAACTGGACACGATGCACAACCTCTTAGTGGGAAAGACGAAGAAGGCTGTACATTTTGCTGAGGAAGTAGAGAACATTGAAGATGAAGCAGAGGATGTTAACTACATTGGTGGTTCTGGTTTTCAGGGTCAGCGATTTGGTTACAACAACAACAGAAGCCTCAACAACAATCAGCAAGGTGGTTACAAATCTGGTGGTAACCAATCTGGTTTTGGTGCCACACAATTCGCCCAAAAACCACTTCAGAGCAATGACTTTACTCGCCAATACGGTAATTCATCTTACCAACCGCATTCTCCGAGGTCTACAGAGGGTAAGACGGAGATCCTCTTGGAAAAAATTCTGCAGGGACAAGAAAAAATGACTATGGATTTCAATAGAAAGCTGGATAATGTGTACACTGATCTGAATGGGAAAATCAACGCTCTCGAAATCCATCAGAAGATGCTGGAAAATCAATTAGCTCAGACATCAGCAGCTGTCAAGGGAAAGATAGTTCAACCACAGCATGGACATGTCAATGCAATCACCTCGAGCGCTAGAGAAGAGGATTTTGAGCCTGCGATGACTGTGTTCGTATCCAGTGATACTAGTATCGACCGATACCTGCCTGGTATCGATCGATACCTCCCGAGACCTACTGTAGATTCGAAGGTTGCTGAGGATGAAGATAAGAATTCTGACATTCCACCAGTATCGACCGACACTCCTACTTGTGTCGATCGACACCAACCTGCAGAGACGATACAAAACTCCAGTATCGATCGACACTCATCTAGTATCGGTCGATACCCTTCGCAGGCTGAATCAATAACTGAGAAAAGGACAGAGATGGTTGAGGAACGGGTATACAAACCAAAGCTACCTTACCCTGTTCTTCCCAAGCTGACAAGAGAGGAGTGGGAGGCTGCTAGAAGCAAGTTTTTATCAAAAAAAATGGTTGCAGGACCTCCCGTTACCAATACACCACCACCGCTGAGACAGTTGACAAAGAGGGAAGACCCAGGGAAATTCTCAGTTCCATGTTCCATCTCTAGAGTAAACTTCAAGGAGTCTCTCGTTGACTCAGGGTCTAGTGTCAACGTCATGTCGAGGGCGATTGCAGAGAGATTGAAAGCTGATATGAGATCTCCTAACACGCTTCTCACATACGCGGATTCTTCCAGCTCACTCCCTTACGCTACAATTCTTGATTTACTTGTTAAAATAGGAGATTGTCTGATTCCTACTGATTTTCAGGTTGTGGAGATGAGCCAAGGATCCAAGGTGCCCTTGATTTTGGGAAGACCATTTATGGCTACTGTTGGCGCGATCATGGACACGCCTAATAAGAGAATCTCTTTCTCTTGCATTGACGGAGACGTCTTCTACGATGCCATTCCTTCTGGAGGAGCACCCAGACATGTCTCGTGCATCACCATTGCCTCGGGCGAGACTCTGATGATCGATCTGCTCGATGAGTCTTATGATGAACTAAAAGTCGCAGATGTTTCAAATGAACCCCCCCAACACCCCAAGAAAGTTGTGGAGAAGACCAAGGCAACAAAGAGGACGGCGACGCGCAAGAAGATCAACAGTGCTGCTAATTTCACTTTGATTCCTCAGAAGTGTAATGGAGATTCGATCGAATATAAGGTGAAGTGCAAGGGAACCTCGAAACCTTTCTCTAAGGCTAGAATTCTCATTCCTCCGGAGATGAAAGAGAAAGAAGAGGATATGATGAGCAAAACTTTAAAGCTGCAGATGTCTGATTGTGGAGCTCCACCTTGTCCTGACTGATATTTTAACCAAGTCAAGCTCGTGACATTAAACAAGCGCTTAGTGGGAGGCAACCCACTGGTAAGTCTATAAATAGTAGTTTTTGTTTTTGTGTTTTGTTGTGTCTTGCGAATCAGGTCGGAAGAAGGATGGTCGTTTTTGTTCCGTATCGATCGACACCACCTTCGTATCGATCGACACCACTGCTCTATGGTAACACCTCTTGTTCTTGACCTATTTCGTTTTGTTCTTTGCTTTCTTTCACCTTCTCTGGGCTTGATAAACACTGGGGACAGTGTTGCTTAAGTCTGGGGGAGGTAGTTACTGACATTGTGTTCATTTTGTTTTTGTTAAAAAAAAAATTTTGTTTTAATTGAGTCAAAACAACTTAGAGTTTTCTGGAGTGTGCTTGGCTTTGTTGTTCTGATTTTGTTTTTGAGTGACCACTGTTACAGGATTAGTTTCAGTTCGACTAATGAAAAATCCAAGGGATAACGAGCCAGCTAGAAATCACCGATGTCTCCAGCAAGGTTCTTCACAAGCTTTAGCCAAATTTTGCACCTCATCTACGCGGTTAGTGTTCTTAGAGCTTGATTCATCATTCATATCTGGCTAAGGAACCCATCATGCTTGAAAATTGTGGTATATCTCTCCCGTAAAAATTGTTGGATACATATTTGCGTTAAAACAGGTAAAATCTATATAAAAGATGAAATGATTTCCGCCGAGTAGAGGGGTAGGAAAATTTCCTATGACCCCATTATTCTACTTGGATAAGGAATGATCACACAAAGGCCTGAAGTGAGGGGTAGGAAAATTTCCTATGACCCCATTATTCACCTAAGACTTTTGATACATTGAGAGGATAAGAACCGGGGATTCGGTAGCAAACACTATCAATACTCGCGTGTCGGACCTTGATTTGTATATGCTGTTCAGATAAACCTGCGCTGTTGAAATCTAATGAGAACTGATTATGAAATAAGTCTGGGGGAGATAAAGAATACCGGAGAGCAATAAATGTTGTTGAATAAATGGTTCCTTAGCTATGATATTGTATGGGCAAGAATCTAGAAAATTCTTGAACACTGATTGCAGTGATGAAACTGGCGATGAGAGCTTAGATGAATATTGGTGTGAGATAATAAGTGAAGTCCTGGGAAGTTGGGGTTCCTACGGAGAAGTACATGGTGGTTAGATCTGGAGCTGATCAGGCAGCAGTGGGCGCTTGGGAAAAAGGGTCATTACAGCGATTTCGGTAACAGGTCAGGTCTCTAAGGTTTTTCAAACCTCTTTCTCTAACTTAGTTTTCTGTTTTGCTTGAGGGCAAGCAAAAGGCTAAGTTTGGGGGCGTGATATATCATGGATTTTACCCGTTTTTAGCCATGATATAAGTCGTTTTATCGAGTCTTTCTAGTGCTTTTTCTATCATTTTAGAGTCTTTTCAGGTTTTAGCACGTTTGGGACGAAATTGGAGATTTTGGAGACATTTGGAGCCTTTTTGGAGCAAACCGAAGAAAGTACTAGTTTTGAAGCATGAGTATCGATCGACACCATCCCGGTATCGATCGATACCGATGCAACTGACGCGGAGATAGATATCCAAGGACGAGAATTCTCGCCAAAAGAAGCCCAATACTTTCCCTTATTTACAAAGAGGCCCAGCTCGTGTTTTTAGACCTATTTAAGCAAACTTTTAACCATTAGGTTAGGGGGAGCAGACTTTACTTTTCACTTTTATTTTTGAGCCACCATTGAGATTTGAGAGCTTTTGTGAGGGAGACGGATCCAAGACTTTGTTCATCATAGAGAAGATCCCGAACCCTAGTTTTTATTCCTTTGTTTAATTCCATGATTTATTCAGTTATGTTATTTGTTTCATCTATCATGTCTGAGTAGTCTCATTTTAGGTTTAGGGATTTCTCATATGGATTTCTCTGATTTATGATAATTGATTTGTTAGGGTTCAAAATCTGAATAGTTCTTCACCATAGGTTGTTCTCAAAGCTATTTCTAACCTGATCACTTAGAACATAGAACCTAGATTAATCGATTAGGCACGACAGTGCAATTGAGTAATTTGATAAAACCTAGGGTGAGCAATTGGATTATCTGCAAAGAGATTTGGTTTAATCGAATTGTGAACATATCAAACTTGAATTGATTGCTGGTTTACTGTGTAGGATTTGCAAAGAGATTTGGAATTTTAGACTTTAGACTTAGTTAGTTTTCGCAACGACAGTTGGTTAACTATACTTTCGTGTTTGAGTTCAAGAACGGCGCTTAATTGAATTGAACTTTAACTGATTAATTTATTATCTATCATTGATTTCCTGAGAATTTCCCTGAGCCTAGTTTCCCCTCATATAAATCAACCTAAGTTTAATTCGATCATTTGTTTTCTCATCAATCATTTGTTTGCTTAGCACAATCTGCATCTTTCATCTATTGCGTGAGTTTTCTTGAGTCCTTGTGTTCGACCCCTGATATACTGCAGCAACTGCTTTAGTACTTTTAGGGTATTAATTTGAGCATATCAGTAGTCGATCATGTCTGTGCCAAGGAGCAAAGTTGGGATTCGTGGTGGCTACACCATTGGTGGTGATTGTTTGAGGCGGAACATGAACAGAGCCGTCAATGAAGTGTTGTAACTCATGTCCCTCAAGCAGAGCTCGTACTTGTATTAGATAGTTTTGATTAGTGAGCTTTGTTACACTCGACATGTTAACGGAGAGGAGGATGGTTTGTGGATCGTGTGTATTGAAAACACAAGTTCTCTCAGCAGTGGAATCGGTAGACATGTTGATGAAGAGGGAGGTAAGAGTGTAATATAACAATGAATCAGTTTGTGAAACGGAGACACAAGAGACGACAGAAGTCTGAAAAAAAAAGGTTTTGAGAACCAGCGGCGGTGCAAAGAAGTAAAAGAGAAGGGAAAAACACGTTTTTTTCAAAAAAAAAAAAACGAAAAATAAAAAGAAGGAAAATGCCTTGCTGCTCTTACCATAATGTAGTTGTATTAGAATGAATATTTCAAAGGGACTACACTTTCTTTAAATAGGTGTAGTTAATCATACAAGGTAAGTGAAATATTGTTACCGTTATAATTTAATTTACAATGAATGTGTAATCAGCAATTACTTCTTCCTATATACTCTATCACAATGGACATGAAGATGGTGTCAATTCTGGAGCCGGAATGTTAATCATCATTGCCTTAGTAATACAATCATTCAATGTCTAACCATAATGTGTATATGTGACTTACTACAATAAATTAAATCATCTATTGAATAAATTTTATACAGATGATCTTATCCTTTGAGCTCTCGTTCACGTTAGTTCCTCTTCTCATACTCACTAACTGCAAAACCAAGATGGGTGCACACATCAACCCAATTTTGGTATGTAAGAATCAAAAAAAATTTCATTTAACCAAAGAAAAAGATAAAAAACTTTCATCGATCTCTGACTTAATGTGTTCCATTTTTTTTTTAGATTTCAGCTTTGACTTGGATCATTGGTGGTTTTATAATGGGAATAAACATAAATTATCTAGTAAGAAGTTTCAATAAGCTTCTTATCCATAGTCACATGAAGCTTGTCGCTGTCATCTTTTGTGGAATTCTTGAGTTCTCAGGCATTGTTAAATTGGCCTCCATAGCTTATTTTGTACTCCCAAAAAACATAGAAGCCACTCATCTACTTGCATCAAGGAACTCACAAACTATAGAGACATTTCCAAGACAAGACATTGCCAATATGTAGTTACCCTATAGAGTGTCCACATCCGATGTTGATGTTGATTGAATATTATTCACTCACCATAAAATTTAGAATTCCAATAAAATTACAAGTTTTCCCTATTTTTACCTTTTTTTTTAAACTTTCGAAATGGTGATAAAGACTTAAGTATCTTAATCTAAAAATTTATCAACGTGTTGTCTTTTTTTTTCTTCTTCTTGATAGTGGCTGTAGATTGTGGGGGTCGATTTAATTATATATTGGCATATTTTTAATATTATGCAAAACTACCCTACAATATTTTTCAGCAAAACTACCCTATAATTTTTGTCAGTGAAACCATGTGTTGTCCACTTGCACAATGGCTAGAAAGGTATGGGCTCTCTCGAAAAATTTCTATCCACATAATAGTTTTGATCTTGGTTCAGTCCATCAATATGTTTACTATTTTAGTGAATAGTAAAAAAATCGGTATTTCTCTAGAGATTAGAAGAACTTTTCCCCGAATATTGTGGATCCTTTGGAAGAATCACAATAACTTCATTTTTGAAGGAATGAACTTCCTGACTTTAAACATAATAAGGAAAGTTCATGAAAATGTTAACCAATGGTTTCAAACTCAAGAGCTAGAAAAATCTTATAGAGAAGGAGGTAATGACCACCTATGCTAATAAGAAAAAGTGGACTCTTCCACCAAATTTTTTGGCTAAAGTGTAACATTGGCTCTTCTTGGAACAAAAGAAACTTGAGGGAGGTGCTCCATGGGTTTTCATAAAAGGAAAATGAACAGTTTTACTCCATGGTAGAAGATCCTTTATTTCCATAATAATTGGCATGGATGCTAATTTTGAAAATTGGTTGTGGGCTACTGATATAATGAAGAGTCTGAGTGAATAAAATCATTTTTGCATCAGAAGTTAAGGACTTTAGGTTACAAAAAAAAAAAAAAAAAAAGTTAAGGACTTGGTAGGGGTATAGTGACTTGACCACCTGCTTGGCTTTCCTATAAGTATTAGTCCTTGGAATTGTTTTTTTTTTTTTTAAATCTAACGTAACCTCTGATTGGAAAAATATTTGAATAGGGGAATTTTCTTAATTGTTAAAAGTATCTCTAAAGAGAATCAATGGCAATCTTATATAGCTTCACGATGCCCAAATTGGTTGCAATAGATTTTCAGTTTGGATAGTAGTATGATCTCGGTGTAACGCTCATTTGGACCCTATTGTTATCTAACGTATACCTTAGCCTTCAAAAATGAAATTGTTTCGATTTTTCCACAGACTCCACAAAATCCAAAGAAAAGATCTTCTAATCTCCTGGGGAATATTCAGCTTTCTACTACTTATCAACAAATAGAAAACATTTTGGTACACAAAATGACAGTCAAAACCATACTCCGGAGAAGAAAAATTAGGCATAACCCAAACTTGTCTGGCCATAACAGAATTGAACAATACATGGTTAGCAGATTCACCTTCCAATCCACAAAATTGACACCTAGAATCAACCTTCAAACCTCTAGATTACATTTTATCTGCTACATGTATTGCACCACTAATCACATTCCATAAAAAAATTATTGATTTTTGGAGTGGTCTGAATGTTCCAAATTTGGTTTTTGATTCCATTAAATGATGGATGAGCACTTGCTTCTCTTAAAATCACCTTTCTAAAGACTTGAGAATCTAACGAGTACTTAGATTTAACTGAATAACTTTCACTCTTGTTATGATTCCAGCACCAAAAGTCAGGAGATGATACCATATGCTTTATTTTTAGGATCAGCTAAATATCTCTTGGAAAGAAGTGATCTTCCAACTTATCTCTGTCCCAATCTTTAACTCCAAGTCTACTAATATATTTTTCATAAATGAAGCTCTCATAATTCTATCACAAAGTCATTGACTAGTCCAAATATCTCGAATAATAATTTTCAATCTCTTTCTTCAACTTAGGTCTGTGTATAGGCGCCTTCAAGACCCGCGAGATTCCCTTATTACCGAATGGACCTGTTAGCGCTCTCCCGTGAGTTAGCTCCTCCGGCAACTCTCTCTCTTGGTTCCTTGAGATGTACTCACTGGTATGACAATCAAAATCGTTCCACGGTTGACCATACACATAGGGTTTAAGATAGGAGCCAAGATCTTGTTCAGCCACACTATCCTCAATGATCGGTTCTTCTTCATATGAGCCCTTAAAACACTCGTTTCCTAACGCTTTTGTTTCCATAGTACTCGTAGAAGTGTTTTCCCAAGACAAAACTTTAAACACAAGGTTGTTCTTTTCTTTCTCAAGACTTTTGCCCTCTTCTTGAAGTTTATCTTCCTCTTGAGACTCACTACGAGTGGTCTTAACCATCGATTCAACTGGAAAGGCCTTTCCATTACCAACGAACTTAGAGACTTCATTGTAGTGTGAACCGCGGTCTTGTGTTCCCCAAGGTGTGTTGCGTTGGTTGTAGCTTGATACCTTCCTATTTACTTGAGGCTCTTCAACACTCTCATGTGGTAGCCCTAGATGTTGACAAGGAGGAACAAAACGCTTCCTCATCATAAACTTCATTACCTCCTAAGAAGGAACCGGATCACCTCTAGTTCTCTTCCTTATGGTCATTTCTCGATCCCACCAAGTTATAGCTAGGTCGGTGAGTAGAGAAACTGCATAAGAGACCTTCTCAAACTCTTCATAGTCATGATACTTGAAGACACGGTCCATCCTTCGCTCCCAAGCTATGTAAACTTCGGGTTCATCCTTTCCCGTGAATATAGGACCATTAAACTCGAGACTTGTTGCATGGAGTTTAGGGTGATCTTGATCATATCTTCCTTCATAAAACCCTTCTTGGTCTCATTATTACTTTTCTAGGAGATCGGAACCCATCATTATCAAACTCATCGTCTTTAATGGGCGCTTGAACCGGCGGGAGCTCTCGGTATTGTCTTGGCGATTCTACCTGGTTAAGTCTATCCCCAAGTTGTTGGAGCTGAGCTTGGATGTTTTTTAGAAGCTCAACTATGTCAGGAGGCTTCACCATAGTACCCAAACCTTGCAACACAACAGCAAACAAAACCAAAAAATTGCTTAGACTCTCAACCCAACAATTAAATGACCAAACCGAGTTTCAAATTTTGAGCGGGCAACAAAAATTAAATAGGCACGTTTTAATTGGGTTACTAACACCCTAAATTTCAAATTCGAATGCCCAAAATATCTATTAAGGACAATAAGACAAGTTGGCCAAAAAGCAACACAAAAGGTAAAGCAAAAAAATGTACAACAAAAGACTTTCTTCTTTTGCAAAAATACTCTCTTCTTTATCCTACGTTATGCACGAGCTAGCTACTGGTTTTAATGGCAGCCTTAGACTTAAACATGATTCAACAACCCAACAAGCATGCAAACTAACCCAAGAAATGTATCTATCAACCTAAGCACAAACAAAACACCAAAACCGAAACAAAATTCAAACTTTGAGCGATTTTTGAAACAAACTAAGAACCAGCTTGCTTCTCAACAACTCAAACACAAAACACAAGCTTTCTAACAAGCCACACAAACTCAAGGAAACCTAATCTTAACACACTAGCAACAAAAAACACATAAACGAACCCAAAGATTCAAACTTTTTCAAGTTTTCCTCTTAGATCCGAAACCAAGCAAGCTAAAGAAGAAGAGATGGAAATATACAATCTTTGAGGAGCTTTGGCTCTGATACCAGATGATACTAGCCTAGAACAACCAAAGAAAGATTGATCCACAACTCAAACGGTCAAGAAAGCAAACGGGTGGAAGGGAGGTGGATGGAGCGGAAATGGTGGATGATGGAGTGGAGATGGTGAGGGACGTCCAGATGTGTAAGGAGCTTGAAGATGAACCCACGAACCAAGGACAAACATGGCCTAAGCTGGAGGAGACAGAGCTAAACTTGGAGATGAGGTTCGATCCAAGTTCAACGACGAAGATGGTGGTGGATAAGGTGACCGGTGGAAGTGAGTGACATCGTGATGGTGGAGGTGAAGGAATCCGATGGAGTGAAGGCACCATAAAGGGTATGAGAGCCCCTTTGATACAGCCACCCTCAAAGGTAGAGGATCAACCTCAAAACCTAAGAGAAAGCCTAGTCTCAAGACTAGAAACAAAGTTGTAAATGTTTGATTTAAAGATTGCTTAATTATTAATGAGAGAGTAGCTTGCCTTATATAGGCTTACAATTAGCGCAAATACATGACGGATGGGCTTAAGCCAATTTAGGACAAGGCTTGATACCTAGGCCCATCAATACATTACTTAAACCCCTCAATAAACCCCAAAAGAAAAAAAGACAAGTCTTAAGCAATAAAGAAGAAGGAAAACATATGTAGGGGTTTTCCTTGGAGATAGGATCACATCTCTTGTGTATTTAGGCTTGTCATAGAGATTTCTAAGTCAAATACACAAGGGAGATGAGATGTGATGCTTTAGGTCTTTCGAGCCTAGTTAAAACCCTTTCCTAGTAAAACTCATATGTGAGAAACCAAGGACTAGGAAAAGAGCGCCTTACTCACCTAAAGTCTTTAGAGGGTTGTCCTCACTAATGATGAATGATGACACATGAAGCCTTGTTCCCAAAGCTAAGTGTCCGTGAGATCTTGGTCTCAATGTGGCTTGTCGGGTCCGGTCCGGTCTGTGTAATATTGTCTTGATCTCGGGTCTCAAAGTTTTGCGCAAACGCATTGGGTGGCTCTCTAGGGTCTCCCAACGTGCTCCACTCCTTCTTTTCAGCTCCCATAGATGGCGCGAGCAACTCAAATCCAAGATCTGGTCCATCTAGATCTGAGGTGGTGATAAGGTTAAGCCTGGGCATCATGACTCGTTCCCCGCCAGACTTGCCCCGGACCCGCCCCGTAAAAGCGGGTACCCACCTCGTATCAAAACCAAGTATAAGGTATGTTTTTAAAATACTTGCAAGTCCAAGTCTAAGTCCAAAATTTTTTCTCACTACTTACCCCGTTACCTGTCTTAAAACTCATTACCCGCCCCTTTACTTGTTACCCGCAATAAAAATACTCGTTAGCAGTAAAATATACTCGTTATCCGCAACAAAAATACTCTTTATCCGTAAAATTTACTCGTTTTCTGCAAAATATATTCGTTACCTGCCACAAAAATACCTGTTACCCGCGGGTCCAAGTAACGGGCCAAGTACCTCCCAAATAATAGATTTGGGACGGGTACTCTTTTGGGCGGGTACCCATTTTGGAAGAGTCCAAGTCCAAGTCCGTATTGTGTTACTCGCACAGGACGGGTTAAGTATCAAGCCTGGCAAAAATGGCGAGTACCCGCCCCATGCATAGGTCTTGATAGAGCCCGATGTGAGGATCACATCAATCAGCCTAAAGAAAATAATTGTCCTCATAGTACCTACTCTTTAAGAACTGTGAAAATAAACATTTGGGATCTTGAATGAGTCTCTACACTTGCTTAGCTATCATAGCTTGGTTGAAAATTTGAATATCTTTGAAACTTAAGACCCCACCCCTACTCCCCCCCCCCCCAAATAATTAATGAATGGTTTATATTGATGGGCCTAGGTATCAAGCCTAAAGAAGAAGGAAAACATATGTAGGAGTTTTCCTTGGAGATAGGATCACATCTCTTGTGTATTTAGGTTTGCATAGAGATTTCCAAGTCAAATACATAAGAGAGAGATGAGATGTGATGCTTTAGGTATTTCAGGCCTCGTTAAAACCCTTTCCCAGTAAAACCCATATGTGGGAAACCGAGGAATAGGGAAAGAGTGTCTTACTCACCTAAAGTCTTTAGAAGGTGTCCTCACTAATGATGAGTGAGGACACATGAAGGTTTGTTCCCAAAGCTAAGTGTATGTGAGCTCTTGGTCTCAATGTGGCTCGTCGGGTCCGGTCCGGTCTGTGCGAGATTGTCTCGATCTCGTGTCTCGAACCTTTGCACGAACGCATTGGGTGGTTCTCTAGGGTCTGCCTCCGTGCTCCACTCCTTCTCCTCAGCTCCCCTAGATGGCGAGCAACTCAAATCCAAGATCTGGTCCATCTAGATCTGAGGTGGTGATAAGGTTAAGCCTGGGCATCATGACTCGTTCCCCGCCAGACTCGCCCCGGACCCGCCCCGTAAAAGCGGGTACCCACCTCGTATCAAAACCAAGTATAAGGTATGTTTTTAAAATACTTGCAAGTCCAAGTCTAAGTCCAAAATTTTTTCTCACTACTTACCCCGTTACCTGTCTTAAAACTCATTACCCGCCCCTTTACTTGTTACCCGCAATAAAAATACCCGTTAGCAGTAAAATATACTCGTTATCCGCAACAAAAATACTCTTTATCCGTAAAATATACTCGTTTTCTGCAAAATATATTCGTTACCTGCCACAAAAATACCTGTTACCCGCGGGTCCAAGTAACGGGCCAAGTACCTCCCAAATAATAGATTTGGGACGGGTACTCTTTTGGGCGGGTACCCATTTTGGAAGAGTCCAAGTCCAAGTCCGTATTGTGTTACTCGCACAGGACGGGTTAAGTATCAAGCCTGGCAAAAATGGCGAGTACCCGCCCCGTGCATAGGTCTTGATAGAGCCCGATGTGAGGATCACATCAATCAGCCTAAAGAAAATAATTGTCCTCATAGTACCTACTCTTTAAGAACTGTGAAAATAAACATTTGGGATCTTGAATGAGTCTCTACACTTGCTTAGCTATCATAGCTTGGTTGAAAATTTGAATATCTTTGAAACTTAAGACCCCACCCCTACTCCCCCCCCCCAAATAATTAATGAATGGTTTATATTGATGGGCCTAGGTATCAAGCCTAAAGAAGAATGAAAACATATGTAGGAGTTTTCCTTGGAGATAGGATCACATCTCTTGTGTATTTAGGTTTGCATAGAGATTTCCAAGTCAAATACATAAGAGAGAGATGAGATGTGATGCTTTAGGTATTTCGGGCCTCGTTAAAACCCTTTCCCAGTAAAACCCATATGTGGGAAACCGAGGAATAAGGAAAGAGTGTCTTACTCACCTAAAGTCTTTAGAAGGTGTCCTCACTAATGATGAGTGAGGACACATGAAGGTTTGTTCCCAAAGCTAAGTGTATGTGAGCTCTTGGTCTCAATGTGGCTCGTCGGGTCCGGTCCGGTCTGTGCGAGATTGTCTCGATCTCGTGTCTCGAACCTTTGCACGAACGCATTGGGTGGTTCTCTAGGGTCTGCCTCCGTGCTCCACTGCTTCTCCTCAGCTCCCCTAGATGGCGAGCAACTCAAATCCAAGATCTGGTCCATCTCGATCCGAGGTGGTGATAGGGTCCGATGTGAGGATCACATCAATCAGCCTAAAGAAAATAATTGTCCTCATATTACCTACTCTTTAAGAACTGTGAAAAAAGAAACATCTAGGATCTTGAATGAGTCTCTACACTTGCTTAGCTATCATTTCTTGGTTGAAAATTTGAATATCTTTGAAACTTAAGCCCCCCCCACCCCCAAACTGCTTAGGCATACATAACTTATCTCATGCAGTTCAATGAATCTTTCTTTTATTATCCATATCATCCCACCAGAAATTAGCCATGACACTAATAAAATTCTTACAAGTCATTTTAGGCAGTTTAAAACAAGACATTGCATAGATGGGCGTAGCCATAACCACTGCGTTAAGGATCACTTCCTTTCCTCCCGGGGATAGGGATTTAGCAAACCATCTGGATAAGCGAGTCTTCAATCTATCTTGAATGTAGTCTTCAATCTATCTTGAATGTAGTCAACCAAGTCTTTTTTGGAGCCACTAAATCACTCTAGCAACCCTATATAATAACCTGCTTTCCCTTAATTGAAAATCCCCAACTTAACTTTAGTCATACCTCTTATAATCTGATCCACATTTTTTTCCAAAGGTAATGTATGATTTTAAGAGATTAATGGTCTCACGTGCAACTCCGCCTTAGGATTGCAAGATCTGTTGAATGGGTATTACACTATGCTTCACCAGCTCTTCGAACATCAGCTTGAATTTTTCTATTTCTAATAAGCCGAAGGCACACATCTTTCTCATGTGTCAAGCGTTGACAATTGTAACACCTCTTTTGAATCATCTCATAATAATAAAGGACTATTGTTGACCCTCCAGTTGGAAGATTTACAATCTTTGACATATCAAGTATTAATTCAGCCATCTCCTGGCAGTCAGGATTAAGAAGTCTTCCAATAAGACTTTGAACATTCGTTTCACTGGAGCAAAACTAGGGCATGTCAGGCATATTGAAAGAAATACCTTACTCCTCGAGCGACATAGCCATAATGGCCTTATCCATAACATCAAACATATTAGAAACAACAACTTATAGCTTGCATAAATTGAAGAACTTCAACAGCTGAAGCACAAACCCTAGAACCCGAAGAAAATTTACAGGAAAAAGAAGACTTTATGTGTAATAAAAGATTTTGTTTTGGAAAAAACACCTAAAGTCAAAATAAAATATTTTAAATGGTTTTTCCAAGACAAAATTTTAATATCCTTGTGAAATTTTATTATGTAAAACCCCCCATTTTCTTAAGATTATGATTTCATCACGAAAGAGTTGAATTTGATGTTGTAATAATGGTTTCCAGTTTAGATTTTTTGAACATAGAATAGTACTGTATGTAAATGGGTTGGCAAAATGAGGAAAGATATTGATTCCTTTCTCATCCTAAACACCAAATATATATTTTCTCTCACCTTAGGTGTTACTTTCTTAATTTTGTCAATTATAATGATATATTTTTTTATTTTATGAAATGTGATATTTATAAATAAAAATAAGATATCTACAATGAGTTTGAAGTGGTACAGAAAGCGAAAATTGGTAAACGGTTAGTCAGAGAAGACCTACCAACTCAGAGATGCGCTAAGAAGGTGCTGCTTCGTTAAAATCTCAATAGGAAAACCCGAGTGAGACAAAACCAAAGAAGGAAAAAGAGTACAGTTCTTAATAGCGTCTTTGTACCAATCGTGCAACTCACACAATTGATCCGAGAAAGAAAGAGAATAAAAAATGAGATGAAGAATAGCTCAAATCGCGAAGCTCAAAGAGGGATAGTTGTGCTGAGGAGGATCGCTGGGCTGGCCACTGAAGAAGAAAACCAGCGTTGGCGTTAAAACTGGGTGCCCATGGGTATGCGCGGCTTCGCTGCTGGAGAGGCCAGCGATAATGTGGGACTGCTCCTGAATTGCCTGCTGGAAAACTTGCTAACCTGCAGAAAACTGTGTCCGTGTAAGTAAAAGCGTAGAAAATAGCTCGAAGAGAAGAAAATAGTGAGAGATGGGTTAAGGATGAATATGTCGCTGCTGCCATCTGATCTGAATGCCTTCAATTATACTGTACGGTGCAAGCTGGAGTGAGCCCAAATTGTTTGTAACAATATTTTCAATGCATTTCTGAACGTTTGCTGCCGAGCAGTAGATGTTTTGGTGAATTTTCTTGTTCCTCTCTTGTCATATGTGGTAGATGTAAGCGTGGAAAACCAGACGCATAAGCACCACCTCCGATATTTTCCTGAATGGACCTGTCATGAACTTGAGCGTTATTGACCAGTCGAGATTTAGTTTCCTGCGCAACAGATTTGTAATGATACCGCTCCAAATCGTGAAAGAATAGGGGCAAGCAAAGTATAAATGGTCTCTCATTTCGTCTCTTTCTCCACATAGCACATAACCTTGAGTATGACCCCATACTCTCATACGATCACCAATGGATAGTCGGTTTTTTATTGCCAACCAAACTATAAACGAATGTCGTGGTATTGCTTGAGGGAACCAGACAACCCTATACCAAGTAACACTCGCGTGAGGAATCCTGATTTTGAGCCCAAGTCATTTTGGAACTGAAAAAATCCTTGAAATCATCATCTCCGTGCTTCTAAAGCATAAATAAATAGCATAAACTAAATAATTATAAATATTTACAACAATGGGTGATAGCCAATTTCTGGAAATCTAAATTAAGAATTCATGTTTTATGTAACTAGTTTCTGTTTGTCATTTTAAGCATTTTCCATGTCTCACTAGTCTACTTTCGTGGTATGCTAGTCTCTATATTCAGACTCACTCTCGTGACGAATTGAACACGCATTTCATAGAATCCCATCATTGAATACTAATCATCCCTAGACTTCTGGTAAAGGAACACAAAATGAATGATAAATATGTTTCCAGAATACAGCCCACTCTCGTGGCGAAGTATTCCCAAGATTTTAATCTAACTTGGCCAATGTCAGATCAATAATTAACTCTATCAAACAACAAACTCAACACTAACTAATACTTCCTAGTATACAGATTTGAAACTTTAACCCACTCTCGTGGCGCTACGAACTCCTAAACATATAACCACACCTATCGGACTTAAGCATCTCCCATAAGAGAATACTTAGCATTAAAGTGTATACTAAAGTAGCTAAATCGATAAAGCACAATCAAACATTATTGAACCTATAACTTATATCCCATCATCGACCACCACCCTCGTGGTCTAAAGGATCTACTCCCTTATCTCTTTGTGGCTTACAGCAAAGACAAGGTTTTGATTCATAAAGCAACAAACAGTAAAATAAACTAACCTAGAACAATAATCAAAGCATAAACAAAAGTATAAGTAAAGAGATTAACCTAAAGATGAAGAACTTCTATTAGATATGAAAGTGGTGGCTACAAAAGTCTAGGGTAATTCCTTTTTCTTTGCGTGTGTCCCTCTCTTATGAATGAGATTACAAGTATTTATATACTCCTAGGTTTGTAGAACTCATAAAATGGTGCATATCCCGTTTCTGGAAGCTTAAAACTCGAGATAACAAGTAGCTCTAATCATGGTTCGCCACGTCATCGAAGTTGCCTTTTTTCTCGGATCGCATCGACCCCATTTGGTCGATGCTGGTGGTCGATATCAGGCCTCCGTTTGAAAGCATCTTCCATGACTGGTCGAAGCACTCGTCTGGTGGATGGCTCGGGAATACCAATGACTCCAGCAGGTCGATGCACTCGTCTGGTGGATGGCTCGGGAATACCATCGACCCTAGCAAGTCGATATCCTAGTCGATTCTCAGCTAATTTGAACTTTTGAAATCTTTCCGCGAACGCACACGATCTAAGTAATGGTACCAATCTTACCATAGACTTTAGTAAGCTCCAAAAACACTCCAAACAGTTGTGTTTAGCTCCAAGTACCTAGAAACACATATGCAAACACACTAAAACTATATTAATTGTTAGTTATAAAGCCTAAAACTAACTTATTCTAATGCATGAAAACATATAGAATACGATGCAAGCAACTCCTCCACACTTATCATTTGCTTGTCCTCAAGCAAACAAAAACTAAGCATAATGAAGTTATTTTATTGAAAGCAATAAAGATAAAGAGAGTGAACTTGTACCTTGTGACATTGTTGTGTTTAGTGCTTTTTATCTTTGTGGAAACTGAATGATCTCTAACGTACTTCTGGTACTTCGTCATAAACATAGCAACGCACCTTAATTCAAACCGCTCCTCTTTCGAACCTAGACTCCGCATCGGTGACTCCTCTTTTTATTCTAAGCGTGAGTTCTCAACTTGGGAAATCAAACAAAAGAGTAAGTGTTACTGTTAGCTCAAGACCGTTTTAGTAAACACTTACTCTTTTGGATTTTTGTAAGCTCAAGACCATCTTAGTATAATTCCTTTCCCCTTCCTTTTCTTATTTCAAGGTCGATCGATTTTTTCCTACTTTTCTAGGGTATCATTTTTTTCTTATCGATCGCTTTTTCTTTTCAGCACTTGTCTTTCCTTAGGACAAGTTTCCATGGGATGCGAATGTTAAAAATGATAGCCTCCAACACCCGGTTCACTTCTTTTCTTTTCTTTTATTTTATTTTCTTTTCTTTTTCTTATTGAAAAGAAGGAAGAGGGAAATCATACTTACATAGACGAGCTTTGCAAGGTCTCATAGAGGTATCATGTCTGATGTATCTCAAGCCCCAAATCGAGAAGATTAAAGTTCATTAAGGTGAGAAGTCAGTTCTGATTTGTCTAAGCCTTCGAAGAAACGATCCTTTTGGGGTTTGTTGATCCACACATGGATTTTCCACGTTTCCTAGTAAAGATCAAACATATCCAGCAAAGCATCTAAACATAAACACAAATAACACAATTAATTAGTTCTATCGCTACCTCATTAAAAACCTTTTCCTATGTTATTAAACCTATGAACGAGGAAAAAAATGAAGCAATCTCTCATAAATGCGAAAAACTTACGGTAAAACTTCCATAAAAAAATGTCAAAGATAAATAATTACCTCCATTTATCGCAAGACTCTACCCCCCCCCCACCACATTTATTTCACAACGTCCTCATTGTGATGTAAGACTGTAAAAAGGGAAAAGCAAGAGAAATACATACTGTAAATCTCTTATCGGATTTGTGGGTTGGCATCTCCCATGTTTGCAAGTCCTGATTTTTTTTTTAATGGTGAAAATCACCTGAAAATGAAAACAAGAAATGAAAACGAAAAACATAAAAATACCAAAAACTGGAAAATACGAAAATTTAAAAAAAGAAAATGAAAGATGTATGTACAAAAGTATAATGCTTGTTAACGTCGTGAGTTTGACGATCTCATGGAATAGTCTGAGGATGATGGAGATGAAGGATGTGGGATGGATGGTTATGCAAAGATACGTCCGAAGTAGCATTCAGTGTTAGTGCTCATCCTTGCCGTTCGTTGAAGCATTCTTTGTTGATATTGCAAGCTGATTGGAGTATCATCATCTGCCCTCGTATCAATCACGTGGAATTCAGTAGGGACTCCACGATCTCCAGTGCAAACCGTGATATTTTCAGCTACACCCTTAGAGCGTGTGATGTCGGCATTTGCAAGTCTGATTCTTACATTTGAACATGTGAGGTTGTTGAGTCCTAATGGTGTGGCTTTCTTCATTGAAATCACGTTGATGCTAGCACTTGAATAACACAAAGCATCATCGAAATAAAGACCAAGAATCAAGCAAGGTACCTTTTAGAGTCTTGAGGATTTTTCTGTCAGGTTCTTTAATCTCTCAGTACAGTTCCTTGATTTTATCGATGGTATCCTTACTGTCATTGAAGTAGAGATCAAGGTTGTACTTGACAAGAGTTTCCTCGAATGTACAATCCCTCGGAAGTGTGCTCACAATACTCGTGAATTAGCAGAGTCGAACCGAACTTATCTCCTTAAAAAACCAAGTTATGTCATATCTTCGTATTGGTTGTTGTTGATGGTTTAGATGAGAATTCCTTGAGATGCGCATTTCTCTGAATAGTTTTTCTACGTCGTGTATCGTCTCATCAGTTCGTTCGAATTATTTTCGTAAGAGATATCTCTTCCATGCATCCTTAAAAGATGGTGTATCAGAGATGCATTGTACCAACATTCTGAATATCTTTTTGTTGTTAGGATCGATAAACATTGGCCTCCTTCGACTTGTGAGGATGTTGCAGCTTTGTTTAGCAGCATAGTCAGGTCCATGACGTCGTTTTACTGCTATAGAAGTGGCCTCGTCTTTGTCAGAGAGAGTGTCGACGTCAATAGGTCGATGTTTTTGTCCAATACTACAGATATCGACCTAATTTGGTCGATAATGGTGTCCGGCCATTGGGTTGGCAAGTGCATCGGTTTGATCAGGCCGATGCTGAAATGGATGAAAGTGCAAGAAGGCAGCAGCATCGACCGAATTTGGTCGATGTAAAGGTCCAGTATTTTGGTCGGGGATGGTATCGGACCCTGGTGCTCAATGTGGTCGTCCGGGATTCAGGACATCGACCGAATGAGCTCGATGTATCGGTCCGACGTAGCTCTCAGCTGTGCTTGTTGATGTGCTTCGTTTCTGTTTTTTGCTGCCTCTCAGTGTCATGACATTGACAGTCTCTCTTTATTAGGGTTTTTAGAAGTGGTGGCTACAAAGTTCTCTATTCAAAATTGTCTTTTTTAGTGAGATTACAAGTGATTATATAGTCCTAGCGATTCTTAGAATATTCTATTTCATCTTTATCTTGTTTCTGAAAGCTTAAAACTCGAAATGACAAGTTGTGTGAATCATGTCTTCCCATGTAAGAAATTTCTCAGCTTTCTCGGACGTCAGAATCGACATTGATTGGTTGATTCGGCTCTCCTTCTCTGACTGGTCGATGCAAGATTCACGAGTTTTCTCAGGAAACTCTTCGGACTCAATATTGACTTCTACAGGTCGATTCTGGTGCTCTTCGGTTTCCTGAAATCCTTCTCCGAATGTGCATGATCTAAGTGGTGGTGTAAACTCTCCCATAGGTTCTAACAGAATCCAGAAACACTTTAACATCAAGTTTTAGCTCCAAGTACTTAGAAACATATAAACACATGCAAACACACTAGAACTACACTAATTGTTTGTTATATAGCTCAAAACTAAATTATTATAGTGCATAAAAACATGCAAATATGAGTCATATCAGAAGCTTAAAACTCGAGATGACAAGTACCTCTAATCATGGTTCGCCACATCATCGAAGTTACCTTTTTTCTCGGATCGCATCGACCCCATTTGGTCGATGCTGGTGGTCCATATCATTTCTTCGTCTGCAAGCATCGACATGACTGGTCGAAGCACTCATCCGGTGGATGTCTCGAGAATATCATCGACCCCAGCAGGTCGATGCACCCGTCTGGTGGATGACTCGAGAACACAATCGACCCGAGCAGGTCGATATCCTGGTTGATGCTCAACTACTTAGAACTTCTGAAATCTTTCTGCGAATGCACACGATCTAAGTATTGGTATCAATCTTTCCATATGCTTTAGTAAGCTCCAGAAACACTCCAAACAGTTGTGTTTTGCTCCAAGCACCTAGAAACACATAAAAAATGCAAACACAATAAAAATATATTAAATGTTAGTTATAAATCTTAAAACTAACTTTTTATAATGCATGAAAATATGTAAAGTAAGATACTATTAAAAAGGCTCAAAGAGAACATTACTAAAACGTCCCTAATGCTTTGGAGTCCAAGCCCGCCTTCAGATTTTGGTAAACATACTTCCTGCCAGTTACCCTTTGTCTTTGAGGTTTGAAAAGGGTTTCCAGACCATAAGAAAGCACAACACAGACTCTCAATGTCTTGAAAGCATTTTGCAGGTAAGCAGAAAATGGAACACCAAAAGTTTACAATGTTGTAGATGACTGACTGGATGAGTTGGATTCTTCCGGCGAAAGACAGCGATTTGACCAACCAAGCTGAAAGTCGATTCTTAATTATCTCAATTAGCGGTTGATAATCCAGTCGTGTCATACTTTTGGTAGTGAAAGGAAGACCAAGATAACGAACTGGTAAAGCTCCAATTGGGAAGCCCAGATGTGAGGCCTCTTGTTTTGGCGCCCTACAATAAAATCGATGATTTAATAGGGTTAATATTTAAACCAGAAAAGTCGGCAAACCTGTCTTGAACATCAAGAGATGATTCAGATTTAAATCGCTGCACAAAGGGTGATAACTAATCAGATTCTTAGTGCTCGCCTTAGAGAGAAGACTAGATAAAACGTTAATAGAGTTTACAAAGAGGTAAGAGGAAAGAGATCACCCTTGTCTAATACCGCGAGCGCTTGTGAAAATCCCTTCCAGTTCACCGTTGATGGAAAGAGAGAAGGATGTCGATGAGATGCAGTTATAGATCCACTGGATGAAGAGATCGGAAAGAGCCATGGCTTGCAAGACCTTGAGAATAAAGTGCTAGCTAACTATATCAAACGCTTTCTAAATATCCACTTTCAAAGCACAGCGTGGAGAAGCGCTGTTATGATAATTCTTCACCAGCTCTGTAGCTAGCAACACATTTTCAAGAAGGAGGCGAAACCTTGATAAAAGCGCTCTGATTATTTGCTATATTGGATGGCAAGATCAGTTTGAGACGATTGGCCAGATTTTGGAGATAACCTTGTAAATCAAGTTACAACAGGTAATGGGTCTGAAATCGGATAAATTAATCGGGTTCTCCACCTTCGGGATAAGGGTGAGGGTTGTGGCATTGACTACTTTAGGTATAAAACCATAGAGGAAAAAAGACTAGACAACAACAAATAAAATATGGCCCTATTATAACCCACGTAGCTTGGAAGAATTCTGGAGTGTAACCATCTGGCCGTGATGTCTTTTTTTTTGCATGACGAAAAAGTTTGCTTAACTTCCTCAGGAGTGACCATAGCCACTAGTTGCTCTGCCAAGTTACCTGGGCAACGAAACCTTATGTACCGCTGTAAATCTTCTATATCAAGATTGCATGGCCTTGAGGGAGTTTGGAGAAATTCATGAAAATAGTCATCAAATTCTTGCTTGATATCAGAGGGGGATGTGAGGATGATAACACTCTGGATTTGACGTTGTAGATTGTATTCTTTGAACGCCGGAGAAGTTACTAATCTATGGAAAAACGTGGTGTTGTGGTCTCCATTCCTCAACCAATTTACATGCGATTTTTTTGTTGATAAAACTTCTCTTCCATTGATGCATACCGGTTCTAGTTATCAGAGGCTTCAGAAACAGCAGCAAACGTGGTCATACTTGGTTGTTGAACGGCAATGTTTTGGAGAAAACAAAGGCGGTTCAAAGCTTCTCTAGATTGACGGGGGATCTCGCCAATATGATTTCTGTTGAAAGATCTCAAAACTGGTTTTAGGAGCTTTAATTTCTGGTGGAGACGATGCGTTGCAAACTGGGAAGATCGAATAGGTTTTGTGCCGAGCCAAACGGAATAAACGGTGGTCAAAAAAGTAGGATGGTCTGCCCAAAGGTTAAAGTAGCAGAAATGCCGTCTCTGAGAGATAAGCCCGACACTAGTTTGATTCTTTTCTTGTTTCTTCCAAATTGTGTTTACTGTGGTATGGACCTTGTCAATGTGTGGCGAATCGCCAATGAAAATGCCGATGATACAGCTGCCTCAAAGCGGTTCAGGGTCTGTCAGAAGCTCAGCAGGAAACGAAGCCTTCGCTACACTTGCAGTAAAATTAAAGAAGGTGGAAGAGAAGAAGAAGATTGCGCAATATCACTCCAAAGTTGGGGAGTTTTAGGGAGAGAATGGAGGGTCGCTGAAGAAAGAGGTTTGGCAAAGGACCCCTATAATGTCGGGGATGGAGGGATTCCATCAGATCGGCCGGTGTTCACCACTGGAGCGGAGGCATCACCAGCCACAACCATCTGTGACAGCGAGCTGTTCAGAGTCGGCATTATCAAAGCAGAGTTCGCTGAAGAAAAGCGAATTGCAGGAGAGACAGAGATAGCCGGAAGTGGGAGAAGACCATTAGATTTCCCACCGTCAGCCGCTGGAGAGGAGGCCTCACCAGCCGCAGCCATTTGCGGCGGTAAGCTACACAGGTTTGGAGTAGCCAAATCGATCGCCCTAATTTTCTCTCAAAAAAAAAAAAAAAGTCTATCTCCGTTGAAGGTATATATATAGTGATATATTTTTTTTGTTTATTTAGCAAATATGGTTATTTTTGCAAATCACCCAACAAAGTTTTAAGACTTTTACGTTCCATCTAAAAAAATACAGATTAATCCTACGTAATAAAAAAAAAGTATGCAATGTAACCTTTATATGTATCTTCTAAACGTTTTCAAGATTATATACATTAAAAATTTTAAAGGTAGATTTGGATTTTTTATCGTGAGAGCTTCAATCTGATATATTATTTATCAAAATTTTACAAATTTGACGGTAACAAAGATGGGTTATATTGCGTATTATTTTTAATTTCGTGGAATAAACCTGTAATTTTTGGAAATAAAAAATAAAATTGTAAAAAATGACGAGTTTAAAGTTTTTTTTTTAATTTTTTTTTAAGATATGATTAATTATGTTGTTTTTTTATCCTTTGTTATTGGTATGTAAATAACAGTATCATATGAAGTTTAGAAAGAAAAAAAGTTAAAAAGTAATAAGTGTTGAAGATAATTATGAAATATAATAATTATTTATTATTAATGTTACCGACGTTGTAAGTCGGTTTAATCTTTGTATATAAAGAGATAGAGATGTTGTACGTTTAGTGAGTTAATAATAGGAGAACAGCAAATTTCTCTAGCAATCTTCTCACCGTAAAATAATAATATATAATAATAATATACACAACACGTTATCAGCACGAACCGCTCCTTATATGATCTAAGCACAAATCAATTTTTATCCAATCTAAGGTACGTTCTAAGATATCATGTCTGGTTTTTGGATTATAATAGTGTAAGTGATTATAATTCCACGTTGTTCAGAATTACTTCTAGGCTGATATTATGTGGAAAAAAAGTAAGTAATTATGATATGATTGAGAACTCTCAAGACATTTCATCCTGGAAATGTATCACTACAACAACAATATCGGACGAAAGGTTATACACGGTATTCGGAGTTAATGAATATGCTCCAAGTTACCGAGCAAAATAATGAACTCGTGATGATGAATTATCAAACCCGCCCTGTCGGATCAGCAACATTCCCTGAAGCGAATGTCGCATCTTCATCTAGATATGATAATTGGCAAGGACAGAGACGAGGTAGAGGTCGTGGTCGCGGTCGTGTACGTGGAGGCAGAGGTGGACAAGGAAGGAGACTCAATAATAATAGTTACAACGCTGGAAAGACGAATAAAAGTTTCAAGAGGAATGATAATACGAGCATAGAGTAACTACTCAGAGGGAAAACATGTGTTACAGATGCGGTATAAAAGGTCATTGGGCGCATACCTGTCGTACGCCAAAACATCTCGCCGATATGTATCAAGAGTCCCAAAAGACAAAAGAGAAAAATAGTGAAACCAACTTTATCTCTAATGAGCTCGAACCTTCTTTTGATAATACTCATCTTGATTTAGCAGATTTTCTCGTTGAACCCATGGATGTTAACGAGTCAATATAATATAATGTCTTCCTGAAGAAGACAAGAAAATAAAAAGTTTAATGTATAATATATTTTTTGTTGTAATATAATATAATGTTGTTTAATATATATTTTTAATGAATATTTGGATGTGTTTTAATGTATCTCTTTTTATGAATATTTTAATTCAGAAAATATCAAAATATATGAATAAAGATGAAGATATATGTATGGCAGATAGTGCAACAACGCACACAATATTAAAAGATAAAAAAAAGATTTCTCCGATATTAGAATAAACAAAACTGGTGTGATTACTATATCAAGAAACGCAAAGATTATTATGGGCTCCAGAAGAGTCAAGTTTTCAATGCCAAGAGAGACAAAATTTGAAATAAATAATGCATTATACTCCTCCAAATCTAATAGAAACTTGTTAAGTTTCAGAGATATCCGCAGAAATAGATATAATGTGGAGACTAAGAATAAAAATGGTTTTGAATACCTTTGCATCACATCAGTAATTTCGGAGATAAAATATATATTAGAAGAACTGCCAGCTTTTTTTTCTGAACTATATTCCACAAAGAATGATATGATATGCCACGGCAAACCCGAAGTTTACCAATATATTTAACGTGTAGCATGAAAGACTGGATCATCCATTAAAAGACCACAAGATCTTTCAATCAAATGAGTTTTTTATGTGATGCATGTTCTCGAGAAAAACTCATAACTCGACCATCACCAGCTAAAATTGAAAATGAATTACCAGAATTCTTAGAAATAATACATGGTGATAAATATGGACCAATCCACCCATCGTGTGGACCATTTCAATATTTTATGGTATTAATTGATGCATCAAGTAGATGGTCTCATGTGTGTTTTTTGACGACACGAAATATTGCATTTGCTAGATTTATTTCCTAAATAATCAGGTTAAGAGCGTGATAGCGTCGTATTTTACATGTGTTATGCATCATAATAAGTTAGTTTTAGGTTTTGTAACTAACATTTAGTATAATTTTAATGTGTTTATGTGTTTCTAGGTACTTGGAGCTAAAACTGGATGTTTAGAGTGTTTCTGGAGCTTGCTAGAACCAATGGGAGTGTTGACACCACCACTTGGATCATGAACATTCGGAGAAGGATTTCAGAAAACCGAAGAGCACCAGAATAGACCCAGAATCGACATGTAGGGGTCGATATTGAGTCCGAAGAATTTTCTGAGAAAACTCGCGAAGCTTGCATCGACCAATCAGAGAAGGGGAGCCATAATTGACCCAAGAATCGACCAATCAAGGTCGATTCTGACGTCCGAAAAAGCTGGGAAATTTTGTATGTGGCAAGACATGATTCGGGCAACTTGTCATCTCGAGTTTTAAGGTTCCAGAAACAAGATAAGGACGAAATGGAATATTATAAGAATCCCTATGACTATATTAATCACCTGTAATCTCACTAGAAAACACAACTTTAAATAGAGAACTTTTGTAGCCACCACTTCTAAAAACCTAATAAAGAGTTTGTTTTAGAGTAGATCTTTTAGACCACTAGGGTGGTGGTCGATGATGAGATCTATTTTTAGAGTTTAATATATGTTTGATTGTTCTTAATCGATCTAGCTACCTTTCTATGAATCTTAATGCTAAGTATTCTCTTATGGGAGATGCTTAAGTGTACAACTGAATCCAGTAGGTGTAGTTGTACTATTAGAGATTTCCTGCGCCACGAGAGTGGGTAGAGATCTCAGATCTACATAGTTGGGTGTATTAGCTATGGTCGAGTTTGTTATTTGATAGAGTAGCTATATGCTTATCTAGCCCTGATCAAGTTAGGTAAAGATCTCAGAAAGACTTCACCACGAGAGTGGAATGGACTCTAGAAATAGATATATCATTTACTTTGTGTTTTAGGCATGTTTTTACCAATACTAATCCTATTGGATCGCCTGAAGGTGTGACAACCCTTGCGATGTGTCTATCACTCATGAAAGTATTCGATGATCGGATTGAGTGGGTTTGGATATATAGATTAGCATACCACGAGAGTGGACTAGCGAGACATGGAAAATTCCTAGGATGACAAACACAAATTATTTAGATAAAACATAAACCCTTGATCTAGATTCCAGATTTAAGACTATCACTCAATCCTCTGTAAATATTAGTTTAGATTTTATTTAATGTTTTAGTTTATTTATTTTATGCTTTTAATTTATGTTATTTTATATATGCTTAGTTAGTTTAATTTATTGCTTTATTTATTTTATGCTTTTATTTATTGCATGTTAGATTAGGAACCACACCCCATATCTCTGTTTTGCTTAGATTAGATTTAGACTTGTACTCTATGTGTGTTATTCTCTGTCCCTGTGGATCGATCCCGTACGTACTACAATTGCATGATTGTGCACTTGCGGTCACATCGGATTAAACTCTCGAGACTATCCTATGGGTGGACTTGAGTGAAACCTGAGAATAGGATAATCGAAAGAAAATCCCTGCATCAGAGCGTAATTTCCTGATTATATTATCAAGAAAGTGAGACTTGATAATGCTGGTCAATTTACTTCACAAGCCTTTAATGATTATTGTATGTCACAGGAGATCGATGTTGAAAATACAGTCCCCTACGTTCATACACAAAATGGCTTAGCCGAGTCTTTGACTAAACGGTTGCAAGTTATTGCTAGACCGATAATACTGAGAATAAAGCTCCCAATTTTGATATGGGGACATGCTATTTTACATGCAGCAACATTGGTCCAGATTCGACCAAGTGCATATCATATGTATTCTCCATTACAATTAGCATCTGGTCAGCAGCCATATATATCGCATCTCCGTGTTTTTGGATGTGCAGTATATGTGCCTATTACACCTCCTAAACGTATGAAAATGGAGTCCCAACGGATATTAGGTATTTATATTGGTTATACATCACCAAGTATAATTCGGTATCTTGAACCACAAACTGGTGATATGTTTACAGCTCGTTTTGCTGATTGCCATTTTAAAGAGAATGGGTTACCATCGTTAGGGGGAGAAATTCGTGAAATTCTAAGAGATATTGCATGGAAACACCATTGTTAATATCTCTGGATCCTCCTACGTAACAATGTGAACTCGAAGTGCAGAAAATTGTGCACTTACAAAATATGGCAAACGAGTTACCAGACGGGTTCATAGATACAAAAAGGGTGACAAAATCATATATACCGGCTGCAAATGTTCCATCAAGAGTTGAAATTCCATAGGAACAAATTGATGCTAATAAAAGTAATGAGCCTAAAGTTCAGTTAAAGAGGGGAATACCCATGGGTTCTAAAGATAAAATTTTCCGAAAAAAAAAGGCAATGGGAGAATTGAGTTCACATAAAAGGGTTCCTGAATAAAACCAAAATGAGAAAAGTTCAGAAGACTTAAATGAAATAGTTCCTGAAGAAGAACTACCGCAAGAAAATATCCCTGAAGAGGGACATGATACAGAAAAATATGAGATTTTCAAAAATTATGCCCAAAATAGAAAAGTATGGGTAAGAAATGTTATAGACGATCATAATGGAATTTTTTCATTTTCTGTAAAATGAATTAATCTTTCTTAATAAGAGAAATGTTTTTGGACCTGTGGTCACTACACCTAAAGATGTGAAACCGATTGGGTGCAAATGGGTATTTGTGAGAAAACGAAATGAAAATAATGAGGTCACAATATATAAAACCCGACTTGTTGCCCAAAGTTTCTCTCAAAGATCGGGAATTGATTATGAAAAAAACATATTCTCCGGTAATGGATGCAATTACGTTCAGGTATTTAATGAGTTTGACAGCATCCCAAAATTTAGAAAATGAGTCTTATGGATGTAGTGACAGCGTATCTATATGGATCGCTTGATAATAAAATATAAATGAAAATCCTAGAAGGGATGAAAATGACTGAAGCATTGAGCTCAAAGTCTACAGAAATGTGTTCCGTCAAATTACAGCGATCACTCTACAGATTAAAACAATTTGAACGCATGTGGTATAATCGCTTAAGCGAGTACCTTTTAAAAAAGGGTTATGTGAATAATACAATATGGCCATGCGTTTTTATAAAGAAATCCTTTAACGGATTTGTGATCATCGTTGTGTATGTTGACGACTTGAACATAATTGGAACTCAAAAAGTGATTGAGGAAGCACGAAATCATATGAAAGCAGAATTTGAAATGAAAGATTTTGGAAAGACAAAGTTTTATCTTGGGCTTCAGATAGAGCACCTCCAAGATGGAATATTCGTGTATCAATCGAATTATACTAGAAAGATCCCCAAACGCTTTAATATGAGTACTCCAATGGTTAATAGACAACTCAATGTTGAAAAAGATCCATTTAGACCCTGTGAAGATAACGAAGAGATATTGGGTCCTGAAGTACCCTATATGAGTGCTATTGGTGGACTTATGTATCTTGCAAATTACACACGACCAGATATAGCTTTTGCTACTAATCTGCTTGCAAGATATAACTCGTCTCCAACGCGCAGACATTGGAACGGGATCAAACATATTTTGCCGTTATCTTCAGGGTACAATTGATTTAGGATTATATTATCCTAGAAATTCGAAATCTTGTCTAGTTGATTTTGCAGGTGCAGATTATTTATCGGATCCACATAAGGCAAGATCTCAAACTGGATATATATTCACTATAGGAGGAACTGCAATCTCATGGCGTTCTCAAAAGCAAACACTAGTTGCTACTTCATCTAATTATGAAGAGATCATAGCACTCCACGAAGGCTGTAGGGAATGTATGTGGCTCAGATCTATAATCCAACATATTCAACAAGCTAGTGGCATAACCACGAGTAAAGAACCCACAACCATATTCGAAGATAATGCTGCATGTGTTGCACAAATTAAAGAAGGTTATATCAAAAGCGATAGAACGAAACATATTCCACCAAGATTTTTCTCTTATACGCAAGAGCTCGAGAAAAATCAGGAAATCAGTGTTGAATACATCCGCTCAAGCGACAATTCAGCAGATCTCATAACGAAGGTGCTATCCACTACAATGTTCAAAAAACACGTTCATAATATTGGGATGCGTCATTTTCGAGAGATATGAAAAGAAATATATTTTAGGAGAAAAATATATTACTGTACTCTTTTTTTCTTATTATAGTTTTTATTTTTTTGGATTTTTCCATGACAAAATTTTAAACAGACAATATATATATATATATATAATAAATAATTAAAGAAGAGTATTGAAGATAATTATGAAATATAATAATTATTTATTATTAATGTTACGTTTGTAAGTCGGTTTAATCTTTGTATATAAAGAGATAGAGATGTTGTACGTTTATTGAATTAATAATAGAAGAACATCAATCTAGTCTAGCAATCTTCTCACAGTAAAATAATAATATATAATATAATATACACAACAATAAGGTCTTTTCTGAAAAAAAAATATATTTGGATAATAAAGAATTCAAACGATGAGAGTGTAAGAAAATTAGACAAATGAAGTCAATTCCACGCGGGGGTCACCTGTAACCGGTTGGCCGGGTTACCTTTACAGAAAGAAAAACCGACAACTGTGTGGACTGTTAGGAAAAAGCAGGTAACTTCAGTTCTGTCAAAGACCCAAAATTTCTTCACTTTGGTCAACAATGCTTATCTTTATTTTTCTTTTCTTAAACAAATAAAAATTATATTCTTTGCCTTACATTTTGTCTTTTCTCACTTTCTTTCATTGTTCCCGACGTCTCTCTCGTTCCGGTGAGTCATTCTCTTTGGTCTCTGCTCCGATCTGTTTTTACTCTCTATTAGTTTCTTGTTCTCTAAGGTAAAACAAAGGATCATTTCGTAATCTAGTTGTTGAACTTCAAAGCTAATTTGAAAATTCGATGCTAGACTGAATCAATGTTTTTTTTTTTGTTGTTGTAATAGTGGAATCAATGTTGCGATTGAGAAGGGTTTTTAGTATCTAGGCTTGATTTAGTTGATATTTTATCGATTTTTTGCTGTGAATTTGTAAGATTCTCCGTCTTTGTGTCGTTTCTTATTTGACTAATTTACTGGGATTTCTAGGGATTTTGATAAACAATTTGGGAATTTGAGTTTTTTTTTTTTTTTTCTGCGTTGAAGTTTAATTCAGAGCTTGTTACTAACTCTGTAGAAGTATGTTTCTGGGTTAATGACAAATTCAGAGCTTGGATTCATATTGTGATGATATTATCATTTATGAGGTTTTTCCTTGAATGTGCAGTCTTTTAACTGGTTGGTTTAAATATTGATGGGCACATCATCTGGTTCAAATCATCCTCACCAGATGTTACCACCACGTCAACAACTACGAAGTGGAGGGATTGAAACAGCTCTTTCACTCGTCTCTTCAGATCAGGAGCCACTGCGTGAGTCTCCAGCCGAGAGTGCGAGTTCTCAAGAAACATGGCCACTCGGAGACTCTGTTGCGGGGAAGAAGACAGTGAGTCAAAAGACGGAGCCTGATTCTCAGGAACAAACTGTGAATGTGATGCACCATGTGTCGAATGCGGATAAGGTATCTGTACGGGACATAGCTAGGGAAAGAGTTGAATTGGTTGCGGAGAGAATGCACCGATTACCGGATGAGTTTCTTGATGAGGTAAAGAACGGGCTTAAGTCTATTCTTGAGGGAAATGTAGCGCAGAGCGTAGATGAGTTCATGTTCTTGCAGAAGGTTGTTCAGAGTAGATCTGATTTGACCTCTACAACACTTGTTAGAGCTCACCGGGTGCAGCTTGAGATTCTTGTAGCGATAAATACCGGAATCCAGGCCTTTTTGCACCCAAACATCAGTCTGTCTCAGCCATCTCTAATCGAGATTTTCATATACAAGAGATGCAGAAACATAGCCTGCCAAAACCAACTACCGGCTGATGATTGCTACTGTGAAGTATGCACCAACAGGAAAGGATTCTGCAATCTTTGTATGTGTGTGATCTGTAACAAATTTGATTTTTCTGTTAATACCTGCCGCTGGATCGGATGCGACTTGTGTTCCCACTGGACTCATACAGATTGTGCTATTCGGGATGGACAGATCACCACAGGATCCTCTGCTAAGAATACATCTGGTCCAGGAGACATAGTGTTCAAGTGCCGGGCTTGTAATCGCACGTCTGAGCTGCTGGGTTGGGTCAAAGATGTATTTCAGCACTGTGCACCAAACTGGGATCGGGAATCTTTGATGAAAGAACTCGACTTTGTTAGTAGGATTTTCCGTGGAAGCGAAGATCAACGAGGTAGGAAACTGTTCTGGAAGTGTGAGGAGGTTATTGACAAGATTAAGGGTGGTTTGGCTGAAGCAACAGCTGCCAAATTAATATTAATGTTTTTCCAAGGTAACCTGCTAATTACTACTGGCAAGTGGCAAGTGTACATTTGCTTATTCATGAATAAACATTACTCTGACTGTCTAATCTAATCCTTTTTGTTACCATGTTACTGAAGAGATCGAGTTAGACTCCGCGAAGAGCTTTGAAAATGGAGAAGGTGGACGTCTGATGGCACCTCAGGATGCATGCAGCCGAATTGCTGAAGTTGTACAGGAAACTCTTAGTAAAATGGAAATAGTTGCTCAGGAGAAGATGAGGATGTTCAAAAAGGCACGCATGGCTCTTGAGACTTGCGATAGAGAGCTCGAAGACAAAGCCAAGGAAGTAGCAGAATTGAAAGCAGAGAGGCAAAAGAAGAAACTTCAGATAGACGAGCTTGAGAGAATCGTGAGGCTGAAGCAAGCAGAGGCAGACATGTTCCAGCTTAAAGCCGACGAAGCAAAGCGAGAGGCTGAGAGGTTGCAGAGGATTGTATTAGCGAAAATGGATAAGTCTGAGGAGGAATACGCAAGTAACTATCTGAAACAGAGGCTGAGCGAGGCTGAAGCAGAGAAGCAGTATCTGTTTGAGAAGATTAAGCTGCAGGAAAATTCGAGGGTGGCATCACAGAGCAGTGGCGGTGGTGGAGGAGACCCGTCACAGGTGATGATGTACTCAAAAATTCGCGATCTGCTTCATGGATACAATCTCTCGCCCAAGGTAGATCCTCAATCAAACGAGCGCAATCCTTTCAGATCCAATCCTTGATGCTTTCTCCCTTATATATATATATATATGTATGTAGTTTTCATATCCTAAATTTCATCACTTTGTTTTGTAAAACGAGTGTTTGTAGACGTGTAGGATCTATTTACTGATAATTTTCTAATTTATGTGTTCTCACTTTGTTGATATGAAGTTATTTATCTATGATGTGGTTGGTTTAGGAAACGCAGAGAGACAGAGAGTTGATTGTGCAAACAAAAGTCTTGATTTTATGTCATGATACTTGTGACTTTCCTTTTATGTCTTTTCTACAACTTTTACATGGCTTTGAGATATCTAACTCTTATTGGAGGATTCACTGATAAGAACTTGAAGAAAGAGCTCATTGGGCCTTGATTGCTGTAAGCCCAAATCAAAATATGATCTTCCCAAGTGGTCACCTTCCCCATTAGGGCCAAATGAAAAGCTTCAACTCGGATCGAATAATGCTCCCTCGCAGTATACATTTTGAATGTCTTCATAATTGTAAATATACAAAATTGGATTCCCAATTATTTTGTGTACTTTTCTGGAAAAAAATGTATACATCTAAACAAAATTTCAATAAAAAAAATCTGGCCCTTTTTTTTTATAGGTCTCAAAATCATCGCATTTCATGTCTTTAGTTAAGTCTTGGCTATAATAATATAGTAGGATCCCATCAGAACTCTGCAGTTAAGCATGTTTGGGCGAGAGTAGTACTAGGATGGGTGACCTCCCGGGAAGTCTTCGTGTAACCAAAAAAAAAAGTAGGAATGTTGATAATACTATATTTTCTGTTGACTATTCGAATATAAAAAAAAGTAGTTCTCATAATGCTAAAGATGTAGCAGCATAGAAAAATCACAACCATACACCACATTGAAAAATGTGTAGATTGTAATTTAGCATGGAACAAAATGTTCTACTAAATCACTAAGCAATAAAAATTCAATAATATGTACCAAATATGTTCATGTGGCTGGTATCCAATATGAAGATATTTAACTGAATGTAGTAATTAATCAGTAGAAAGTTCAGAAAAGAAGAAAGGACATTTATATGATAGTTACATACAACATGTTGATGCTGCAAACGAGAAAGTGTTTTTACTTCTCTATCTCATGACGAGCACATGTTAAAACAATTTTAGCATCATACTCTAAAACTTAATATAAGTATAATATTTGCGACAGATACAACGTTAATAACAACTTATACTAGAATTTTAAAGTCAAAGACAAAAAACCTGGCTCACAACAAACACATTTGCAACTTGCAAGTAAACAAAGTTTGCAAGAGATATATGCTGATGAAGAATATGTTATTCTACAGATCTCTACCACTTGCTAAAAGAGCATAGATAATTTCTAAAAACCCTTTGCCAGCTAGCATAACATTTAAGCTTATATCAAAAACACCCCCAAAATGGCATAGAAACTTTTAATTTTCTTTAAATAAATATGTTGGCTCACTGAAATGTGAATGCACTCATTGTAAACAGTTTTCTCACTTACCTAACTACCCAGTTGTTGACAAGTATCTCTTTGTCTTTCAGTCGAATTTTTTTGGGAAAACAATCTATTTTCCCACAAATAGTGTCAATACCACGACAAACCTCCACCAAACTATGACCTCGTTCTAAATGTCCCCGAAACCATAGTTCTAAATCTTAATCCCCACAAAAACCAAACTTGTCATCTATTTATCCCAAATATCATACTTCTCATCTATTTTTACACCGCATCGGTTTTGATTGGTTTATGGTTTGCTTAACCAAATGAATCTGATGGTAAACCAGTTTTGAAACCCAAAAACCAAACTGCTAAAACCGAAATCGGTTTTATTACTTCTCAAAAAAAACCTAAATCTTAAAAAATCCTCAAATCGAGCATCTCCGAGAGCGAAGAACCCTAAATCTAAAATTACTCAAATCGAAGAAATCGACGCAGTTGAAGAGGAAATTGAACTCCGATAATGCCTCAGACGGCTTTAATCATCCCAGATGAGCACGCCTACGATGAAGAAGCTGGAGATCGAGATGCTTTCCATATCGAGAAGCTTGCTTTTGATTTTACCAATACCGAGGAATCGATTCGCCATGACGTGTATCCAGAGAGCGATGAAGACGACGGTAAAGAAGAAGATGGTGGAGAGAGAGTTACTCATATCACACGAGGTGATGGTAGCTTGTTCGTAGGCAAAGTATTCTACAATAGGATCGAATTTAAGGAGTGTGTCCTTGATTACGCATTAAAGACAGGTTACAATCTGAAGCAATATATGTATGATAAAGATAAAATTAGGTTTAAGTGTGTTGGTGGTTAGAATGCGTGTTACGAATGGCAAGTTTATGCTTCCTCTCTTCCAAAGGATCTGATGTGGAAGATTAGGTTGTATAAGAGTGTGCATAGCTATATCCCAAATGGAGAATGCGAGATGTTTAAGGTTCCGGTGATAGCTAGGTTGTTTGTTGATAAAATTAGAGAGGATCCGGAATATTACATGCCTATGAAGATTGAAGAAATTATTAAAGAACGGTGGAAGATATCAGTTACTAGTCCTCAATGTCAAGCTGCTAGGAATAAGACATTGAAATAGATAGAGGTGGAGTATGATCTTCAGTTTGCACGTCTGCGAGACTATGGTGCTGAAATAGTAGAAGCAAATAAGGGTTTTGTGGTGAAGATTGAGACTGTCAAGAATGATGAAGGTCAAGATTTGTTCAATCGGTTTTATGTGTGTTTTGGTGTTCTAAGAAGAACATGGAAAGAGACTTGTAGGCCACTGATAGGCGTTAATGGCTGCTTTTTAAAATCAAAGCTTAAGGGACAGTTACTGGTTGCTTTAGGGAGAGATGCAGACAATGCTATTATCCAATAGCATGGAGTGTTGTTCAAATTGAGAACACAGAGAATTGGTTGTGGTTTGTGAAGAGGTTGAAGACTGACCTTGGGTTAAATGATGAAGATGGATACATTCTTGTATCTGATCGGCAAAAGGTATAAAATATGTGTTAAGTTTGTTTGATTATCTTTGTTACCAATATGTTTTAACATTTTCGTTTATGTTTCAGGGTTTGATAAAAGCTGTTGAATTAGAGTTACCAAAGATGGAGCATATAATGTGTGTTAGACACATCTATGGGAACTTGAAGAAAAATCATGCATCTAAAAAACAAATGAAGCCACTCATATGGAATTTGGCTTAGAGCTACAATGCAACAGTGTTTGAAGAGAGGTTGAGGATGATCCATGACTATGATCTTGGTGTGTACGATTGTCTCATGAAGTCAAACCCCAAGAGCTGGTGCAGAGCATTCTATAAGATGGGCAACTACTGTGAGGATGTAGAAAACAACTTTACGGAGTCATTCAACAAGACAATCAACAAGGCAAGAGAAAAGCCTTTTTGTGGCTATGTTAGAGATTGTACAAAGGCTTGTTGTGGTTAGGATTGCCAAACGGTCAGCTCTTTCTCACTCTCACAAAGGTAATTGTTTTGGTTTTTGTGTTTTTTGTTTTGTGTTGAAAACTGGATCTGTTTTGGTTTTTTGTGTTTTCTGTTTTGTATTTAAAACTGGATCTTTTTTTTTGTGTTTAAATTTCAGGTGTATGTACACCATATGTGTCCGATATCCTTGCAGCTGAGCATCAAGAAGCTTATGTGGGCAAACTCAGAATCGGTACAAATGGGCTGTATGAAATATTGCTGAAGGGAGACTATCAGAGTTTGCTTGAAGAAGAGGACTTGTACATGCATGAAGTATCAAATCTGTGGAATTGCACAAGAAGCTTATTTAGTGATATTGCACAAGAAGCTTACTTCTGAGAATTATGTCTGTCATCGGTTCAAAACTGAGATATGGAAGAAGAATTACACAGAAGGTCTTGTTCCACAAAGAGGTCCACGTTTTTGGCCTTCCACTGAAGGTCATAATGTGCATATGCCACCTGCATCACCACAACCAGGGAGGAAGAAGATCACTAAGGCTGACAAGAAGAAGAAGAGAGGTGTTACCGAGTCTCCTACCAATAAGAGACCATAACAGAAGAAACGAATAATGCATTGTGGAATTTTTGGTTCAGATCAGTATAATTGTTGGTTCCACAGGCTAAAACAGGTGTCTCTTATGTGTATGATTCAAATGTTTGATATTTGGAATTTAAGAATGATTCTAATGTGTAGTTTTTTGTAGGCTTCTCAAGGTGAACCTTCACAAGGTTGTCTGACTCAAGAAACGTAATGTGGGAATGAAGTAGGAACTAATTAGTGACTAGTCTTGTTTTTGTATAGTCACTGAACTTTCTAAATCGGTTATGTTTGGTCATTTTTGTAAATCCAAACAGTCGGCTATCTTTTGGTCATTTTGTATGATCTTTGGTCATTTGTGTAAATCCAAGGAATCGGCTATGTTCTGGTCACTTTTTGTAAAGCCAATGCATTGGCTATGTAAGGTCATTTAAAACTGATATATGATCTTTTTAACCATTAATCGAAAGTTATGTTTTAGTATGTGTTTATCTTTGGGTTTTGTGTTTTAAAACATCAACCAGAAACATCAACCAAATTAAACATGTCAAATTCCATTACAAAGAAAAGATTACAACCAAAAACCAACAATTCCTCATAGCCGATTACTACCAAAAACATAGCCGAGTACTACTAGTTTAACGAGATCACATGACAACACTACTAGTTTAACGAGACCACAAGACAACAGCAGATAAGAGCATAGAAACAACTACTCCACCAATGACCATCGTTTTCATCTTGGAATTGAATTCCAACTTGGCCTTAAGCAATGCATCTTCCACCATCTCAAAAACCACCTTCTGCTGCTTCATTGTCTCTGTCATAAACTCTTTAATGTCTTCTTTTAGTCTCTCATTTTCTAAAGCCAATGTTTCTACCTCATCCAACAATGCTTCATCTACCCACTTAAAAGTGTGGTTATCGTTCATAAGGTACAATGAAACACAATAATGAGAATCAAATTAAACATCAAACAAAGCATAAGGGGATTCGAATTACCTTCTTTGACGCAGCAAATTCACAACGAAAGTATCGCCGGCACGGATTTGAATCGGATTTAGAAAGCTTTGGTACGACTTCTTCTCCACACCAGCATTTCTTAGGCACGCCAACTACTCTCACTCTTTCTCGGCCATTTGATGATCCGCTCGAACCTCCATAGCTCATGATTTCAGAAATTGATTTCAAGAAGAAAAAGAAGAAATTTTAGGGTTCTTAGATAATTTGGAGATTTTGAAGAAGAAGAAGTTACTTAACGACTTGGGTCGGTTTAGGGTCTTTCTCGGGTTATAAATTAGGTTTAGGTTTGTTTGGTTCGCTATCGGGTTTAGATGGAAAACCGAGTAAATCCAATATTGTGGAGAAATAGATGAGAAGTTTGGTTTTTGTGGGGATTAAGGTTTAGAACTATGGTTTCGGAGACATTTAGAACGAGACCATAGTTTGGTGGAAGTGTGTCGTGATATTGACACTGTTCGTGGGGAAATAGATCGTTTTCTCAATTTTCTTCACAACATATTTTCTTACATCCAACTTATTTTTGCATAACACAACATGATTGAAACCACCTTGGCATGCCAACAACATGGGTTTGAATATGCAAAACACCGCAAAATTCTCCAAACAACAAACATTCATTTGAAGATGAAAAGCGGCATAAAACTTGAATTTTGGACCAACAAAACCTTAATAACTCGGTCTATAAATAGTTCAAGAAAATGTGCTCTCTATCAAAAACCGCAATATTTTAGGATTGATAGCATATGATTTTCTAGTGAGCTATGAGTTTGGTAGCAAATGATTTCTGGAAATAAGCAAGCCATTATTGAATAAAAGGTTTATTTGTACCAACTAGCCTTGCTATAACGTCCTCATTCTTCTGTATTTCTAGTATAATTTCTTGTTATTGTTGATTATTTTTCGACTTTTTGTATATATCATGTAGTTTCAACGTTATAAGAAAATTTATCGTCATTAACGTTTTTATTTTTGATTATGATACATTAATATTTGTTATCTTTGATAACCATATGTAACTTTTTTTTTTTTTAATGAATGTTAAATTATATTCAGAACAAAAAAAAAATATTTTTACAATAAATGCAACATAGAGTAGAAATTTTGAATAGAAATCGACTATTTAACAGTAATAAGCAGTAGCCTCGATAACTTTATGTAACTTTATTTTGTACCCTCGCTAATGTCGAAATCATAACCCAATAGATTAGTTAACCGGTTAGTTAGTTTTCTTCATGTCATGTGTGAAGAAAAGATAAGATCGATCTAATAACTCATCGTATTTGAGAGGCCAAAAGAGTATTAAAACATTAACCATTTGTACGGATTTTGAAAATTTGTGAGCATCAAGATAGAAAATGAGGAAACCATGAATAAACGACATCAAGATGGGTCATTCAGTCGGCTTCTCCAAATTCACAACCCGAATTTTTGATCTGATATAAATAGTAGTTCGGACCAGATAATTACCCTTGATATGTACGTAATGTTGAAATCATAACCAAATAAATTTAACCATTTGTATATATACTCTATTGTGATTTTTACTTGTTCCAACAAATACTTCAAACTCTCTTGATTCACTATTACCAATAACCGTTTTTCTAACAAGTAATGTTCCTGGAGGAGGCTAAACCACTCATACAAATGATCAAATTTATAAATTATAAGTATATAAATAATTTTGCAAATGCGCATATGTACAAATAAACTTCACCATCAAAGTCTAAGCGAATTAAACACCCATTTTCTATTAGGAGACATGATCTGGAAAATGCACATTTGTATACAAATAAACCCATTAATCATGATTGATGTGAGCACGAAAACGATTATGGCCGTAGAAGTTGATGTTCGGAGAACACTCACAACTTAAACAGAAGGAATGATGCGTGAAGCGATAGAGGGAGTGTTGATTCACAACGAAATCAGGTGGTAGATGATGGATAGAGGATGGATCGAGCTGCGCCACAAAGGAGAGGAAAGACCTTTGATAAGCAAAAACTTTAGACTGAGATTACTTCTCACAAAGACATAATGAAGGGCGATAAAACTTGCATCTCACAAAAATAATCTAAAGATAAATTTGTCTCAAACAAATGATTTTGAAAAAACACTCAAACTGGTTTTTTACTTCTTATTTTTCGTTTCTTTACAAAGATCCAAAGGCTTTATTTATAGTCATACAAAGAAAGACTAATAGACACTTAGAAAACAGAAAATGATGCTTGATTTGTTTTAATGACTTTATAAAATAGAAGCTTGATTCTTGGGACTTAAACACAGTAATAACACCCATTTGAACTTGAATTTTGTCTTCCATGAAGATCTTTTCATTTGGGCCATGACGAAAAGGGTGATATTGCTTAAGTGACAAAGAGTTGATTTCGGGCTTTTAAGCGTTACTTCATTAAAATCTTATTTGAAAAATCCATTGGGACAAAACGAAAGTGAAAGAAAAAGTCTACAACACTTATTGGAAATCTTTATCACTTAGCAATATCATCATGAAGTGGTTGAGACGTTGCAAAATTTGATGTGAACATAAACAGAGAAACCACCTTATTTGCTCCAATAAAAAGCATCTCTTGGGCAGTAGAAAAGCTGTTTATTCCTCGATTGGGTCCATCTTTTATTTGGCATATTAGACCCTCCACAACTTTTTTGAATTATCCACGAAGTTCTTTTGCTCTTGAACATGTTATTGGACCAGCTCCAACAGTTGGTAATTCGTTGATCTGAGTTTGTTTTTATCCAACTCCATTTGGATGTCCTCATCAATAATCTAGGACATAGAATCACTATCATGCCCTTAATTACCCTATTTTCCTTATAGGATAAGGGTTCATGTACCTCATAAAGGTTAATATATGCTTCATGTACATACTAAGTTGTCCTGATTTTTGTCAAATCTTGTGTGAGGGAAAGATAAAATCAATCCAACAGCTCACCGTATTTGGGATAACAAAAACACATGAAACATGCACAGTTTGTTAGAACTCTACAAATTCACGAGCATCAAAATCTAAAATGAGAACATCATGGATGAACGACATTAAGACGGGTCATTTAATCAGGCTCCCTGAGTACCAACAATTCGATTCTTAATATGATAGATATCATAGTTCGAACTAGATAATTGCTATAAAAACTAGTCATCCTACTCATTTAAAGGGGATTAAACTTTTACTCGTCTTATTTGTTTTTCGCAAAACTAGCCCTTTGTTTTTCATACGCGACTCATAAATTTGCTTTTATAACTTGGCTCGCGATGCAAGATCGACTCTCAACCGTTGACCGAGCTCACGCATGGAATATAGGGATAAGAAAGGAATCCATCATGTATTCAAATCTAGATGAATCGACAAATCATCTATTTTTTTTCTGTATTTTCTCAACGGAGATGTGGAGAAACCTAACATCAGTGCTGCTTTAAGTAGATTATACAACACAATAGACGCAGCTTATATCCATATTGCAAGTTGGAAGGTTTCCAAGGATTCTGCTTTTTCTTATTCGTTATGTTTTTCAGGTTATTTTACATGTTTTTATGCATTAGAATAAGTTAGTTTTACCTTTTATAACTAACATTTAGTATAGAATTAGTGTTTTTGCATGTGGTTATATGTTTTTAGGTACTTGGAGCTAAATATGAGTAGTAGAGATGTTTTTGGAGATTACTAAAGCCTACAGGAAGACAGAATCAACCCTAATATCGACCTATATGGGTCAATATTGAGTCCAAAGATTTTCCAGAAAGAATTCCCGAAGGATGCATCGACCAGTCAAGCCAAGGAGCCAGAATCAACCCTAGCATCGACCCATCAAGGTCGATGCTGACCTCCAAAAAACCTGAAAAATTTCCTATGTGGCAAGATATGACTTGAACACCTTGTCATTTCGAGTTCTAACCCTCCAGAAACAAGATAAGGACGAAATGGATGGTTCCAGAAAACCCTAATACTATATAATTACTTGTAATCTCACTAGAGAGAGACTCATACACATACATATCTCTTATCCACTTGTAGCCACCATTTTCATACCTAATAAAGAGTTCTTCTTTTACTTTTTCTCTTCTGATTTTATAGTAGATCTTTTAAACCACTAGGATGGTGGTCAATGATGGGATCTACTTTTAGGGTTTGTTAAATGTTTAATTGTTCTTAATCACTCTAGCCACCTTAGTATACATCTTAATGCTAAGCATTCTCTTAAAGGAGATGCTTAAGTTTGCAACTGAATCCAGTAGGTGTGGTTACATGTTTAGAAGTTCTTAGCACCATGAGAGTGGGTTAAGGCTTCAGATCTATATACTAGGGAGTGATGGCTAGTTTTGAGTTTGTTGTTTAATAGAGTAGCTCTATGCTTAGTCTCACGTAGGCCTAGTTAGGTTAAGATCTCAGGAAGAATTCGCCATGAGAGTGGGAAGGACTCTAGATATATATCTATCATTTACTCTATGTCTTACGCATGTTTTTACCAATACTGACCATATTGGATCACATGGAAGTGTGACAACCCTTGTGATGTGCCTATCACTCATGAGAGTATTCGATGATGGGATTACTCGAAATGCATATTCATTCGCCACGAGAGTGGGTTTGAATATAGAGTCTAGCATACCACGAGAGTGGACTAGCAAGATATGGAAAATCTCTAGAATAACAAACATGAACTTATTAGGTAAAACAAAAACCGTAGATCTAGAATTCTTGAATTATGACTATCACCCATTTTCTGTAAATATTAGTTTAGATTTCGTTTAATGTTTTCTTATTTATTGTTTCATTTAATTTCATGCATGATAAATTAGGAACTAACCCCCATAACTCTGTTTTGCTTAGATTATATTTAGACTTGTACTCTCTGTGTGTTATTCTCAGTCCTTGTGGATCGACCCCATAATTGTTACAATTGCATGACTGTGTACTTGCGATCTTATGGGTTAAACTCTCGAGAATACCCTATGGGTAGACTTGGGTGAAACTTGAGAACGGGATAATCAAAAGAAAATCTTTGCATCAACTTTTTGGCGCCGTTGCCGGGGATTGAAGCAATAGCCATAGAGATTTAGTCTAGATCTGAGACTAAATTTTTTGTTTTATTTTTATTGATTATTTATTTATTTGAATTTTAGGTGATCACCAAAAATATTTTAAAAAAAAAAGGATGGAAGAAGAGAAAAGAACGAATGGAGCAAGTATGAAAAGAAGTAGCTGCTGCTGAGCTTGAGAGCATCCTTCACCCTAATAGGGATGTCGCTCAAGGTGGTGATACACGTCAGGCGGCTACACACCAACCAAAGGTCGTTCCGACGATCGTTACTGATCACCTAGATCAGTTTGTTAAACTTTATGGCACATTAAAAATCAACGGAGTCTCAAAGGACGGTCTGACACTATGCCTATTTTCATTCTCTTTGGGTGACAAAGCTAATCAGTGGGAGATGAGATTGGAGGAGATTACATCAACAAACCCATCGGTGGACAGCATCGGACCTATGAATCGACCTATCACGGTCGATATTGCAGATTCTAAATTTCTAGAACAAAGTCCCAGATAAGAGCATCGACCAATCAGAGTCGATGCCCTGCCCATCAGTCTACTACATCGATCTGTTAAGGTCGATGCACTGTGTTGGACAAACACATCGACCAATCAAGGTATATGCCCTTCTCAGTGGTCCACCACATCGACCTGTCAAGGTCGATTCACTTTCAGAACAAAGTTCCGGACAGATGCATCGATGTTTCCAGGTCGATTCTAGACCAGTCGGACATCTCCATCGGTCTAACTAGACCGATACTGCTGCTGCCTTGAGCATTAGACCTCCCCATCGCCCTCAACGATGGATGGTCGTAGCATCAAGCATATGTATCGACCAATCATGGTTGATCCCCGTTCTGGAGATACCGAGAGTGCTACCTCGACGCCACGATCACAATCAAGGAAGAAATCTCTTGGTGAAGAGACCATTAACGAATGACTACACTCCTGCTAGGGAGAAATCCATTCACCATACCGACTCCGTAGTGATCGATTTGAGAAACCATCACGCAACCACTTGGCCATTGTCTCCACATTCATCTAACCACTCTATGAAGTCGTCGAGCTCACGGCGTTAAAAAAACACCGTACCTTTGTACATACAATTTTCTTTTAGGATTTTCGTTTTTCTTATTCTCTAGTTTTTGGTTTTTCTATTTTTTGTTTTTGTTTCTTGCTTTTCAGGTGTTCTTCACCATAAAAAAAAAAAAAAATCAGGACTTGCACACATTGGAGCTGCCAACCCATAACCCGATAAGAGAATTACAGTAAGTACTTCTCTTCCTTTTTCTCCTTTACGGTTATATATCACAACGAGGACGATGTGAACTAAGTGTTGGGGGGGGGAGTCTTGCGATCAATGGAGGTAATTGTTTTCCTTGACATCTTTTGATGTAAGTTTTACCATAAGTTTTTCGTATTTTGAGAGATTGTTACACTCTTTTCCTCGTTCATAAATTCAATAACATGTGAAAAGGTTTTTAATGAGGTTTATTTGAACTTGTTAATTGTGTTATTTGTGTTTATGTTTGGATGTTGTGTGGATAGTGTTTGATCTTTACTAGGAAACATGGAAAACCCATGAGTGGATCAACAAACACCAAAAGGATCATTCCTTCGAAGACTTTGGCAAATCAGAATTGACTTCTCACCGTAATGAACCTTAAAACTCTCGATTTGGGGCTTGAGATGCATGAGACATGATACCTCTATGAGACCCTGCAAGACACGTATATGTGAGATGTCCCCTCTTCCTTCCCTTCAGTAAAAAGAAAAGAAAAGGATATAGGTAAGAAGGAAGTGAACCGGGCATTGGAAGCTACCACTTTTAATATTCGCGTCTCATGGAAACCTGTCCAAAAATAGAAAAGAAAAGGCGATTGATAGAAAAAATAAAATGATACCCTAGAAAAATAGGGAAAAATCAATTCGACCTTGAAGTGAGAAAAAGGGAGAGGAAAGGATTTGTACCAAGACAGTCTTGAGCTTACAGAAATCCAAAAGAGTAAGTGTTCGTGTCTTATGATAAATACTCCCAAGTTGAGAGCTCACACTTAGAATGAAAAGAGAGGTCGATAATGAGGAGTCAAGGTTCGAAGGAGGAGTGGTTTGAATAAAGGTGCGTTGCTATGCTTATGGTTAAGTACATGGAGTGTCTTAGAGATCATTACACTTCTACAAAGACGAAAATCATTTAACACAACAATGTCACAAGGTACAAATTCACTCTCTTGATCTTTAATTGTTTTTAATAAAAAAAACTTCATATTTGTGTGGGAGAGTTGATAACATCATATTTTACAAGTTTTTATGCATTAGAATAAGTTAGTTTTAGCTTTTATAACTAACATCTAGTGTAGAATTAGTGTTTTTGCATGTACTTATATGTTTTTAGGTACTTGGAGCTAAATATGAGTAGTAGAGATGTTTTTAGAGCTTACTGTAGCCAACAGAAAGACTGGTGACATCGCCTAGATCTTACACATTCGGAGAAAGATTTCACCGAATCCGAAGAAGGCAGAATCGACTCTAATATCGACCTATAGGGGTCGATATTGAGTTCAAAGATTTTCCAGAGAGAATTCCCGAAGGATGCATCGACCAGACAAGCCAGGGAGCCATAATCGACCCTAGCATCGACCCATGAAGGTCGATACTGACCTCCGAGAAAGCTGGGAAATTTCCTACGTGGCAAGATATGGCTTGAGCACCTTGTCATTTCGAGTTCTAAGCCTCCAGAAACAAGATAAGAACGAAATGGATGGTTCCAGAAAACCCTAATACTATATAATCACTTGTAATCTCACTAGAGAGAGACTCATACACATACACATCTCTTATCCACTTGTAGCCACCATTTTCATACCTAATAAAAAGTTCTTCTTTTACTTTTTCTCTTATGATTTTATAGTAGATCTTTTAAACCACTAGGATGGTGGTCAATGATGGGATCTACTTTTAGAGTTTGTTAAATGTTTAATTGTTCTTAATCACTCTAGCCACCTTAGTATACATCTTAATGCTCAGCATTTTTTAAGGGAGATGCTTAAGTTTGCAACTGAATCTAGTAGGTGTGGTTGCATGTTTAGAAGTTCTTAGCACCATGAGAGTGGGTTAAGGCTTCAGATTTGTATACTAGGGAGTGATGACTAGTTTTGAGTTTGTTGTTTGATAGAGTAGCTCTATGCTTAGTCTAATGTAGGCCTAGTTAGGTTAAGATTTCATGAGAAATTCGCCATGAGAGTGGGAAGGACTCTAGAAATTGATCTATCATTTACTGTGTGTCTCAGGCATATTTTTACCAATACTGACCATATTGGATCACATGGAGGTGTGACAACCCTTATGATGTGTTTATCACTCATGAGAGTATTCGATGATGGGATTACTCGAAATGCATATTCATTCGCCACGAGAGTGGGTTTGAATATAGAGTCTAGCATATCACGAGAGTGGACTAGCAAGATATGGAAAATCCCTAGAATAACAAACATAAACTTATTTGGTAAAACAAAAACCCTAGATCTAGAATTGTTGAATTATGACTATCAACCATTTTCTGTATATATTAGTTTAGATTTCGTTTAATGTTTTTTTATTTATTGTTTTATTTAATTTCATGCATGATAGATTAGGAACCAATCCCCATAACTCTGTTTTGCTTAGATTAGATTTAAGACTTGTACTCTCTGTGTGTTATTCTCAGTCCTTGTGAATCGACCCCATAATTGTTACAACTGCATGACTGTGCACTTGCGGTCTTATGGGTAAACTCTCGAAAATATCCTATGGGTAGATTTGAGTGAAATCTGAAAACGGAATAATCGAAAGAAATCTTTGCATGAGGCTGTTATTTATCATATCTGGCATAAGAAAATAGACGAAGGCATGGCCAACAAGAACCATCAGTGTGAGAATGGTGGATAAAGTAGTACGGAATAGGTTGGCCTCTATTCGAAACATGGAAGATTCTCGTTACACTGTAGCTCTTCAAACTTGGTTCGCTTCTCGCATTTGAAGCACCAACAAGACTCAAGCTTCTTTGTCCTACATCTATTTTTTAAGCTAAATTTTTTCTGTTTTTATATTCCAGCAAACTAGTAAACATTTCGATGTAAAAAGATTATTTTTATTTTGAATGTAATTTAACATTCATTAAAAAAAACTATCATTTTTACCGTTGTTCAATGATATAATGTTTAAAGATAGGCGGCACTCTAATTGATATATTTATGGATTAATTTTCAAATGCCCATATTATGAAACCTTATCAAATATATAGCACCTATATGTGTATAATAAATGATATAGCCATATGTGTTTTTGTCTTATTCTTGGACTAAAATACTCCTCTATTACACACAACCTCGTCTTCTCTTTCGCTTCTACTAGCCATCCTATGCAGTCTGAAAATAACCAGCCCATTCATTTTTAACTTAAATCTTTGAAATTAAACCTGATTAAATCTCGCAATCATACTAAAAGAAATAGTTTTATTTATTTTGACATATGCCATGGTGGAAATTTTAAAAACGAACGCATATTATTCGAAAAATGAATATGTGATTTTGAGTGAACGTGTCATTCTATATAGAAACACATAATTAAACGCTATAAAACAAAATAGCTTTCTATTATATATGTTTTACATATTTATATAACTAAATTTAAACTTTCAATTGTAAATTATAAACCCTGGCCCCTAAAAACTAAACTATGAGCCCTAATTCTAAAATCCTAAACTTTATCCGTAAATTATATTTTGAACACTCAAGCTAAACTCTAAATCCAAAATGATGTATTTTTTAAAAAAAATTTTTAATGAACATTAATATGTTTTCTATATATAATAACAAATTAACTTTACATATGTTAGTATTGATTAACACGTTTTCACTTAAAATCACCTATCCATGAGTAGTTTTTGTTATTTAAAAAAAAATTTAAATCACGACATTGCACAAAGATTTTATGTTTAATTTAATTTTATTAATCTAATGTCCACAAAAAAGAATTTTTTTATTTTTTTATTAATCCTATCTTGAGTTTTAAAATAAATATTTATTACTAGTAATCGTTTATATTTTGTATGAGCGTTCACATATGCTCGGTGTCAGGGGCCATTCAATTATCTGTGTTGAAACAAATAACCAAAAGTATGCATATTCTCTCTTGGGATTTGAACTCGGGGAACACCTTTCATTTTAATTTACTGAAATAGCTTTTACTCATTGAATCGTACTTTTATCTCATAGTTACTAGATTGAATTTGAGTATTTACTTTTCTATGGCATATGAATAATAAAAATTAAGCAAATTACAACGATATTTTTTTTCCTCTCTACGTAAATAAAGTGGATAAAGCACCTTTTTACCCTTTTCATATAGTATTTAGCAAATTAACTCTTTAATATTTTCAAAACATCAACTCTGATTTGAGTTTCATTTAAGAAATGTTTTGGTGCTACATATATTATTTAATTTCTACAATTACTTCTGGAATAACGTTAAAAGATATTCGCAAATATGTTATAATATGTGTTGATATATTTTAACAATTACTAATTTTAGATTTAGAAAGACTTTTAAAAGATAAATAGTGGATTAGGATCCTTACAATTACTGCATTTCCATCACAAAAAAATATCTGACTGGAAATGGTGAAATTAGTTGAAGAAGCCGATAGAGTTAAAGCCAAGAAGAGAGCAATGGAAAAAAAAAGTGGTTTCTCTTTCGTGTTTACAAGTCGCATGTACATATATACACATTCAAATAAATGGTATATGAACCCTTGTATGTATGAAGCTAGAAAATGATATATATAATGATTTCATGTATATATGATTTTAAGCACATTCCGTCTCTATCTATATATCTTGTCAAAAGTGATATCTCTATATAATGACACAACATCCACTTATGACAAAAAAGTGGATTCTCTTTCGTTTACAAGTCGCATGTACATACATACACACACATTCACATAAATGGTACATGGACCCTTGTATGTATGAACTATGAAGTTTAGAAAATGACATATATAATAATTTCATGATGTAAATATGATTTTAAGCACCTTCCGTCTCTAAATATCTTGTTAAAAAAACAAAGTGATATCTCTATATTATGACACAACATCCACTTATGACAAAAAGTGGATTCTCTTTCGTTTACAAGTCGCATGTACATACATACACACATTCACATAAATGGTACTTGGATCCCTTGTATGTATGAAGTTTAGAAAACGACAAATATGATTTCATGTATATATGATTTTAAGCACATTCCATCTCTATATTTTGTTAAAAGTGATATCTCTATATTATAATGGGAAGGTTGTCAAAAAGAACAAAAAATGAAATAAAGAAGGACAAGAGGAGTTGTGTTGTGGGTCACAATGACACAACATTCACTTACAAAAAAGAGAAGTAAAGGTGAAAGATGATATTCTATAAATTTCTTTACTTATTTTTTTCGTTGTTGGTGCTTTGCAAAATTTAATCTTCACTTTTGAATTCCTCTTATCAACCAAAATTTCAGCTTCAAATATTTTTGGTTTTCTGCAAAAAAAACCTTTAAAATTGTCATTTCTTGTAACTTTACTCTTCATCTCCAAAAAATACAATTATTTCCGCAAAGTCAAAAATAATACGCAATATAACCTGTCTTCGCTATCGTCAAGTTTATAATTTTTTTGATAATTAATATATCAAAAATCGAAGTCTTTACAAAGAAGAGTCCAAATCTACCTTTAGAATTTTAAAAATCTAATGTATATAACCGTGATATTGACGTATGATTAATCTGTATTTTTTTAGATAGAGTGTAAAATTGTAAAAATTGGTGAGTTAGAAGTTTTTTTGCTGAAAACCCAAATATTTTTGTATCTATAAAGATTCTCACAAGTTAATAATGTTTAAAGTTCAAGATACAATTCAGAACAGTTTATAATTAATTCACTAATATATGATTTTTGAATATTTCTTTTAACGGTATAAAATATTTCCGAACCCATGGACAAAATCGGTTATGTTCGATCATTAAAATGCTATCTTTAAAATTTAAACAAAATTACTTAGAAAACTTTGACACTTTTGCAGACGCATGAAACCAATAAAAATCAACTTAGTTCGTGTTTTCAATAGCCGTGTGTCATGGAGTCACAACATTTGAATTCAGCATTGTAGTCTTCTTTCTCTACCGGTCAACATTCTTTGACTTTGATTTTTTCTATGGTGTTCTCGTCTTGTCTTGCTATATCTACTAAAAGCCAACTAGTTTTTTTTTTTTCTTTTTTTAATTTGTCTATATATAAAAATCATCTTATTAAAATTAACTTTATATGTCTAAAATATGTAATCTAAGTGTTTGTGCTGTTTTTATTCACCGTCGGAATTCATGCAAATATACCTTTTTGTTGACACAAAAAAGTAATTAAATTTATATTTTTTATTTGTTTATCAACAAATTTATAATAAAATTAAAACGATCTAGTAAACCAAACCGAAAAACCAAATTTACATAATATTCAAAATGCGTGAGATCTCACACTTCTAGCCAAATTATCTATACTTTTTCCTTTAAACTAAGATTAGAGATAGTGAAAGTTGAAAACTAGATTGAGACAAATATTGGATCGGGGACATGTATCTTATATAATTGGAGGTTCAATTAAATCAAATGATGTGGTGTGGTGGTGGGAGCGACATGTTTGAGTGGTATAATCGTAAATCACACGCCGGTTTTAGATTCTGTTTCTTTCTCTCTGATAAGAGTGAGACTTCTGTTTTGTCTTTCGAGCCATTCCCATGTGCCTTGTCTCCGACTACTCTCTCTCTCTCTCTTCCTTCTTCATCTGGTTCACTTGGAACTTCAATAACATTCACTACTTTAAGGTTTGTTCATCTCAGAAAAAGTCAGGTGGGTACTACTAAAATTGAATTTTTTTCCACTTAGAACAATTCTGTTTGATCTTTGATTCCTAAATTTTATAACTTTTGTTGATTTGTTTATCTCTTATGACTATAATCATATTAGGTCTTGAATCATCTTTTCTCTCTTGATCCTGTTGGAAAATTCTTTGATTTGGAGGTTATGTTACTTAATTAACCTAAAAAGGTATGAATTTGCTTCTCTGTTGGATTCTTAATCTCTGTTTTTATCAGTAGATTTGATTTGTGTATGAGTAATTCTGCTATTTATTGCAAAAGAATTGAGTTACATATCGAGGAATTGGGTCGATCTGAGTTACAAAACTATGTTAGGGCTTCTCTAGGATGGTTTGAGATGAGTCAAGTCTGATTTTTGTATACTTGTAGTTGTGCAGATCATTGAATTGACTAGAAATGTATAAGCAGCCTAGACAAGAGAATGAGGCTTACTCTTTTGAGCCTAACTCTGCTGGGAAGCTTAGGTACTTACCGGTTAACAACTCTCGTAAACGGTTTTGTACGCTCGAGCCATCTCCTGAGTCTCCTGCTTATAATGCTCTGTCTACTGTTACATATGAGGATACATGTGGCTCTTGTGTAACGGATGATTTGAATGACTTCAAACACAAAATAAAGGAAATCGAGACGGTGATGATGGGCCCGGACTCGTTGGACTTACTCGTCGATTGTAGGGACTCCTTTGATTCCACGCCGTGTCAAGAGATTAACAGCTGGAGATCAACTCTTGAGGCTATCTCGAGGCGGGATCTAAGAGCTGATCTTGTTTCATGTGCAAAAGCTATGTCGGAAAATGATCTTATGATGGCTCATTCGATGATGGAGAAGCTGCGCCAGATGGTCTCGGTCTCGGGTGAGCCTATCCAACGGTTGGGAGCTTATTTACTGGAAGGACTAGTGGCACAGTTAGCTTCATCGGGTAGTTCCATATACAAAGCACTTAACAGGTGCCCTGAACCGGCAAGCACTGAGCTTCTCTCCTACATGCACATTCTCTATGAGGTTTGCCCTTATTTCAAGTTCGGATACATGTCAGCAAATGGTGCCATTGCTGAAGCCATGAAGGAAGAAAACCGAGTTCACATTATCGATTTTCAAATCGGTCAAGGGAGTCAATGGGTCTCTCTTATCCAGGCTTTTGCAGCTAGGCCCGGTGGGCCTCCGCGGATTCGGATAACGGGTATTGACGATATGACGTCAGCGTATGCTCGCGGAGGTGGCCTAAGCATTGTCGGAAACAAACTCGCCGAGCTTGCTATGCAGTTCAACGTTCCATTTGAGTTCAACCCGGTATCAGTGTCAGTGTCTGAGGTTAAACCTAAAAATCTCGGAGTCCGGCCAGGGGAAGCTCTAGCTGTCAACTTTGCCTTTGTTCTTCATCATATGCCTGACGAAAGCGTGAGCACCGAGAATCACCGGTACATTTTTTTTTTTTAGAAATTTGTTTGAACATAGGATGATTCTTTTGTTTTGTCCCTTGACTGAGTTGAGTATATTTTGCAGGGACCGGTTACTGAGAATGGTGAAGAGCTTATCTCCCAAGGTGGTGACTCTTGTGGAGCAAGAATCGAACACAAACACTGCCGCTTTCTTCCCGAGGTTTATGGAGACAATGAACTACTATGCGGCAATGTTCGAGTCAATTGATGTGACTCTCCCAAGAGATCACAAACAGAGGATTAATGTGGAGCAACATTGTTTAGCAAGAGATGTCGTGAACATCATCGCATGTGAAGGAGCTGATCGGGTGGAGCGGCACGAGCTCTTAGGGAAATGGAGGTCACGGTTTGAGATGGCGGGTTTCACTCCTTACCCGTTGAGTCCCCTGGTGAATTCAACCATTAAAAGTCTGCTCGGGTCCTACTCGAACAAGTACAGGCTAGAAGAAAGAGATGGAGCTTTGTATCTTGGTTGGATGCATCGAGATTTAGTAGCCTCCTGTGCTTGGAAATGAGACAGAGACATTTCTTTAGTGTGATCGCAATTAATGTGTTTCTACTTGTGCAATTTAGTCGCTCATTTGAGTCTTCAAAACATTAGAAGACTCTTACGTCTGCTACTAAAGACCAAGACACATGCACAATTGTCCAAAATCAAAGTTAACGCTTTCCCCAATCAAAATAAGTATAATTCACAGAATGGATCTTTATTCTTTATTATATGTAACCTGAAATAAATCGGTTTTCAGTAAAACAACAAAATAGTGTCTTTTCATAGTTGTAAGTTGTTGTGAAATCTCAACCGCTCAACGTATTCAATAATTTTTGGAGAGAACACGTGTGAATGTCTCTTTCGTAAATAAATAGTGAATGTGTGATGTGTCTGAATTTAATTTGAATCTCAACATTAATAATCTTCGACATATTAATTGAAGACAAAATTATGGCAAATGCTAAGAAATTTATGTTGACTTCGAAAAATGCTAAATTTCGCATAACTGAAATATCCTTATGTTGTTTTTTTTGGCACTAATAACAAGCGTACAAAATGGATGGGCCACAAGTTGCTATATAAATCATTCCACTTAAAAAAAACAACATTTCCTAATCTCCTCTCCGGCGTCTCTCACGGAGCCGGCATCCACCCCTCGCTAGCCAAGGCCCTCCCCTCTTCATGGGGAAGAAAAAGGTAAAGGGGTAGAAACCCCTCCTACCGTTTTTCTCGTTCTCTCCTTCTCCGTCGCCACCGCCAAATCTTTCGCCGAATTTATCGCCTCCCTCTGCTCCGCAAAATCTCGATGCTATTTCTCTGGAAATCATGGGATCTTCAGATAATCTCTCTGCAAGTGAAGCCAAGGTCGAATATGAAAAGAATGACGTGACGTCACCGTTTCTGCTTCCTTAGATCCGGAATCAAAAGTTCAGGAATCAAGATTGGGATGTTCAGAAGACTCTGTTGAAGCTGCGAAAGTTGCTAATCCTGTTGTTCAACCTGAAACAGAGGTAACCAAAAACCCTATGAAATCCGTTACGAAACTGAAATTTAGGAATGAGGAACTTGTAGAGAAGTCAAATTCTTCTGGAAGTTCGAAAGATTCTTGGAGTGATCTTGTCAAAGGAACAGCCAAGAAATTACAGAAAAAAGGAGAAAGCTTTACTCTTCCATCGGGTGAGGCTTGTGTCAAAATCCCAAACTCGGTTATAGAGAGAAACAAGAAATCTTGGGATTGCTTTGTGCTAGGACAATTCTATTCAGATCCTCCATCTATTTGAACCCTACATTCAATTGCAAATGGGATTTGGAGTAAGACAGTATAGGGACATCACGGTCTGAAAAATGGAAGGCAATGCATTTCTGTTCAGAATTCCAAATGCGTTCACAAGGAACAGAGTTATAAACCAAAGACTCTGGCAATTTGAGAAGCAAACTATGTTTGTTGCCAAATGGGAGCCAGGGGTAATCCCTGCCAAATCAGAACTCACCTCAGCTCCAATCTGGCTGGAATTAAGAAAGGCTCCTCTACAATTCTTTCATGAGGAAGGTTTGGAGCGAATTGCAAGCTTGGTGGATGATCCAAAGTTTCTTCATCCACAGACAGCAAACAAGACGAACCTGGAAGTTGCTAAAGTGTTTATGATTATCGACTGATATATCATGGTTTTTACCCATTTTTAGCCATGATATAAGTTGTTTATTCGAGTCTTTCTAGTGTTTTTTGTATCATTCTGGAGTTTTTTCAGGTTTTAGCACGTTTGGGACGAAATTTGAGATTTTGGAACCATTTGGAGTCTTTTGGAGCAAACCGAAGAAAGTACCCGTTTTGAAGCCTGAGTATCGATCGACACCATCCCGGTATCGATCGATACCGACGTAACTGACGCGGAGATAGAGAGATATCCAAGGAAGAGAATTCTCACCATAAGAAGCCCAATACTTTCCCTTATTTACAAAGAGACACAGCTCGTGTTTTTAGACCTATTTAAGCAAGTTTTTAGTCATTAGGTTAGGGGAGAGGGGGGCTGGAGACTTTACTTTTCACTATTATTCTTGAGCCACCATTGAGATTTGAGAGCTTTTGTGAGGGAGACGGATCCAAGACTTTGTTCATCATAGAGAAGATCCCGAACCCTTGTTTTTATTCTTTTGTTATATTTAATTTCATGATTTATTCAGTTATGTTATTTGTTTCATCTATCATGTCCGAGTAGTCTCATTTTAGGTTTAGGGTTTTCTCATATGGATTTCTCTGATTTATGATGATTGGTTTGTTAGGGTTCATAACCTGAATAGTTCTTCACCATAGGTTGTTCTCAAAGCTATTTCTAGTCTGATCACCTAGAACATAGAACTTAGATTAATCGATTAGGCACGACAGTGCAATTGAGTAATCTGATAAAACCTAGGGTGAGCAATTCGATTATCTGCAAAGAGATTTGGTTTAATCGAATTGTGAACATATCAAACTTGAATTAATTGCTGGTTTAATGTGTAGGATTTGCAAAGAGATTTGGAATTCTAGATTTTAGACTTAGTTAGTTTTCGCAACGACAGTTGGTTTACTATATTATCGTGTTTGAGTTCAAGAACGGCACTTAATTGAATTGAACTTTAACTGATTAATTGTTATTTATCATTGATTTCCTGAGAGTTACCCTGAGCCTAATCCTTCCCTGAATTGAATTAAAACAATCATATTTCGATCACCTATTTTACTGTTTAACTGTGATTTGCTTAACTTAATCCTCACTAAATTATTTATTGTGTGAATTTTCTTGAGTTCTTGTGTTCGACCCCTGATATACTACAGCAACTGCTTTAGTACTTTTAAGGTATTAATTTGAGCATATCATCGACCCTCGGAAACCACTTCCAGAAGCAGTAGATGTGCAATTCGAAAACGGAGATATAAGAAGAATTGAAGTTTCAAGTCCCTTTATGCCTCCGGTTTGTGAACATTGTAAGGAGGTTGATCATAGCATCAAACGATGCACGAAGGCTCCGATAACATGTGAGAGGTGTAATTCCACAACCCACAGCTCATCATCTTTCCCTATAAAGCCAAGCTGCTGGTAAACAAAAGCAAAAAGAGAAATTCAGTATATGTTCCAAAGAAAATTCCGGTCAAAGACTCAGCTGCTGAAGACAAGTTGACAGAAATTTACGGGAATACAGAGAAGAACATTATTGAGGTTTCAGTTTTATCTGCAAAGAATCCAGAAGCGTCGAGAATTGAGCTTACTTCTCTTTCTAAAGTTGCCGCTCCATCTGTTGGTGAGGCTAGAAATTCAGTATTCTTGTAACAACTCGTGATAAGGCTAAAAGAAAGGTATCAGACATTGAATCAGATGTGGAAGCAGATTCTTCTGATGTCTCTTTTTACAGCTCAACTGAGGAGGGAGATTGGCAGGAATTGGAGGAAAAATTCACAGAAGTCTGGTCTAAAAAACGGGACAAACTTGCCAAGGGCAAAGGCCCCATTAAACTTTAAGTATGTGTGACATCTTTTGTTGGAATGTTCGCGGTTTTAATATATCGTCTCACCGCAAAGGCTTCAAAAAGTGGATTAGGATTAATAAAGTCGTCTTTGGCAGTATTATAGAAACGCATGTCAAACAACCAAAGCAGAATAAGTTCATGTCGAGCTTGATGCCTTGTTGGTCTTTTGATGGCAATTTGACAACGCTCATATTTACATGTTTTAAATGCATTCATATAAGTTAGTTTCATAAGTTTTAGTTAGCATTTAGAGTTATTTTAGTGCATTTGCATATGTTTATTTATTTATAGGTACTTGGAGCAAAACCGGTGTTTTCATAATGTTTTGGTGCTTTAAGAAGCCATGGAGACTTGGGAGCTACTTGTTCGGGCCGAGAGTATCACGAATAGCCACCTCAAAGGAAGCAGCGGCCATAGCATCGACCGTGGGAAGCTTTGGGTCGAATTTGAGCCTTCTAAAAGCTTTTGGGGCACGACCTAGACTCCTCTAAGTCTCCTAAAACTCTATATAAACACATGTAGCCTCCCTCATAAGGGTTCCCACTTTTTGCACCATTTTGTAGCCACCACCTAAAGAGAGAAATTCTCAAAGCACTCTTGTTCTTAAGTTTCATTTATATTTATGCATTAGTTCTTCTTCTTCTGTCTCTTTGTTTTCTTTTACTGTTTTTATTTATAGTTTATTATGTCTTATATCTCATATACTTTTGTCATCTTCGGAGTTATGAGCGAGTAGATCCTTTAGATCTCGGGGGTGGAGATCGATGATGAGATCTACTAATTAGAGATTGATGTTTTCTGTTCTTAACCGATTGACTACCTTGTATGTGTTCCTAAGGGTAGATTTGTTCCCTGGGAGTTGTCTAAGATATTGGTCTAATCTGTTGGGCGTGACCAAGTGTTTCGGAAATTCTCTATACCACGAAAGTGAATAGAAAAATTTCAGATCTACAAACTCGGAATCTTAGTCGATCGATAAATCTATTCTTACTTGTGAGCTTATCTAAATTAGCTTTGATCAAGTTAGTTTAGTATCTTAGAGTCTTGATGCCACGAAAGTGGATTAAGGTTTCAGAACTAAGCATGTTAGGGGATTAGCTACTTTGTATAATTGCAATTGCTGCTCATTCAGGTCGATGATGAGATCGTTCTCAATGCTTGTAAAAGCACCACGAGAGTGGGTTTTGCAGAGAGTTTAGCATACCGCAAAAGTGGACTAATCTATATACAAAATCTCTACACCAATAGATACTAACGAAGGGTTAAAGAACATCAATTCTCATATTAGAAGATTTTTGGATTCGTTCTCATTCACTCTTGGGATCGTTTTCTTTATTATTGTTTAATCGTTATTTAATTTAAGTTATTTTTTATGTAATTTAATTTACGCTATTTAAATTCTGCAGTTTATTTTACGCATTTTATTTTCTGCTATTTATATTTGCGCAGTTTATTTTCTGCAATTTAATTTCCGCACTTTAATTTATGCACTTTATTTTCAGCTATTTATTTTATGCAATTTAATTCAGTAATTTAATTATTGTTTATTTAATTATTGCTTGTTTATTTAATTATTGTTTTTTTATTTTATGTATTAAATATTAAGAATTTTCCTAATTAAATAAACTAAAAACTCAAACAATTATAATTTGCCTATATTAGATTCGCATCTGTACTCTCTGTGTAGTTGGTCTCAGTCCCTCACTACAAGAAAACTGTCGAGTTGCGATGGAAATTTGCGATGGCTAAGGGCCGTCGCAAATTGCGACGAAATCGCGATGAATTAGCGATGACATTGCGACGGAAATAAATAATGTCGCAAAATTGCGACGACATCGTCCATCGTAAATTTGCGACGGATTTGCGATAAATCTTGCGACGAATCTGCGATGATCAGGTTAGTCCCTCGCAATTCCATAGCAAATTTGCGATGATAAATATTAGTAGCTAATTTGCGACGCATTTGCGAAGTTTGTCGAGTTGATAAAAAGTAGGTGGAGCACGTTTTAAATGACAAGTACCTAACAATTTGCGAAAAACCTTTCCGTCGCAAATATGTCACAATTTCGTAGCATTGTTGTAGCAAATCCGTCGCAAATATGTTTCCGTAGCAATTCCATCGGAGTTTTCCATATTAATTCCCTCGTAAATTTTTCCAATCTCTATAAATAGCCAGACGGGTTTTGTGAGTTTCACAACAATTCAAACACTTATTCAACATTTGAGAGAGAAAAAAAAAAATACAGAATCTGATTGTGTGAGTAAAAAAATGGCGTCTGAGCATGAAGTATATGCATTACGAAAGTGGATGTATAATCGAAAAGATCCGAAGACGAGGGAAGTGACAAAGGAGTATCATGTCGGGTTGCGAGCATTCATCCACCAGGCCACTAACAACCCATTTGCGAAGCATGACGGTAACATATTCTGTCCTTGTAGAACGTGCAAGAACACTCAATATTTGGAAATTGATATTGTGAAGATGCATCTGTATAATAGAGGATTTATGCCGAACTATTATGTCTGGTTTTCACATGGAGAAGGTTTTAGTCTTGGGGCAGAAAGTAGTAGTAAGGGGCGATGGTGTTGATCAACCAAGTTATAATGGTAATTATAATTATAATTATGAAGAGTATCAACAAGAAAATAGGTATCATGATATGGTTACAGATGCATTTCATGAATCTATTCCTGCATTTGTTGATGATACTAGGGAAGAACCTAACATTGAACCACAACAGTTTTATGATATGTTAGACTCTGCAAATCAACCTATCTATGAGGGGTGTAGAGAGGGGTTATCTAAACTGTCACTGGCATCTAGGATGATGACAATTAAAAGTGATAATAACCTAACTGAGAATTACATGGATGAATGGGTGAATTATTTAAAGAGTATTTGCCAGAAGATAATCTTTCCGCTGAGAGTTAGTTGCGGGTCTTGGGTTACCATCAGAAATGATTGACGTGTGCATTGATAATTGTATGATTTTTTGGAAAGACGATGATAAGCTGCAGGAATGTCGATTTTGTGGGAAGTCGAGATATCAACCAACTACTAGAAGGACCCATGTCCCATACCAACGTATGTGGTACTTGCCAATCACTGATAGACTGAAACGGTTATACCAATCAGAAAGGACATCGACGACAATGAGATGGCATGCATAACATACAACAGAGGATGGGGAGGTTAGGCATCCGTCAGATGCAAAAGTGTGGAAACACTTTTAGACGGTACATTCTGACTTTGCTAACGAGTGTAGGAATGTCTATCTCGGCTTATGCACTGATGGTTTTAATCCATTTGGTTTGTCTGGGAGACAATATTCTCTATTGCCTGTCATATTGACGCCATACAATCTTCCACCGGAAATGTGCATGCAAAGAGATTTCTTGTTTATGAGTATTCTAGTGCCGGGTCCGAAACATCCAAAGCGATCTCTTGATGTATTTCTGCAGCTTTTGATTCACGAGTTGAAACAGTTGTGGTATACAGGTGTACGGACTTTCGATTATTCACAACAACAAATTTTCAAAATGCGGACAGTGTTATTGTGGACCATTAGTGACTTTCCGGCGTACGGAATGTTATCGGGCTGGACCACACATGGAAGGTTATCTTGTCCATATTGCATGGATCGATCAGATGTTTTTCAACTAAAGCATGGAAGGAAACCATGCTGGTTTGATTGTCATCGTCTCTTTCTTTCCTTGCATCATTCTTACAGAAAGAACAAAAAACTATTCAAGAAGAACAAAGTTGTGCGTGTTCCCCCCAGTGTATATGTCAGGAAACGATTTGTTAGAGAAGATTGATTATTATGGTGCGTAAGAAACATGTACACGTGGGGGCAATTGGCACACTTCGGCAAACATGCCTGACGGATATGGGAGTTGTCATAATTGGCACAAAAATAGTATCTTCTGGGAGCTTCCATATTGAAAAGATCACCTATTACGGCACAACCTTGATGTGATGCACATCGAGAAATTTTTTTTTTGATAACGTCATGAATACGATTTTGAATGTGCAGGGAACGGGTAAGAGTAAAGAAAATTTCAAATCAAGGTTGGACTTGGCCAAAATATGCGGAAGAAGCGAGTTGCATATTACAAGAAAAGGAAAATGACCTATTCCGATCTTTCGCTTGTCCGGGAATGCAAAACAAACGTTGTTTGACTGAGTTGCTTTAGAAGTAAAATTTTATGATGGGTATGTGTCCAAATTCTCAAGATGTATAGAGCAAGGAAAAAAAATTACTGGTATGAAGAGCCACGATTGTCATGTATTCATGCAGCGACTATTACAGTTTGTATTACTTGAGCTCTTACCGACACTTGTCCACGAAGCAATTGCGGGTAAAATAGTAGTGAAGTTTTAATTAGTCTTGTCTCATTAATTAATTATATATGTGTCTAATACTAATAAACCATACATTAATTTCAGGCATTGGAGCATTTTTCAGAGATCTATGCATACGAACACTTACAGAGGAGGGCATAATGCAATTACATAATAATATCCCAGTGTTATTGTGTAACTTAGAAAAAATATTTCCACCATCATTTTTTGACGTGATGGAACATCTTCCGATTCACCTACCACATGAAGCAGCTCTTGGAGGTCCCGTGCAATTTCGATAGATGTACCCGTTCGAGCGATTTATGGGACATCTAAAAAGAAAGGCAAAAAATCTTGCAAAAATGGAAGGATCAATCGTTGCAGGAAGTTTGACAGAGGAAACCTCTCACTTCACTTCATACTACTTTAGCCCAACCGTCAAAACAAAAAAACCCGTCTTAGACGATATGACGATGGAAGAGTTGCACCAACATATAACGTTGAGGTCCCATATATCTTCGCGCAAATAGGAAGACTTGGTGGAAAGCTGAAAAAAGTTTGGTGGGAAGACCATAAATATTCTCGTGCGGCTCACAATTATATATTGCGAAATTGTGAGCGAGTATAGCCGTCTGAGAGGTACAGTTTCATTTATTTCATATTTTCATATAAATCTAACAAGAGATATGTTTTTTGTTACAAAAAAAAATTTCTATAGTGAATTCGATAGGCAAATGCGAGAAGATGACGGATGTGTAGCTGCTAAGGTGCGATCGATCTTCGAAAGTGACTTCAAAGAACCTCATGCTAATTGGACACAAACTCCAAAAATTGTGTGTCACCGGTGGTTTGAGACATTTGCCGTAAGTTTTAAAATTTTATTTATTTCAAAGTCTTTATTTGTTATATTTTTATCAACATAACACTTTTTTTTTTGTAGCAAGCTTATCACTGGGATTCTGCGATTACATCGCTGGTTCGCAAAGAGTTTGAGGACAAGTTGAAGGGTCGCATGTGTGACCAGGTGGGACGATGGAAGAGCAAGTGGAAAAAAGAGGGCGACAATGCGATGCCTAAGTGGTTGGATCCTGAGGTCTAGAAAGGCCTCGTGGCGTATTGGTTGTATCCGGCGAGTGAGACTAAGAGCGGGAATGCTCGAGCAGCCCGGCTCTCTAATTCTGATGGAGACGGGTATCATAAGTATCGTTCGGACAGCTTTCGTTTAAAGCCCGAGCACGAAAGATAGTAAGTTTTTTTAAAAGTTATTTAATTTTTTAATTAAATATGATAGTAATTATTTATATACTTAGGCTGAGAACCGTGGAGGCGATACGATTCTGGATTTGCTAGCGGTTCTTGAAGAGACAAAACGGAGACCGGATGGATCGTTTGTCGATGGGAAATCGGAGAAGATCTACAATGACGTCACTTCCAGGATGCAGGAGCTGACTCAGAATTTTGATTGTGATGATCCCGAGAGCACTGCATATGTCTTTCTGGCCATGAAAAACAAAATTTTTACTGAGGTATGTCTATAAAATTGTTGTAAATGTTTTTAATTATGTTTATAATAAATTACAATCAAATTTTCTTTTCAGGTCGCTCCTGGTAAAAAAGGGAGAATTTATGGTGTCGGTTTCCTGCAATCGAAGATTGACTCTTGTACTTCTTCAGCTTCGTATTCATCTCAATCCCGACAGGATTCGGAAGCTCTTCAGAGTATCATTCAGTCCCAGGCGAATATTATCGCAAGTCAGAGTCAGCAAATGTCTAAGTATGATAAGCTTTTAGCTACTTGGGCACAAAGGATCCGGAATTGGCAAGGCTCGTTCGGGAAGAGTTAGGAGATGACGCCGGTTCTGGTAGCGGAACCGGAACCGGAACCGGACCATCAGAAAGCTTTTATTTATTTTCTTTTGAATATTAAGAATTTTAATTTTATTTGGATTTTATTATTTATTTTAATTTAATTAGATTTTAATATTTATTTTATTTTTAATTAAAAACGATTTTAAATTTAATTATTTTAAATAATTCCCTCGCAAATTTGCGAGGGATTTGAGATGAATATTGTTTATGTCGTCGAATTTCCCTCGAAAAAATCGAGGATTGCTACATTTTTGCGACAAACATTTTGCGAGTAAAATTATTACACGCTAATCCGTCGCTTAATTGCGATGCATTTGCGAGGTGTTTTGTGCGACAGATTAACTATTGCGACCAGCGATTAGCGACGAATAGGTATGCGTCGTAAATACGTCGCTATACCAGTTTTGCGACGGATTTGCGATGAATATTTCCATCGTAAGTCTTTTGTTTTCTTGTAGTGCCTGCGGATCGATCTTGAACATACTACGATTGCATTTAACCGTGCACTTGCCGTAAGATCGGGTTAAACTCTCGAGACTACTTTCTAGTAGTGCTCAGGTAAAACCTGAGACGAGGTGAAACAAATTCTCTTATCAAGTTTTGGCGCCGTTGCCAGGGACTGTAACAATAGCCATAGAGATTTAGTCTGAATCTGAGACTAGGTTTTTTTTATTTTATTTTATTTATTTTTTAATTTTGTTTAATTTTCGTTTTCGAACTTTTAAGTTTTTAGACTTAAGGATGGACCATTTGATGAACTAGATAGATGAAAATGTGATGCAAGCAATACAGACAATAGGCATGACCGACGAGCCAACGAGCTGCAGAAACCGCACGGGCATACAACCACCACCAGTGGGAGATATCGAGTACGAAATCAAAGTCAACTTGATTGACATGGTCCGAGGGGAGAAGTTTCACGGCCTATCAACGGAGAACCCTATAAGGTATCTGGATCACTTTGACAAGTTGTGCGATATGGTAAAAATAAACGGTATCTCTGAAGATGCACTGAAGATTCGTTTATTCCTATTTTTACTTGGGGGTAAAACACATCAGTGGGAAAAGAGCATTCCATCGCAGACCGTTACAACGTGGAGTCAATGCTGAAAAACTTTCCTAAAAAAGTTCTAATCGAACGCTAGGACAGCTCATTGGAGGAATGAGATATCAAACTTCACACAACAAAGCACCGAGAACTTCGGAGAAACATGAGAAAGAATTATGGAATACACGAGACAATGCCCTCTTCATGGGTTTAGTGACGAGCGTTTTCTAAGCATATTCTATAGAGGGGTGACACCCAAATATTGTATGTTACTCGATGTAGCTAACCATGAAACCTTCTTGGGGCAAGATGCACATCATGGAATGACATTGGTAGAGAACCTAGCCGAGAGTGACAGCAGCTATGGAGAGGAGTACATGGCATGAGCAGATACGTCGAGTCCCATGAGGAAGAGAAGAAACTGACTACAGAGGCGATACATGAAAAGTTGGATGCCATTCTGAAATCAACGCAAGGATATGTTTGTCTCGACAAAAGGTTTTCAAGTGACCAAATGAATCATCTGGAAGGTTTTGTTCTGGAGCGCTGTCACGAAAAACAGCATCACCAATCCATAGAGACCGATGGTAATCCTGGAGAAATCAACGAACGCCAACATTGACCAGAGCGTCGACTACACAAGATCGACGCCGATATATTAGGGAAGCCTGTTGAGGGGCAACATCGATCAGGAGAGATTGATGCTTTTTCAGATGGAAACATTGAGCAACACCATCGACCAGGAGCGGTCGATGGTATTGCTGGGACTATCAAAGAAGAGAGTATCAAACGGAACATCGATCGTACACCATCGATGCTATGTCTACAGTAACCGTCAAACAAACCCATCGATCCAGTCCGGTCGATGTTTTACCTGGGGGCAGCAAAGAGACAAGTTTTCTAACGATCGGGACGAGTAAACTTGAAGAGGTGATTCAGAACATTCTAGATGGGGGATTTTAACGGGGTGTCATGGATCGACATACGGAGGATATTTCGCTACATTCAAGACGGTGGCTAAAGTTCTACAAGATGGGTTTTGGTGGTCAACTTTAGTTAGAGACACTCACCGATTTATTCTCGCTTGTGACGCATGTCAAAGGAAAGAAAACATAAGCCAGAGAAACAAGATGCCTCAAAACCCGATAATGGAAGTAGAAGTCTTCGACGTATGGGGAATCGATTTCATGGGACGTTCTCGTGGCTGTGGATTACGTATCTAAATGGGTAGAAGCAGTAGCATGTCCAGCAAACGACGTGAAGGTGGTCCTAAAACTTTTTAAGAGCATCATATTCCCGTAATTTAGAGTTCCGAGAGTGGTGATTAGCGACGGAGGAACACACTTCATTAACAGAACCTTCGATAAACTCCTACAGAAGAATGGTATAAGACACAAGGTGGCAACCCCATATCACCCTCAAACAAGCGAACAAGTGGAAATCTCGAACCGAGAAATCAAAGCAATCTTGGAGAAAATGGTGAATGTTTCAAGGAAGGATTGGTCGCTTAAGCTAGACGATGCTTTATGGGCTTATCGAACAACTTTCAAGATTCCTTTCAACCTTCTCTATGGGAAGTCATGTCATTTGCCAGTAGAGATCGAGTATAAAGCTATGTGGGCTGTCAAGATGCTAAACTACGATATCAAAACCGCGGCGAAGAAACGACTCATGCAACAGAACGAGCTAGACAAAATTCGCCTAGATGCTTATGAGAATGCTCGAATATACAAGGACAAGATGAAGGCATTTCACGACAAGAAAATACTTCGACACGATTTCAAGGAAAACGATCAAGTCTTACTATTTAACTCCCGTTTAAAGTCGGTGACACCTTTTGGAGCTATATATAGAACTATGGGATAAAAATGGAAAAAGTTTCAAGGTGAACGGGCAGAGATTGAAACTATATATCAGTTGTGAAGTTATTCCCGAACAAGAAACCAGAGACTTGGGAGATCCCACAGAGCTTTAGGACGAGTCCAAAAATCACTAGGACGGTAACACCATCAAGCTCAACAACGTTAAACGATCGCACTTGAGAGGCATTCTCATGTTATTCTTTTGTAAATATTTTGCTAACCTTTCAATTTCTTGCATATTTTAGTTCTAATGGTCGAACAGGTCACTCGAGATTCGAAGAACATTTTCAAAATAATAAAATTCAGCGTCCATGAAGAGCATCAATCCTGGACGGTTGATACCAGAACGGACAGCATGGTCGGACGATCGACGCGTTTCCTAGCTGACAACGAAGACCGTCGACGCAAGCATCGAGCATGGCCCATCGATGCCCCTCCTGAGAATCCACGTCGAGCAAGAGCGTCGGACGTGGCCCATCGATGCTGACTCACCGGACAGAAAAGAAAAGTTTGGTTTATGCGAATTGCAAAGTATAGGAAGCTTTAGGTCGAATTTGAGCCTTCTAGAAGCTTTTGGGGCACGACCTAGACTCTTACAAGTCTCCTAAAACTCTATATAAACACATGTAGCCTCCTTTATAAGGGTTCCCACTTTTTGCACCATTTTGTAGCCACCACCTAAAGAGAGAAATTCTCAAACACTCTTGTTCTTAAGTTTCATTTATGTTTATGCATTACTTCTTCTTCTTCTTCTGTCTCTTTGTTTTCTTTTACTGTTTTTATTTATAGTTTATTATGTCTTCTATCTCATATACTTCCGTCACTCTCAGAGTAATGAGCGAGTAGATCCTTTAGATCTTGGGGGTGGAGATCGGTGATTGATATATCATGGATTTTACCCGTTTTTAGCCATGATATAAGTCGTTTTATCGAGTCTTTCTAGTGCTTTTTCTATCATTTTAGAGTCTTTTCAGGTTTTAGCACGTTTGGGACGAAATTGGAGATTTTGGAGACATTTGGAGCCTTTTTGGAGCAAACCGAAGAAAGTACCCGTTTTGAAGCATGAGTATCGATCGACACCATCCCGGTATCGATCGATACCGACGCAACTGACGCGGAGATAGATATCCAAGGACGAGAATTCTCGCCAAAAGAAGCCCAATACTTTCCCTTATTTACAAAAAGGCCCAGCTCGTGTTTTTAGACCTATTTAAGCAAACTTTTAACCATTAGGTTAGGGAGATTTGGACAGACTTTTACTTTTCACTTTTATTCTGGAGCCACCATTGAGATTTGAGAGCTTTTGTGAGGGAGACGGATCCAAGACTTTGTTCATCATAGAGAAGATCCCGAACCCTAGTTTTTATTCCTTTGTTTAATTCCATGATTTATTCAGTTATGTTATTTGTTTCATCTATCATGTCTGAGTAGTCTCATTTTAGGTTTAGGGATTTCTCATATGGATTTCTCTGATTTATGATAATTGATTTGTTAGGGTTCAAAATCTGAATAGTTCTTCACCATAGGTTGTTCTCAAAGCTATTTCTAACCTGATCACTTAGAACATAGAACCTAGATTAATCGATTAGGCACGACAAAGGCAATTGAGTAATTTGATAAAACCTAGGGTGAGCAATTGGATTATCTGCAAAGAGATTTGGTTTAATCGAATTGTGAACATATCAAACTTGAATTGATTGCTGGTTTACTGTGTAGGATTTGCAAAGAGATTTGGAATTTTAGACTTTAGACTTAGTTAGTTTTCGCAACGACAGTTGGTTAACTATACTTTCGTGTTTGAGTTCAAGAACGCCGCTTAATTGAATTGAACTTTAACTGATTAATTTATTATTTATCATTGATCTCCTGAGAATTTCCCTGAGCCTAGTTTCCCCTCATATAAATCAACCTAAGTTTAATTCGATCATTTGTTTTCTCATCAATCATTTGTTTGCTTAGCACAATCTGCATCTTTCATCTATTGCGTGAGTTTTCTTGAGTCCTTGTGTTCGACCCCTGATATACTGCAGCAACTGCTTTAGTACTTTTAGGGTATTAATTTGAGCATATCAAATTTGGCGCCGTTGCCGGGGACTCTAAAAATTCACCATTAGAATTTTAGTTGTCGATTTTGTCTAAGTTCGTCGTCAGTATCGATCGATACTCCATTGGTATCGATCGACACTGAACGTCTGTTTTTAAATTTTGGTTACTTATCTTCTCGTTTTCTTTTGATTTTCAGGTGTATGCATCAGCGTACCACCAGGAGAACGAAGAACACACCACTGATCAATCTCTCCAACTCAGAGCTAGCAGAGCTTGAACGCACGAGTCGAACAAGGAAAAGAACTACAGTTGAGATGGATCTTCCACAAGGTTTGGTGCATGATGAGGAAGGTGAACAACTACCTCCCCCACAACAACCCCAAGCTGTTGCTGAACGGACACTTGGCGATTACAACCGACCGGATCAATTCTATGCAAATCGTGCAGCGATCCATATTCCGACTTTCCAGAGAAATGACTTTGAGCTGAAGCCTGCTTACTTCGCTCTTGTGGGACAGCACCCCTTCACAGGCCTTTCTCATGAACACCCTATGGATCACATTGAGAAATTTGAAGATTTGGTCACTAGCATGAAGTACAATGGTGTACCACATGAATATCTCTTTTGTAAGCTCTTTCCATACTCACTTGGTGGAGAGGCAGCTTACTGGCTGAAGCAGCTACCTCCCGGATCTCTCGCTACTTGGAACGAGACCAAGAACGCATTCCTGAACAATTTCTATGACGATGCGAGATCGGAGGAGCTCAGGAACAAGCTCTTTCAATTTTCTCAAGGTCCAACAGAAGCACTCAAGGCTGCTTGGGTGCGATTCAGATCCTACCAGAGAGACTGTCCGCATCATGGTTTCAGTCAAGTTCAACTGCTCGGGATCTTTTACAGAGGAATTGATTGGCGGTATCAGATGGCACTGGATTCTGCAAGCAACGGGAACTTCAACACTAGAATTCCCACTGATGCTGTGAAGCTGATTGAAAACTTGGCGTCTAGCAATAGCACCAAGAATGCTGATTTCGAGCGGAAGAGGCTCGCTAGTGTTGCTGACAGTTCGCAGATTGCTGAGGTTCAGGCGAAGCTGGACACGATGCACAACCTCTTAGTGGGAAAGACGAAGAAGGCTGTACATTTTGCTGAGGAAGTAGCGAACATTGAGGATGAGGCAGAGGATGTTAACTACATTGGTGGTTCTGGTTTTCAGGGTCAGCGATTTGGTTACAACAACAACCGAAGCTTCAACAACAATCAGCAAGGTGGTTACAAATCTGGTGGTAACCAATCTGGTTTTGGTGCCACACAATTCACCCAAAAACCACTTCAGAATAGTGATTTCGTTCGCCAGTACGGTAATTCATCTTACCAACCGCTTTCCCCGAGGTCTACAGAAAGTAAGACAGAGATCCTTTTGGAACAGATTCTGCAGGGACAACAAAGGATGACTGGAGAGTTTAATGGGAAGCTGGATAAAGTGTATATCGACCTGAATGGCAAGATTGAGGCGTTGAATCTGTCGCAGAAGAAGCTTGAAACTCAGATTGCTCAGACCGCAGCTGCTGTGAAAAGACAAGAGGGATTTCTACCAGGAAAGACTGAAGATCCAAGAGCCCACATCAATGCCATAAGTCTGAGAAGTGGTAAAGTGGTGGAATCAGGAGTTGGGCAAGCTCCAATAGCTGATGATCTCGTCGATTTTGCTGGAGACGACGAGTGGGATGCTGAAAATCCCAGCGTATCGATCGACACTCCTCCAGTATCGATCGATACCAAGACAAATCCGAATGAAGGCGCTGAACCTGTCAAGGAAAGGGTTTACAAACCGAAGTTACCCTATCCTATCACTCCTAAGCTGACCAAAAAGGAGTGGGAAGATGCTAGATGCAAGGTTATGTTGGACAAGCTGGTAGTTGAGCTTCCTTTTGTTGATGCTATCAAAACTTCTTCTGCATTCAGAAGGTACGTGAAGCGGATGGTATCCAGCAACTTCAGTCTCAGTGAAGGTGTCGCTATGCTTTCAGCCGAGTGCAGTAATATTCTCACCAACACGATCCCTAAGAAACTTCCAGATCCAGGTAGTTTTGTGTTGGATTGCACTTTTTTCACAGAGCGTTTTGCGCGCTCTCTTTGTGATATTGGATCAAGTGTGAATCTTATGCCGCACTCCGTTGCTAAGAGAATGGGAATGAGTGATTACCAGCCTACACGGATTTCATTGGTCCTTGCTGATCGTTCAGTACGTCTACCAGAGGGGCTTCTCGAAGATGTACCTGTTAAGATTGGAAATTGCTTGATTCCGATTGATTTCATCGTGTTGGAGTACGATGCCGAGCCTAAGGATCCTCTTATCCTAGGCAGACCATTCCTTGCTACTGCTGGTGCTCTGATAGACTGCAAGAATGGACAGATTACTCTGAACGTTGGTGATTTGGTAATGTCCTTCAGCATGGAGAAAATCATGAAACGACCAACCATCGACGGGCAAACCTTCTGTGTTGATACATTCAGTGACATTGCAGAGGAGTATTTTCTGGGGAAACATCCTGAGGATCCACTAGAGCGAGCACTGGTTCATACTGAAGGGTCAGAGTTGGGTTTTGATGATGATGCTGCTGGTTATGTTAGAATCCTCGACAGTGCAGAGCCAGTATCGATCGATACCACAGGAGGTATCGATCGACACCACGTGTGTGCAGTGGAAAGTTTAGGCGAAATTCCTAAACAAGTCAGTGTTTCTGGGGATTGGAGTGAGGAAAAGGCACCAAAGATTGAGCTCAAACCACTTCCAGCCGAGCTACGGTACGTTTTCATTGGCCCTAATTCGACATATCCTGTTATTGTCAATTCTTCTTTGAACAATGCGGAGGTCACTTTACTGCTGAGCAAGCTGCGCAAGTATCGCAAAGCTCTCGGCTTTTCTCTTGATGATATTGCAGGTATCTCTCCCGACCTATGCATGCACAGGATCTACTTGGAAGATGAGTCAAAGTCATCGATTAAATGTCAGAGACGGTTGAACCCGAACCTGAAGGAAGTTGTCAGGAAAGAAGTGATGAAACTGTTAGAAGCTGGGATCATTTATGCAATCTCAGATAGTTCTTGGGTCAGTCCAGTTCATGTTGTGCCTAAGAAAGGCGGTATCACAGTGGTGAAGAATGAAAAGAACGAGTTGATCCCGACAAGGACTATCACTGGTCACAGGATGTGTATTGACTACAGAAAGTTGAACGCTGCTACACGGAAGGATCATTTTCCTTTGCCTTTTATTGACCAGATGTTGGAGCGCTTGGCTAATCACCCATACTACTGCTTTCTTGATGGGTATTCAGGCTTTTTCCAGATTCCCATTCACCCAGAGGATCAAGGGAAGACAACTTTTACATGCCCTTATGGCACTTTTGCGTATCGCAGAATGCCGTTTGGACTATGTAACGCTCCTGCCACTTTCCAGAGATGCATGATTTCAATCTTCACTGATATGATTGAGGAGTTTATGGAGATATTCATGGATGATTTCTCTGTTTATGGGTCTTCGTTTAAGGATTGTCTGGATAATTTGTGCAAGGTTCTACAGCGATGTGAATAGAAGCATCTGGTTCTGAATTGGGAAAAGTGTCACTTCATGGTACAAGCTGGGATTGTTTTGGGACATAAGGTTTCAGAGAAGGGGATTGAAGTTGATCAGGCCAAGGTTCAGGTCATCTCGAGTTTGCAACCTCCACGGTCAGTTTCAGAGATCCGAAGTTTCCTGGGTCATGCTGGTTTCTACAGGAGATTTATGAAGGATTTCTCAAAAATTGCTCGACCTCTCACTGCCCTGTTGTGTAAGGAAGTGCAATTTGACTTCACCCCCGCTTGTTATGCTGCTTTCAAGGCCATCAAGGCCGCGCTAGTGAGTGCCCCTGTTGTTCAACCTCCGGATTGGAATCTGCCTTTTGAGGTCATGTGCGATGCGAGCGATTTTGCTGTAGGTGCTGTGCTGGGTCAGAGGAAGGAAAAGAGGCTGCATGTCATTTACTATGCCAGCCGTACATTGGATGATGCACAACGCAACTACAGTACTACCGAGAAAGAGCTCCTAGCAGTTGTGTTCGCTTTTGAGAAATTCAGATCTTATTTGGATGGAAGCAAAGTAGTCGTGCACACTGATCATGCTGCTCTTAGATACTTGTTTCAGAACAAAGACCTCAAGCCTCGTCTGTGTCGTTGGGTACTTTTGCATCAGGGCTTCGATATCGAAATTAAGGACAAGAAAGGGATAGAGAATGGAGTTGCAGATCACTTGTCGCGAATAAAGATAGATGGGGACATGCCTATTGATGATTACTTACCAGAGGAACGCATCTATTTCATTGCTACAGAGGACCGGGCTGAATTTTCGAAAAATTTCGAATTCTCTGACAATCTGAGAATCAGTATCGATCGATACCACCTGGGTATCGATCGACACCCTTCGGCGGATCACATAATTTTGTCGACAGATGGCATCAGTTCTTATGCTGCCTATTCAGCTGCTGTGACAACCGTTTCCAGGCCTTGGTATGCTGACATCGCCAACTTTTTAGCAACAGAAACTGAGCCGAATCACACGACACCTTATGAGAGGAAAAAGTTTCTGCGAGAGGTACGGCGTTTCTTCTGGGATGAACCTTATCTGTATAAGCATTGCTCTGATGGTCTTTACAGAAGATGTTTGGCTGAGTCTGAGGTTCCAGACGTTCTTTTCCACTGCCATGGTTCTGAATATGTTGGGCATTTCGCAACTTTCAAAACAGTTTCTAAGGTTCTGCAAGCCGGTTTCTGGTGGCCGACTATGTTCAGAGATGCTAATGCTTTTGTTGCTCAGTGCGATACTTGTCAGCGGAGAGGGAAGATCGTAAGCGACATGAGATGCCACAAAACTTCATCCTTGAGGTTGAAGTTTTTGATTGCTGGGGCATTGACTTCATGGGACCTTTTCCCTCGTCGCACAAGAACGAGATACATTTTGGTTGCTGTTGACTATGTCTCCAAGTGGGTGGAAGCGATTGCTAGTCCAACCAATGATCATACGGTGGTTCTTAAGCTGTTTAAGACCATCATCTTCCCGCGGTTTGGGATCCCGCGAATCGTCATCAGTGATGGTGGCAGTCACTTCATCAACAAGGTTTTCGAGCGGTTGTTGAAGAAGTACGGGTTAATCATCGTGTTGCTACACCATATCATCCTCGAGACAAGTGGACAAGTTGAGGTTTCAAACAGGCAGATCAAGGAGATTCTTGAGAAGACGTGGGTACTTCAGCGGAAGGACTGGTCTACTAAACTGAATGATGCGCTCTGGGCATACAGAACTGCTTTCAAAACACCGCTGGGGACTACGCCATTTCACCTGCTGTATGGAAAAGCATGTCATCTTCCTGTTGAACTTGAGCATAAAGGAATCTGGGCGACAAGGCTACTCAACTACGACATCAAACCTGCTGCTGAGAGAAGGTTGATTCAGTTGAATGAGCTTGATGAGATCAGATATCACGCCTATGAGAACTCGAAGTTATACAAAGAACGAACCAAGGTCCATCATGATAAGAAGATCCTTATCCGACACTTCGAGCCAAACGACCAGGTCCTTCTTTATAACTCTCGTTTACACTTATTTCCTGGAAAACTTCGTTCTCGTTGGTCAGGTCCTTTCACTGTCAAGGAAGTGCGACCACATGGTGCAATAGTGCTGCTTAATTCGTCAGGAGACGAATTCACTGTGAATGGGCAAAGGGTCAAACATTATTGGGCGAAAGCCGAAATTCCAGCAGGACAGATCGTGCCTCTGGCTAATCCACCCATCGCCTAACCGTCATTAAAGTCAGACTCGTGACATTAAACAAGCGCTCAGTGGGAGGCAACCCACTGGTGATTCTGTACATACTAGTTTTGGTTTTTGGTTTTTGCTAATTTTCGTTTTTAGTTTTCTTAGTAACAGATTCGGAGATTGAGTGTCAGTGTCGATCGATACCACTTGGGTATCGATCGATACCCGTCCGCCAGGTAAGTGCCTATATAAACTCCTAGGGCTGGAACTGCATAATCATTATCTTTTATCGCTCGATACACACGAAAAAAAAATCGCCTCTTTTTCTAATTTTCTCACGGTTTTGAGTGATTCTTTCGCCTTTTCCACTTTATTTTTCGCCTGCATTAACAATATCTATCCCGTTCAATCGATTACACAAGGTAACATCTCGATTTTGCAATTTTTCATTCCATGGAATCAATTTTTAGGTTTGAGATTCTGGCCTCTTAAACTTGTTTTTATGGTTGAATATTGGATAATCGGGTTGATCTAGGCCTAGTCGAACCTTGCCTTGCATGTATTTGTCATTAGTTACAACTTGTGTATCGATCGATTCGGATTGTTCTTCGCGAAAACAGTCGATGGTATCGAACGATACCACCTGAGTGTCGATCGACACCCGTACTTAGGCTTGGCGAATTTGGTGATTTTTAACTCTCTGTTTGTGTTTTTGTGTTGTTTATGCAGATGCCTCCAAGAAAGAAGTCGCGCAACGACGAAGGGACGAGCTCTACTCCTCACCAATTCAGATTGCTGGATGCCGTTGAGATTTTCGACGGATATGATTGGCGTAGAGGGAAGGTTACAGCGATAATAAATGACGGAAGATATCAGGTGGCTTATGATGAGTCTACTGAGAGATTCTGCGTCACAAGGGACCGGATTCGAGCAGCTATAGGCGAACCATCCGCATCTGGCTCACCTCGAGCCAGACCTTCAGCTGGCCGGCCTCGCGAGCCATCTGCGTCTCAACCGCCTCGTGCATCATCTTCAGGACGCCCCTCTTCCTCTTCCAGACCTACCACCGCTACATCTAGGCCACCTTGGCCTAGAAGAGACGAGAGAGCCAAGATTCGCCTCTCACAGACGTTCGAGGGAGAGTACAAGGCAATTACTGAGAGCGCCGCCTGCACGCAGCGTCCCATTTCTGACACTTGGGATGATTATGACTCCATCTTCTACAATGCATGGCTAGACGTTGAGATCAAGCCGACCAGATTTGCAGACCCTCTTACTATGCGTCATCTGGGATTTGATGTGGAGTTACAGAGACTCCTGGAGAAGATTGGTCTGGGTACTATGTCTACTAGGTGGTATCCTCTTTACCCAGATCTCGTCCGCCAGTTCCTTGCCTCCGTCCGTGTCTACTATACCGGAGAGGCCCCTGTTACTGCACAGCAGGGGGTGCTTACTTTTATGATCCGCGGAGTGAGATACCGTCTTCCCTTCTAGGATCTCTGCAGCATCTACGGTTTCCGTAGAGATTACTCTCGCTGCGAGCTGCCCACCAAGTTCCTGGACGTCCAAAACTTCTGGCGGCATTTCGGACACGGGCAATATCACAGCAAGACGACGACGCAGATGGATATCCGCCACCCAGTCTTGCGATGCCTAGCTCGGATTCTGAGCAACACGCTGATGTGCAAGATGGAGCCCAAAAAGATGCGGGTATCTGAGCTGATTGTGATGTCTATGGCCATTGGAGACATTATTGATGATGAGGAGTATGAATGGCCTGAGCTGGATCTTGCAGTTAACTTGGGTGCAGTAATCGCACATCACCTGGAATCACTGAAGGTGAAACCTTTCACCTCGCACGGCAAGAGTGGCAAGACTTCAGGGCGCGCCAAGTCAGAGTCTGTGGGTAGCCTTCTCACTCCCATCTTTCTGCATTTCGGGATTGACGTTTCGAGCTGTTCGATCGTCTCTACTCGAGCTGTGATGGATGAGCCGCATTTAGAGCATCTGCGCTGGCTTAAGCCAGGACGACGTTGGGTTTTCAGCACCTCTCAGGGGGACTTCCTCGTCCAGCTGCCCAACACGGATTTGACGGACATAGGTTCAGATGCGTCCAAGCTGCTGTTCACTCCTTCTCAGGCAGACATGGTCCGCGCGCCAGTCACTCGGCGACGCGGTATGCCCTCCGGATCTCACACTGCTGCTGCTGACGAAGACACGCCTACGCCTGCCTCTCCTGCACCTCCGCCTGCTCCTGCACCAGCTCCTACATTTCCTGCTGCTCCATCGATGGACCTGGAACCTTTTCAGCAGTACGTTGTTCAGAGTCTTCAGGCGATTTGGAGCACCATTTCTCGTTGCAGCTGCATGACTCCATCGACTTCTTGCTCGCGCCGCACTGCACCTGCTGCCGGACCATCACGCATAACTGGTGGTGATGACACCGACTATGACTCCGAGTATTCGGAGGATTAGTCATCTCTCTCTCTGATTTTTATGTTTTCTCTTTTTCATTTTTTTTTTTTTTTTTTCTTTTGCTTTGTTTTGAACTAATGTCAGTTTCTCTTATGTATGGACGCAAATGGTTTAACGTTTATGATCTTTTGTTATCTCTAACTCGTGTCTGAATGTATCTCAGTTTCTAACTCGGATCATCTAACACAGTCCGATCATTCACGCAGAAAGAAGTTTTTCTTCACGGTTTCCGCCTGGTATCGATCGATACCACCATGGTGTCGATCGATACCACTCGCCTGTGGTAACACCTCTCGTTCTTCATCTTACCATTTTTCTCCATTTATTTTTCTTTCACCTTCTCTAGGCCTGATAAACACTGGGGACAGTGTTGTTTAAGTCTGGGGGAGATAGTTACTGACATTGTGTTTTGTTTTTTTATTCAAAAAAAAAAAAAAAAAAAAAAGAAAAATGTGTTTTTCGTGTCAAAACAACTTAGAGATTCCTGGACTGTGCCTGGTTTTGTTGTGCTGGTTTTTGTTTTTGAGTGACCACTGTTATAGGATTAGTTTCAGTTCGACTAATGAAAAATCCAAGGGATAACCAGCCAGCTAGAAATCACCGATGTCTCCAGCAAGGTTCTTCACAAGCTTTAGCCAAATTTTGCACCTCATCTACGCGGTTAGTGTTCTTAGAGCTTGATTCATCATTCATATCTGGCTAAGGAACCCATCATGCTTGAAAATTGTGGTATATCTCTCCCGTAAAAATTGTTGGATACATATTTGCGTTAAAACAGGTAAAATCTATATAAAAGATGAAATGATTTCCGCCGAGTAGAGGGGTAGGAAAATTTCTTATGACCCCATTATTCTACTTGGATAAGGAATGATCACACAAAGGCCTGAAGTGAGGGGTAGGAAAATTTCCTATGACCCCATTATTCACCTAAGACTTTTGATACATTGAGAGGGTAAGAACCGGGGATTCGGTAGCAAACACTATCAATACTCGCGTGTCGGACCTTGATTTGTATATGCTGTTCAGATAAACCTGCGCTGTTGAAATCTAATGAGAACTGATTATGAAATAAGTCTGGGGGAGATAAAGAATACCGGAGAGCAATAAATGTTGTTGAATAAATGGTTCCTTAGCTATGATATTGTATGGACAAGAATCTAGAAAGTTCTTGAACACTGATTGCAGTGATGAAACTGGCGATGAGAGCTTAGATGAATATTTGTGTGAGATAATAAGTGAAGTCCTGGGAAGTTGGGGTTCCTACGGAGAAGTACATGGTGGTTAGATCTGGAGCTGATCAGGCAGCAATGGGCGCTTGGGAAAAAGGGTCATTACAGCGATTTCGGTAACAGGTCAGGTCTCTAAGTTTTTTCAAACCTCTTTCTCTAACTTAGTTTTCTGTTTTGCTTGAGGGCAAGCAAAAGGCTAAGTCTGGGGGCGTGATATATCATGGATTTTACCCGTTTTTAGCCATGATATAAGTCGTTTTATCGAGTCTTTCTAGTGCTTTTTCTATCATTTTAGAGTCTTTTCAGGTTTTAGCACGTTTGGGACGAAATTGGAGATTTTGGAGACATTTGGAGCCTTTTTGGAGCAAACCGAAGAAAGTACCCGTTTTGAAGCATGAGTATCGATCGACACCATCCCGGTATCGATCGATACCGACGCAACTGACGCGGAGATAGATATCCAAGGACGAGAATTCTCGCCAAAAGAATCCCAATACTTTCCCTTATTTACAAAAAGGCCCAGCTCGTGTTTTTAGACCTATTTAAGCAAACTTTTAACCATTAGGTTAGGGAGATTTGGACAGACTTTTACTTTTCACTTTTATTCTGGAGCCACCATTGAGATTTGAGAGCTTTTGTGAGGGAGACGGATCCAAGACTTTGTTCATCATAGAGAAGATCCCGAACCCTAGTTTTTATTCCTTTGTTTAATTCCATGATTTATTCAGTTATGTTATTTGTTTCATCTATCATGTCTGAGTAGTCTCATTTTAGGTTTAGGGATTTCTCATATGGATTTCTCTGATTTATGATAATTGATTTGTTAGGGTTCAAAATCTGAATAGTTCTTCACCATAGGTTGTTCTCAAAGCTATTTCTAACCTGATCACTTAGAACATAGAACCTAGATTAATCGATTAGGCACGACAGTGCAATTGAGTAATTTGATAAAACCTAGGGTGAGCAATTAGATTATCTGCAAAGAGATTTGGTTTAATCGAATTGTGAACATATCAAACTTGAATTGATTGCTGGTTTACTGTGTAGGATTTGCAAAGAGATTTGGAATTTTAGACTTTAGACTTAGTTAGTTTTCGCAACGACAGTTGGTTAACTATACTTTCGTGTTTGAGTTCAAGAACGGCGCTTAATTGAATTGAACTTTAACTGATTAATTTATTATTTATCATTGATCTCCTGAGAATTTCCCTGAGCCTAGTTTCCCCTCATATAAATCAACCTAAGTTTAATTCGATCATTTGTTTTCTCATCAATCATTTGTTTTCTTAGCACAATCTGCATCTTTCATCTATTGCGTGAGTTTTCTTGAGTCCTTGTGTTCGACCCCTGATATACTGCAGCAACTGCTTTAGTACTTTTAGGGTATTAATTTGAGCATATCAGTGATGGGATCTACTGATTAGAGATTGATGTTTTCTGTTCTTAACCGATTGACTACCTTGTATATGTTCCTAAGGGTAGATTTACTCGCTGGGAGTTGTCTAAGAGCTTGGTCTAATCTGTTGGGCGTGACCAAGTGTTTCGGGAATTCTTTATACCACGAAAGTGGATAGAAGAATTTTAGATCTACATACTCGGAATCCTAGTCGATCGATACATCTATTCTTACTTGTGAGCTTATCTAAATTAGCTTTGATCAAGTTAGATTAACATCTTAGAGTCTTGATGCCCTGAAAGTGGATTAAGATCTTGGAACTAAGAATGTTAGGGGATTAGCTACTTTGTGTAATTGCAATTGCTGGTCAGTCCGGTCGATGACGAGATCGTTCTCAATGCTTGTAAGAGCACCACGAGAGTGAGTTCTTACAGAGAGTTTGACATACCACGAAAGCGGACTAATCTATATACGAAATCTCTAGACCAATAGATACTAACGAAGGGTTAAAGAACATCAATTCTCATATTAGAAGATTTTCGGATTCATTCTCATTCACTCTTGGGATCGTTTTCTTTATTATTGTTTAATCGTTATTTAATTTCAGCTATTTTTAATACAATTTAATTTACGTTATTTAAATTCCGCAATTTCTTTTACGCATTTTATTTTCTGTTATTTATATTTTCGTAATTTATTTTCTGCAATTTAATTTCCGCACTTTAATTTATGCACTTTTATTTTATGTACTTGATTTTCAGCTATTTATTTTATGCAATTTAATTCAGTAATTTAATTATTGCTTATTTATTTTTATGCACTTTAGATAATTATTGTTCACATATGTACTCTCTGTATAGTTGTTCTCAATCCCTGCAGATCGATCCCTAACATATTACGATTGCATTTAACCGTGCACTTGTGGTAAGATCGGGTTAGACTCTCGAGACTACTTTCTAGTAGTGTTCGGGTAAAACTTGAGACGAGGTGAAACAAATCCTCTTATCACAATTATAGAGATTCAGATCAAGGAAGGATCTGGATCATGTGGCATCCCAGTGTAAAGGTTAGCATTCTCTCTTCATCTTTGCATATGATGACTTGTGAACCCTCTCTGCCTGGGTACCAAGACTCTGTCATTGTCTCCTTTGTCTATGCTTCCAATGATGAGGTGTTGAGAAAAGAGTTATGGTTTGAGTTGATGGAATTGTCTAAAGTTGTGAGTGTTCAAGGAAAAGCTTGGTCAATTTTAGGCAATTTTAACCAGATTAAGGATCCAAGTGAACATTCTTCTCCAATATCCAATAAGTTTGAATGTCGACATCAAGATGGAAGCTTTCAGAGATTGTTTAGTTAACTCCGATTTAGCTGATCTAAATTACAGGGGTTCCATTTTCACTTGGTGGAATAAAAGTGAAAGTGCATAACTTGTTGGAACAGGAATCAGTTTACTGGAACAAGGTTGAGGTTACTTGATTGATGCTGACGTGGCTCTTGGAATCGAAGATAAGTATCAAGAAGATATTTGGAGATATTTGGAAGGTTAAGATAAAGGAAAACGTGCACTTGAAGATATATGTGGTAAAGATATGAAAAAAGATATTCTTGAAGATTTATTCATTTTATTTAGGAAAGAATATTTTCCTGTGGGAAATCTGTTGGGACTTATCTCTTAGGTATATGGGTATATATACAAGGGAGAGGTGTGCTGCTAGGGTTAGCCGAAAATAGAGAGAAAAAACGTTTGTATTGTTTCGATCTCAAAGAGAAAAAAACAAAGAGGACTTGCTGGAACACAAGTCTGGTTGTTCTAGATTGTGTATTATTGGTGTTGAGCTAAGGTGTGTCTTAGCGTCGTATAATTTCAGGTCGCGGCTTACTAGATATTGATTGGTGATGAGGTAAAATGTGTCTTAGTCTAGTGTAATCCCAATAAATCATGTTCTTGTTGTAAGATTGACTATATATATAAATCTAGTTGGTACTTTGAGGACGTAGGCACGTTGCCGAACCTCGTTAAACTTTGTGCGTATCATCCATTTACTGCACTTACAAAAAGAACTTCAAATCCGATTGCAAAGAATCTGGATAGGATATTGGTAAATGATGCTTGGCTCCATAACTTCCCTCTGGCATACGGTCTGTTTGAAGAAATGGATTTTTCTGTTCATTCTCCATCAGGAATTATCCTAAATCAGACCAACAGGAAAATACAATTTTTTTGCTAAAGAATCCAGAGTTCATTGAGCTAGTCCAGGGGCAGTGGCTATCTGTCAATGTTTTAGGATCTGATATGTTCAGAGTTTCAGCCAAGTTAAAAGCGTTAAAGAAGCATATCAGGAATTTTAACAAAAATAACTATTCAGATCTTGAGAAGAGAGCTGCTGAAGCTCATGAGATTTTGCTAACTGCTCAACGTAATGTCTTAGCAAACCCAAGCAATCACCTTGCAAACCTTGAAAGGGAAGCGCATAGAAAATGGCTAATTCTGGATAAAGCGGAGGAATCCTTCTTTCATCAGAGATCAAACATCAACTGGATAAAGGAGGGTGACAGTAACACAAGGTATTTCCATCGAATGACATCTTCTAGATAAACTTCAAATCATATTCGTTTTCTTATCTCTGAATATGGTGAAAAAGTGGAGTCGATTGATGGAATCCAGAAATTATGTGTGGATTACTTTGCTGATTTGCTGGAAAATGATGATGGCCCATCTCTGTTTATACAAGACGACATAAATTCTCTTATGACTTTGAAATGCTCGGCTGAAGAAAAAACTTTTCTGGGATCGGTTTTCTCTAGTGAAGAGATCAAGGCTGCTTTCTTTTCTCTTCCAAGTAATAAAAGTTGTGGACCTGACGGTTATTCAGCGGAATTTTTCAAGACTTGTTGGAGTATTGTTGGAGCTGAATGTACACATGCTGTTGCAGAATTTTTTTCTTCAGGAAAGATGCTAAAACAATGGAATGCCACATTTATTGTGCTCATCCCAAAGATTTCAAATGCTCAAAAGACATCAGATTTTAGACCGATATCACTCCTCAACACAGTGTATAAAGTCATATCGAGATTACTTGCATGAAGGCTCAAAGGTCTATTAAATTCGGCGATCTCTCCTTCTCAATCTGCTTTTCTGCCTGGTCGTCTTCTTGCAGAAAATGTCTTGCTCGCAACTGAACTTGTTCAAGGTTATAGTAGGAAAAGTAACAATTCTAAGGGGATGTTGAAGGTGGATCTTCAAAAAGCTTTCGACTCCGTCAGATGGGATTTTATCTTATAAGTCCTACAGGCGCTAAAAGTTCCAGGGATTTTCATAAACTAGATTAGAGAATGTATCACTACCTCCTCTTTTTCGGTTATGTTCAATGGAGTTTCTTCGATCTTCTTCAACAGCAATAAGGGGTTGAGACAAGGAAATCCGCTATCCCCTTACTTATTTGTCCTAGCCATGGAAGTTTTCTCAAAACTTATGACAGCAAGATTTCAAGCCGGCCTCATTGGTTATCATCCCAAAACAGAAATGCTTCAGATTTCTCATTTGATGTTTGCAGATGATGTAATGGTTTTCTTTGATGGAAGGTGTAACTCTCTTCACAGCATTTCAGAAACTTTGAACGACTATGCGTCATGGTCAGGACTGAAAATCAATCCGCAGAAGACAGACTTATTTCTTGCTGGATTAAGTCAAACAGAGTTGACTGAAATTGGCAGATTTGATTTCCCGATGGGCTCTTTACCAATCCGGTACTTGGGTTTGCCCCTCATCTCAAGAAAGCTAAATGTATCTGAATATGCTCCCCTAATAGATAAGATCGTGAGTAAGTTTAAGTCATGGGCTGTCAAAACTCTTTCATTTGCAGGCAGATTGCTACTAATCAGCAGGCAGATTGCTACTAATCAAATCAGTGATCTCAGGGGTTGTTATCTTCTGGACATCAATTTTTAACCTACCAAAAACCTGTATTAAGAAGATTGAAAGTCTCTGCTCCAGGTACTTATGGTCAGGGGATATTGACAGAACAAGAAAAGTAAAGGTTGCATGGTCAAAGATCTGTTTACCAAAAGCAGAAGGAGGTTTAGGATTGAGAAGATTCGCTATTTGGAACACTACTCTCTGTCTTCGTTTTATTTGGATGATGTTCTCTAATAAGAGCTCCTTGGGGGTTGCTTGGCATAGGCATCATAACATTAAAAAAAAAGTGTTTTTTGGACTTACCAGTGAGAAATGGGGACTCGTGGGCATGGAAAAAATTGCTAAATCTCCGAAATCTGTCAAGACAATTTCTAAAGTGTAACATTGGAAATGGTGAGTCTGCTTGGTTTTGGTATGATGTATGGACTCCTTTTGGCAGGCTTCTCGATTTTGTAGGGGACAGAGGACCACAAATGCTAAGGGCCCCTTTGAATGCAACGGTTTCGGACGCTTGGAATGGAGAGGGATGGTCTCTTCCTTCTCCAAGGTCTGAAAATATTCTTGCTTTACAAATCTACCTGGCAGAGATAAACCTTCCAAGTTCATCTGCTAGTCAAGACGCTTATGTTTGGTGTATCAACGACAAAAGTTACAAAGATTTCTCATCATCAAAAACTTGGTTTGTTCTACGCCCAAGAGAGGAGGAGAAGGATTGGGCAGATTGTGTCTGGTTTAAGGGAGCAGTTCTGAAATACTCTTTCAACATGTGGATAGCCCAATTGAATAGGCTACCAACAAAGGACCGATTAATTAATTGGGGAATGAATATCACATCTGTTTGTGGTTTATGTAATTTTCAGGATGAAACAAGAAACCATCCTTTCTTGGATTGCAGTTTCACATCTCATCTTTGGACAGAAAGTTTGAAGAAGCTAGAGATCTATTCACGAGGATTCCACACTTGGTCGACTCTCTTACTTTGGATGAAAGCAAGCTCTCGGAGATCACCTTCAACTCTAAGGAAGCTCTTAACTCAAACCATCATCTTCGTCACTTGGAAGCAGAGAAACAACCTCCTACATAACTCTCAGGTGGTACCATCTTCTTCTATTCTTAGAGAGATTGACAAACTGATTCGAAACACAATCTCAGCAAGATCACATTCTAAAAGATTCAGGAAGCTCATGCAATTGTGGTTGAGTCAAGGATAAAGAGGAGGCATGATATGATTGTTTTTTCTTTAAGTTTATGCATTCTTGTTTTTTACTTCTTTTTTTGGCAAGATATCATGTATTAAGGTTCCACTTGTAAGCCTAAACAATTCATTCCTCGAATGATATTTTACTTCTTACAAAAAAAAAAAAAAACAAACGTACATAATAAGCTTCTTCTTCGTGTGACCCATTTTGACAGGATTCAATGTCGTCGACCTACAAGCTCAATTACACTGTACTCCAATCTCTCGTTTTTTTTTTGCTTTCTGATTCTTTTTTACTCATTTCATCATGAATTAGCGTATGCGTGTTTCTTAAATCTCAGTATTTTTTTTTTCTTCTTCTTTTTCAATTTGGACAAATTTGGTATTAAAAAAAAATATTTTATTTTTGGATTTATGATCGTGCATTGGTTGATTCGAAATTGAGAATGTGAGATACTCTTTTTGTTGGTAGTGATGAAATTTGTTCTAGAGGATTCGGTATTTTTGGTTCCTGATTATGTTTGCTATGTCTTATCTTCAAAAAGATTTTATTTTTTTGTATCAAAAGGTTTTAAGTTTATTAGATTTTCTTGGCATGATTGTTTTGGAATTGGAGATGTAAAGAGTTTGTGCCCGAACCCGTGAATGGTTTCAGTGATTCAATTGCTCAATCAGAGAAGGATGTTCAGGAGCTACTTATTAACCAGACTCCTATGTAGGCAACAGACGACAATCTCATTGAGTTTTCTGAGGCTTTGAGAAGTAAGTATGTTTTGGATGTGCGAAACAGAAACTGTATGATGCGGATATCGATCCTATACCCAAACCACCAAACCAAGATCCAAACAAGGATCCAAGAGAAGAGGCAACAACACAAGTAAGTGCAAGAGAAGGTCCCATGACACGAGCCAAAGCAAGAAGACTAAGTTTCAGACCAAGCGAGAGCCTCGAGTAAGACCCCGTGACGGACCAAGAACAAATCAAGATTCCGGAAGTCAAGGGTCCTATAACACGAGCTAGAACAAAGAAGCTAAGAGAAGAGTTCAACGTCACCACACAAGCCTTACTTGTGGAACTTGAAGACGTCACGAACGCGGCACTGACACGGACTCGACCACGGGCCTTGATGCAACGAACTCTCGACCAAGTAAGGTAAGTCTTGTGTTTAATTATTTTTGTCTCTTTGCAGGAAAATTGGCCACGGCCTAATGGTTCTACACGCCCAAGCATACCTAGTTTCGAGTCCTAGTAGAGTCATTTTTGTTTCTTTTATTTTTATGTCTTTTTATACTTTCTTTATAAGGGAACGACTTGTTGTTCTCATCGAAAATATGTGTCATTTGAGTCTTTTAATTTTGCATGTCCTGTTGTTTTTGAGTCGCAACCCTAGGGTTGTAGCCAACGAACCATTATAAGTTTCCATGGCCGTGTATTTCGTTTTTCACGCTTGATCAATAAAGAAACCGAATTTTCTTAAGTTTTCGTAAAAGCTTAAACACTTGTTCTTGTCTTCATGTGAGATTCACAAAGCCAAATTCGTTTGCTGTATCAAAGAGCCCTTCAAATTCTTTGCTCGTTCATCAATCCACCATCACACCACTTTCAAGACTTCACGGGAGAAGCTACGAGCTAACCGTCTAGTCACCACCACCGTCGGTCGCGAGATTGTTCGAGAGGAGGATCTTCGAGCTAAATCTTGTCCAGCCTCACCACCGAGTCTCATATCACCGATATGCTTTTCTTTTTTCTGTTGTCTTTGGGACTTAACTTTTAGTTTCTTGCTTAATTGTTTGTAGCTGTTACAAAGGCACTAAGGGGAGCTACTGAATGGAAGCGTAGATACGAGTTAGAAAGGTCGAAGAATGTAAAGTTGCAGCATAAAGGTTCTCTACAAAATTAAAAGGGTTGTTTTAATTTGTCTTCTCCATTCGAGTGACTTCACTAATTAGTTTTTATAGTTTTGATTTGAATGGTGCTATTGGCCATGGATGTGTTTGAATAACATAATTGCTGGCTTGTTTTACAAAACTTTCTTGTGGAGTGTGTGCCGATGAATCTAATAGTCCAAGGATGGAGCACGTAGCAAAATCTATGCGGCTTCATGCTCAGGAAAACAGTTTTAACGGCATGGAGCGTATTTGGTTAGAAAATGTATGTGATTTTTCCGCATCTGTTCATTGAATCACACTAAGGTCTTCATAGTATATGTTTCAGATTTTTCAATGTTAGATTACGGTTTGGGAGTTGAATTAAAAACTATTGTCATTTCTCCTGCATCTGTTAATTGAATGCCCACTTCATTCAAATGGCTTAGAATGCCTAGTGGAGGTAATAACTTTTGTCGTGGACATAAAATTGTAGATCATGGACATTACAACGTTACGGTGGACAAAACATTGTCTCTTGTGGACATAACAATGTCTGTGGACATCATTTTCGTGGACATCACATTGTTTCGTGGACATTACAACGTTACGGTGGACAAAACATTGTCTCATGTGGACATAACAATGTCTGTGGACATCATTTTCGTGGACATAAAAATGTTGGCATAAAATTTAGGGACATACATAAAATTTAGAGGACATAGGCTAGATTATAGTTAACATAATTACGATTCCGGTAGACATAATTAAGCTTCTGGTAGACATAGTAAACACAAACATACATACTTTAGATCTGTCCACCGTAGACATACTTATAAACATGTTGTCCAAAGAAAACCGAGTTCTTTTGTTGACATGTGATGTTTTCTTCTCGTTTTTTTTTCCATTCGACTCCTCTATGTGGACGGACATACACATAAGTGTTGGTATAAAATTTAAAGGACAGAGGCTAGATTATAGTAGACATAAGTACGATTTTAAGACATTACACATCTCCTCTACGTGGATATACACATAATTGTTGGCATAAAATTTAGAAGACATAGGCTAGATTATAGTGGACATAATTTCGATTCCGATAGACATAATTAAGTTTCTGGTAGACATAATAAACACAAATAGACATGCTTTAGATCTGTCAACCGTAGACATACGTTAGATTGAAGGTAGTGAAACCAAAACCCTAAGCGACTAAAGAAAAGCATATGACTCCAGAGTAAGAGCACAAAATGATATGTTAAGAAAAATTAATATTAGATTCTCGTAAATTTTTTTTTATATATATATTCAACTATATAGAGATAGTTTTTATTTGAAGGTAGTGAAACCAAAACCCTAAGCAACTAAAGAAAAGCATATGACTCCAGAGTAAGAGCACAAAATGATTTGTTAAGAAAAATTATTATTAGCTTCTCATAAATTTTTTTTTTTTACATATTCAACTATATAGAGATAGCTTTTAACCAAAAAAAATATATATATAGAGATAGAAGTAGACCTAAGTTTTATTAATTAAGATAAACAAAAATATAAATAATATTTTTAGAGATAGAAAATAAATTTACTAAACTAAGATACAAACAATGTTCTAGATTTTTATTGATTTTTTTTATAATTAAATCTTTGTGAATTCTGTAATTTTTTTTAAAAAAAAAAAAAAAAAAAAAAAAAAAATTCTGTAGTTTTGGTTAGTCATTTTGGTCGTTGTTATTGGTCGATATCTTTTTTGTGATTTCATTCAGTCTTCTAACACCTATGAAAATCTCTATGCATGCAACACAACAACGTTTAGGTAAAATCTCAAGATGACGTTGAAGTCAAAAAATATATCACATGATTAGTATGACTAGTCAAAAACAAAAAATAAACAAAATCACACAAATTGAGTAGATTAAAGGTTTGATTGGTTGTTGCTTTGAAATTTTTCTACAAGCATATTTGGATGTAAAATTATAAATTCAAAACAATCACGCTTCACATATATTTTTCAAAGGTAAAGACATATTTTTCTCTTTGCTGTCGCTGAAGAAGAAGTCAATATTATACTCAACTAGAGCTTGCTCGAATGGAATATTTCTTGGAATCTTGCTCACAATTCCAAAAAATTTCACTGAGTTGTTCTGTACTTATTTATCTGAAGAACCAAGTAATATCGTATCTGAAAAGTTATGGATATTTGAAATGAGAGTTCTTTGAGATGCGTGCTTCTCTGAAAAAATTCCGATGTCATGAATCGTCTCATATGTTCTTTTGAAGTATTATTTTAACGGGTACCTCTTCCATGCATCCTTAAAAGATAATGACTTTGGGATGCTTTGAATCAACTTTTCGAATCTCATCTTGTTACTTGGATGGATAAACACTTGCTTTTTTTTACTAGTGAGGAGGTTGCAGCTATGTTCTGGTTCTTGCATAGACACTTCAGAAGGGTCTTCATCTTCATCAGTATCTTCTTCTTCGTCAGAGGAAGAATCAATGACGATTGGCCAAATTTTGTCTCCAAGCATGCTGATATCGACCCTGATTGGTCGATTTTGGCTTCGGATTGTTGCTCCTGGAGATGCATCAGTCTGGTCAGGGAGATGCTGATATCGACCAAAGGAGGTCGAGCTAGCACGTCAAGCTCTCCAGAAAAATGTTGTCTTTAAGAATTGAGCCAGCTCGACCAAGGCACTCGACCACCATGGTCGAATTTAGCTATTTTGTCTTTTTGTGATTTAGAGTTTCACCTAAGACTATAAATACCATGTATTAATCTAAGATTGAGGAGAACTCGTTTTTAAAGTTTTCTGAACCTGTTCTTGTTTTTGTGATCTGAATCTACTTGTTATTTTTGTTTGAATCTTTCTAATATATCTATTATCTTCCTAATCTATCTATTCTCTTCTTAATCTTTCCAATTATGCAAGTTTTTATGATTTATGGGTTTGTGTTCTTGTTGTTCTTCATATGTTCTGAGTAGTCATTAGGGGTCTTAAGGATAGGATAGACTAGGTGTGGAATCTTAGTCTCCTAGGTGGTTTAACAGTAAATTCTTTGATTTCTCTTCTGGATTAGTGTTCTTAATGCTAATTACTCTCTGATCAATTGGAATTAGAACCTAGGTATTTCCACACCCAGAAGGTGTTTGATGAAATGCTTGACTTAACTAATTCCAGAGATTTACATTCCTAGCCTAAGGGATTAGTTGTCTAGGGTGTTTATTGGCGTTATTAAACTGAATCTTAATGCCTGTTAAGCTAGATTTCGCTGAAGGAATTTAGGTCTGGAACTAGATTGGCTTGAAGTTATTTATCATGGGAATGAACTTGACTGCTTATGAGTTTAATGTCTAGGAAATAGCTCTGCTTGAGTTTGTTAAACCATCTAGGTAGATTAAGAGAATACACTAAGTCAATAACCCCATCCTTAGGAGCTTCTCTTGCTTGATTGATTTCTGTTTCACTGCTTTTGCTAGTCTCTGTTAGTAACCATTGTTCTGTTAGCCTCTGTTAGTTTTTCTTGTTAGTTTCTGTTATGCTTTTGATTATTGCTTTCTTAAATTGTTAGTTTCACATCCTATACTTCTTGGCTTGACTGAAACTGATTAGATTACATCCTTTCTGGTTAATATCTCACCAATTTGGATTGATACCTTATTGTGTTACAATGACATATAGTTCAATAGGAAATTGATGATATCAGCAGACGTCCAGATTGTTGCATTGGGCCAATTAATCCGATAGGGAGAATCGACCCTGATTGGTCGATTTTGGGGTCTGATTTTGCTCTCAGCTGTGCTCGTTGATGTGCTTTGCTTCATCCTCTTTCCGCTTCTCAATGTCATAACTTTGACCATAGCTCTAGGGCTCATATCCTTAAGAGATAATGTGGTTCTTTGCTCCTCCATCTTATTTCGTATCTCTCTTCTTTTTATTAGTTGTTCTCTCGAATTTGCTAGTGCACCTAAAATTTGAACGAAAAACTTGTCAGCAAAACATAATTTTCTAGTCTCAGATCTACATCAAAATTCTATGGCTATTGCTTATTTCTCCAGAAACGACGCCAAAAACTTGATGCATAGGTTTTTATTCCTCTTCATAGGTTTCACCCGAGGAGTAAATCTCGAGAGTTTAACCCATAAAATCGCAAGTGCACAGTTAAATGCAATTGTAGTAATACGGGGTCGATCCATAGGGAAATAGAATAACTATATAGAGAATGCAAAGACAAATCTAATCTAGACATGAAAATAAAGCAAGAGGGGATTTTCTAATCTATTAAGAGTTAAATTAAATAAAGCAATAAATAGAAAGCAGTAAATCTATACTAAGAAAACAGTAAATAAACTAAACTAAACATGAATTAAATAAACATCAAATAATCCTAAACTAATATTTACACATACTTGGGTGATAGTCTAAATCAGGAAACCTAAGTTTAGAATTCATAATTTATCTAAATAATTTATCTTTGTCATTCTAGGAATTTTTCATGTCTTGCTAGTCCACTCTCGTGGTTTGCTAGACTCTATATCCAGATCCACTTGTGATAAATTGGATATGCATTTCATACAATCCCATCATCGAATACCAAGTGTCCTTAGACTATCGCCTCAAGAATACAAAGTGAGTGATAGATTTGTTTCTAAAGTACAACTCACTCTCATGGCGAAATACTCCTAAAATATTCAATGTAACTTGGCTAAAGCCAGATCTATAATTAATTCTATCAAACAACAAATTCGACACTAGACATGACTCTCTAGTATGTAGATCTGAAGGTTTAATCCACTCTCGTGGTATCAAACACTTCTAAATAGACAACCACACCTACTGGATTCAGTTGTACTCTTAAGTATCTCCCATGAGAGAATACGCAGCATTAAAGTGCATACTAAAGTAGATAGATCAGTTAAGTACAGTAATGAACTCTAAAACATAGATTTCATCATTGACCACCACCCTATGTGGTCTAAAGTATCTAGACTCTTGTCTCCTAAGGTTTACAGAGACAAGATCTGATTTATAAAATAATAAACAAGACTGAAAAGTAAACTAATCTAAAACAATAAACAAAGTAAAAGCATAAACATAAATTAGAGAAGAAGTAAACCTAGCAAAACCGAAAATAGGAGAGCAGCCCACTCTTGGATCGCCATGTAAGAAATCTTCCACTTTTTTGGAGGGCAGAATCGACCCTGATAGGTCGATTCTAGGGTCGATTATGTGCCCCTTCCCTTGGCTGGTCGATTCTACCTCCAGGATTTCTCTCTGAAAATTCTTCAGACTCAATATCGACCCCCACAAGTCGATTCTGGGGTCGATATTAGTCTTATTCGGTTCCCTGAAAACCTTCTCCGAATGTGCATGATCCAGGTGGCGATGCCAACTCTCCCATAGGTCCTAGCAAGCTCCATAAATACTCTAAACATCGAGTTTTAGCTCCAAGTACCTAGAAACACATAAACACATGCAAACACAGTAAAACTATACTAAATGTTAATTATAAAGCCTAAAACTAACTTATTATAACACATAAAACCATGCAAATATGAGTCATATCACGAAGATGATTTCGAACATCTTTGTCGATAATATGAAGCAATCTCCAAGCTGGCCAGGGTGGTTTTCCATGTCTTCGGGTATTGCGTTCCCACCAAATATGATATAGCGAAGATTGAAAAGCATATCGTATGAGAAATCTCGTATGAAAAGACATCACTGGCAAAGTAAATGCAGCTGTGTATATGGTCCAGATTGTTGAGAGCGATGCTCCCATTAGACCTTTCACTAGTCCTTCCCAAATTAATAAAGTGTAGCACATTGGAAGAAAAGATGGTCTCTCGTTTCCTCGTATTGCAAATAGAAAAGACACTTTGCGTTATAATTGGTATTCCACGTCTTGATTTTATCTCTCGTTGTTAAGCGGTTAATAAAAGCAAGGCAAACCTGAAAAAAGTATTTTGGAATCAAATTTTTGAACCATACATTAAAGTACCAGCTCAATACAGGCCTAGATGTCCAGATCAGATTTGTGGTGACCTTTGTCGAGAAGACCTCTCTATAAGTGTCCGCCTTTTTCTTCCACAAGTGAATGTTCGACCCTTGCTTATCAGATTGATTTTACAACTGTTGAATCTCATCTTTGATTTGATTTTAAGCCGTTATGGGATGACATCTCCGACGGCGAAAATTGGGAAGATCGGATATCATCATGTCAATTCCAATTCTGAAATCAAAAGATCCTCGAAATCCAGTTAGATCTATCAATCTTCCCATATAAGACCAATCATCATACTAGAATGAAGTAGAGATTCCATTAACAACTTTTACCTTATGAAATCTCTTAGCCATATCTCAATATTTTAGTAACTTATGCCATATCCAAGATCCCTTTGTTGTATTTGACTTGATTGTCCAGATGTTATTATTGTTTATCAGATTTGTCCACATCCAGCGAACCCACAATGTCGGTTGACGTGATATTAAATGCCATAAGAGTTTCAAACAACAAACTTGGTTTACTTCCGATAGAGGTTTAATTCTGAGACCTCCTTCAGATATTGGCGATCACACATCATCCCATGCTAGTTTTATCTTGGTCGAAATCAAAGCTGGGCCAGACCAAAGAAACGCCCAACAAAGATCATTTACCTCATCTATACATCCTTTTGCTAAACAGAAAGCAGCCATCCAAAAGTTTACCAAACTCATTATCACATATTTAAAAAGAAGCAAGCGACCCGCATAAGAGAGGAAACGAATCGTCCAAGAGCAAAGCTTTGATCTGATTTTTTCAATAAGAATCGAATAATCATCTTTCGTCATTCGCTTCGTCATAAGAGGAAGTCCAAAGTACCTTACAGGAAGATCACCATAAGCAAATGGAAATCGAGATAAGATAGCTTCTTTTGAGTTTATCAACCTTCCACCCAAATAAATTGTTGATTTTTTTATACTTATTCGCAAGCCAGATTTTGTTGCAAAGCTGTTGAAAATTATGATGATACCGTCACTAGAACGATCACTACCATCAACAAAAAAACATAAGATCATCAGCAAAACATAAGTAGGTGAGGTGTATATTCTTGCAACGCGGATGATATCCCAAAATCTTATCAGCAGCTCCCTTGTCGATTAAATGTGAAAGTACATTCATACAAATCACAAATAAGTAGGGAGACAAAGAACAGCCTTGTCTTAGACCTCGTTCACTACCAAAATAACCAACGAGCTCTCCATTTACCTAAACAGAGAAAGAAGTTGAAGTTATACAAAGACGAATCCAGTGTAAGGAAACCTGTGGGAAACTTAGAGCTGCAAGAGTGTTGAGCAAGAAATTCCATTGAACTAAATCAAAGGCCTTAGCAATATCAATCTTTAAAGCACAGCGTGGAGCTATTGTGTCCTTGTGATAATCTTTGACAATCTCCAAAGCAAGCAGAACATTCTCCAATAGTAGCATTTCACTAATAAAAACCGATTGATTTAAAGGGATTATACGAGGTAATAATCTCTTTAAACGGTTTGCTAGGATCTTTGAAACCACTTTATATAAGACATTACAGCAGGAAATTGGCCTGTAATCCTTCATTTTTAAAGCCTCCTCCTTCTTAGGAATCAAAGCTAGAATGGTAGAGTTAATGTTTTTAGGAAGAAACCCTTTCGTAAAGAAAGATTGAACTGCAGCAACAAAATTATTCCCAATTAAACTCCAGGATGATTTAAAAAACTCTAAAGTATAACCATCTAGACCCAGGGATTTATTATTCGGCATCTTGAAGAGAGTATTCTGAATTTCCTTTCTAGTTACCACCGAGATTAACATTTCCTTATATTCTTCTGTGCAACGAAACTGCAATAATCGATTAAGATCTTCTATTTCCATTCCCAAAATATCTGATGGTTGGTGATTAAGAAAGTCCTCGAAAAAACGAGAAGCTTCCCTCTGAATATCTGATTTTTCTCTCAGCAAATTACCATCCATATCTTGAATCTCCTTGATTGAGTTAAAAGACCTTCGTTGCTAAATCGAATGATGGAAAAAAGAATTATTTCTATCACCCACCTTCAGCCAGTGAAGTTTTGATTTTTGTTTTAAATAACCTTCTTCTATATCAGACAAACGTTGCCAAGATAAGCGAGATTCTGTCTCAAATTCCATTGCTTCCTCCGTTGGATCTAAGAGGGTTGCAGCCTACTTCGAACAAAGATCATCATATGCTGCTTTAGTTCGCTTTGAAAGATCGCTCAGATTATCCTTACCCAATTTTCGCATCGGCTCCTTAAGAGATTTTAGCTTTTTTAAGAATCTGAACATTGCGGAAGTGGACACATAAAGGGGTTTCGTTGTTTGCCAAAAGCTAGCCACCGCCTCATGATATCATGATATCTTATTTAGGACGTTTGATCATTTAAATGGTCGACGAATCGGAGCAGAGTTTCCATTCATCATATGCCTGCCTCTCAAATGATCAGAGCAACCTCCGGGCTCCAAAACTGAATAAGAATTTTCAAAGACCGCTGACCATGCATCACTGATCAGAAACCGGTCTAATTTTCTGCAAATTAATCCTTCTCTTCTCTTATTACACCAAGTAAATCTAGGGCCTTGGAATCCTAGATCCGTGAAAGAGCAGAACCGAACCAGCTCTTGAAAATCCCTCATTCCTCGAAGAACTCCATTATGAAAGTTAGAATGATCCTCAACTTCTAAAGTTTTATTAAATCTCCACAAACCACCCATGGTTTATTTTTGAACATAGGAGAAGTGTGATCGCTACGCAAATCCTTCCAAAGACTTCGTCGATCTTCCATGAAATTAAACGCATAAATAAATGAACAGAAAAACTCCTGATCATTCCCATCAATCAAAACAGAACACGTTATAATCTGGCCACTTTTAAAAACTGGAGTGATTCTCACCTTTGCACTCCAAACCATCCATAATCTTCCTAATCGATGATTCTCATAATTAGTAAGATAAGATCAGTCTTTACAGATAGAAGTAAGAATCGAAGATGCACGAGACTCCTTCACTCTCGTTTCTATAAAATAGCCAAATTCCAATTTACTCTGAGAAAGCCATTGTCGAATAATTTTATGTTTCCCCTTCTTATTAAGGCCTCAGACGTTTCAGAAAAAGTCCACCATCAGTTTCTTTTACGAGAGTTCTTTTTACCCTTCACACTGGAGATTCCAACGTGTTGAGTTACCTTATTACCCACGTTTCCAGATTGCAACCTAGTTGCGTGACGAGTAGTTGGGCGGACATCATCAGATTCTGAACTTCTGTTTACGGCGTCAACAATTCGAGTGTTACGTGATTTCTTCAGCATGATCAACCTCTGCATTTAAATCTCCATTTGTTGAATCTAAAGCAATAACATCATAATGAGAAGGAGAAATTTTTATCTCCTCATTACTCTCTTGAAAGTAACCTTTTTTCCAACCTTAGTAGGTGAAATCCACAAATCTTCTTCATTCACCACTTGCTTATCTGCTGAATTATGTTTCGGACTTGATGAGAAAGGAGTTAAGTATTCCCCTCGCCGAATCAATCTTACAGGAGATCCATTGACGGAGACCAATGATATTTTTGGTTTTCCATTTACGGGTGATGCATTGTGATGTAGCTGATCTTTTCAGGCACTATCATTGCGCAACACAAATTCATTATCTATAGGATGCACTATAGAGGAAGTTGACAAGAGACCTGTCGTATCCACAACAACGGATCTCTTTGGTGACGCTAGAGCAGGGTTACTCACTACCTTGTTTGCTAAAGACTTAGACAAAGTTTTAGCCATTTCATCGTTTGTGAGAGCTTCTACCGAGGCTACAGCATTAGCACTGGTCGGAACCAGAGCATGCCTACAAACATCATGAAGATGTCTCTATTTTCTGCAATTACTACATCTTGGGGGTAACCAAGGGTATTCGTACCCAACTTCAACATCTAACCCTAACTTTGATTTGAATCTGTACTTTGTTGGCAAATCACCTGCGAGATTCACCTCTACAAAAACTTTAGCTTCATAAAAAACCGTACACGGTTCCGTTTCGGGATCCTATTTTTTTTGTTTACCAACCTTGCTTGATAAAAAGCTAATTCCTGCCCATGAGAATAGGCTATATGGGATATTCTTCACCTTAATCCTTAAAGGCATAGACTTCAATTCGGGCAAAGGATCTGCACTTACTGGGCCATACTTTGAAACCATCATAGACTTGTCGGCTATGTTCCACATGCCCCTTTTTAACACTTTCTCCCTGATGATTTGGTCTCGAATACGAAACTTTATTGTTTTGTCATCAATGACAAAAGCATCAATACGTACAGATTGATCACCGTACTTTGTACAAGAAAAGGAATTGTACGAAGTTCTTCTTTAACATTCTGATTAAAGTTCAATATATATATTCTTATGATATATTTGGAAATAAAAATTATAATCTCGCTTATTATCATGTCGATTAAGTTCTTACATGAATACTTGAAATTGATCTATGAATTGGATTTTTTGTCAGATCGACATGTTATGCCACGCTAGCTTGGTTGGTGAAATAATTTCATGACGTCTTTGATGTTGTAACATCCGTGTCCCTAAGTCGTCCTCTCGAATTGTATTTAATTATGTGGTTGTTGTGATGAACCCTCGGAATATTGTAATTTTTGACGTTGATTAACAATATGATGACGTTTATGGATTAATGGTGAGTTATAATACATGATGTGGTATCTCATGTATTGGGTTGTCGAGTACATGATGCGGGATTTCATGTATCGACGGGGCGACATATGATGTGGTATTTCATGTGTTGCGGGATTGAGCGAAATATTCGTTCCGTCTTGGTTCGGAGATTTTTGGGTTTACGTCAATAGATCCTACTATGTGGTCGGAGTCGGTAGAATTATGTGATATTTAATTATATCGACGGGGTCATTAGGATTATGTGGTATTTAATCCTAATGACGGGTTATTAGAGTTATGTAATATTTAGCTCTAATGATGTGGGTTAGGATTATGGGCGATTTAATCATAACCGGGTGGTTTACCGATAAGGATTATGGGTGATTTAATCCTAATAGACGGTAAACCAGGGGTGAGATACCAGTGATATTGGTTCTCACGGGGACTTAGTATATTAGGATCCCGGGTGATTGGATTATAATGTACTAGGGCGTTTGACGACTTAACTCATTCGAATCCGGGGTTGATTGGATTTCGACGGGTTAGCCGTTGGGTGACCACATAGGATCTTGCGATATTAGACCCGGGGTGTTATTGAACTGAGTATGGAGCGGTACCGAGCTTGATTGGTGGCCCTAGGGGCGGGAAATGAGGTGAAATGGTCGAGGAGTGATCATTGTTGAGGAATCCCGAGCGGTTCGGTTTGAGCGGAATTAAGCGGTAATTCCGGAGTTTAGACGGGAGTGGAAGGAAATATTTTGGGACGGGAGATGTCTCAAATATTTCGGGGAATTGGTTGGAATTACTAAACCGCGGGAAATAATTAATCGGGTTGAATGTAGTGGTTTAGAGAATTCGGTTTGGTTTAATTGAATTAAACCAAACATATACATACATATGTATATATGTTTTCTCCTCCTCTTCTACAAGCTTCATGAAGCTTCTTCCCCTTTTCTTTTGGGCAAAAGAAATCGAGAGAGATAGGGAGAAAAAGAGAGAAAGAAAGAAAGGAAGAAGGGGAGGAAGAGAAGAGAAGAAAGAGGGGGGAGAAAACAGAGTTTGGAGCTGAGTTTGAGAGGTCCGATCGACCAATCTAGGGAGTTCGGTTTGAGCTAAAATTTGGTGGGTAAGTCCTTCCATCTCTTGTGAATTTTTCTACCAAATTTTGTGGGATTTTGTTGAGTAGTTTAGGAGTTATGAATTTTCTCCCTAGACTACTCTGTTTTCGGGCTGTAGCGCCGAGTTGAGTTTGAGTGAGTGTTGGGGCACTCAAATCTTGTTAGTTTTGGATGAAATTTGGTAGATAAGTTCTCGGGGGTGTTGTCTTGAGGTTCACCGAAGGAATTGTAAAAATATGGCCTGGAGAATGAGTTATACTCGACAAAAGTTGGTCCGTTTTTGGAGGAAGGAATCCGAATTGGGGGTTTTGGTAATCCGAGTTTGAGAGCTTGTTATCATCTCTTGAGAAGTGTTTTGGTGATCTTGTGTTAGGTATTTGGTGATCTCGGTGTTGAGTTGAGTAAGAGCCAAGAGGAAGTAGGTTTAAAGCTTGGATAAACAGTCAAAGTATTCTTGTACAACCGTTGAGCAAAGGTGAGTGCGTAACAGTCGGCTTAGCTGTATAATCTTTGAGTTTTCGTGATTGATATGTGTTTAGGGACTAGTCCATATGGGTGTGACTTATGGCTTAGCCATAATGTGTGATGATTGTGTATGATTGAGCTCTTTCACGGTATGTATTGACTTGTTCTTTAAGCATGTGTTGATTGCGTTAAATTCATTGATCATGTGTGTGTATAGCCGTGGGGACGGCATGACCGCCTCACTAAGCATTATCAATGCTTACGCGTCTCTTTTGGTGCAAGTAAGGAGAAGTCTTTATTAGCAGAGCTCGTGGAACCAAGGCCGAGGTAGAAGATGGATGATCTAGGCACAACGGGTTTCCTTTTTGCATCTTGTGTGTTGTTTATAGACTCGTGTTCTTAGGATGCTAATGTTTTGAACTCTATAGGATGCATAACGGTATGCTAAAATAGTTTTGAATGCTTAAGTATTGTTTACATGTGTTGTGGCTTGTTGTGGTTGTTGTTTGTGGTTTCGGGTTACAGGGCAAGTATTGAGGATCGACCGATCCAGGAGGGATCGATCGATCTTGGGTAGTCGATTTTAGGCAGAGAGCCTCTGGTCGATTTTTGGGGGTAGGGATCGATCGATCCCGGCCGATACCGATCGATCATGTAAGTGCATTTCGAGGCTGAGGCCTCTGGCTGTTTTTAAGGGGTCAAGATCGATCATTCCTGGGTAAGAACGATCGATCCTGAAAGGTCGTTTTTGATCAAGTGAGCTCTCTGGAGCATTTCAGGGTATCAAGATCGAACGATCCACAAAGGATCGATCGATCCGTAGTTCAAGATCGATCGTTCTTAAGGGAGACCGATCGATCCGGAGGGGTCATGTTTGGTCCGAAAGTTTTGAAGGAGTTGTGATCGATCGATCCCATGTTGGGAACGATCGATCCTTTGTAGTCAGATCGATCGATCCAGAGGTGGGATCGACCGATCCGCGCGAAAAAAAAAAAGTTTTTTTCTTTTAGGGGTAGGTCTTTTCAATTTGGTATGAGAGCCATAGCGGTTCTAGGACTTGTTGGGGTTTTGCTTGCTTGCTTGTGATTGTTATTGCTTATTGTGTTATTGATTATGGGTTGGGTTAGAGATCATCCCCTTCGGCCAAGGAAAAGGTTCCACGGTAAGACTCTCTTGTGTTTGTGTTATTGAGTTTTGGGTATTGAATCGTGTGTTGCTTTTGTAGTATGGTGAGATTTAGAAGAGTGAGAGAAGTGGTGGCAAGGGGCGAGGTAGCTGAGCGTGTGGTGAATAGAGCCCCCGATGGTGATGGTCAAGAGAGAGTTGACCACGTTGTCGGTGGTGAAGACGCCGGAGTTGCTGGGGGTGCAGCTGCTGCTGTTGGCGTTGAACCACAAGTTGAGATTCAGCAACAAGCTGGTCAACATCAAACGGGGGCAATGATGGGTATGTTGGCTCAGATTTTGGAGAGGTTACCAGGACCGGTACCAGCTCCAGCCCCTGAGATGCCACCAAGAGGTGAAGAGCCACCAAGAGTTATGGCTCATGAAGCAGTTGCAGGGCAAATGATTCCATCTTACCTTTCTGTGATGGATCATATGCAGAGGCTTGGCACAAAGTTTTTTCTTGGGGGTGCCAAACCTGTGGAAGCTGATGAGTGGAGGGCAAGAGTGGAGAGAAACTTCCACTCTATAAGGTGCCCCGAAGAGTATAAGGTAGATATTGCGGTGCATTACTTGGAAGGAGATGCGCATATGTGGTGGAGAAACATGTTGGCTAGAAGAGCCAATGGAGTGAATACTTGGGGGGAATTCTGTGAGGAGTTCAACCTCAAATACTTCCCGCAAGAAGCCATGGATCGATTAGAGACGGAGTTCCTAGAATTGTCGCAAGGGACGAAGTCGGTGAGAGAATATGAAGTGGAGTTCAACCGACTTCGAAGGTTTGCGGGAAGGGGTCTTGAGGATGAACAGGCCCAAGTAAGGAGGTTTCTCCGGGGAATGCGTTTGGAATTGAGGAGAGAGCGGCCATGATTGAGGAGGGTATGATAGAGGAGGCTAAAGCATTTAAGGCTCAAGCTCAAGGGAAGAAGTCGTTTACTTCTGATTCAGGGAGAGGTGGCAAATTCATGGGAGGACATAAGATGAAATGGGAGGGCTCATCTCAGAGTGCTTCTAGCACTCACTCTGGATGCTTCAAGTGTGGAAACAAGGGTCATAGGGTTGTTAACTGTCCTAATAAAGATAGCAGGACTTGCTTTCATTGCAAGGAGGTTGGACATATCAGGACTTCATGCCCTAAACTCCAACAAAGTAGCGGAAGTTCAGGAGCTCCACCAGCTAAGAAGACGATGGTGACTCCTCGAGCCTACTCTCTGACCATCGAGTCAGGAGAAGAGAGCAAAACCAAGCCGATCACTAGTTAGCATTCTTCCCGTATTCAATTATTTCGATGTGATTATGTATGTTGTCATTTGTGTGTGGGTGTTGGGATTGTTATTGTTGTGTGGCCTCAATGCATAGACTATGTGTAGGGACCTTGAACGTGGGAAGGGTTACATCTCACGTGTTGTTTGATTCTGGAGCATCTCATTGCTTCGTTGCTCCATAATTAGTGAGAGAGGGGAGGCTCCGAGAAGAGCCTAGTGATTGTTTGAGAAGGGTGAAAGTGGCTGGGGGACAAACCTTTGAGACTCATAGTTTAGTAAAAGATGTCGAAGTCCATATCGCTAGAGAAGTGAAGCCAGCTGATTTGATTGTGTGGCCGGTGGAGTTATATGATGTGATTTTGGGGATGGATTGGCTTGGAAAGTATAAGGCTCACCTAGATTGTCATCGAGGTAGAGTGGTGTTCGAGAGTGATCTTGGGAAAGTGGTGTACCAGGGTGTAAAACCTATGGCGGGAAGTTTGGTGATTTCGGCTATTCAAGCAGAGAAGATGATAGAGAAGGGATGTGAATCATATCTCGCGACTATCTCAATACCTGAGGAAGTTGGAGATTTGATGCTTCAAAATATTCCCGTGGTGAGAGAATTTGAAGACGTGTTCCAACCCTTAAAGGGATTACCACCACCAAGATCGGATCTATTTACGATTGAGTTGGAATCGGGGACGGCTCCTGTTTCTAAAGCTCCATACCGTATGGCACCAGCGGAGATGGCGGAGCTTAAGAAGCAGTTGGAGGAGCTATTGGATAAAGGTTTCATAAGACCGAGCAGCTCACCATGGGGAGCACCCGTCTTGTGTGTGAAGAACAAAGACGGAAGCTTCCGGTTATGTATCGATTACCGAGGTTTGAACCGGGTGACAATAAAGAACAAGTACCCTCTTTCGAGAATTGATGAGTTGTTGGATCAGTTGAGAGGTGCTACTTGGTTCTCGAAGATTGATTTGGCTTCTGGGTATCATCAGATTCCTATTAAGGAGTCGGACAGTCAGAAGACGGCCTTCAGGACGAGATATGGGCATTATGAGTTTGTGGTGATGCCTTTTGGATTAACGAATGCGCCAGCCGCATTCATGAGGTTGATGAACGATGTGTTTCGGGAGTATTTGGACGAGTTTGTGATCATCTTTATAGATGATATCTTGGTGTATTCGAAGAGCTCTGATGAGCATGAGGATCACCTGAAAAGGGTATTGGAGAGGCTAAGGGAGGAGAAGTTATTTGCCAAGCTAAGTAAGTGTAGCTTTTGGCAGAGAGAGATCGGATTTTTGGGTCATGTGATTTCAGAGAGTGGAGTTTCCATTGACCCCGAGAAGGTTAAGGCTATCAGGGAGTGGCCGAGACCTGAGAATGCTACGGAGATAAGAAGCTTTCTCGGTCTAGTTGGGTATTATAGGAGATTCGTCAAAGGTTTTGCGAGCATCGCTCAGCCTATGACGACGTTGACGGGGAAAGATGTTCCCTTTGTTTGGTCTCAGAAGTGTGAGGAGAGCTTCTTGAGACTTAAAGGGATGTTGACTACCGCACCAATATTGGCTTTACCGGATCCTAAGGAGCCATATGTGGTTTATACGGATGCCGCGAGGTTAGGATTGGGTTATGTTTTGATGCAGCATAGGAAGGTTATTGCTTATGCTTCGAGACAGTTGAGGAAGCATGAGGGCAACTACCCTACTCATGATCTAAAGTTAGCTGCGGTAGTGTTTGCTCTGAAGATATGGAGATCATATATGTATGGTGGTAAAGTGCAGGTGTTCACGGATCATAAGAGTCTCAAGTACGTATTCACTCAGCCTGAGTTGAACTTGAGACAGAGAAGATGGATGGAACTTATGGCGGATTATGATCTTGAGATAGCTTACCACCCGGGGAAAGCTAATCTCATTGCCGATGCTTTAAGCAGGAAGCGAGTAACTGCAAATATTGAGAAGGATGCCGAGAAGTTGGTGGGTATGATTAGTACCTTGCAGCTATGTGTCATTTCTGATGAGTTAGAGCCGTTGGGGTTAGAGGCGGTTAACCAAGCTGATATTTTGAGTAGAGTACGAGCGGCTCAAGAGAAGGATGAGACTTTGGTTAAGGCTTCTAGAGATGAGAAGTCCGAGTACCAAGCCTCGAATAATGGAACCATTTTGGTTCATGGACGAGTATGTGTGCCTAATGATGAGGAGTTGAGGAGAGATATCCTTCGGGAGGCGCACCAGAGTCGGTTCTCTATTCATCCTGGAGCGACCAAGATGTATAGAGATTTGAAGTGGTATTACCATTGGGCTGGGATGAAGAGAGATGTAGCCAAGTGGGTGGCTAGTTGCGAGACTTGTCAGTTGGTAAAGGCAGAGCATCAGGTTCCCAGCGGATTATTGCAGAGTTTACCCATTCCTGAGTCGAAGTGGGACATGGTTACGATGGATTTCGTGGTTGGATTGCCAAATTCGCGGGGCCGAGATGCTATATGGGTTATTGTTGATTGCTTGACGAAGTCTGCTCATTTCCTGGCCATAAGGAAAACAGATGGAGCTCAGCTTTTGGCGAGAAGATACATCAATGAGATTGTGAGGTTATATGGTATACGTGCGAGTATTGTATCGGATCGTGATAGTAAGTTCACATCGATTTTCTGGCGAGAGTTCCAGAAAGAGATGGGTACTAAGGTACACATGAGTACAGCATATCATCCTCAGACGGACGGACAGTCAGAGAGGACTATTCAGACTCTCGAGGATCTTTTGAGGATGCGTGTGCTGGACTGGGGTGGCCATTGGGCTGATTATCTGAGTCTGGTAGAGTTTGCGTACAATAACAGTTATCAGGCGAGTATCGGGATGGCACCATATGAGGCTCTGTATGGGAGGCCTTGCAGGACGCCATTATGCTGGGCTCAAGTGGGGGAGCGAAGCATGTTTGGCGAGAGTTTGGTGCAGGAGACTACGGAGAAGATCCGAGTCTTGAAGTTAAACATGAAAGAGGCTCAGGATCTCTAGAAGAGTTACGTGGATAACCGCAGGAGAGAGTTGGAGTTCGCCGTAGGAGATATGATTTATCTCAAGATGGCGATGTTAAAGGGTTCTAACAGGATATTTTCCGAGGGCAAGTTGAGCCCGAGATATTTAGGACCGTTCCGAGTGGTGTAACGCGTTGGACCTGTTGCTTACAGGCTGGAGTAGCCAGCGTCTATGCAAGCATTTCATGATGTGTTCCATGTGTCTAAGTTGAAGAAGTGCTTGCATAGGGATGATCAGGTGTTACCCGAGGTTCCACCTGAGCTGTCGCCGAGTTTGAGGGTTGAGGCGAGACCCGTGAGGATTCTAGATCGTAGAATCAGGGTTGACGGGAGGAGGAGAGCTCCCGAAGTGAGGATTCTTTGGGATTATGACGGGGTTGAAGAGGAGACTTGGGAACCCGAGAGACGGATAAGGGCTAAATTCTCCAAGTGGTTCAGGGAACAAGCTGCGGCTTGAGATTCGAGGATGAATCTAATTAGTGGGGGAGAATTGTAACATCCGTGTCCCTAAGTCGTCCTCTCGAGTTGTATTTAATTATGTGGTTGTTGTGATGAACCCTCGGAATATTGTAATTTTTTACGTTGATTAACAATATGATGACGTTTATGGATTAATGGTGAATTATAATACATGATGTGGTATTTCATGTATTGGGTTGTCGAGTACATGATGCGGGATTTCATGTATCGACGGGGCGACATATGATGTGGTATTTCATGTGTTGCGGGATTGAGCGAAATATTCGTTCCGTCTTGGTTCGAAGATTTTTGGGTTTACGTCAATAGATCCTACTATGTGGTCGGGGTCGGTAGAATTATGTGATATTTAATTCTATCGACGGGGTCATTAGGATTATGTGGTATTTAATCCTAAGGACGGGTTATTAGAGTTATGTGATATTTAGTTCTAATGATGTGGGTTAGGATTATGGGCGATTTAATCCTAACTGGGTGGTTTACCGATAAGGATTATGGGTGATTTAATCCTAATAGATGGTAAACCAGGGGTGAGATACCAGTGATATTGGTTCTCACGGGGACTTAGTATATTAGGATCCTGGGTGATTGGATTCTAATGTACTAGGTCGTTTGACGACTTAACTCGTTCGAATCCGGGGTTGATCGGATTTCGACGGGTTAGCCGTTGGGTGACCACATAGGATCTTGCGATATTAGACCCGGGGTGTTATTGAACCGAGTATGGAGCGGTACCGAGCTTGATTGGTGGCCCTAGGGGCGGGAAATGAGGTGAAATGGTCGAGGAGTGATCATTGTTGAGGAATCCCGAGCGGTTCAGTTTGAGCGAAATTAAGCGGTAATTCCGGGGTTTGGACGGGAGTGGAAGGAAATATTTTGGGATGGGGAGATGTCACAAATATTTCGGGGAACTGGTTGAAATTACTAAACCGCAGGAAATAATTAATCGGGTTGAATGTAGCGGTTTAGAGAATTCGGTTTGGTTTAATTGAATTAAACCAAACATATACATACATATGTATATATGTTTTCTCCTCCTCTTCTACAAGCTTCATGAAGCTTCTTCCCCTTTTCTTTTGGGCAAAAGAAATCAAGAGAGATAGGGAGAAAAAGAGAGAAAGAAAGAAAGGAAGAAGGGGAGGAAGAGAAGAGAAGAAAGAGGGGGAAGAAAACAGAGTTTGGAGCTGAGTTTGAGAGGTCCGATCGACCAAGCTAGGGAGTTCGGTTTGAGCTAAAATTTGGTGGGTAAGTCCTTCCATCTCTTGTGAATTTGGCTACCAAATTTCGTGGGATTTTGTTGAGTAGTTTAGGAGTTATGAATTTTCTCCCTAGACTACTCTGTTTTCGGGCTGTAGCGCCGAGTTGAGTTTGAGTGAGTGTTGGGGCACTCAAATCTTGTTAGTTTTGGATGAAATTTGGTAGATAAGTTCTCGGGGGTGTTGTCTTGAGGTTCACCGAAGAAATTGTAAAAATATGGCCTGGATAATGAGTTATACTCGACAAAAGTAGGTTCGTTTTTGGAGGAAGGAATCCGAATTGGGGGTTTGGGTAATCCGAGTTTGAGAGCTTGTTATCATCTCTTGAGAAGTGTTTTGGTGATCTTGTGTTAGGTATTTGGTGATCTTGGTGTTGAGTTGAGTAAGAGCCAAGAGTAAGTAGGCTTAACGCTTGGATAAACCGTCAAAGTATTCTTGTACAACCGTTGAGCAAAAGTGAGTGCGTAACCGTCGGCTTAGCTGTATGATCCTTGAGTTTTCGTGATTGATATGTGTTTAAGGACTAGTCCATATGGGTGTGACTTATGGCTTAGCCATAATGTGTGATGATTGTGTATGATTGAGCTCTTTCACGGTATGTATTGACTTGTTCTTTAAGCATGTGTTGATTGCGTTAAATTCATTGATCATGTGTGTGTATAGCCGTGGTGACAGGATTACCGCCTCACTAAGCATTATCAATGCTTACGCGCCTCTTTTGGTGCAGGTAAGGAGAAGTCTTAATTAGCGGAGCTCGTGGGACCAAGGCTGAGGTAGAAGATGGATGATCTAGGCACAACAGGTTTCCTTTTTGCATATTGTGTGTTGTTTATAGACTCGTGTTCTTAGGATGCTAATGTTTTGAACTCTATAGGATGCATAACGGTATGCTAAAAGAGTTTTGAATGCTTAAGTATTGTTTACAAGTGTTGTGGCTTGCTGTGGTTGTTGTTTGTGGTTTCGGGTTGCAGGGCAAGTATTGAGGATCGACCGATTTTGGGCAGAGAGCCTCTGGTCGATTTTTGGGGGTAGGGATCGATCGATCCCGGCCGAGATCGATCGATCATGTAAGTGCATTTCGAGGCTGAGGCCTCTGGCTGTTTTTAAGGGGTCAAGATCGATCGTTCCTGGGTAAGAACGATCGATCCTGAAAGGTCGTTTTTGATCAAGTGAGCTCTCTGGAGCATTTCGGGGTATCAAGATCGAACGATCCACAAAGGATCAATCGATTCGTAGTTCAAGATCGATCGTTCTTAAGGGAGACCGATCGATCCGGAGGAGTCATGTTTGGTCCGAAAGTTTTGAAGGAGTTGTGATCGATCGATCCCATGTTGGGAACGATCGATCCTTTGTAGTCAGATCGATCGATCCAGAGGTGGGATCGACCGATCCGCGCGAAAAAAAAAAAAAAAAAAAAAAAGTCTTTCGCTTTTGGGGTAGGTTTTTTCAGATGTAATAGGAGATTCCTATTTGGCATGTTGCCCTCTGCTAGATGGATTAGATGTGACCGCAAAAAACGAGGTTGACGGTTTAAATGTAACCATGGCGAGAGTCCAATCAATTACATGGCCCTAAACAAAACATAAATGGTTTCTCTTTATATCCAACATTCTCCTTTTGTTATTCAATGTCTCAAGTCCATAAGTTCTCCTCCTTCGCATCTCTGAATAAATCTAAACTCGAGTCTTCTCCAGCAACTCCTGACAACAACGAACTTACTTCAATGAAATATAATAAACCTTTTTCTTTTTAGATCTCAATATGTTCTTCACCAAATCAAGTATTCTAATCACCAAAACTACATTTCTCAAGAATGCACCTCTGTATCGGAAACTCCACCATTGTCAATGACAAAACCAGACATAAGACTTTAAAGTGAGGCCCTAAGCAAACGCTTATGTTGCTTATTTTTAGGGCCGGTCCTAACTTTGACATCCACATTTATTGAACTGTTACATGGACAAGTAGATTAGGCGATTGCTTAAGCATCTCCTAGAGCGTTTTGCTCTGAGGACTCATTGATAAAGAATTACATTTGCGTGTGGGAGATATGAAATCAGCTATTTCACATGTCGCGGTTACGTTGACAGCCAAAAAAACCAATCCCACTAGTTTCTCTCACGCTTTGGCTCGCATGGGAGACAAAAAGTAAAGTTTCATTTGGGGTGTTTTGCTCATGGATTTCCTTAAAACTAAACTCAGGCACAGTCCAAGTGGGATGGGCAGAAGTGCACTAACTCAGGGACCCAAATTTTTTAAGAAAACAATTACATTAGAAAGTGGCCTAAAATTATTCAGAAAAATAAAAATAGCCCAAAGTTTAGATATAAAAAAGTCCAGATTTTTTTTAAGTATCTTAAAACGGCCTAATTGTTTTCCTAATAATATGTTTACATTAAAAGGTTACATCTTTTTAATTTACTTAAATAACTCAAAAATTATTAATAAAATAGTCCAAATTTCTAACAAAACTTCAGAAATATATCCAAATTTTGTTTTTAAGTAACAAAAGATCTAAAAAAAAATTTGTCCAAGGATTCTGATTTATATTGGACCGGGGCTGAACTTATGATTAATCAAAATATCGCACATTTTTGTTATGTTCGACGAACTAGGAACACGCTCATCACAGTTATTTACCCAATAATTAGTCACAAAAGTAACTAGGAACTAGGAACACGCTCATCACAGTTACTTACCCAATAATTAGTCACAAAAGTAACTAGGAACACGCTCATCGCAAGAATGGAAATCTCAAAAAAAAAAAAAAAACAATAGTGCTCTATGTGAGAATAGACGACGAAGATTATGTAATATGTCATAAAGATATAAGAATACCAACCATATCAAAATTCTATTTTGTAACCACAAAATTTAAGATAAACATATTTCCAAATAATCAAAACTAGGTAACTCCGGCGTCACTACAAGAAATCGTGCAATAAAAGACTACCATGTGCGACTAATCATGTAGTCGCAATATTTTGCAACTAATCTGGGACTGAAATACCATAGATTTGAGTCACCAGAAAAGTAGTAAGAGTTTAGTCGCAGAACAGTTTGCAAAATTTGGCGTCGCATTTTAGTAGCTCTTTAGGGACAACGATGCGACTAATGTTCAACGTATTTGCTTCGCCTTTACAAACGTCGCAAATTCGTCACAGTACCAAGGGAGGAGTCGCAATGAAATCGCAAACTATTGTCACATGTCTTTAAACCTAATTCACTTTTTCTTCCCCATCTCATTATCGGACACTACCCACAATCGACGACGAAGAGGCGATTCCGAAAACCAGAAAATCTCCGAGAAAGAAAATCTTCTTTTACTGAATTGAAGTTCTTCACTTCTTCTGCGACCTCTAAATTGGTAAGTGGCCACATTTGTTACTTTGTTTTGCTCCTCAACTACATCTGCCGATTTGATTTAATGTCTTTCTTGGGCAAGTTATCGGCGACGGAATACACCGAGCAGAAGACTAGACGGACCTTCGTCAACCAACCACAAGCAACACCAGTAATTAAGGTGGATCTCGCCTCTATCGGAAATCCCAAATGTTTCACCCGATTCTTCCTCTAAACAAGGTTGTCTCTTCTCCTAACTTTTGTCAATTTAAGGCTTTCAATATGGGTCTTATCTTGAGGCGTGTACCATATCTTACGATATGATAAGAGAAGACTCAAAGAAATGTGATGTTAAATTTGGGTGATAAGCATTGATTACTTTCTTTTCTTGACATTTAATGATGAGTCTTGGATTCTTGTATTCTATAGTTTCTATAATTCTTGTTGGCTCAACTGATTTAGTGGTTGCAGAACAATGTAAGTCTTTTGAGTATTGTAGTAGAGGTTGGTGTTGAGTCTTCAAACCTGGTGACTTTATTTTTGTTTCACTGTTTACGGTCAATGGTGTAATTGTGGTGACAATGAGATTATATTGTGAAATAGAAGAAGACGAGATCGATGTTGAAAGTATTATCTTAAGCAAGATTCAAACTTGAAACTTGATATTATGTTTATAGTTTACAAATGTTTTAATAATATCCACATGTTCTGGTTCCATTGCTTATAGGATCTAAACTTGAATTGCCTTTAATACAAGTTCTTCCATGAACCTGTTCTTTAAATTCCACTGAAACTTGAATTGATATTTTTGCTTTTGCTAATCATCTCTTCTTCGTTTTACTGCTTGGGAGGGACAGTCCTTAGGAAATTTTCAGCTTTCGAGGTAAGAGTTTCAAGGCTACCAAATTCAGATGCAAAACTCTTAATATTCCTTACACAGTTAAGTCTTCAAACCCATAAGTGTTCTCAATCCATCTTTCGACACATGTACAAGTATGCATGTATAAACAACTATAATATTCCTTATACAATTCTCAATCCATCTTTCGACACTTGTACATGTGTCGACACATGTATAAACAATCAGGATACAGTTGTTTTGTTTTTGTTTGTACAAGTATGTTGTTGCTGCATGCGCTATGGAAAGTGTCTGGAATATATAAAACAGAGCTATGGCAATCCACCTATTTACATTCTTGAAAATGGTCTCTCTCTCACTCTTTCTGATCTCTCTCTCATTCTTCTTTGATCTATCTCTCTCAATCCACCTTTTTAAAAACATATTAATTTTTACTGTCTTAGTTCTTTATAAATTTTGCAGTATGTCTGGCGTTGGTAGAAGTGTACGAGGTCGAGGTTGTGGTAGAGCATCTACTTTGACTTCTTCACGTAATGGGGCGTCTTCTTCTCCAGCTTCAATATCATTTAGGCCCCCTCAGAATAATATGATACATGGTGGAAATTCCGTCAACCCATGTGAGTCATGCCCAATCAAATCTCCTCCGCCCCAACAACAGCCTGCGCAAACCTGTGGTCGTCTAATCTCCTACGTATACGTTTTCCTTCAACCCAGAATGTAATTAGATTTGTATGTTATTTTAGAATTTTTATTAAACTGTTTCGAATTTAAGAATGGGATTTTATTTATAACATGTTTAATTACTAATTTCAATTTAAATTTCATAATATTTTTATAATTAATTAAAATTAAAATTAATATTTTTAAAAAAATATAGACGCAGTTACTATGCCACTTATTTGAGATTTATATTTTTTGTTTCATATTAGTTACACGGTAGTCGCTCTTTTGGTAGTCGCAACAAAGTTGTTTTTTTGCGACTCCGTTTGTTAGTCGCAGGTAAGGTCGCTAAATGGGACCTCTTTGCGACGAGCGATAAGCAACTTCCACCATTAGTCGCATGAAAATCGTTCATATCAAATGTGCAACTATATCCCTACTAATATGTCGGTCGCAAAACGCGAGATTTTCTTATAGTGCGTATAACGCGGAATAAGATATTTATAATATTTTTTTAAAAATTAATAAATTAAATAAAAATTTCTAAATATTTTAATTTTAATAGTATATTATTGTATAAATAATTAAAATCTATAATTTAGGAAACAATAAAATCAGATATAATTTTATGGAATATTTACTTACTTGATTTTTCATAAATAAATAAATCTAATTTTGGTAAGATAAAATAAAGAGAGTTTATTATATATGATTGATCTAATGACATATTATGTAATTAGTCTAGTAATTAATGTCCTAAAAAATATATTTCCTGACAATCATTCTCGCGACGGCACGTCAGCATGACAGTGTTGTAATATTCCACGTAAACATAAGGTTATTTTACTAAAATTATTCTCAATTAATATATAAGAGATACCAAAAATTAATATATATATATATATATATATATATAGATAATGCTCTAAAACTTTAATATATCATGATAATAAGATTATATAAATTGCTCTAAAATGATCCATTTGGTAAACCTTTTTTCGTATTTCAACGTATCGTGTTAATAAGATTATATAAAATGATTAAGATCCTTAAATTCATGTAGTATCTATTTCATATGAGATTCGACTGAAGACTCTTTAGATGTTTCTTTGTAGTAACTAGCATCTATACATCGAGTTTTAGGAGCTCTATTAGTGGGTGTACCCAAACCCAAATACTACGACCTGAACATTATGTTTTCCAAAATACATTATGAAATTACCATCCAACTTTTTTTTTTTTTTTGGTTTGATCTCCAACCTATTTTTAATATTGCCTTCTGACAAAGGTACTCCACAAATCCCACAATCAATATTTAGGCCTCATCTTGACTCGAAAAAGTCTTTGTTTCTAAAAATGAAATTCTAAAACTTCCCAATAATATCGGTGAAAAAAGCGAACGGTGGAGAAGAAAGTGAACGTTCAAATCTCTCACCTCCTAGATACTATATAATGGCAGCAAAACAAAGGAACAAAACATAAAAAATAAAATAAAAAAATAAACTTCCAAATAATAAATAGTCAAAACTAGTGTATTACAAAAAAATAATAATAATAATAATAATAATAATAATAAATAAAAGTAATCACTAGTGACTTAAATAAGTCCCAATTATGGGTCGTGTACATTTTGGAGTATCCGCATTCTTTGTTTTTTGTTTGTTAGGTTTATCAGCTAATGCAAAGGTATTCAACATTGGCTCTCCACCAGGGTCTGATATCACAAACGTAAGTTCTAAAACCTAATAAAAATCCTTGTTGATTGACATTGTTTTCTTGTTCTCCAAGCAATTTAAAAATCTTTGCGGTGTAGGCATTGTTGAAAGCATTCAACGAGGCATGCCAATTCCCAACAAAGAGCACCGTTCTGATCCCAAAAGGTGAATACAAGCTTGGGGAAATCGAGATGATGGGTCCATGCAAAGCTCCGATAAGGATTGCTCTTCAAGGTACCGTGAAAGCTGATGGAAATGCTAATGGAAAGGAGAAATGGGTCGCTTTCCGGAACATTAATGGGTTTAAGTTGAACGGAGGTGGTGTCTTCGACGGTGAAGGAAACGCAGCTTGGAGGGTCAATAACTGCCATAAGACTTTCAACTGCAAGAAACTCCCCATCGTATGAAATTAACCCTCTCATATTATATAATATAACTCGGCGATTAGTTGTTTTTGTTTTGTTGATGTTTTGGTGTCATTGTTGAACAGAGCATCCGTTTTGATTACGTGACTGACGCGAAAATTAGAGGCATAACCTCCTTAGATGCAAAGAACTTCCACATTAACGTGATTGGTGCAAAGAACATGACATTCGAAGACGTCAAGATCGTGGCCCCTGCAGAGAGTCCTAACACCGATGGTATCCACGTGGGAAGAAGTGACGGAATCAAGATTATCAATTCATTTATCTCCACAGGAGATGACTGTGTCTCTGTTGGGGACGGTATGAACAATCTTCTTGTGGAAAGAGTTACCTGCGGTCCGGGACATGGAATCAGTATTGGAAGTCTCGGAAGGTACGGCCACGAGCAAAACGTCATGGGTATCAAGATCATCAACTGCACCCTCCAAGAGACTGACAATGGGCTAAGGATCAAGACATGGCCTTCTGCAGCTTGCACCACAACCGCCTCCGATATCCATTTCGAGAACATCCTCCTCAAGAACGTCAGCAACCCCATCCTAATCGACCAAGAGTACTGCCCATGGAACCAGTGCAACAAGCAGGTACGTACAAACTACCCAATCTTTTCCTAGACTCTGGAGATTAGTATGGGCTTCGATCCAGAACCGTAGTTATAAAAAATAATAATAACATGGATTATGGAGAGTCCATGAGCACTACTTTCGTATTGGTTATGATTACAAGACTTATTATGTTTTGTTTTGTTTTGTTCGTAGAAACCATCAACGATCAAGCTGTCCAACATAAGCTTCAAGAATATCAGAGGAACGTCAGGGAACAAAGACGCGGTGAAGCTTTTGTGCAGCAAGGGACATCCTTGTCAGAACGTGGAGCTCGGTGACATTAACATCAAATACACCGGAGCCGACGGTCCAGCGACTTTCCAATGCGCAAACGTATCTCCGAAGCTGATGGGAACTCAGGTTCCAAAAGCGTGTAGCAGCCCGGTGACAAAGCCACCAAAGTAGAAGGTGTATATATATATATATATATATATATATATATATATATATATATTCATACACAATCTAAATGTACACCGTAGTGTATGCTGTATGCTTTCAATTAATATCTTGGTGAAATAACTTACTTTTTCCGCTTTTGGCTTATATTGTAAGAAATGAATCATTCTTTGAAAAACAAACATCTAATTTAGTAACTTGTGACTAATTCCATACTGCATTAACAACTATATCATAAATAAACAACTATATTATGCATGTAAACTATACTTACCATTTGATACATGTTTCATTTTTCACCCCCAGTTTTTCTATTAGTTTTTCTACTTCCAAACAAGTTAACTCTACGTAGTACCAGGAGCAGCCTATTGGCATACTTTCTCTGTGAAGTAAAGATTACAGAGCCAATACAAGCCGTTGTGACTTGGCCAAAAGTGTTTTTGTTTCTACTCACTGATCTTTTTCCAAGGCAAGTTGGCTTCTTTGGGTTGTTGTGGGACTGAAGGCTTTTCTTCAAAGAAACAAGTTCCTCTTCGAGGTTATGGATTCTGAAGCTTGTTGACTCGTACTCATCCAATGTTGCATCTTTCTGCATCAAGAAGCATAACGGTCTGCTTCTTGGCCCGGTTTCATCATCTGTGCAAGGGCTGTGTTGGGAGGTCAAGGGTCTTGAGCTTGGAACAACACTACCAGAGAAGTCTGCAGAGTTTGTGAATCTGAATGAGTCAGAACAGTCTTTGAAAGCTTGGTGCGTGTTGAGCTGCTGAACAAAGAGAGCTTGGACAACCAAACGTAATGGCATTTGCTCGTTTTGAACAAGCTCGAGGGATGTTTCTTGTGACAGTTTTTGGCAATTTAGGTAACTGCATATTGATCCTTTTTCTTCATTAGATATGACCTTATGTACCTAAAGCAGAGCCACGCCACATAAGGTAAAATGTTTGTTAATTTTTCAGAATGGAAGAAGGAAAAAAGTGATGGCATACCTGCAAAAATGTGTTCACTGCAAGGTAGAGTTGGTCATGACTCTCTCTGAATGACATTGGGACTGTCTCAATAAGCTCAGTGAACCTTTTAGTTTCCATCTCTTGATCATATGGTAAACGAGAGAGATAAATATCCCACAATTTTCCAACTCTCACGTTGCTTGGGGAGGGAGTAATAAGATGGCGTTCTGATTCTGTTGATACATATGCTGAAAACAGGGTTTCCATTGTAAGCAACTCCTGACTGAAAGCAGCGTTCCCGTTCCCGGCTTTCGGGGATATAAAGTTTTCGGTGTGGGCAGTATGAAGGAGAGATACAATCTGATCTTGCAGCTTCAACACAGTTTCATGTTTCAAATTGTGTGCAAGACACGCGAAATAAAACCCGACAGGTACAAACCTATATGCCTTGTCTCTTGTAAGAAGCAGATCTAGAGCTCTTTGCAGAATATCAGTATTAGTTTGATCTTCAGGTATAACACATTTGTTAGTATAAAAGACGATCAATGGACTTACATATCTTTCTTTCATTCCTTGTCTTCTAAGTGACCCAATAACCTGTCTGAAGAATTCGAATGGAAGATCTGTGAGGTCTTTTATCCAAGCATCTTGGTTTATGATTTTCTCTACGGTTTTATATTCCCATGGTTGATTCATCAAACCTTCAAGCATGACCACTGGCTTTTCTCTTCGTCTTTCGGGATCAAGAATTTCCATACACGCCGTGAAAGCCAGAGACTCTATGCACCGGCTTACGATTAGTAAATCTTTAGACCAAGGCAATAGATCCGGACATTTCTTCAGAACAACTAACGTATCATCCCAGTTTTGCAAGACAACTTGGTTCAGATATAGGTCAAATCTTTCGCAGAGGTTACCCGTCGAATGTTGCTCTGTCATTTCAAGAAACTGGGCTGCACATCTAAGTCCAGCTATGTTGAAAGGATGTATTAAAGTTGGGCAGCCATAGATGAAAAGCATAATCTTCTCAAAGGTCTCTGCTCCACCAGGAAAATCATGTGGTATCTCGATCTCCGATAGCTGATCCACTCTTTCCTTAAAATATCCGCTCTTTGTACCCAAGAGAGTCTACAAAACATAGATAAAAAGAGTTAGGCATTATAACACTAACATAAACCACTAGGCTACATTTATAGGTCGGAAAAAATTTCCTTGAGAGGTTTGATTTAACATTATTACCTTGTGAAGGTTAAAACTCTTGTTGCAAACTCTAACATGTACTGAAGCAGGTAGACCGGTCTCTTTGCTCCTGCGACACACACACACACATACAAAGGTACATTACATAAGTCGACAACATGAATAGTTCAGACTTGCATATAAGACATCAAAAAAGATAATCTTGAGATTCATACCAAGAAAGAACCTTGATTTTCAAAAGGGTACTGATATTTGGAGAAGCAATTGGGCTGGAGGTGACAGACGAACCATCTTTGAGGCTGTAAGTTTCCATTATTAAGTATACAACTCGTGAAAACTAAGTAGATAAAGTATATCAAAACTAATATGGTAATGATGAAATTAGAGACATTTGGTAGTCCATTTATTCTTGTTGTCAGTTAAGTTTCTGAAGAAGAAACTTGCGTGTTTTGGGGATTGAAGAGGAAGAAAAGGGTTCTAGGATCCACAAAACAAGAGGAAGCTACGGAAGATTTGAGAAAAACAAAGTTTCTTTTGGTTTCGTTTTTATCAAACATTAAACTAATATATGCCTACTTGCATGCGGGCACACACACATATATGCCTTTGTAGATGTGGTCAAAGTCATCTGCACACGAGTGTTGAGCTCAAAAAAATTAAAGATCTCAAAGTTCAAGGCTAGAGTTTGAAGACGACGACGTTCCTCGAGTGTTGAGAAGGGTTGAAAAAACTTGTATTATAACATTTTTCTTTGCTTTTTTCAACAACGTTTTTTGTTTTTTTACTCCAACACTTTGTTTCTTTTTCATACTCGAAATAGTTATAACTAGACACTTTTGGTGAGGATTATTAATGATTTTTCGATCTGATCTTCTAGTTATATAATACTAGAATCTATCCCGCGCTATAGTGCGGAATTTTTTAGATTTAAGTTTTATTCAAAAGTTTTGCTTATAATGTTGCAATGATTTTAATATTTAAATAATAATTTTGAATTATGTTATTATTTGTCATTCAACAAATTAATATTATTTCTATAATGTATTTTCTAAAAGATATTACGAATCTTTGAATATTCTTTAATCGAAAGATTGATATCCTGAAAGATCATGATTTAATTCTGTTTTTAAGATGGTAATAAAATTTACAATTATAACCTTATTAAAAAATTAGTAAATGGTCTTAATATTAATAATGGTATAAGAAAGTAAATATTAACATATATTAAAGTTATTTTTTTATTTGTACTTCCTAAATAATAATAAAGAAATACTTAATTAATAGTGATTTGAGTATTTCTACGAAGAATATTTATATATTTTTGCAACCATGGTACATTACGGGAAAAGAGAGGAAATTAAAGTATTGCTTCCTCAAGAAGAATTCGCTCGTATAATACAAGGAAGATGAGGCTGAAATTGTGGGAACAAAAGACAATTAGAAATTATTAGAAAATTACTTACAATGGCACACATGTGAACATAGATTTAAAATGAATTTACTAGACGAACATAGATTTTTTTTTGGTAAAAATGACATCAGTTTTTTTTTTTTTTTTTTTATTAACAATATATGCTGAATTTAAGAAATTTTTTTTTTGTCAACCAATACTCTTACTTCATTTATAAATAGATGGGTTTAAAGCCCACTACAGATACAAATCCAGCAGACTAGGAAGGAAGATAATGGGTCAAGGCCCAGATAGAATTTAATTCAAATACCAGATTGGGTCCACTCAAGGTCCAAAATTTTGCAAACGAAAATCTAAAAGCCCAAGGTCCGGGTATAGTTGGAGTTCGCCCTAGACTGTAAGCGGCGGCTGCAACCCGAAAGTGATCGCCGTGGATGTTCCTTGTCGACAGTGGCGCGGTTTCCTCGGCCGCGGCGGCTAACGACGCACGAAACATTTGGGAAGATCTCATTACGGTGAGGCCTAAAGATAGATGCAAGCTCCATGGTAGCGAAAACTGGATTTCTCCGGTGGTCAAGATTTGGCTCCGGCGTGGCACGTCGAGCATCTTCTAACACCTGAAATCGGCTACCAAAGGCATAGGTCTGTGAATCCGGCATAGATCCGGTTCCAGATAGATCCGAAACTTCCTCGGTCAAAAACCGGGAGAGGGTTGAAACGAAATGTGACGGGAAGCAGAGCCATAAGAAGAAGGGGAGAAGACGGAGAAGCCCAGAGCAGCGGTGACCGCCGCCGCGACCGCCAAAGGCAGGCGGCTGCAAGAGATGGATCAGATTTAACCTAAAGAGCTTTTTAGTATCGAGGAGAGAGAATACTTCTATATTCTCTCTTAATTTAAGAATCTTAAAATTGGATTTATTAGAGTAACATAGATATTTGGTAATTTTAGCTTACCTATTAGTGATGCTCATGTTCTGTTTTTTTCTATTGCTTTTGGTCAAAACTCTACATTAATGAACTTTCTTTCAACGGAAAAAAACATAGATATTTGGTAAAAATAACATCAAATTCTTTTTAACTTTAACTATTTACTAATGCAAATTAAAAAAATGAAACCTAGACAATTCTAAATTCCCTAGGAAGCAAAGCGGCATCATTTTTGGTTATTTTTGTTGGTCGCTTCTATCATCAGTGCGGTTTGGATTCTATCAGACAAAAACTTCTGCAAGTGACCTTTTCAGCAGTTCATTCACTTCCATCAGCATGATATATAGTCTTCTGTTATGTGGTCATGATCGTTGTAAAATTCGCACCATTACAAAATACAAGGCGTCTCATTTGGCGTTTTCATATTTTGAGGTTATCCTACTGTATCATAACTCAGCACCGTAACTAACGCCCTATAAGTTATTTGTAAGAATCGGCTAACAGACATATGGTTCAGGTGTATAATTTGATTTTTTGTTGATTCAGGTTGATAATGTATGGTACCATAATTCGAATATAAAAAAAAAAACAAATTGTACAGGTCGATTTTGGCCGTTTTCCCTGTCATCACGTAAAGACATAAGCTTATTATATAAAAATGTTCGTTTGTTTTATACTTATTTTTATTGGGTATCTAGGAAGCTAAGTAAATTTTTTTTTTTTTTTTTAAAAGGAGCGCAACTAACACCATATTAAAGGTAGAGCCCAAATCTTACTAAAAATGTAGACAATTTCCATCTTCATCTAAATTCTTTCGACAATAATGATGAGTTTCAAACGATTTGTGTATCCTATCACGTTAATCCCATAAAACAATTAATTTGTCTTCTTTCCTAAAAAAAAATTTCGAGGCAGATCTCGTTGATCAAGGTAGTTTCTCACACGCAATTCTCCGCCGTCATCGCGTCCTCTTTCTCTTTCTCTTCGCAGTTCCATCTATGCGGCCGCGACATGTTTCCAAGTTTATCTTTCTAAACTCCTTGTAACACTTGCTTAGTTTGTATCAAATTCCCAAAGTGTTTGTATCTGTTCCATCTAGAAATAACTGCGAAGATGGTAAAATCAAATCAGCTCACTCAGCATCTCAAATTTTTTGTTGACATTACTCGTTCCCCTAATCAGCAGGTACATTTGATATAATCCTATCGATTTTGACTTGGAACAGTTTCTTTCATGGATTTAGCAGGTTCGGTTTGTTTTCAGATTGATAATCTTAAACCGATTGGTTCTTTCTTGTGGAATGATTCTTTGTGTACTGACCAATTGATAACTTATCAACTCCTTTTCATCTTTCATAGGCTGTATTTGTGTTGTTAATTTATATATATATATATATATATATTTTGGACAACTTTTTATATATTTTTACTGTGTAGGTTAGGAAAATTGAAATGTATTTGACGACAACTGATAGTATTGACATTTGAAAACATAATTTAAACAAGAATAATGTTTCTAAGGCTTAGTTTTAGGTTTATAGGGAGACCAGCAAATTGTTGTGCTGATCATAGACACAAAGTAGCTTCTTCCTTTTTTTCATTTACTATGCAACTCTAGTATCCCCAATTGGTGATCACTAATGTTCTAGAAAGAGAAACTTTATGTATGTTCTTGAGTTTTTTTTTTTTTTTTTTTTTTTTTTTTTTTTTTTTTTTTTTTTTTTTTTTAAATATAAATGAAAGTAGTATGTTAATTTGAAGTAAAAAATAAAACATAAATATTGTGTTAGAGGTCTCAAAAGCATTAAGAAAACATAAATAGTTTTTTTTTTTTTTTTTTTTTTTATTTTACAAAGAACTTTTGGTTCTTTAACCTATAACCTTTTTTTTTTGGGACCAACCGTTATAAAATTAAAGCACAAATCATCCCTCCCGAATAGAAACTCAAACTTAGAAACAATGACTTAACCTCCCTTCTAGAAAAAAAAAATTTGAACATAAGTGAGCTATCACTATTAGGTACAACAAGATTTTTCCTTTTGTTTTACTCATTTATATAGAAAGCTAAAAATACAAGAAGCAAAACAACAATAGAATCATCACGATTTCTATATTTACTGAAATTGGAAAATGGCCAATGGTTCGTCTAAATTAAATTAAGAAGACTAGTTCCTCTTATTTGATGAAACAAATAAAGTATTAAAAAAATAAAAATCAATTAATAAATTTGAGGTTGTCACAAAAGATAAAAAAAAAACACTTACGTAAAAGAATAGTAATGGAGCCTAATACCATAAATGCTATAGAAAAAATTGTCTAAATTTTTTCTATACGAACGAATGTTGGTTTGTTTTTCTGATACACTTTGATAAATAAGTATATACATCACTTCTTTCAATATCACATACTCATATCTCTCTCATTCACCATTTATTTTTTTTCCTCAAAAGATTAATACACTTCATCTATAAACATATAAAATATATACTTAATTATAACACGTTATCTGCACAATCACTCTATTAACTTGATTTATAATTACTGGAGTGTTGCTCGCCCCATCGTTCATTTAATGCTTTAATAATGTTTGTTTATATAAGTATTATCGTTATTATTATTAGAGCGTGGTCCGACTGCCTCTTATTAATTTACAATATTTTATCGTATGGTTGCTTTAAGCACCATACTTATTTAGTTTATTGTCTTACAATATGGCTGCTTTATGCACCATACTTTTTAATTTAATATCGTTATGTTAATTTTTTTTTGCTTCATACACCATAATTATTTAATTTACAATATTTTCCTATAGTTGCTTTATGCACCATAATTATTTAATGTCTGATTGTTCCATGCTCCATACTTAACAGCTAATGTACAATATTTTTGAATCTATAAATACATTCATCTATAGTTCATATATTTTACACACATTTCATCTTGTCCTTGAAATCTTCTCCAACAAACTTTTGTTATCACGAAAAATGGTTCATCCTTTCTTTATCTTTGTAATTGGTTTTATGCTTTATTCATTTTACGGTTTACTCGTTAGAGAATTTTCTCCCGAGAAATATGTGGTAATTTATATTTTATTCTTTTATGCAATTGTACTTCTTGTAATCACATCATTTATTCCAACGCCCTGCATGTCATCAAATCAATAAAATTATTTATCTAATATTAGTTTAATCCTTTTTGTTTTAGACAAATCAAATAGCTAAAATTGAGAAGCTCCAATTTCCGACTCTTAAAATAACTAGAAAAAAATTTATATCGTGGACAACGGATATGGAACTTCATTTAGACTTAGAAAAATATATGATACCATGAATGATCGATACATAGCTTCTTGACTTGTCTTTTGGAGAACGTCGACAACTTGTGCTCGGTGGAGAGGGTCTACGGACAGAGCATCGACCTGGTACGGTCGATGCTTCTGCTCGACGGGTTTTGTCCCATGCATCCATTTCTCATCCATCCATTCCAGCAACTTGTCCATTCCTAGCATTCTTTAAATCTTAAGTCCTAAAAAAAATTCAAAGACAAAAATTAAACGTAATAAATAAAAACCTAGTCTCAGATTCAGACCAAATCTCTATGGCTATTGCTACAGTCCCCAACAACGACGCCAAAAACTTGACAGGGGGAGAAGGTTACGCTTATTTCCACCACCAGGTTTCACCCGAGTTTCCTCGAGAGTTTAACCCGATGTGACCGCAAGTGCACAGTTAAATGCAATTGTAGTACAAATGAGATTGATCCACAGAGACTGAGAATACCTACACAAAGATTGCAGGAATAAATCTAATCTAGGTAAATTATAATTGATTTTTGGGGTTTTAATTCTATTATCTAAAGTGCGTAAAATAATTAAACAATAATTAACTAACTAAATTAAATTGCATAAAGTAAATTACGTAATTTAAATAACATAAATTAAATTGCGTAAATAAATTACTGAATTAAATTGCATAAATAATATAAGTCGAGTTTCTGGCTCCAAGGACAACATCGACCTCTCCTGGTCGATGCTTACGTCGATCCGGAGAGGTCGATGGTCTTGGTTGATGGTCTGCTCGGGCCGGGCGTCGATCCTTTCTGGTCGATGCCCTGGTCGATGCTTCTTTCAGGAAGCTCTTGAGATGTCTCTCTATGATGTTCCTGCCCCCAGCAAGTAGCTCCAAGATTCCTATGGCTCCATGAGACTCCAAAACACTCTTAAAGTATTGGTTTTGCTCCAAAAACCTATAAAAACATAAACACATGCAAATGCACTAAAATAATCTTAAATACTAGTAAAAATGATAGGAGGTTTTATTACCTCTTCACAGGTTTCAGCCGAGATGAGAATCTCTAGAGTTTAACCCGATAATACCGCAAGTACACAATGATGCAATCGTAGTATGTATAGGATCGATCCACAAGGAATGAGAATAACTACACATGAATTACAAGAATAAATCTAATCTAAGCTGAAAATAAAGGTTTTGGAGTTTTGTTTCTAATAGCTAAATTGCATAAAATAAATATTAAAAGATAACAATAAATAAATCACGGTAAAACAATTATAATGCAAACAATCTCAAGGGTGAAGGAAACAGTTTCAGAGAATTCTCTAATCGGAGAATGATGTTCTTTGGCCTATTGCAAATATCTATCAATTTAGAGATATAAAAAGTTGTCTAGTCCACTCTCGTGGTAAGCTAAACTCTTTGTAAAAACCTACTCTCGTGGCACTCTTACAAGCGTTGAACACAATTTCTATTTGACCAACCTAATTAACTATTGCATTCCTACAAAAGTAATTAAGCTCGTAACTTGTCTAATTCCGAAATCTAGATTCACTCTCATGATATCTAGATTCTATGATGCTAAACTAACTTGATCAGAGCTAATCTAGATAAGGAAACAAATACGAATAGATTTATCGATTAACTATTACTCCAATTATATATACCTGAAACCTCTTTTCACTCTCGTGGTAAATGAGAATTTTCTAACACTTAACCACACCTACTGGATTCAACCAAGCCCTTAAATCATTCCCATAAGAATTAATCTAGCAGTAAGATCATATAAAAGGTAGCTAATCGGATTAAGAACTTTGAACATCAAACTCTAACTAGTAGATCTCTTTAGTCATCATCCACCCGAGAGATCTAAAGATCTACTCACTCATGCCTTTGCTAACAATAACAAGGTATTAGATTGAAGTAGGGCTGGGAGTTTGGGGGCCCATTCGGGTTCGGTTCGGGTTTTCGGTTTTTTGGATTTTCGCTTCTAGCCCCCATTCGGGTATTTGACAATTTCGGTTCAGGATCGGGTTGGGTTCACTCAGATTCGGTTCGGGTTTGGTGTAGATTTTGGATTCGGGTTCGGTCCGGGTATTTTACACCCAAAGTAACCGGAACAAAACATACACATCATAATGACGTGTCCAAACTCTAAAGGTTAAACAATTGAAATCAAAATATTATCCAGTCTTCATCTAGAAAAATAAACAACGACATTTCAAACACGTAAAATAACATTCTAATAAACAAATAAGAATAGAAACAACACAAAATGTTAGAATAGAAATAATACAAATTTCGATTCACATTTGAAGAGAAAGAGGATTCATACCTCAGAGTCATTTCTAGAAATCTGAGAAGGAGAAAAGTGACAATTTTGAAGATTAAATTGATCTACCTTTAGAATTATATTTAGTTTAGGTCAAGAAGTTGTATCGTCGTCCCACTTTATTTTTTTTTAGTAGCCGACTAAGGAAAGGAAAGAAAGAAAAGGAATCAGGATTAATGGTTAGGCTTATATACTTTCGGTTATTTTGGGTGTACTTTGCGTTTTTGGATATATCCGAATCCGAACCCGAACCACCAGGGACATAAGAACCATTCGGGTATTTTTCAAAAATCGGATTCGATTCGGGTTTGGTTTTTTCGGTTCGGATTCGGGTTCGAATTTTGGATTCGGATATTTTGCCCAGCCCTAGATTGATGACATAATAAGAAATAGAAACAGTAAATAAAAGTAGATGAATTGCAATATAAGAATAACTACTGTATATTCATAAATAAAGCGTAAGAACAAGAGTTATGGTGAGATCCTCTTTTGTGTATTTGTCTTTAAAATCTCCCACACTTGTGACTATGCATTACAACATGTTTATATAGTTCTTAAGCTTTTAGAGGCGTCCAAGTCGAGTCTCTAGGGTTACCAAAGCATCAAAACGAATATTTCAAGTCTTTAGTTGCCATGTGATAAAATTCCTCCTTTTTTGGATCAAAATAACCCTTGTGATATATCATGGTTTTTACCCATTTTTAGCCATGATATAAGTTGTTTTATCGAGTCTTTCTAGTGTTTTTTGTATCGTTCTGGAGTCTTTTCAGGTCTTAGCACATTTGGAGCCTTTTGGAGCAAACCGAAGAAAGTACCCGTTTCGAAGCCTGAATATCGATCGACACCATCCCGGTATCGATCGATACCGACGTAACTGACGCGGAGATAGAGAGATATCCAAGGAAGAGAATTCTCACCATAAGAAGCCCAATACTTTCCCTTATTTACAAAGAGACCCAACTCGTGTTTTTAGACCTATTTAAGCAAATTTTTAGTCATTAGGTTAGGGGGCGGCAGACTTTACTTTGAACTTTGATTCTTGAACCACCACCGAGACTTGAAAGCTTTTGTGAGGGAGACGGATCCAAGACTTTGTTCATCATAGAAAAGATCCCAAACCCTTGTTTTTATTCTTTTGTTATATTTAATTTCATGATCTATTCAGTTATGTCTTGTTTTTCATCAATCATGTCTGAGTAGTCTCATTTTAGGTTCAGGGTTTTCTCATATGGATTTCTCTGATTTATGATGATTGATTTGTTAGGGTTCATAACCTGAGTAGTTCTTCACCACAGGTTGTTCTCAAAGCTATTTCTAATCTGATCACCTAGAACATAGAACTTAGATTAATCGATTAGGCACGACAGTGCAATTGAGTAATCTGATAAAACCTAGGGTGAGCAATTCGATTATCTGCAAAGAGATTTGGTTTAATCGAATTGTGAACATATCAAACTTGAATTAATTGCTGGTTTAATGTGTAGGATTTGCAAAGAGATTTGGAATTCTAGATTTTAGATTTAGTTAGTTTTTGCAACGATAGTTGGTTAACTATATTTTCGTGTTTGAGTTCAAGAACGGCACTTAATTGAATTGAACTTTAACTGATTAATTGTTATTTATCATTGATTTCCTGAGAATTTCCCTGAGCCTAGTTTCCTTCCATATTAATCGACCTAAGTTTAATTCAATCATTTGTTTTCTCATCAATTATTGTTTGCTTAGCACAATCTGCATCTTTTATCTACCGCGTGAGTTTTCTTGAGTTCTCGTGTTCGATCCCTAACTTTACTGCAGCAACTGTTTTAGTATCATTATAGGTATTAATTTGAGCATATCAAATTTGGCGCCGTTGCCGGGGACTCTAAAAATTCACCATTAGAATTTTAGTTGTCGATTTTGTCTAAGTTCGTCGTCAGTATCGGTCGATACTCCATTGGTATCGATCGACACTGAACGTCTGTTTTTGAATTTTGGTTACTTATTTTCTCGTCTTTTGATTTTCAGGTGTATGCATCAGCGTGCTACCAGGAGAAAGAAGGACACACCACTGATCAATCTCTCCAACACAGAGCTAGCAGAGCTTGAACGCACAAATCGGACAACGAAGAGGACTACAGTTGAGATGGATCTTCCACATGGTTTGGTGCATGATGAGGAAGGTGGACGTCACCCTCACGCCGAGGCTGAACGGACGCTTGGCGAGTACAACCGACCTGATCAATTCTATGCAAATCGTGCAGCAATCCGTATTCCGACTTTCCAGAGGAATGACTTTGAGCTGAAGCCTGCTTACTTCGCTCTTGTTGGACAGCACCCCTTCACCGGTCTCTCTCATGAGCACCCTATGGATCACATCGAGAAATTCGAGGACTTGGTCACCAGTATGAAGTACAATGGAGTACCACATGAATACCTCTTTTGTAAGCTCTTTCCATACTCTCTTTGTGGAGAGGCAGCTAACTGGCTGAAGCAGCTACCTCCCGGATCTCTCGCTACTTGGAACGAGACCAAGAACGCATTCCTGAACAATTTCTATGACGATGCGAGATCGGAGGAGCTCAGGAACAAGATCTCTCAATTTTTTCAGGGTCCAACAGAAGCACTCAAGGCTGCTTGGGTGCGATTCAGATCCTACCAGAGAGACTGTCCGCATCACGGTTTCAGTCAAGTTCAGCTGCTCGGGATCTTTTACAGAGGGATTGATTGGCGGTATCAGATGGCACTAGATTCTGCAAGCAACAGGAACTTCAACACTAGGATTCCAACCGATGCTGTGAAGCTGATTGAGAATTTGGCGTCTAGCAATAGCACGAACAATGCTGATTTCGAGCGAAAACGGCTCGCTAGTGTTGCTGACGGTTCGCAGATTGCTGAGGTTCAGGCGAAGCTGGACACGATGCACAACCTCTAAGTGGGAAAGACGAAGAATGCTGTACATTTTGCTGAGGAAGTAGGGAACATTGAAGATGAGGCAGAGGATGTTAACTACATTGGTGGTTCTGGTTTTCAGGGTCAGCGATTTGGTTACAACAACAACCGAAGCTTCAACAACAATCAGCAAGGTGGTTACAAGTCTTGAGGTAACCAATCTGGTTTTGGTGCCACTCAATTCGCCCAAAAAAAAACTTCAAGGCGGTGATTTTACTCGCCAATACGGTAATTCAGCTTACCAACCGCATTCTCCGAGGTCTACAGAGAGTAAGACGGAGATCCTCTTGGAACAAATTCTGCAGGGACAAGAAAAGATGACTGGAGAATTTAATGGGAAGCTGGACAACCTGTATACGGACCTGAATGACAAGATTGAGGCATTGAATCTGTCGCAAAAAAAGCTCGAGACTCAAATTGCTCAGACCGCAGCTGCTGTGAGAAGACAAGAAGGGTTTCTTCCAGGAAAGACTGAAGCTCCAAGAGCTCACATCAACGCCATAAGTCTAAGAAGTGGAAAAGTGGTAAATTCAGGAGTTAATCAGACTCCAATAGCTAAAAATCCCGTCGATCTTGCTGGAGATAACGAGTGGGATGATGAAAATCCCAGGGTATCGATCGACACCGAGACAGTGCCCAAGGAGGACTTTGAACCTGTCAAAGAAAGGGTCTACAAGCCGAAGTTGCCCTATCCTATTACTCCCAAGATGACCAAAAAGGAATGGGAGGATGCTAGATGCAAGGTGATGTTGGACAAGTTGGTAGTTGAACTCCCTTTTGTTGATGCTATCAAGACTTCTCCCGCATTCAGAAGATACGTGAAGCGGATGGTATCCAGCAACGTCAACCTCAGTGAAGGTGTCATGATGCTTTCAGCCGAGTGCAGCGGGTATTCTCACCAACACGATTCCTAAGAAACTTCCAGATCCAGGTAGTTTTGTGTTGGATTGCACTATTTTCACAGAGCGTTTTGCACGATCCTTCTGCGATATTGGATCGAGTGTAAATCTCATGCCACACTCCGTTGCCAAGAGAACGGAGATAAGTGATTACCAGCCTACAAGGATCTCATTGATCCTTGCTGATCGTTCAGTAGGTTTTCCAGAAGGACTTCTCGAAGATGTGCCTGTCAAGATTGGAAATTGCTTGATTCCAACTGATTTCATCGTGTTGGAGTACGATGCCGAGCCTAAGGATCCTCTTATCCTAGGCAGACCATTCCTTGCTACTGCTGGTGCTCTGATAGACTGCAAGAATGGACAGATTACTCTGAACGTAGGTGATTTGGTAATGTCTCTCAGCATGGAGAGAATCATGAAACGACCAACCATCGACGAACAAACCTTCTACGTCGATACACTCAGTGACATTGCGGAGGAGTATTTCCTGGAGAAACATCCTGAGGATCCGCTAGAACGAGCACTGGTTTGTACTGAAGGTTTAGAATTGGCTTTAGATGATGATGCCACTGGTTATGTCAGAATCCTCGACAATGCAGATCCAGTATCGATCGATACCAATGGGAGTATCGATCGACACCACGTGTACGCGGTGAAGAACTTGGGCGAGATTCCTAAACAAGTCAGTATAACCGGGGATTGGAGCGAGGAAAAAGCTCCAAAGATCGAACTCAAACCACTTCCAGCCGAGCTAAGGTACGTCTTTATTGGCCCTAACTCAACATATCCTGTTATCGTCAATTCTTCTTTGAACAATGCGGAGGTCACTTTACTGCTGAGCAAGCTGCGCAAGTATCGCAAAGCTCTCGGTTATTCTCTTGATGATATTTCAGGTATCTCTCCCGACCTATGCATGCACAGGATTTACTTGGAGGATGAGTCAAAGTCATCGGTTGAGTATCAGAGACGGTTGAACCCGAACCTGAAGGAGGTTGTGAGGAAAGAGGTGATGAAGCTGCTCGAAGCCGGGATCATCTATGCAATCTCAGATAGTTCTTGGGTTAGCCCTGTTCATGTCGTGCCTAAGAAGGGTGGTATCACAGTGGTGAAGAATGAGAAGAACGAGCTGATCCCGACACGGACTATCACTGGTCATAGGATGTGCATCGACTACAGGAAGTTGAATGCTGCTACTCGAAAACATCATTTTCCTTTACCTTTCGTTGACCAGATGTTGGAGCGCTTGGCGAGTCACCCATACTACTGCTTTCTTGATGGTTATTCAGGCTTTTTCCAGATCCCCATTCACCCAGAGGATCAAGGGAAGACAACTTTTACATGTCCTTATGGCACTTTCGTATACCGCAGAATGCCGTTCAGACTATGTAACGCCCCCGCCACTTTCCAGAGATGCATGATTTTGATCTTCACTGATATGATCGAGGAGTTTATGGAGGTATTCATGGATGATTTCTCTGTTTATGGGTTTTCGTTCAAAGATTGTCTGGACAGCTTATGCAAGGTGCTTCAGCGATGTGAAGAGAAGCATCTAGTTCTTAATTGGGAAAAGTGTCACTTCATGGTGCAAGCTGGGATTGTTTTGGGACACAAGGTTTCAGAGAAAGGGATCGAGGTTGACGAGGCCAAGATTCAGGTCATCTCGAGTTTGCAGTCCCCACGGTCGGTTTCCGAGATCCGAAGCTTCCTGGGTCATGCTGGTTTCTACAGGCGATTCATGAAGGATTTTTCCAAAATTGCTCGACCTCTCACTGCCCTTTTGTGTAAGGAGGTGCAATTTGACTTCACTCCTGCTTGTTTTGCTGCTTTCGAAGCTATCAAAGCGGCGCTAGTAAGCGCACCTATTGTTCAGCCTCCGGATTGGAACTTACCTTTTGAGGTCATGTGCAATGCAAGTGATTTTGCTGTAGGTGCTGTGCTGGGTCAGAGGAAAGATAAGAAGTTGCATGTCATCTATTATGCCAGCCGAACGTTGGATGATGCCCAACGCAACTACAGCACAACCGAGAAAGAGCTCCTAGCAGTTGTCTTCTCTTTTGAGAAATTTTGGTCCTATTTGGTTGGAAGCAAAGTGGTCGTTCACACTGATCATGCTGCTCTCAGGTACCTGTTTTAGAACAAAGACCTCAAGCCTCGTCTCTGTCGATGGGTGCTCTTGCTTCAGGGTTTCGACATAGAGGTTAAGGACAAGAAAGGGATCGAGAATGGAGTTGCAGATCACTTGTCACGAATGCAAATAGATGGGGACGTGCCTATTGATGACTATCTACCAGAAGAACGCATCTACTTCATTGCTACAGAAGATCAGAATGATTTGGGAGATAATTCCGACTTCTCTCACGATCTGAGTTTCAGTATCGATCGATACCACCTGGGTATCGATCGACACCCCTCGACTGATTATACCATTTTATCGACAGATAACATCAGCTCGTATGATGTTTATTCAGCTGCTGTGGCAACTTTTTCCAGACCTTGGTATGCTGACATCGCCAACTATTTAGCTACGGCGACTGAGCCGAACAACGCAACACCTTATGCGAGGAAGAAGTTTCTACGAGAAGTAAGGCGTTTCTTCTGGGATGAACCTTATCTGTACAAGCATTGCTCTGATGGTCTCTACAGGAGGTGCCTTGCTGAGTCTGAAGTACCAGATGTTCTTTTTCATTGCCATGGTTTTGAATATGCTGGACACTTCGCTACTTTCAAAACAGTTTCTAAAGTTCTTCAAGCCGGGTTTTGGTGGCCAACTATGTTCAGAGATGCTAATGCTTTTGTTTCTCAGTGCGATGCCTGTCAGCGGAGAGGGAAGATAAGTAAGCAACATGAGATGCCACAAAACTTCATCCTTGAGGTCGAAGTGTTTGATTGCTGGGGTATTGATTTCATGGGTCCTTTTCCATCCTCGCACAAGAACAGGTACATCTTGGTTGCCGTTGACTATATCTCCAAGTGGGTGGAAGCGATTGCAAGTCCGACCAATGATCATACGGTGGTTCTTAAGCTGTTTAAGACCATCATCTTTCCACGATTTGGAGTCCCGCGAATCGTCATCAGTGATGGCGGCAGTCACTTCATCAACAAGGTCTTCGAGCGATTGTTGAAGAAGTACGGGGTTAATCATCGTGTCGCTACTCCATATCATCCTCAGACTAGTGGACATCTTGAGGTTTCCAACAGGCAGATCAAAGAGATCCTAGAGAAGACTGTAGGTGCTTCGCGGAAGGACTAGTCTACTAAGCTGAACGATGCACTCTGGGCGTATAGAACTGCTTTCAAGACACCGCTGGGGACTACACCATTTCACTTACTGTACGGGAAAGCATGTCACCTTCCAGTTGAGCTCGAACACAAAGGAATCTGGGCAACTAAGCTACTCAACTATGACATCAAACATGCTGCTGAGCGGAGATTGATTCAATTGAATGAGCTCGACGAGATCAGGTATCACGCCTACGAAAACTCGAAGTTATACAAAGAATGAGTTAAGGCTTATCATGATAAGAAGATCCTTTCCCGTCACTTCGAACCGACCGACCAAGTTCTTCTATATAACTCTCGTTTGCACTTGTTTCCTGGTAAACTTCGTTCTCGTTGGTCAGGTCCTTTCACTATCAAAGAAGTACGACCACATGGTGCTATCATGCTGATTAATTCGTCAGGAGACGAATTCACTGTGAATGGGCAAAGGGTTAAACACTATTGGGCGAAAGCCGAGATTCCAGCATGACAAATCGTGCCTCTGGCTAATCCACCCGTCACCTAACCATCATTAAAGTCAGGCTCGTGACATTAAACAAGCGCTCAGTGGGAGGCAACCCACTGGTAAGTCTGTACATACTAATTTCGGTTTTTGTTTTCTTTTGTGTCGTGAATCAGAATTTGGATATCCGTATCGATCGATACCAGCTGGGTATCGGTCGATACCAGTCGGCCAGGTAAGTACTTCTATAAAACCCTTAGGGTTGAATCGCAAAACCCTCACTTCTCATCGCTCGTCACAAAGCGCCACAATCGCCCTCTTTTTCGTTTCTTCATGGTTTTGAGTAATTCTTTTGCTGTTTCCACTCGGTTTTACACCCCCATTAACACTATCTATTCCATTCGATCGATTAAACAAGGTAAGATCTCGAGTTTTTCAAATTTTCAATCCTTGGAACCAAGGTTTGGGTTTTGAGATTTTAGCCTCTTAAACTTGTTTTTAGGATTGAATATTGAATGACCTGGTTGTTTTAGTCCTAGTCGAACCTTGCCTAGCATATATTTGTCATTAGTTTCAACTAATGCATCGATTCGGATTGTTCTTCATGAAAACTGTTAATGGCATCGATCGATACCACCTGGGTATCGATCGATACCCGTGCTTAATCTTGGCGATTTTGGTTTGTTCTGAGAGACTTTGACTTTATATGTGTTGTTGTGTTGTTGATGATGCAGATGCCTCCTAGGAAGAAGTCACGAAATGAAGATGGAACCAGTTCTCTTCCGCATCAGTTCCACTTACTGGAACACGTCGAGATCTTCGACGGGTACGATTGGCTTCGGGGGAAAGTGACGGCCCTAGTGGATGACCCGGGGTACCAGGTGGCATACGATGGGTCCACTGAGAGATTCTTCGTTTCAAAGGACCGAGTTTGAGCTGTTCCAGGAGCGCCATCTTCATCTCGGCCGCCTCGCGGACCTCCACCATCCCGCCCCTCTTCCTCTTCCACGCCTTCCACCACCACATCTAGGCCACCTTGGCCTAGAAGGGACGAGAAGGCCAGCATTCGCATCACTACGCCTTTCGAAGGGGAGTACAAAGCGATCACTGAGAGCGTCGCCTGCACACAGGGTCCCATCTCTGACAATTGGGATGACTAAGACTCGATTTTCTACAACGCATGGCTGGACGTCGAGATCAAACCGACTAGGTTCGCAGACACACTTACCATGTGTCGCCTGGGTTTCGATGGAGAGTTACAGAGGTTCCTGCAGAAGATCGGACTGGGGACGATGCCTACGAAGTGGTACCCGCACTACCCAGACCTCGTCTGCCAATTCTTAGCCTCTGTACGTGTCTACTACACCGGCGAGGCCCCTGTTACTGCGTAGCAGGGCGTCCTGGCATTCATGATTCGCGGAGTGAGGTACCGTCTACCCTTCCAGGACCTCTGCAGCATCTACGGTTTCCGTAGGAATTTCTCACGATGCGAGCTGCCCACCAAGTTCTCGACGTCCAGAACTTCTGGAGGCATTTTGGATATTGAGCCTACCACAACAAGACAACGACGCAGACAGATATCCGCCATCCAGTCTTGCGATGCCTAGCTCGGATTCTGAGCAACACATTGTTGTGCAAGATGGAACCCAACAAGATGCGGGTGTCTGAGCTGATAGTGATGTCCATGGCTATTGGGGATATTATTGATGATGAGGAGTACGAGTGGCCTGAGCTGGATCTAACGGTCAACCTGGGTGCGGTATTCGCACATCATTTAGAGTCATTGAAGGTAAAACCCTTCACCTCGCGCAGCAAGAGCGGCAAGACTTCAGGTCGCGCCAAGTCTGAGTCCGTAGGTAGCTTTCTTACTCCCATTTTTCTCCATTTTGGGATTGGCACCACGAGCTGTTCGATAATCTCTACTCGGGCTGTTATGGACGAGTCGCACCTAGAGCATCTGCGCTGGCTCAAGCCAGGATGACGTTGGGTGTTCAGCACCTCTCAGGGGGACTTCCTTGTCCAGCTGCCCAACACAGATTTGACAGACATCGATTCAGATGCGCCTAAGCTATTTTTCACCCCTACTCCGACGGACATGACTCGAGCACCGGTCAGTCGACGCCGTGGTGTACCCTCCGGAGCCCGTACTACTGTTGCTGACGAGGACACACCAACTCAGACTCCTACTCCTGCACCTGCTGCTACTTTTCCTCCTGTGCCGACCATAGACCTGGACCCGTTTCAGCAGTATGTCGTTCACAGTCTTCAGGCGATATGGAGCACCATTTCTCGATGCAGCTGCATGACTCCGCCGGCCCCTCGCTCGCCCCGTACACCGACCGCTGCTGGAATATCACGCACAGCTGGTGCTGATGCTGCCGATGATTCCGATTCCGAAGCTACAGAGGATTAGTCATCTCTCTCCGATTCACATGTTTTTCTTTTTCTTTTTCTTTTGGTTTTGTTATGAACTAATATCAGTTTCTCTTTTATATGTGCACAAGTGGTTTAACGTTTATGATCTTTTGTTGTCTCTAACTCGTGTTTGAATGGTATCTCAGTTTCTAACTTTGATCATCTAACACGGTCAGCTCATTCATGCAGAGAAAGAGGTTTTTATTCTCGATTTTCACCTGGTATCGATCGATACCAACATGGTGTCGATCGATACCACCTGTCTGTGGTAACGCCTCTTGTTCTTCATCATTGCCATTTTCTCCGTTTGTTTTCCTTCACCTTCTCTAGGCTTGATACACACTGGGGACAGTGTTGTTTAAGTCTGGGGGAGGTAGTTACTGACATTGTGTTCATTTTGAAAAAAAAAAAAAAAAAAAAAATTTGTTTAATTGAGTCAAAACAACTTAGAGATTTCTGGATTGTGCTTGGTTTTGTTGTTCTGGTTTTGCTTTTGAGTGACCACTGTTACAGGATTAGTTTCAGTTCGACTAATGAAAAATCCAAGGGATAACCAGCCAGCTAGAAATCACCCATGTCTCCAGCAAGGTTCTTCACAAGCTTTAGCCAAATTTTGTACTTCATCTACGCGGTTAGTGTTCTTAGAACTTGATTCATCATTCATATCTGGCTAAGGAACCCATCATGTTTGAAAATTGTGGTATATCTCTCCCGTGAAAATTGTTGGATACATATTTGCGTTAAAACAGGTAAAATCTATATAAAAGATGAAATGATTTCCGCCGAGTAGAGGGGTAGGAAAATTTCCTATGACCCCATTATTCTACTTGGATAAGGAATGATCACACGAAGGCCTGAAGTGAGGGGTAGGAAAATTTCCTATGACCCCATTATTCACCTAAGACTTTTGATACATTGAGAGGGTAAGAACCGGGGATTCGGTAGCAAACACTATCAATACTCGCGTTTCGGACCTTGATTTGTGTATGCTGTTCAGATAAACCTGCGCTGTTGAAATCTAATGAGAACTGATTATGAAATAAGTCTAGGGGAGATAAAGAATACCGGAAAGCAATAAATGTTGTTGAATAAATGGTTCTTTGGCTATGATATTGTATGGGCAAGAATCTAGAAAATTCTTGAACACTGATTGCAGCGATGAAACTGGCGATGAGAGCTTAGATGAATATTGGTGTGAGATAATAAGTGAAGTCTTGGGAAGTTGGGGTTCCTACGGAGAAGTACATGGTGGTTAGATCTGGAGCTGATCAGGCAGCAGTGGGCGCTTGGGAAAAAGGGTCATTACAGCGATTTCGGTAAAAGGTCAGGTCTCTAAGGTTTTTCAAACCTCTTTCTCTAACTTAGTTTTCTGTTTTGCTTGAGGGCAAGCAAAAGGCTAAGTCTGGGGGAGTTGATATATCATGGTTTTTACCCATTTTTAGCTATGATATAAGTTGTTTTATCGAGTCTTTCTAGTGTTTTTTGTATCGTTCTGGAGTCTTTTCAGGTCTTAGCACGTTTGGGACGAAATTAGAGATTTTGGAACCATTTGGAGCCTTTTGGAGCAAACCGAAGAAAGTACCCGTTTTGAAGCCTGAATATCGATCGACACCATCCCGGTATCGATCGATACCGACGTAACTGACGCGGAGATAGAGAGATATCTAAGGAAGAGAATTCTCACCATAAGAAGCCCAATACTTTCCCTTATTTACAAAGAGACCCAGCTCGTGTTTTTAGACCTATTTAAGCAAACTTTTAGTCATTAGGTTAGGGGGCGGCAGACTTTACTTTGAACTTTGATTCTTGAACCACCACCGAGACTTGAAAGCTTTTGTGAGGGAGACGGATCCAAGACTTTGTTCATCATAGAAAAGATCCCGAACCCTTGTTTTTATTCTTTTGTTATATTTAATTTCATGATCTATTTAGTTATGTCTTGTTTTTCATCAATCATGTCTGAGTAGTCTCATTTTAGGTTTAGGGTTTTCTCATATGGATTTCTCTGATTTATGATGATTGATTTGTTAGGGTTCATAACTTGAGTAGTTCTTCACCACAGGTTGTTCTCAAAGCTATTTCTAATCTGATCACCTAGAAAATAGAACTTAGATTAATCGATTAGGCACGACAGTGCAATTGAGTAATCTGATAAAGCCTAGGGTGAGCAATTCGATTATCTGCAAAGAGATTTGGTTTAATCGAATTGTGAACATATCAAACTTGAATTAATTGCTGGTTTAATGTGTACGATTTGCAAAGAGATTTGGAATTCTAGATTTTAGATTTAGTTAGTTTTCGCAACGACAGTTGGTTAACTATATTTTCGTGTTTGAGTTCAAGAACGGCACTTAATTGAATTGAACTTTAACTGATTAATTGTTATTTATCATTGATTTCCTGAGAATTTCCCTGAGCCTAGTTTTCTTCCATATTAATCGACCTAAGTTTAATTCAATCATTTGTTTTCTCATCAATTATTGTTTGCTTAGCACAATCTGCATCTTTTATCTACCGCGTGAGTTTTCTTGAGTTCTCGTGTTCGATCCCTAACTTTACTGCAGCAACTGCTTTAGTATCATTACCGGGTATTAATTTGAGCATATCACCTTGATAGGTCGATTCTAGGGTCGATTCTGGCTCCTTGGCTTTGACTGGTCGATGCATCCTCCGAGAATTCTCCCTGGAAATTCCTTAGGCTTAATATCGACCCCCATAGGTCAATTCTGGGGTCAATTCTGCACTCTTCATACTCTATGAAATCCTTCTCCGAATGTGCACGATCCAAGCAATGTCACTTGTCTTCCTGTAGGCTTCAGTAAGCTCCAGAAACATCTTAAATATTCATGTTTAGCTCCAAGTGTCTAAAAACACATAAACATATGCAAACATACCAAAATTATCCTAAAAGCTAGCTATTATGCATGAAACTAAACCAAATGAATGCATAGAAACATGTAAACATGGGTGTTATCAAAAAACCTATGAAACTATCCTATATGAATGCATGAAAATAAGCAAATATGAGTGTTATCAGCCAACTATCATATATGAAGATAACGCAGTGTGTGTTGCTCAAACGAAAGAAAGATATATCAAAAGCGACAGAACCAAACATATTCACCCGAAATTCTTTTGATATACCTAAAAACTTCAAAAGAACAAAGATATTAAAGTGAGATATGTTCGATCAACCGATAATGCTGCAGATCTTTTCACAAAATTACTTCCTACCTCAATATTTAGAAAGTATGTCCATAACATTGGAATGCATCAACACCGAGACTTATGAAATGTAATCTTGTCCATTCGAGGGAGAGTTTGCGTGGCTGCACTCTTTTTACCTTTCTATGGTTTTTTCTAGAAAAATATTTAACGAGGCAACCGAAGATATAACACATAATATACTAATGACAAACGTACATATGCGTTTGTTTTTTGAACAAAAGTAAAAAAAATAAAAACACTTGTGTAGAAAAGTGGTAATGGAGCCCAATGCCATAAATGCTACAGAAGAGATTGTCTATTTTTTTCTTTTTTATAAGAACGAACGTGTGCGTTTGTTTTTTTGTGATAGACTTTGATATATATACTTCTCTCAATATCACATACGCATATCTCTCTCTTTCACAACTTATTTCTTTACTCAAAAGGTTAATACACTTCATCTTTAATAATATAGAAACATATAAAGTATATATTTAATTATAACATAGGTTTGGTTTTCTTATAGGAAAAATTACCAAAAAATACGCTAACTCATTTTTATGTGTGTGGAAAAAAGTACATTAACTTATTAACTTTTTCATTCTCTAAATAGTACCTTATTTAAAACTAAATATTAGATCCGTACGATGCACGAATTCTTTTTATTAATTAATATAAATAATATACTGATTTGCTAATTAAACATTAAAAATATAACATTTCAAAATTCAAATAATAAATTTGTGTTTATCAAATTTTAACATATTTATTATAATTTTTTTCCCATTCATTGTTCTAAACATAATGGACCTCTTGACCCCCAAAAAAAACTATCGGATATTTTAATTATGGTTCATTCGGACCCTCCCAGAAAAAAATATTTTGTTCGTTTGATAATTTCAGGTAGTGGTTGAAAATGACAGTGATAGTTGATAGTTGTTTCACATATAAATGATATCGGCGATAGTTGATTCACATATAAATTTTTTTTTCCTGCCATTATATTAATTTTGAAACAATGTTAGTAATAATATAAAACAATATAAAAATAAAATCTTTTCTATTACTTCACGATTATCTAATGAAATATAGTCCCAAATAGCATTAATGGATTGTTGATCTTTTTTAAATTTATCTAGCTGAATCGCACTCCCAAAATTTACTGAGCAACCACCATTATATTTCAAACTGATATAAAAGATTAAAATTAATATACTTTTTATTTGATAGTAATTTTAACGATATATATATAATTTTATTTGATAGTAAAATTAATATACTTTTTATTTGATAGTAATTTTAAAGAAGAATTTAAAATACCTTTTTCTAAATTGAGTAACAGACTTAAAAAAAATTAGTGGAAGAAGATGCTGATAAAAAAAATTTCTCTCGATACATCTTAACTAAAACACTTGTCATAATAAGAACGATGCTATTATTTTCCACCACACGATATTTTTCTTCAGATAATTCAACTTGTTCCGCCCATATTGTAACATGTATAGCCAAACTACTAAAATATTAATTAAAAAAATTAACATAATTATCATGGAAAATATTAAATTATCAAAACTTGACATTTTTGCTAAAACTAACAATTGTCTTTTCTGATGAGACAATTATCTTTCCATATTTTTTTTTAGCTATTGATATTTTTTCTAAAATTGATAATTGCTATTTTTTTATATAGAAAATTAAGAGTAAATTGTCTTTTCTATTATTTTGTTTTTTTTTTGTTAAAATTGAAAATTATCTATTTTACATTTTTTTTTTCTTATTCTTTTCTATTATTTCTATTTTACTTTTTTCTTTTTTTCTCATTCTTTTTTATTATTTTGATTTTTTGTTAAAACTGGAAATTATCTATTTTATACGTATTCTTATGAGTTATCTCTTTGACACATGTTACAATCTAAGATTAACAATGACACGTGTCAAAATCTAATAGGTTATCCTTTTAGAGACGTGTCACACTTACGTTCAACGCGTTTAAGTTTATATAATAAAAGTTATTATTGATTAATACTCTATTTTAAAAACGTTATCTGGTTCACACATGCGACTTGATTGCCGTTAAGGAGTAGCAAAACGATGTTAGTTTTAACAGCATGTGATTAAATTCCTAAAACTAAAAATAACTATTGCCCTCTCTTCTTTACCCCCAAATCGATTTAGAAGCTTTAACCCTAAATGAAATCTAATCCCAATTGATTTACATCGACATACTTTTTTTGGGGGACAAATTTAGTTCATTCATAACTAAAACTCAAACAAAGTTGCAGCTCGAAGAGCTTTCTTTGCCAAAGATGGCTTCTCTTGGAACAAAATCAAAAGACAATTTCTGAGAAGAAAGTAGCTAACTGAGAAATATCAAAGACGATGCCATATATTTCCTTGCTTGGGAAGATAGAGTTGATGGTTCGGACTAACTGCTGAGAATAGAGTGATACTCCATTATCCAACTCTTAAAACAGCCCAAGTTATCAGAAGCCCAAATTATCAGAAGCCTAAAACTCAAAAAACTAAGCGAGCGATTTACGGACTCAGCCGACTAATGTACATCGACCACGTAATACACAAAAATAAAGTGATTTTGGTTACAAAAATTACAGAAATACCACTCCGTTCTCCTTCTCCTTGCACTTCCTTTGGCGGCTCTTTTATTTTTTCCCCCTTCTTCTTCCTCATGGGACGAAATACTGAAATACTCTCTTCTGTTAGAAAATAATTTACCATACTCTCTTATAATCTGTATAGTCTTCGTAATCTTCATATTTTATGAAAACTCAAATATACCTTTCATCATAATTAATCAAATATTTTTAGATTTAGTACAAATACACCTAGTTGTAGCCAGTTATACTAGCACACGGTACAACTAATACCTAGTTATACCCAATTATACTAGCGCAACAGTACAACTTGTACATAGTTATACCCAATTATACTAGCACACGGTATAACTAGTACTTAGTTATAGCTAGTTATACTAGCACACGATACAACTAGTACTTAGTTATACCTAGTTATACTAGCACACGGTACAACTAGTATCTAGTTATACCCAGTTATACCTCTGTAGTTTTATTTTGTACCAGTTATACCAGTTATACCGCCAAAATGGGATTCAAACCCTGGATGCGCAGAACGAATTTAAACCATCTAAACTACCGTGTTTTTTTGGAATTTCTTACATTTAAAATTATATAACCTTATTTCATGTTCATTTCCGATTTCATTAAAAGTAAAATCGTAATTTTATCGTTATCTTAATTAGAAAAATCAGAGAGTATTTTAGCACTTTTACTAAAATAGAGAGTATTCGGGAATTTGATCCTTCCTCGTCTCGTCGGAGCTCGCGAAGCTCTCCTTTGAAATCAAAAACCCTAAAGCTCTTTTTGATTCATCTATACATTCTGTATCTCAGATGGAAGAACCGAATCATCAGCTTACTCAGTATCTCGAAACTTTTGTTGACATTACTCGTTCCGCTACTCAGCAGGTACTTTTTTGATCTCTCTCCTATCAAATTTCACTGAGAATAGTTCATGGATTTTTACTTTGTTTTCAGGATGATAGTCTTAAAGCTATTGCTTCTTCCTTGGAGAATGACTCTTTGTCTATTAACCAATTGGTAAAACTTATCACACTCACTTTTCATCTTCCATTGTCTTTTATCTGTGTTGTTAATTTTTTCTGTATTGATAATGCGTAGGTTAGAGAGATGGAGATGTATTTGACGACAACTGATAACGTTGTCCGAGCACGAGGTACTTGGATTCTCTGGCTTAGTGTAATGAGTTTATATGTCTCTCAATCTGAACTGAATTGGACATTGGTGTGTTTATTAGGTATTCTCCTGCTTGCGGAGATTCTCAATTATCTGAAAGCAAAGCCATTGACCAATGCAATTGTTCATACTCTCGTTGGATTCTCTACGGAATTTAAACACCAAAATTCAATACATGACTTAAATAGTATAACGTATTTGAAGATAAAAATGTCACAAGTTGACATCATCGTCATCATTCTCATTTTCATCAACTCTATCAAACATAACCGCCTCCAACTCCGGTTCATCAAGAGAAAAATCCTCAAACTCAAGTCTCCCTAGATTAATCTCATCCAATGAATCAAATTCGTCACCTCCAACATCCCACATGTGATTGGGACCTTCTTTATAAGTAGAGCTCTTTCTAGCTAGAAGACGAAGGTTAGTGTGCACAAATACCAAATCTTCAGCTCTTTGTGGAACAATCTTGTTTCTTGTTGCAGAATGTATAAACTTATAAGTACTCCAATTCCTTTCGCAACATGAGGATGAAGACGGTTGTCCAAGCAACTTAAATGCTAAGGCTTGGAGCTTTGGTGCTGAAGATCCATGAACTGTCCACCATCTCAAAGGTTCCAAGATAAACCTATCATGAATCGCATCGATACTACCAAAATCTTCCAAGCATAAAGAGAAATTAGAATATTCGACATTAACCTGTCTCCTTTCATTTTGATTTGGAAAATAATTGATGATGCAATTTTTTCTTTCCCTTGTAATCTCCAAATCTTGATGCGGAGCTTTTCTATGGTTCTCTTCTCCAAGCCATTCTGAACTATAATATCTGCGTCCAACAAAAAAATATAGATACTTAAACACATAAATATATAATAATTATGATACTTAAAATATACAATAACTATAATATCTACATCTAACACTTGTCTCATTGCTTCTAGTACGTATTTCCAATTTGTGAGAAGTTAATAAAGTATCTTAGTTGGAATTTAGAGAGTGTGCCATACAATGAAGAGGAGTATTACTCTTGCTCCAACGAGATGTCAAAACAGAATGACTAACATTCCAAAAGACAGAGTCATCATCGAGTTGTTTTCTTTCTTTTTTAAAGATAGCCTTCTTCACATCTTGAATCATACTTTCCCACCATTCATAGACTAGATGAAGAGAAGGCCTATCAGTATCAGCAACTCTAATCACGCTATAGATGGGCAAAGTGAAAGATAAAACATATTCAAGGTCATCCCAGAACATCTCATCTAGTAGCTTTTTCTTCACCGCAAATGCTCTCTCCACACCATCTTCTTTATAGTCGGCCCATTTTGAACTGATCACCATTTGTTTGCAACCCAGTTTTTATTTTTTTGAATCTCTTCAACATCACAACTGTGGAGGCAAACCTGTGAAAATAAAATTTAATGATCTTAACTTTGACATTTAAGAATATAAGTAAGAAATAACTTAACAAAAGAGATTACAAACCTTGTAGAAGAAATTGTAAGGAGCTTAAGATCACAATGCTCGGTGAACATTACAAGCCTCATTCCATGGTTCATAACAAAATTCTTGATCCAATTCACGTCCTCACTGATAGACTTTATCCAATAACAAGCTTCATACACATCTTCATTGTTTCTTGTGTTAAGTAATGGTGCACATATGTTCTTCAAAGCAAGGTTCAAGGTATGAACCACACATGGTGTCCAAAAGATAGTAGGAAACTTGGCTGAAATAAGTGCACCAGCTTTTACACAATTCGAAGCGTTGTCGGTGAGTACCTGAACCACATTCTCGTACCCGACGTCTTTTATGAAATCTATGATCAGCTCTGCAATCATCTCACCGGTTTTTGTTTCACTTTGATTATTGATCGCCCTTAAGATCATTGGACCACTCTCATTTGCAGCAATCAAGTTAAATATTGGTCTTTGTTGTGGATCTGACCAACCATCACTACATATACTAACTCCTTTTTGTTTCCACGTGTTCTTCAAAGGCTGCAAGTGCATGTCAATATTCTTTTTTTCCTTTTGAAGAAGTGTAGTTCTCAATAAATTATACCCAGGTGGAACATATCCTGGAATCTCTGATGCACGCCTATATGAGTTATGGTAGTGAGGATTTCTTGCAAGGTTAAAAGACAAACCACCTGTGTAGAACATTCTAGCTACCTCACCATCACATTGCTCCCTAGCTTCATTCTTAAATGCTTTCTCCAAAGGGCTCATTCCCTTTCTCTTCTTTGGATCAGATTCACTTGCATCAAGAACTTTATAGCTCATATCATAATCAAGAGAAGAGGAACTGCTTTAGGAGCTGCACGTTTTATCCTCTCCTTGCAATCATCCACTACTTTTTTCATCTGAGCTCTTTATTGAGGAGTAACCTTCAAGCATCCTTTTATTCCTTTAACTCCTTCTTGTAACAAATGAGTCATGACTCTAGAATGAGATCCAACATACAAATTCTTGCAAAAATTGCACTCAAACCTCCATGATCCTCCTCCAGCCATCTTTTCAATCTTATTCACATACATCCACAAAGGCGCTTTATCATCCACGTTAGCCGACTCATCATTATTTGGAGGATTTTGAGACATATTAGAAGCAATTATATCTCTGTAAAAAGAAATTTTATTAGCAGAGAATGAATTAAGAGTTAAAGATCAAAGCGTGGGAGGCAAAGAGACGACTGACGACTTGACGAGGGAGGCAAAGAGACGAGGGAAGATTTTTTAATTAGGTTTTAATTTTGGGCCTAACCAAACAATTAAAAGCCCAAATCTATTTATCACCTACCGACCCTTCCGATCTACTTTGACGACGCTTCCAACTCGGAATCAAGCGCTTCTACCGCGATTCTAAAAGACTCATTTTGGGAATCGTGATTCCGAGACGCTTCCTGGTGATTCCGGGCGCTTCCGATTCCGATTCCAGAGCGAGAATCAACACATACTCGAAGCTTCCATGCTACATAATCTAAGAATCATTGTTTTTATTATGATCACAAATATGAATAAAAGACCAATACCAAATTTGCAGAGGGAATACAAAAGGAACTTGAAGCATCAAAAAGAAAAATACATGAAGTCAATGCTAAAGTGATTCATTCTTTTGATCTAAACAAAATACCAAAAGAAGAAAAGAATCTCAACTCAGCAATAAAAACCAGATGCATGATCTCGATGCTAAAGTGAAATATGATTTCGATTTAAACAAGCTTCCAAATGAAAGTCAAAGCATGGTTATAGACATGCTTAAAATTCTTCTTCCTAAATATTTTGAACGATAAGGTATTTGTCATGATTTTGATTTTTTTTTTTTTATTATGGTTATTGTTGGATTTTTATGGTTTGTTGTTATCGTTTTTTAATTTATGATTATCAATAAAATTCTCCATCGATTGGTCTATAATATAATTTTGGTATGAAATGAAACACACATCACTTGCTTTGTAGTCATACACATATTAGTATAGCAGTAACATTATTCATCATAAAAGAGAATCCAAAGTTGATTATACATAAATAATGAACTTTTTAAGCAAAGCCAACCAAATAATTTAACAAAGAAAAAAGAACGAAGCTCAACTTAAGTTTCTAGCTGGCTTCTCACACTCTCAATGATACTAGGGTCACAACATATTTGTTTAGGAAGAAGACCTGCCCTTTCCAATACTTCTTTCTTGAAATGTGGAAGGTTATAGTTATTAGATCCTCCAATTCTCATAGTTTCTTGCATACAAAGTTGCAAATTTAAAAAAATATGGTTGATCTTTCTCACCGAATAGTTTTCAAATGCTTTTTGGACGGCACCGATAAGTTCTTCAACGTTTTTGGGACATACCTTGTGTTGTAAGGCTTAAATAGCACTAAAGGATCCAAGGTCAAGAACATTCAAATCTGGAGAACTCGGTGGTTGACATATTAACCGAATGTCAAACCCATTTTTTGAACTGGCTTCTTGAAATTCTTGATCATTTGGTTTGACATGTGTCCTTCCGTTATCTTGTTGAATGAATATAGGTTTTCCTAAATCTTCAACTGGCCACTTTTCATGAATGCTCGGAATCACTTCTTCAATTAAACATCTTCTTATGTGTTCCCTTTTCACAGAAGTAATCAGTTTTATTTCCATGATCCCCGCTTCTCTATTTCTGCTCCGTCTTTGTGCAGGTTGCTTCGTGACAAAGGGGAATAGTCCAATCTTTCCCGAAAAGAGTTCATTACCCGCCACATCAAATCTTGGACGAGCCATGGCGACTAAAAACATAACTTTTTGAATGAAGTTCTTGCTTTGACATGTCCGCAATGGTTCATCTTCAGACGGAAGTAAATAATAATTTATAGACTTTTTAGATATATAGAACCATTTTCATCAATATGTATAATACTGTACATATCAACAAATTTCGACTCTTGAGGCAAACTGTGTGGATCCAACATAGATATGCAAAAAAGTAGATGTGCTACCTTAGTTTCCTCTTTCAGATGTGGTTTCAAAGCATTAGAGTGCCGTCGTATAAGTCCTTCTTTCACACATCTGTAAAGCAATGTGTAACTAACTCCAAGTGCTTCTCCCAATGTCCTCAAAGTTGTTCGGCGGTGAAAAGGAACACCAACAATCTGTTGTATGTCGATTGGAGTTTTCTTACGTCCACAATGTTTTGTCTTTCTTTCAGATATATCCACTGATTCACCAATGGGAGTGTTTTTAGCTCGTTGCCATATTCGTTGCACTGTCCGACGTTGAATCGAGAACAACTCTGATACGTCTCTTGTTGTGTTTTTGCCTAACTTTCCATTGACGCTCCTTTCCAACAAGGCATTATAAATTGCCCACCTTTGAGCATTAATAACATTCTTTTTTGTTACATTCGTTGTTTGATGATCGTCTTGTGCTGTTCGAAATGTTTAAAATTTCGTTAATATTACGAAACTAATATGAAAAGAAAAAATTCATACGAGTGTTGTACTATAACTATATAAGCTAATAAATAATTAATAAAAAGTACAGTGATTTAGTTTAAAATATATTTGATTATTCTATAGTTGAAGAATTATAAGTATGTATATAAAAAGTTATATATACCTGAATCTTGAACAAAGTAATCCCCACTTTCTTCGTACAATTGATTGAGGTTTAGATCTAAAGGTTGTGCTTCTGACTCTTCCATGGGGCTTAAGTTCAGATCGATTAAAAGAGTACCTTGCGATGATGATAGCACCGTTATCGGTATTGTTCCTCCATCGTCAATATTTATTTCTTCATTTGGATGAACTGATTCGGCATCATTTGATCCATCATCATCTGATCAATCATCATCCACATAATCTTCTATTTCAGGGGCATAATGAATAATTTTCTGTATTTGTTGTAGGTGAAAAGTTCAAGTCAAAAGCCATAGATAGATGGAGTAGGTAGAAAGTCTCGATGATCTATTATACTCCCAATTTTTTTAAAAAATTTGGTTTGATTCCCTCCACTTTAATTTTGCCTCCATTTTTTTTTTATTGTATTCTAATGTTTTTTAAAGACAAAATTTGACAAATATATTTGCCTCCAAAAATATACTATCGCAGCGATCGTGACTATAAGTGCATTTAATTATGATAATGATTGTTGACTCAATTAAATAGAAGTGCAAGAGTTTTTGTGATTTACAATTGTTTTTACTCCAATAATTAATTACTCAAAAGAAACTTAAATAAATAATTATAATCACATAAATAGTTTAGGTGTATAAAAATCTTTTATCCTGTTTCTTAATTTGTGTAAAAATTGTGAGAATGACATTTTTTTTGAAACAGAGGGAGTAATATATTGCAAGGTATGGTTGACAGTGTTGAAAGACACAAAAATTTATTTACGTATATGGATAATCGCATTAAATTAAACAATCATTTGTCATTTCATTAATGTACGTGTGAGTTCATTTAATATATTTTAGCAAAATTTTATGCGACTAATTGTAGTCATTAAAATATCATCCTTCATATATAAGTGATGGTATTGATATTCATTCGATGTATAGAAAAAAATTATATCGAATATAATTCATGAAATTTCAACTTATTGTTGAAGCAAAATTTTCATTTTAATTACTCAATTTGAAAAATATGGAAGTATAAATCTAAACAAATTAATTGATTATCAATCAACTATATATATATATTGTTTATTGGCTATATTTTAATGTACAAATTTAATAATTTTGTCTTTTTCTTTGTAATACTATTATGTATAGTCATATCATTTATCAAGATTAATAATTGTATTTGACATATGTGTTACTTGATGATTATTGTACTTATATTCTCTGTTTTTTAATAGATTATAAATAGACAATATGAAAACAGAACAAATTAAACGCAAAGTATGGGTGAAATCGTATGCACTCAGATGCAATCCATATTTTTTTTATTAAATTGCACCAAAAAATCCAAAAGTTTGAAGAATTAGTTTGTGTACAAAATACCGACCAAAATTATATTCAAATGCTTTTTCGAAAACTAAAAAAAAAAAACAAATCAGAAAAAAAAAGTTGAACATGATTATGGAAAATCAATCTAAATTGGATGACATTTATATGATCATTGTTTAAGTTCACATCAAATAATAGTACTTAAATGGATCAAAGTGAATTCAAACATAAATAGTAAGTGTTGGAAATAAATAGTGAGTGGTTTGGATGAGATAGGAAAAGTGATATTGTGATATATCGAATGATTAACTGTGTTTCTCGATAGTCATGAGAATATTAATTTTGATGGGATGAGGTGAGTTTGAATGGGAAAACGAGAAACGAAAGGTGTTCATGAAGAAAAAAAAATCTTTTATTTTTATTTTTTATTATAAACTTCTCCACAAAGTTTTAGAAATGGAGAAAAATCTGAATTTTTTGTAGACGAGGAAAGCTTCAAACGAGTGAGAGCAAAAGGATGAGGTGTGTGTTTGAAATTTTTAAAGATAAATTAGAGAGGACACCTCATTTTTTCTCTTGTCTTTTTGTTTAATATAATAAACTATTTATTATTATCTTCAATATTAGCATTGAATACTTGACCAATTGTAGTCATTGAAATATCATCCTTCATATATCAGTGATGGTAATGATATATATTCAATATATACAAAAGATTATATCGAATTTAATCCATAGAGTTTTAACTTATTATTGAAGCGAAATTCTCATTTCAATTACTCAATTTTAAAAAAATATGGAAATGTAAATCTAAACAAATTAATTGATTATCAGTGGTCAATAATCTAAATATTATAATATATTTATATATATATTATTTACTGGCTATATTTTAGTGTGCAAATTAAATAATTTTGTCTTTTTCTTTGTAATACTAATATGTATAATCATATCATTTATTAAGATCAATAATTGTATTTGACATATGTATTACTTGATGATTATTGTACTTATATTTCCTATTTGTTAAAAGACTATAATTAGACAATATGAAAATAGAAAAAAATAAATTTAAAGTAAAGATGAAGTCGTATGTCTTCAAATGCAATCCATATTTTCAAATTAAAATGCACCAGAAGTCTATAAGTTTTAAGAATTAGTTTGTCTAAATACATAAATACCAACCACTCGACAACTAAACAAAAACATAACTGCAAAAGATTTTGAACATGATAATGGAAAATCAATTTAAATTGGATTACATTTATATGATCTTTGTTTAAGTTTACATCAAATAATAGTACTAATGGATCAAAGTGAACTCAAACTTATGACTTAAACATTATATGATATTTACTTTCTCTTTAAAACCATGTCGCATTGGCCTAATTGTTTTAATTATCGCATTTTCCTCCATCACATTGGCTAAAAATGTTTGTTCTCAGTTCACCTTGTTTTACTTTAAAAGCTTAGAAACTCTTTTAAACTAACACTAAAACATAAATCATCAAACATATTAACTAGTTCCAGGAAAATATAAAATTGCATGATTTTCGATGCTTTCTCACGAGTTTTTTTTTTTTTTTTTTTATTGGAATTTAAATTTGTGTATCTAAATTATTATTTTTTTCGTTTTTAAACTTTCTGGTCGAAATTGAAGAGCGTATAACTCGTGGGGCTGAAAAAAAAAAACTCATGAGAAGGTATCAAAGATCATGTACCATCTATGTCACTTAGTGTGTGAGAGATGATAAAGATCATCTTCGGACCCATCAAATATGGCATTACTCGTCTACTTTGTTTGATCCTGAATTTGAAACAAGAATGAAGAAGGATAAGAAGGAGAGGAGAAGGGAGGAGCAGATGAAGCTGGCAGGATAAATAGCCGTTCACTGCCATTGATCTTTCTTATTATATCGAGATTTCTTCACTGAAATTTATTCTTATATTTTTATGTTCTACCTACAAAGCCCGTCATTTGATAAAATTAATATGTTTTATAAAAAACTTGATTTTATATTTATAATTCCGTATTGAACCCAGTAATGTTCCACATTTTAAAAAAGGAAAGCAATCATCAAAAAGAATAGACAAATCATAAAACGTGTTTTGTTTACCAGCTATATATATATATATATATATATGTATATATCAATAGCTAGCATCTTTTTATTACTTGTTAATAATTTTTAAATTATTTTAAAAGTACCTTAATCACGACACATACATCACTATCATTATGCAGTAAATACATGAATATTTATAGCTGATAAACAATCACTAACCGAGAGCTACATGGACAACAAAAATTATAGAAAAAATATAAATATGAGTAAAACATACAAAGTATTCAACAAATCAAAAACATAAAAGGAGTTGATAAGTGATCATTTAGTGAAATTATTCTTTGTAAATACCTTTCGAGAAGCATTTCACCCATACCGCTCTCGACCAATTGTACAACACAACAAATTGAAATTAACAAAAATACTTTTAAAGACATTGAAGACGGAAAATATAATGAATGATGCTAAACCATTTATTCACACCACATTTTGTAAATTTTTTTTTTAATCATTTATAACATTTACTAAAGGGGTGTTATTCAATCATGGATTTAAAATAAACTATTTAAGGTTTACAATTTTTAATATTAGAAATTTGATATTATTTGAAAAACATTCATTTGTGTTGATTTCAAAATCTTTGCAGTATACTTTGGATTTTGATTCTAATAATTACTCATGAAATTCTATGAGATTTCATTTCAAATGATTCAATATACAAAGATTTTAAAAATTGTTTTATCTTGAATAACATTGGATTTTAATAAAATGAAGTATTTGAAATAATAGTTGAATAACACCAAATTTTAAAATCTATTAAACATTATTTACATATACAAAATCAAATAACACCAGATTTTAATGCATGATTTAGAATCATTAATTGAATAACAACGGATTAATGTTGGATTTCAATTCTATTAAAATCCATGATTGAATAACACCCTTTAAGTTTCACGTTTTAAAAAAGTGATTATGTACAAACTAAATATATAACTAGAACAAATTAAAATCATTAATTTACAACAAATTAGTTTCTTAGCATTTCATATTTATTCATTTAACATATGAGTCATTGAATTCAAGTTTTTTTTTTTCAACTACTCGCAGATACCAAATTGTGACACTTGTTATAACACTAACCTTCCAGCCAACAAATCTCAATTTTTAAACTATATTCCATAAATCCATAATAAATCATCCACTTACACTTTCTTAAAACAAATCATCCAGGCTTTTTTAAACACCAAAATATTACTAAAACATCCTTAAATGAGAAGGTAATAGTGAAATGAATCTTTAAAAAAATAATAATCCCAGTAATCCTAAGAAAACTAACACTATTCGAGTTGAACTTGTGTGTTTAGTCGCTAGTTCTTCTTTGTCTCTTGCTTTTGTTAGGTTGTTTAGTTGTGAATCTAGGCTAATGCATGTGGTAGATTGAGTGAGCAGCCATTGTAGGAAGCTTGGTGAAGAAGAGGTTCTTTTTGCTTGATTTAGAAAGTTTAAGATTGTACAATTTGCTTTATTTGCTTTTGTGCCTTTTGTTCTTTCTATTTTTGTGCTGGCATCATGTGGTCCCAAACCTTATCTCTTGTGCTCCAAGTTTGAATTTTTAAGACCCATAATCTCATTCAATAGCCTTGTGTTGAAATTTAAAAATCGTTGCCAAGAGACTCATATTTGTTTTGTTTTTTGAAGAGGAAATTTACGGTTTCGTTGTTGTTGGTTGTTTTGTGAGGTAACTAAGGAACCATGGCTGAGCCACCTGACCTCACCACCATCTTGACCAACATTCATAACCATATTGAACAGCTAGAGCGAGGTGACCGTGTAGAGCCACCACGAAGACAAGCGCTTCCACCGGTCCATGATACGGTAATTGATGATATTTCCGTAGAGGAAAATATTTCCAGCCTCCACCATCTAGGAGAGTGAGGCTTAGAGATAGGAGAGATTTTGGAGATAGAGATGATCAAGATCAACCAAGATTTTACTCTCCAAGTCTCAAGCTAACGGCTCCCCTTTTGCCGGAAAAGTTGACCCAGAAGCATATTTAGATTGGGAAAGAAGAATGGATCATGTCTTTGAGGTCTATAACTACGATGAACCAAGGAAAGTGTCCTAGGCAGCCGCCCAAATCACTGAACACGATCTCACATGGTAGGATAGAGACGCGGCCAAGAGGAGAAGAAACAGAGAAGGAACGGTTCCATCATGGGAAATCATGAAGTTCATGATGAAAGGAAGATGTGTGCCTCCACAATACCACCAAGAGCTACAAAAGAAGTTTATAAAAATTACTCAAGAGAGTAAGAGTGTGGAAGAGTATTATGAGGAGTTTGAGCATCTAAGAAACTGTCTCAACTTAGAAGATACCGAGGAAACACTAATAGTTCAATTTCTTGACAGACTCCAAGACCGCATTGCTAACAAAGTGGAGATGCTAAACTACAATGATCTTAATGAACTACTACACTTTGCTACTCAAGTAGAGGTCACATCAAGAAGAATAACCGAACCAAGCTTGCTACTAATCCTACTTGGAAGACACAAGCCTCGGGTTCTAATGCCGCCGCCACCAAGTACACCGACAAGGGCAAAGCGTCGGCCACCAATTCTAGAGCTGCTCCTAAACCACGTGAGCCTTCTAAGGAGTCTAGAAGTGATCCAAGAGGAGCCCCTACTGGTCCCAAGACACGTGACATTGTTTGTTATAAGTGTAGAGGACAGGGACACTATGTTAGAGAGTGCCCAAACCCGAGAGTTATGATCATTACTCTTTCGGGCGAATATGAGTCCCAAGATGAAGAAGAGCCTCAAGAAAAAGATGAGAGTTCCGAGGAAGAGGTTGAGTATCCCGACGTGGGAGAGTTACTTGCCACTATGACAGTCCTTAGTGCCGTTCAAGAACCGGAAGAGGTAGCTTAACGCGAAAATATCTTTCACACATGGTGTACGGTGAAAGGGAAGGTTTGCTCTCTTATTATTGATGGTGGTTCTTGCACTAATGTGGCTAGTTCTTACATGGTAGAAAAGTTATAATTAGAAATCATTAAACATCCTAAGCCTGATAAACTTAGATGGCTAAATGATAAGAAGGAATTGAGGATTAGTGATCAAGTTAGGATCTCATTTAGTGTTGGTAAGTATTGTGATGATGATTTATGCGATGTGGTTCCACTACAAGCCACCCATCTTTTGCTAGGTAGACCTTAGCAATTTGATAGGGAAGTTACTCACCATGGTAGGACAAATCACTATACTTTCATGCATGCTAAGTGATATATCTGCATTTTATATGGTTTTAGCTTGCATTATTCATTCATTTAGACATGTTATTTGATCTGTTCTTGTCATTTATTTATAGTTTTGCATACTTAGAGTGTTTTGCATTAGGTTTGCATACATCTTGCATATTTGGCTTGTTACAGGTACTTTCAGGCGATTCTAGAGAAGTTAGACTGGAAGCTGTCCTGGACGTCAGACTCTGGCCTCTAGGGTCGAGTGGGAGGGTCGAGCTAAGGCAGGAGATGGTGCAGAAGCAGACTCTGGCCTGTAGGGTCGAGTCAAGGGGTCGAGCTGAGGCGAAAGGTGGCATCTTTGAGATTTTTGGCCGAGCTCGAGCACGCCTGCTCGAGCTCTATGATCGAGTCCAACACAAAAGAGGAGTCTTGGAAATTTCAGGTCAGACTCGACCCCATAGGGTCGAGTAGGAGGCTCGAGCTCAACACACAAAACTGCAATCTTGATCTCATCAGCTCAAGCACAGCACTCGACCACCACAGGGTCGAGTTGGACCTCATCCTGCACGTTTTACCATTTTACCCATGACGTTTTAGGGTTTTTAAGACTTAGTATAAATACCTAATGTGGGATTAAGACTCCTAAGTTTTTTTTTATGCCTAAATTTTCGAGTTTTCCTTTTGTTCTTCATTGTTCTTGATTTCTAGACTTTGTAATTTGGTTTCTACTTGTTATTTTTAGTTAATTCCTTCTGTTCTATCTGTTTCTTTCATCTATGCAAGTTTCTATGATTTCTGGGTTTGTGATTATGTTGTTCTTAATGTTTTCTGAGTAGTCATTAGGGTTCTTGAGGATGGGTTAGATTAGTGTGAATTCTTAGTCTCCTAGGTGGTTTAAGAGTTGATTGTTTAAATTCCCTTCTAAATCAGTGTTCTTAATGCTAATTTCTCTCTGATCAATTGAGATTAGATCTTAGGTGTTTTTCCACCCAGAAGGTGTTTGATAAAATGCTTGAATGAATTGATGTTAGAGATTTGCATTCCTAGCCTAAGGGATTAGATGTCTAGGGTGTTTATTGACAATATTGAACTGAATCTTATTGCCTGCTAGGGTAGATTTCGCCAATGGATTGGGTCTGGAACTGGTCTAGCTTGAGGTTAGTTATCACGGGAGTGGACTTAACTGGTTGTGATGTTTGATGTCTAGGGAATAGCTTGATTGAGTTTTGTTAGACCACCTAGGTAGGCTAAGAGGACACACTGAGTCGATTACCCCATCCTTAGGAACTTCTCTTGCATTGATTGAATTCTCGTCTAGTCCTATACACTGTTTCTGTATTGCCTTGCTTCTGATAGTCTTTGACTTGATTCGCTTTAGCTTCTATTTCTAAATTCCGTCTAGGTTGTTAGAGTCCTATACGCTCTTGCTTGGCTTGACTTGAATGATTTGATCTCATCCTTTTTGGTTAATATCTTCACCTTTATGGATTGACACCTTACTATACTACAACAAAATCTTGGTCTAGTAAGGAATTGACCTATTTCAATTTGGCGCCGTTGCCATTTGGGTGTTGTTTGTTACATTTAGGATTTCATATCGTTCTAGATCAAGTTCTTTTCTATATACTCTGTTCCTCACTTTGATTTTCTTTTTCTGTCTTTGGTTTGCAGGACGTTTCTTGACTCGAGGTCCCCAGCTCGACCCTTGCAGCTCGAGTCTGCCTCTCTCGCCCACGTCTGCTCGAGCCAGTGCATCGCGTCTGCCTCCCCCTGCATGCAAACGAGATCTAAAGGCAGTCAGAACCTCATCCGATACATCGACAATATTCACAAGCTACCACAACAGTTGAGAGACCCGAGTGAACTTCTCAACACAGATCTCCAAGACCAAATAAATATGGCTGATCATAATCCACCACCACAGCCTGACCATGTGCATCATCAAAGAAGGCCCCGTTTGATAGGAGCGGGAGATGCTCCTAATACTCATACCAACAGACAAGGGATTGTTCCTCCTGCGGTCCAGAACAACAATTTCGAGATCAAGAGCAGCTTGATCGCCATGATGCAGAACAACAAGTTTCATGGACTACCTATGGAGGATCCTCTTGATCATCTAGATGAGTTTGATAGGCTCTGCAGCCTTACCAAGATAAATGGGGTCAGTGAAGATGGTTTCAAGCTAAGGCTCTTTCCCTTCTCTCTTGGTGACAGAGCCCATCACTGGGAAAAGACTCTACCCCATGGATCCATCACTTCATGGGATGACTGCAAGAAAGCTTTCCTTGCTAAGTTCTTCTCCAATGCCAGGACTGCGCGCTTGAGGAATGAAATCTCTGGATTTACACAGAAGGATGGTGAAAGTTTCTGCGAATGCTGGGAGCGTTTCAAGGGCTACACTACTCAATGCCCTCACCACGGTTTCAGCAATGAGTCACTCCTTAGCACTCTCTACAGAGGTGTTCTCCCAAAGGTCCGCATGCTTCTCGATACCGCCAGTAATGGTAACTTCCTCAACCAAGATGTTGATGCTGGCTGGGCACTTGTGGAGAACCTAGCACAATCTGATGGTAATTACACTGCTGAGTATGATAGGAGTGTCCGGCCAAGTATTGCTACCGATGATCAGACTAGGGCCATCAAGGCCTTGACTGCTAAGTTGGATCAATTGCTACTGCAGAAGAAACAGGTTCATTTTGCTTCTGAGGATACAGTTTTTCAGGTTCAAGATGGGGAGGATGATGGTCTAGAGGAGATCAGCTATGTGCAGAATCAGGGTCAGTACAACAAAGGTTTCATCAACTACAAGAACAACCCGAATCTGTCATACAGGGGTCCCAATGTTGCCAACCCTCAAGATCAAGTCTACCCGCCTCAGCAACAACCGCCTCAGTCCATGCCCTTCGCTGCTTACAACCAGAATCAGGGTTTTGTTCCTAGGCCGCACTATCAGAGTCATTACCCGCAACAGGGAGTCATGGGTGCCCCACCTGGTTTCACATCTCACCACGCTCAGTCTTCTACCGCCCCAGATCAACAGACAAACACCTTGCTGCAGCAAATCTTACAGGGCCAAGCAGCTGGAGCACTTGAAACAACCAAGAAATTTGGTGAACTCAAAACCCAGTTGGACTACAACTACAACGCTCTCAATAGCAAGATCGAGACATTGAACTCCAGGATTAAGTATTTGGAGGGCAACACTACATCTACTTCCTCCACAGCACCTATTGGACAACTTCCAGGAAAAGCAATTCAGAACCCCAAGGAATATTGCAATGCCATCTTTTCAATGGAATCAAGTACTATTGCTGATCATGACGCGGATGTTAGACAAATTGAGGCTTTTCTTTATGGTTCTGATGCTAACACAACTACAATCGCTTTGAGGAGTGGAAGAAAGTTACCTGCGAGGGAAGGATCTCCTACAATCACTGCGGACAGTGAGGATCAAGATGGGGAGGATCTGGTTTCCAAAAACGACCAAGACAAGAGTTTTACGCCTGCTGGAGCACCCCAGCTCGACCCATCTACTCGAGCTGAGACCCCCAAGACGTCCAACTCGAGCCCACAGCTCGACCAGAAGGGTCAAGACAGCCTACCTCCTGCACCTAAAACTGTGATTTCAGAGAAAAAGAAACAACCCTCTGTTCCCCCTCCTTACAAACCTAAACTTCCATTCCCAAAAAGATTCAAGAAGGATAAGGACGTAACCATGGTTGCAAACAAGGGTAGTGTCGATTGCGTTGATTTACCAAGCATGACAAAGATTGAGCCTACGTCTCTCCCCAAGCTTGGCAATCCTGGTATGTTCTCCATAACCTGCCTTCTTGGTGATTTGGCAATTGAGGATGCTCTATGCGACTCCGGTTCAAGTGTGAATGTCATGTCCCGTGAGATGTTAGAAAATCTAGGCATAAGACACCTCACTTATCACCCATCGCCCATCACTTTTGGAGACGCTCATTCACGAAAGCCACTTGGTCTTCTGGAAGATTACCCAGTTAAAGTTGGGGACTGTATAGTCCCAACAGACTTTGTTGTTATGGAAATGAAGAAGGCCAACAAGCTCCCACTCCTTCTTGGAACTCCCTTCCTCAACACTACTGGTGCAAACATGGACTTCAAGAGCCAAAGGGTGGTTCTTATGAATGTGGATGACAAGGCCTATTACCCACTAAAAGCTTCTCCTAATGAGCTATGTGGCACAATGACTATCAAAGATGATGGCTACCGTGATGAGAAAGTGCAGTACATTGGCACAGTTGAGAAGGTTGATGAAGCTCCACCCCTAAAGGTCTATGATGAGAAAGAGAAGTGTCTGGAACGAAAGGATAGAGCTGAGAGTACAATGAATGAACAAGGGGTCAAGCCACTCATACATGGTCAGATCATTGCAGAGGAGACCTCAGTTCCTCTCCGTGAACCACCCTAGACCTAATAGGGCGGTGAAGTCAAGCTTAGAGACTATAAACAAGCTCACTTGGGAGGAAGTCCCATGTCTATCTCTGTACATATTTCTTTGTTTTAGTTTTTAAAACGTCAAATAAGTGTGCTAAGCTGTTTGATTTTGTCTTGATTGTGTCATTTCAGGAAAGTATGAGAGGTGTATCATGAAAAGGAGGCAAAAACGCATAGGAATGGGCTGACTCGAGCATCAAACTCGAGCCCTAGGATCGAGCTAACTAATCGAGCCTCAGGAGGGAAAATTTCAAATTTCAAAATTCTGATAGATGGACCTAGCTCGACCCTACCTGGTCGAGTTAGAGGCTCGAGTCAGAAGTATCAGGACGAGTCAGAAGCGTGTCAGACTGTACTCGACCCTACCTGCTCGAGCCAGACACATGCACACGCCTGACTCGAGCCACCAGCTCGAGCCCACCCAGGTCGAGTCAGCCTATACGCGTGAGAGCATGGAGGACTCGATTTCCTCCTTCTTCTCCAAGCCTTGAGGTACCTGTTCCACCCTTTCCTGTATATATTAGTTGCATCGTTTTCATGTTGTCTGTTGCTTCTTAATCTCTCTTCACAAATTTTTATCACACAAGGGACTGTGTGATTTAAGTTTGGGGGGAAAGGTTAAGATTTGTTTGATGTGTTTTCTCTGTTCTTATTTTGATTTTGTGCATCCTTGAGTCTGCATGCATTTATGGCATAGAAAAACCAAAAAAATTTTGAAAATTTTCGAAAATGATTACACAAAAACAGAGTGTTCATGTAGTATTGCATATGCATATTAGGATTGAGTCTAGATTGTTTCATATAGGGCTGTTGCATATGCATAGGGGATGATGATGATTTAAACCTTGTAAACTCGCTGATCCAACTGTATGACTTCAATGCCCTCGTTTCTAGTTGTTTAATATTGAGCTTGAAGTAAGACTGAACCATGTTCTGATTGCACAACTAGATCGAGTCTTAGCTGAAGCATGCTGTGATTTTCTGTCATTCCCTATCTATTTGAACCTGAATTTTGACTCATAATTATCATGCCTATCCACTGCATCTGAACTCATGGATACCATATACATACTTGGATTTTCTTTCATCTGTTTATACCACTCTTTGCTGATCCAAGTAGCTGTTCTCATCATTAGAACAGTTTTACCATGCCTTTAGCCTAGCCTTCTTTCAAACCATGATATTATTTTCTTGAGTGTGTGAGACCTATTTCTGAATGAGCTTGGTAGAAAGTGTTAGGTTTGAGCCGACAAGGATAGATTCTCATGTAGTTCTGGTTTGCAATTTTCGAATCAGATAGGAATTAGGTGAGATCTTGATCATTGGGTATTGGGGTTGGTTCTGTGGATAGAAAAGAATGAAAAACTTGGAAAAGATTGAAAGAAAAGGATAAAAGCTCTTAGGAGGGGAATGATCTGAATGTCTACTAAGTATCTAGTAAAGGATTAGGGGGTGCTGAGTATAAGAATAGAAAGGGCAAAAAGCTTAAAGTCTTAAAAACATGAAAAATGCCCAAGCTGGTCATGAAAACCCATGAGAAAAACCCCAATCCGCTAGAAGTATTTGTATAACCTCTCCTAGAGCCAAAAACAAAAAGAAAAGATGAAACTGATCCAAGAAATCAAAAGGGAAGCCTGAGGGTCAAGGGTAGAATTAGGATGACTTTCTGGGTTTAGACTTGAAGGTTAAGAACACTTGTGTAGGACTGGGTAGATGAGAGTCTATTCTTGTATGCATAGGTTGGCTCTTACCTTTAGCATTCTACTAAAGCTCATTCCTTCTCATTGAGAGATCCTTGTTCTGAAATGATAAAACCATACTGCAGGGACCATCTTTGTCTCTTGACCTCGCCCTTAGCCAAATGAGTTCATTGAATATGCATAGCTTGATTCATGGTTTCTGTTTAAATGAATGTTAAGGGGAATGATAGATTTGAATGCATGTCTAGGTTGAGATTTGATTGAACTTGTGCTGTGAAGAGTATGGCTAATGTTTTTGAGTAGAGTTCATAAACTTTGCATTCTAGAATTGGTAACTTGGACATTGAGATCATCGGTTATATCGCAAGTTTTGGTTCTGAATCCCCACTTTCAAACCTCTTCTCCATTTTTATTCTTCTGTTTGCTTGAGGGCAAGCAAAGACTAAGTTTGGGGGAGTTGATATGTCTGCATTTTATATGGTTTTAGCTTGCATTATTCATTCATTTAGACATGTTATTTGACCTGTTCTTGTCATTTATTTATAGTTTTGCATACTTAGAGTGTTTTGCATTAGGTTTGCATACATCTTGCATATTTGGCTTGTTACAGGTACTTTCAGGCGATTCTAGAGAAGTTAGACTGGAAGCTGTCCTGGACGTCAGACTCTGGCCTCTAGGGTCGAGTGGGAGGGTCGAGCTAAGGCAGGAGATGGTGCAGAAGCAGACTCTGGCCTGTAGGGTCGAGTCAAGGGGTCGAGCTGAGGCGAAAGGTGGCATCTTTGAGATTTTTGGCCGAGCTCGAGCACGCCTGCTCGAGCTCTATGATCGAGTCCAACACAAAAGAGGAGTCTTGGAAATTTCAGGTCGACTCGACCCCATAGGGTCGAGTAGGAGGCTCGAGCTCAACACACAAAACTGCAATCTTGATCTCATCAGCTCAAGCACGGCACTCGACCACCACAGGGTCGAGTTGGACCTCATCCCGCACGTTTTACCATTTTACCCATGACGTTTTAGGGTTTTGAAGACTTAGTATAAATACCTAATGTGGGATTAAGACTCCTAAGTTTTTTTTTATGCCTAAATTTTCGAGTTTTCCTTCTGTTCTTCATTGTTCTTGATTTCTAGACTTTGTAATTTGGTTTCTACTTGTTATTTTTAGTTAATTCCTTCTGTTCTATCTGTTTCTTTCATCTATGCAAGTTTCTATGATTTCTGGGTTTGTGATTATGTTGTTCTTAATGTTTTCTGAGTAGTCATTAGGGTTCTTGAGGATGGGTTAGATTAGTGTGAATTCTTAGTCTCCTAGGTGGTTTAAGAGTTGATTGTTTAAATTCCCTTCTAAATCAGTGTTCTTAATGCTAATTTCTCTCTGATCAATTGAGATTAGATCTTAGGTGTTTTTCCACCCAGAAGGTGTTTGATAAAATGCTTGAATGAATTGATGTTAGAGATTTGCATTCCTAGCCTAAGGGATTAGATGTCTAGGGTGTTTATTGACAATATTGAACTGAATCTTATTGCCTGCTAGGGTAGATTTCGCCAAGGGATTGGGTCTGGAACTGGTCTAGCTTGAGGTTACTTATCACGGGAGTGGACTTAACTGGTTGTGATGTTTGATGTCTAGGGAATAGCTTGATTGAGTTTTGTTAGACCACCTGGGTAGGCTAAGAGGACATTCTGAGTCGATTACCCCATCCTTAGGAACTTCTCTTGCATTGATTGAATTCTCGTCTAGTCCTATACACTGTTTCTGTATTGCCTTGCTTCTGATAGTCTTTGACTTGATTCGCTTTAGCTTCTATTTCTAAATTCCGTCTAGGTTGTTAGAGTCCTATACGCTCTTGCTTGGCTTGACTTGAATGATTTGATTTCATCCTTTTTGGTTAATATCTTCACCCTTATGGATTGACACCTTACTATACTACAACGAAATCTTGGTCTAGTAAGGAATTGACCTATTTCACTAAGAAACAGATTAGTCTAGCTCTTTTACTCCCATATCATGTGCATGAAATGCAATTAAAATTGGCTAAGGACCAGAGTAATGCTAAGGCTAACTTTTTTATAGCTCTAAGTGACATTAGAAGATCATTGCATAATGATATGTATAGTGTTTTACTAATGGTCTTCAAAGAAATATTGAGTGTAGGTGAGACCACGGTGGAGCTGCCCTGAGAGATTTAACAAGTCTTGGACCGATTTCGAGACGTCTTTCCGGAAGAGCTACCCATGGGACTACCACCTCTAAGGGTACTAAGCATCAAATCGATTTTGTACTTGGGGCTCAACTTCCAAATCCCCTGGCTTATAGAGTGAATCCTAACGAGGCTAAAGAGCTTGAGAAGCAAGTGAAAGACTTGATGGACAAAGGATACGTGAGAGAGAGCCTTAACCCATGCGTTGTTCCGGTTTTGTTAGTTCCAAAGAAGGACGGGTCTTACCGCATATGTGTTGATTATAGGGCTATCAAGAAAATCACGATCAAATATCGACACTCTATACCTCGGCTAGATGATATGTTGAACGAGCTAAGTGGGGCTACTATCTTTTCAAAGATCGATCTCAAAAGCGGGTACCATCAAATAAGGAACAGAGAGGGTGATTAACGGAAAACCGTAATCAAGATGAAGCATGGTATTTACGAGTGGCTTGTGATGCCCTTCGGCCTCAGCAATGCCCCAAGCACCTTCATGCACTTGATGAATCATATCCTTCGTCAATTCATTAGTAAATTGGTCGTAGTTTATTATGATGATATCTTGATCTATAGTACTTGATTGGTTGAACATGTGAGTTATTTTGAATTGGTGTTAGAAACTCTTAGGAATGAAGGTCTTTATGGTAACCTTAAGAAGTGTGTCTTTTGCACTAGTGAACTTGTTTTCCTTGGTTTTGTGGTTAGCTCTCAAGGTCTTTGTGTAGATTTGGAAAATATTGAAGCCATACCAGATTGGCCTACACCCACCAACGTGAGCCAAGTGAGAAGGTTCCATGGTCTAGCTAGTTTTTACCGCCGGTTCGTCAAGAATTTTAGCACCCTAGTCGCACCTCTCACATCTATCATCAAGAAGAGTGTTGGGTTTGAATGGGGAGAAGCTCAAGAGTGGTCATTTCTGGATTTTAAGTACCATCTCACTCATGCCCCAATCCTCACCTTACCTGACTTCAACAAGACAAATGTGACGTCTCCGATATAGGAATTGGAGCGGTTTTGACATAAGGTGGAAAACCGGTTGCTTTCTTTAGTGAGAAGTTGAGTGGGGCCACTTTGAATTATCCCACTTATGATAAGGAACTCTATGCCTTGGTGAGAGCAATGCAAACATGGCAACATTATCTCCTCTCCAAAGAATGTGTTATCCACACCGATCATGAGACTTTGAAGCACTTAAAGGGACAAACGACCTCGAAGAAGCGACAGATGAGGACATCAAACCGGTAATCTCGTGGACCACGGATCACGGACAAGCTAGTAGACCAAGAGTGCCGAGTCTACCTCCAGGAAGAGTCACTAGAGGAAAGGCAAGAGCCTACCAAGATCAGCTTCAAAGCTACCTACACGGACTCAAGAAGCTCAGAGAACAAACGGATTCAAAGGGAACCATCATGAGCAAACAAGACATTGTGAGCGGTCAAGTGGACGATGGCCCACGAACATGCAGCCTTGGAGAGAAGGTTTTGTGTGTCTTCACACAACTTAGAGGCTTAGAAGGTTGTATATTTCTATCTTATGCTCTTTTAGCATGCTTAGTTATGAATCTAAGAAGAGGACTTGTGAAAGTTCGAATCTTTGGATTCATATGAGTGTTCTTTGATGTTTGGTTGTTGGGTCTAGTTTAGTTGTGTTGATTGTTCAATAGGTTGCTAGAAAAAAACCTAGGAATCCTGCTGTAGCTTGTGTGCACCGCCATTGATGACCTAAGAAGGAAGATGGTGTTTTTGCTTGATTTAGAAAGTTTAAGGTTGTACCATCTCCTTTTTGCTTTTTTGCTTTTCCTTTTTTCAATTGGTCCTTGCTACTTTTTGTGCCACCTATTATGATTTGAATTTGAATGAACCTATACACTTGTGACTCAATTAAAGTAATAAACCGAACCGGTCCATATAGTTAGTAGATTAAATTTCTTGGTTTCGAATTCAAATTGTCTAAGGAATCATGGCTAAACCACCTGACCTCGCGACCCTACTCACCAACATTCAAAATAGACTTGAGCAGCTTGAGAAAGAACCACCAAGAAGGGCACCTCTGATATAGGTCAATTTCTTATTAGACCAAGTTTTCGTTGTAGTAGTAAGGTGTCAATCCATAAGGGTGAAGATGTTAACCAAAAAAGATGCGATCAAGCAATTCAAGTCAAGCCAAGCAAATAGCGTATTGGGGTCTAGCAACCTAGACAAAAACTGAGAATAGACACTAAAACAGGTACCGTATATGACTAACAAGAACTAGCAGAAACCAAGCAATAACAGAAATAACATATGGGGGTAAAGAGCAGCGTATAGGACTAGCAGCAAATTCAACAATGCAAGAGAAGTTCCTAAGGATGGGGGTAATCGACTCAGTGTGTCCTCTTAGCCTATTCAAGTGGTTTAACAAAACTCAATCAAGCTATTCCCTAGACATCAAACATCAAAACTAGTTAAGTCCACTCCCGTGGTAAGTAACCTCAAACTAGACCAGTTCCAGACCCAATCCCTTGGCGAAATCTACCCTAGCAGGCAATACGATTCAGTTCAATATTGTCGATAAACACCCTAGACAACTAATCCCTTAGGCTAGGTATGCAAATCTCTAACATCAGTTCATTCAAGCATTTTATCAAACACCTTCTGGGTGGAAAAACACCTAAGTTCTAATTCCAATTGATCAGAAAGAAACTAGCATTAAGAACACTGATTTAGAAGGGAAATCAAACGATCTACACTTAAACCACCTAAAAGACCAAGATTCTACACCTAATCTATCCCATCCTCAAGAACCCTAATGACTACTCAAAACTCATGAAGAACATCAAGAACACAAACCCAGAAATCATAAAAACTTGCATAGATGATAGAAATAGATAGAGATAATGATAGAACAGAAGGAACAAACTCAAAATAACAAGTAGAAATCAAATTACAAGTTCTGAGAAGAACACAAGGAAAAACTCAAAATATTAGAGATAAAAACGTAGTCCCCTTAGTCTTCACCCAACATTAGGTATTTATACTAAGTCTTAAAAGGCCTAAAACGTCATGCGCAAAATAGTAAAAATGTGCAGGATAAGGTCTAGCTCGGCTAAGTCTTGGTCGAGTGCTGTGCTCAAACAGTCGAGTGATGAGCTTGAGTAGTCCACTCGATTGCAGGGGCTCGAGCTGGGTTCTGAAACTTCAAGACGCCACCTTTTGTCTCTGCTTGATCATACAGCTCGAGCATGGGTACTCGAGCTGAGCTTCTGCTCCATCTTCTGCTCAGACTCGATCACGTCTGCATGGGTATCCTGCATGGACTCGATCACGTCTGCATGGGTATCCTGCATGGACTCGATCAGCATGTCCCAGACAGCTTCTGCTCAGCACGGACTCGATCACAACTGCTCTGTATGGACTCGAGCAGCACGTCCCAGACAGCTTCTGGTCTAACTTCTCCAAAATCACCCGAAATTACCTATAACAAGCCAAATATGCAGGATGTATGCGGACCAAATGCAAAACACTCTAAGTATGCAAAGCTCGGAATAAATAACAAGAACGGGGTGAATAACACGTCAAAACGTATGATTTATGCAAGCTAAAACGATGCAAAATGCAAACATATCAACTCCCCCAAACTTAGTCTTTGCTTGCCCTCAAGCAAACAAAGGAATGAGAATGGAGAAGAGGGTTGAAAGTGGGACTCAGAACCAAAACTTGCAGATAATAACGGATGACCTCAATGTCCAAGTTACTAATTCTAGAATGCAAAGTTTATGAGCTCTACTTAAAAACGTTAGACATACTCTTCGCATCACAAGTTCAATCAAACCTCAACCTAGTCATGCATTCATTTCTATCATTCCCCTTAACATTCATTAGAACAGAAATCATGAATCAAGCTAAACATATTCAATGAACTCATTTGGCTAAGGGTAAGGTCAAGAGACAAAAATGGCCCTTTCAGTACGGTATTGACGTTTCAGAACAAGGGTATCTCAATGAAACAGAATGAGCTTTAGTAGAATGCTAAAGGTAAGAACCAACCTATGCATACAAGAATAGACTCCCATCTACCCAGTCCTACACAAGCGGTCTTATCCCTTAGTCTAAAACCCAGACAGTCATCCTAATTCTACCTTTCACCCTTAGGCTTTTTGTTTTGATATCTTGGATCAGTTTCATCTTTTCTTTTTGTTTTTGGTTTTAGGAGGGGTTATACACATATACATCTAGCGGATTGGGGTTCTTTTCTTAACTTAGCTTAGGCTTTTTGTGTTTTTTCAGACTTTTGAGCTTTCTGCCTTTTCTTTTTCTTTTGCTATGCACATCCCCCAATCCTTTACTAGATACTCAAACATTCAGATCATTTCCCTCCTAAGAACTCTTACCCTTTTTTTTTTTCTTTTTCCAAGTTTTTCTCATTCTTTTCTATCCACAGAACTAACCTCAATACCCAACGATCAAGATCCCACCTAATCCTATCTGATTTGAAAATTGCAAACCAGAACTTACATGAGATTCTATCCTTGTCGGCTCAAACCTAACACTTTCTACCAAGCTCATTCAGAAATAGGCCTCACACACTCAATAAAGTAATAGCGTGGCTTGAAAGGAGGCTAGGGTAAGGGCATGGTAAAACTGATCTAACAATGAGAATCAGCTACTTGGATTGGCAAAGAGTGGTATAAACAGATGAAAGGGAATCCAAGTATGTATACAGTATCCATGAGTTCAAATTCTATGCCTAGACATGATAATTATAAGTCAAATTCAGGTTTAAATAGATGGAGAATGACAGAAAATCGCAGCATGCTTCAGCTAAGACTCGATCTAGTTATGCATTCAGAACATGGTTCGGTCTTACTTCAAGCTCAACATCAAGGCATTGAAGAACTAGAAACGAGGGCATTGAAGTCATGCAGTTGAATCAGCAAGTTTACAAGGTTTTAAATCATCATCATCCCCTATGCATATGCAACAGCCCTGTATGAAACAATCTAGACTCGATCCTAAAATGTAAATGCAACTAAATGAACACTCTGTTTTTGTGAAATCATTTTCGAAAATTTTCAAAATTTTTTTTTTTTGGTTTTTCTATGCTATATATGCATGCAGACTCAAGAATGCACAAAATCAAAATAAGAACAGAGAAAACACATCAATACAGACCTTAACCCTTCCCCCAAACTTAAATTACACAGTCCCTTGTGTAATAAAAATTTGGAAAGAAAGGCTAAAAGGTAACAGAAAACAATAAAAACGATGCATCTAATATATACAGAAAGGGTCAGTACGGGTACCTTGGTGATTATGGTGAGTATGTCGACTCGACCTGGTAGTGGTCGAGCTGGGTGAGCCAGATGCTCCGAAGTGTCTGTCTCGACGTCCTTGCTCGAGCCGGGTGCGTGAGCCAGATGCTCCTCCTGCTTGGCGTCTCTTCCTCGCGTGTTGAAACTGCCTTGGCTCGAAGGAGAAGGCTCGTGGTGGTTCCATCTCGGGTGCATGATGTCTTGGTTCCTCGCGAAACGACCCGCTCCCCGTCAGAATTCTCCCAAGTACGATGGTTTTCTTGGGTGTAGGGGATTTGAGCTTTAGCGTGAAGTCCTTGAGCTGGTCCTTCACGTCCTTCACTTGGTCTTTCAGGTCCTTCACGGTACCCTTGAGTGCGGCGACGGTCTTCCCTTGAAACTTGTTCCACCTTTGAAAGAGATTAATCCGCTTGGGTGCCTCTTTCAAGGCTGGACTATGTGTGGGTTTGAGCTTGTACTCCTCAAATGAGTACCTTTCTGTTGGATCAACCTCCTCCAGAACAGCATCTTGATCGTCTGATCCCATTCCTTGGTCGCTGATCTCCTCGTCTTGATTGTAGAGTCTATCGAGAGGAGGATGGAAATCAATGTTTCGACCCTGGCGTACCTTGGTGAGATCGGTGCAAGGCAGGCGCAGCTTGGCTTCCCCAACTGTCGGATGCATGAACTGATAGATGTACTCGTCTGGAGGTGCTGTATGGTCCAGGAACCTGCACCTCCTCAAGAAGTCGATATCTATCCATTTGGGTTGATAGGGTACTGATCGTAGCTCTACATCACAAGCAACGAGTATCGGGGAGATGATACCCCCAATACAGAGGTCACCTGCGCCATCCATCTTCATCTTGCCCATCTTTATCGCCCAGTCCTTGTAGTTTAGGAATTGCTCCATCAGAACAAGGGCGAGGTTAGCATCTGCTCTATCGCCCCGCATCTTCCGCCCATCTCTTGTGCTCCCCAGAAGTGGCAGTAGGCATAAGTCCAGCATCCTTAGTTCACCTTCATTCACCGTCCCGGTCACCTTCCTTGCAAACATAGAGCTTGCTATTGTCTTGTGTAGGTACCTTAGGACAGGGCTTCGGATGCTTGAGCTCTTGCTTCTAGAGGAGGAGAAAGGTTTGGTGCTGTCTCCTCTGGTCGACCATAATTGTTGGAGCTCCTCATGATCAAAATCTTGAATCAGTTCGTCACCTCCAAAAAAACCATATAGGTTGCAGATTTGCGCGATGGTAAGGGCATAACATCATCCTCTGCACGCGAAGGTGATGAAGCCAGGACCGTCATCGGGTTCAACATCAGGCTCCTCATCGTAGAAATGAACCCTAAGGGACGAGAGGAAGTGGCACGTCTCTTCCTTGTAGGCTTCCAGCGGTTTGTTCATGAATTGTCTTATACCTCCCGCCTCAAAAAGATACTCCATATCTCTAGCAATCCCGAGTGCTTGCATTGTTTCTTTGTGCGGGTACCTCGTTCCTTCAAAACTACGTTCAAGGAGGGCCTCTAGGTACTTGGTTGCAGAGGGTTTGGTGTTTTTCTTTCGGGGTTGCCTTATCAACTTAGGCTCGTTTTCTTCTGTTTCTTCACCACCTTGATACATACTCGGCTTGATTGGTGCTTTTCCTTCACTTTTGACCTGAGTGAGCTTCTTGTCTGATACCGTAGTAGCTTGTCCCGACCCTCCAGCTCGAGCGTGGGTGCTCATCCGTCGAGGCTTCCTTATCAACTGAGGCTCGTCTTCCTCTGTTTCTTCACCACCTTGATGCATACTCTGCTCCATTTGTCCTTTTCCCTCACGTTGGACACAGGTGGTTTGTCTCGTCTCTTCAGCTCGAGTATGGGTGCTCAAGCGAGACGTCCGACCCTTCTGGCTTGATCCTTGGGCTCGAGCATATTGGGTCGAGTCCGGCGTGACTTCGTACTCCATGGGTACTGCAACTTGCTCTTGTTCTACGGTTTGTTCTTGTTCTTCGGTTAGGGGAATGCTCTCTCTCCACATCTGGAAGTTGCGGGCGAGTTCTTCAGCTGTCCTACGATGTGCTTGGTGATGGTCCATACCTGAGATTCGATCAAGGACAAGGAAAAAGAACTCAAAATCGTGAGGATTAGCCTCAAGAGCAGCAAGAAAAATTTAGAGAGAATTCTGGGAATGAAAAAGAGAGAAGTGAGAGTGTTTGAGGTGTGAGTAAAGTATGGAGTCGAGTTCGGTATTTATAGCCGAGTGGGGGAGCGTGTTGAATTAGTGTGGGCTCGAGTCGTCACTTCTCTGACACCTTATTGACCGAGTGGACGCTTCTTTGGCACCTTCTGAATCGAATTTGGCTTGTATAGACAAGTGGGAGGGGACAAAGGACAAGGAGGAGCGTGTGTGGGTCGAGTGTGGGGCGTGTTGAAAGAGTGTGGGCTCGAGTCGTCACTTCTCTGACACGTCTGTGATGCCTCTGCACTCGAGCATGTGAGTTCTGACTCGGCCATGACACCTCTGACTCGGGTCCACATGTCAGAATTTTGAATTTTGAAAATTCCCTCCTAAGGCTTATGATCCACCTCTCATGCTTTCCTGAAATCACACAATCAAGACAAAATCAAAATAGCTTAGCACACTTATTTGACGTTTTAAAAACTAAGGCAGAGAAATATGTACAGAGATAGACATGGGACTTCCTCCCAAGTGAGCTTGTTTAAAGTCTCTAAGCTTGACTTCCTGTTTTGTTCAGGCAGTGGAAGGCTCATCCAGAGGAATCGAAGTTCCTTCTGGAATGATGGTATCAGCTAGATAGGGCTTGAGCCTCTGTTCATTAACTGTGAAGTCGTTTCCTCCCTTTCCAAATAAGGTGATCGCTCCGTAGGGTTAAACTTCCTTGACAGAAAACGGTCCGGACCATCTAGACTTGAGCTTTCCGGGAAACAGCTTGAGTCGAGAATTGAAAAGGAGGACTTGATCACCAGCCTTGAATTCCTTGTGCAAGATCCTCTTGTCATGGAAGGCTTTGGTCCTTTCTTTGTAGATCTTAGAACTCTCATAAGCATCCAGCCTGATCTCCTCTAGCTCATGCAGGTCCAAAACTCTCTTTTCCTGGGCAGACTTGATATCCAAGTTCAGAAGCTTCGTTGCCCATAACGCCTTATACTCGACCTCAACAGGTAGGTGACAAGCCTTGCCGTAAAGGAGTTAGAATGGCGTTCGTCCTATAGGAGTCTTGAATGCTGTCCTGTACGCCCAAAGGATTTCATCCAACTTAGCAGACCAATCTCTTCTTGAAACGCCCACTACTCTAGCCAGGATAACTTTGATCTGCTTGTTGGACACCTCTACTTGACCACTGGTCTGGGGGTGATATGGTGTAGCCACCTTGTGCCTTACCCCATGCTTCTTCAGAAGATTCTCAAAGAGCTTGTTGATGAAGTAAGACCCCCATCACTGATAACAACTCTTGGCACACCAAATCTGGGAAAAATGATGCTCTTGAACATCTTCAGAACTACCCTTGCATCATTGCTAGGGCAAGCTATGCTTCAACCCACTTCGAGACATAATCAACAGCTACCAAGATGTAGCTGTTCCCAGAAGATGGTGGGTTGAAAGGACCCATAAAATCAATCCCCCAAACGTCAAACACCTCCACTTCCAAAATTGGGTTCTGTGGCATCTCATTCCTTCTGCTGATGTTTCCCATTCTCTGGCAAGGATCACACTTGGTGATGAAGGCTTGAGCATCTCTGAACATTGTAGGCCACCATAGACCCTCTTGCAGTACCTTCTGAACAGTCTTGAACGTAGCAAAGTGTCCTCCATAAGCACACCCATGACAGTGTTCAAGCACACCCTGAACCTCGTCTTGTGCTATGCACCTCCTGAACAGACCATCTGTACCTCTCTTGTATAGGAAAGGTTCGTCCCAGTAGTAGTGCTTGACATCTCTCAGAAACTTCTTTTTTCTGTAGGCGTCAAGATCATCAGGTAACTCACCACATGCAAGGAAATTAGCTAGATCAGAATACCAAGATATGTCCTTCACTCCTATCACAGATACAGCATCTAGGAGTCTCTCGTCAGGCATGGTGTCATCAACAGGTGTTGGGTCATCTATCCTCATCCTTGACAAGTGATCAGCCACACCATTCTCTATTCCCTTCTTATCAACAATTTCCATGTCAAACTCTTGAAGAAGGAGTATCCATCTAAGTAGTCTTGGCTTAGTATCCTTCTTAGCATAGATATGTCTTAGTGCTGCATGATCAGTATAGACTATCACCTTAGACCCAACCAGATAGCTTTTAAATTTCTCAAAAGCGAAAACCACATCCAACAACTCCTTCTCTGTCGTAGCGTATCTTCTTTGAGCATCATCAAGCGTCTTGCTTGCATAGTAGATCACGTGTAGCTTTTTCTCAATCCTTTGGCCCAGTACAGCCCCTACAGCATAGTCAGATGCATCACACATGATCTCAAATGGATGGTCCCAGTTTGGTGCTTGGACTATCGGAGCAGTGACCAAGGCTTCCTTGATGAGCTGGAAAGCCTTCAAACAGTCTATATCAAACAGAAACTCTTGCTCCTTGCATAACAGCCTTGTCAGTGGTCTGGCTATCCTTGAGAAGTCCTTGATGAACCTTCTGTAAAACCCAACATGCCCCAAGAAGCTTCTGATATCCCTGACATTCTTGGGTGGTTGCAGCTGCATCATCACGTCCACTTTGGCCTTGTCTACCTCTATACCTTTCTCAGAAATTTTGTGCCCCAAGACGATCCCTTCCTTGACCATAAAGTGGCACTTTTTCCAGTTCAGAACCAGATTCGTCTCTTCACACCTAGTGAGTACCCTGCAAAGGTTCAAAAGACAGGAGGAGAAAGAAGAGCCATACACGGAAAAGTCATCCATGAATACCTCAACAGTCTCCTCTATTAAATCTGAGAATATAGAAGTCATGCATCTCTGAAAAGTAGCAGGTGCATTACAAAGACCGAAAGGCATTCTCCTATATGCAAATGTTCCATATGGACAAGTGAATGTAGTTTTCTCTTGATCATTAGGATGAATAGGAATTTGAAAGAAACCACTATATCCATCTAAGAAACAGTAATATGGATGATTAGCAAGTCTCTCTAGCATCTGATCAATGAATGGCAATGAAAAATGATATTTCCTAGATGCAGCATTTAACTTCCTGTAATCGATACACATTCTATGGTCAGTGATAGTTCTAGTGGGTATCAATTCATCCTTATCATTCCTAACCACAATAATGCCTCCCTTCTTAGGTACACAATGCATAGGTGAAATCCAAGTACTATCAGATATGGGGTATATGATTCCAGCCCCTAGCAACTTAAGAATTTCCTTTTTAACAACTTCTTTTAAATTAGGATTCAATCTCCTCTGGGGTTCAATACTAGCATATGATTCATTTTCCAGATGGATTCTATGAGTGCACAAGCTAGGTGAAATTCCCTTTATATCATCAAGAGAATATCCTATTGCCTTCCTATACTTCCTCAACTCAATCAACAGCAAATTCAACTCATCATCATTCAGCATGTTATTTACTATGATTGGGTAAGTAGAGTTTGGTCCAAGGAAAGCGTACCTTAGCCCAGAAGGAAGAGGTTTGAGGTCTACCTTAGGTGCTCGCAGTTCTGACCAGTCGTCTGGTGCAAGAGAGCTGTCTGTCTTAGGTCTGCTGGTCGACCTGGATACTCGAGTCTAGCGTACTGGATAGGGTAGCTCGAGTCCGCTGGTTGGGCTTGGTGTCCTCGACAGCATGAATTTCTGTGTTGGCCCCTATCAGCTCCTCAAACCCGCCTGACTCTTCCAGAATCTTGTGTGAGTCTAAAATCATCTCATACCCCAAGGTCTCTTCATGCGAATACCCATCCTTACCACTCTTGGTTAAGGCCGTCTGAAGGTGATCATCTTGATTAAGCTCCTCCAGAAGCTCATCAGCAAGCTTGTCCATTACCTCAACATAGAAGACTTGTCCTTCTATTTCCGGCTTTCTCATGGTCTCCTTGACATCAAATGTCATCTTGAGATCATTCCCAAGATTGAGATCGATCTTCCCTTTTCGGACATCAATGACTGCACCGGCTGTAGCTAGGAAAGGTCTGCCCAGAATCAGAGGATCTCTTGGTTCTTCATCCATTTCAAGAACTATAAAATCTGTAGGTATCTCCACTGTACCAACCATTAGAGGGAGATCTGCTAGCATACCATGAGAAGTCCTAATTGATCTGTCTGCAAGCACTAGAGAGATGTTGCAGGACTTATAGTTGTTGAATCCTAGCTTCCTTGCAACCGAGAGTGGCATAAGACTGATAGATGCTCCAAGATCACAGAGAGATTTCTTGAAAACTAGTGGACCTAGAGAGCACGGTAAAGTGAAAAACCCGGGTCGCCTAACTTCTCTTTGACGACTCTCTTCTGAATGATGGCGTTGCACTCCTCTGATAGGACAACCATACCCTGAACCTTCTTGTCTTTCTCAACTACTGCATCCTTCAAAAACTTCTGATAGGCAGGTACCATGGAGAAGGCATCAATGAGAGGCAACCTGATCTCAGCTTCCTTGATATGCTTATCAAAGATTTGTTTATGTTTCTCCATTAAGTCCTTCTTAAACCTCTTTGGGAAAGGCAATTTGGGCTTGTAAGGAGGAAGGACATATGGTGCCTTTTTTTCCTCTAAAATCACAGATTTAGGTGCAGGAGGTAGACTGTCTTGACCATTCAGGTCGAGTTGGGGTGCTCCAGCAGGCGTGGGACTCTTGTCTTGGTCATTTTTGGGAACCAAATCTTCCCCGTCTTGATCCTCACTGTCCGCAGTGATTGCAGGATATCCTTCCCTCTCAGGTAACTCCTTCCCACTCCGCAAAGTGATGGCATTAATGTGAGCGTAGTCCTTAGGGTTCTGGACCACTTTACCTGGGAGTTGGGAAGTGGTAGAGGATGAAGCTGTCTTGCCCTGGATGGAACGAATCTTGGACTGCAGAGACTCAAACTTGCTGTTAAGATCATTGTAGGTGTAGTCCATCTGGGTTTTAAGTTCACCAAACTTCTTGGTTGTGTCAAGTGCACCAGCTGCTTGACCCTGTAGGAGTTGCTGCAGCAAGGCGTTTGTCTGTTGATCTAGAGCGATAGAAGACTGAGCGTGGTGAGACAGAAAACCGGGTGGTGGACATGGGGTTCCCTAGTGTTGGTGATGACTCTGAAAAGGCGGTTTAGGGGCAAAGTTATGCTGCGGATTGTAGGTAATGAAAGGCTTGGACTGAGGTTGTTGCTAAGGTGGGTAGACTTGATCTTGAGGGTTAGCAACATTGGTACTCCTGTAGGACAGATTCGGGTTGTTCTTGTAATTGATAAAACCTTTGGTGTACTGACCCTGATTTTGCACATAGCTGACCTCCTCTAGACTATCATCCTCCCCATCTTGAACCTGAAAAACTGTATCCTCAGAAGCAAAATGAACTTGTTTATTCTGCTGTAGCAGTTGATCCAACTTAGCAGTCAAGGCCTTGATGGCCCTAGTCGGATCATCTGTAGCAACACTTGGCCGGATACTCCTATCATACTCAGCAGTGTAGTTACCATCAGATTGTGCTAGGTTCTCCACAAGTGCCTAGCCAGCATCAACGTCTTGGTTGAGAAAGTTACCACTGCCGGCTGTATCGAGAAGCATGCGGACCTTCGAGAGAACTCCTGTGTAGAGAGTGCTAAGGAGTGACTCGTTGCTGAAACCGTGGTGAGGGCATTGAGTAGTGTAGCCCTTGAAGCGATCCCAACATTCACAGAAACTTTCACCATCTTTCTGAGTGAACCCAGAAATTTCATTCCTCAAGCGAGTTGTCCTAGCATTGGAGAAGAACTTGGCCAAGAAGGCTTTCTTGCAGTCATCCCATGAAGTGATGGATCCATGGGGTAGAGTCTTTTCCCAGTGATGGGCTCTGTCACCTAGAGAGAAGGGAAAGAGTCTTAGCTTGAAACCATCTTCACTGACCCCATTGATCTTGGTAAGGCTGCAGAGCCTATCGAACTCATCCAGATGATCAAGAGGGTCCTCCATAGGTAGTCCATGAAACTTGTTGTTCTGCACCATGGCGATCAAGCTGCTCTTGATCTCGAAATTGTTGTTCTGGACCGTAGGAGGGACAATGCCTTGTCTGTTGGTATGAGTGTTAGGGGCATCTCCGGCTCCTATCAAACGGGGCCTCCTCACAGGAGGGTCTTGAACCTGTGGTTGGTCTTCCATACCGAGTGGATTCTGATGTTCGTCTTGGATGTTTTCTCGCTGCGCTCGCAACTGTTGTGGTAGCCTGTCAATATTATCGATGGGGCGAAGGAGGTTCTGACTTCCTTTTGATCTGGTGTGCATGCAGGGGGATGTGTACCTGAAAATGCAAAGACAGTCAAGTTAGTAACCAAAGAAAAGGAAAAGAACTTGATCTAGAATATTTTGAAATCCTAATTGTAACAAACAACACCCTCCCCGGCAACGGCGCCAAATTGATATAGGTCAATTTCTTACTAGACCAAGTTTTCGTTGTAGTAGTAAGGTGTCAATCCATAAGGGTGAAGATGTTAACCAAAAAGGATGCGATCAAGCAATTCAAGTCAAGCCAAGCAAATAGCGTATTGGGGTCTAGCAACCTAGACAAAAACTGAGAATGGACACTAAAACAGGTACCGTATAGGACTAACAAGAAGTAGCAGAAACCAAGCAATTACAGAAATAGCATATGGGGGTAAAGAGCAGCGTATAGGACTAGCAGCAAATTCAACAATGCAAGAGAAGTTCCTAAGGATGGGGGTAATCGACTCAGTGTGTCCTCTTAACCTATTCAAGTGGTTTAACAAAACTCAATCAAGCTATTCCCTAGACATCAAACATCAAAACCAGTTAAGTCCACTCCCGTGGTAAGTAACCTCAAACTAGACCAGTTCCATACCCAATCCCTTGGCGAAATCTACCCTAGCAGGCAATACGATTCAGTTCAATATTGTCGATAAACACCCTAGACAACTAATCTCTTAGGCTAGGTATGCAAATCTCTAACATCAGTTCATTCAAGCATTTTATCAAACACCTTCTGGGTGGAAAAATACCTAAGTTCTAATTCCAATTGATCAGAAAGAAACTAGCATTAAGAACACTGATTTAGAAGGGAAATCAAACGATCTACACTTAAACCACCTGAAAGACCAAGATTCTACACCTAATCTATCCCATCCTCAAGAACCCTAATGACTACTCAAAACTCATGAAGAAAACATCAAGAACACAAACCCAGAAATCATAAAAACTTGCATAGATGATAGAAATAGATATAGATAATGATAGAACAGAAGGAACAAACTCAAAATAACAAGTAGAAATCAAATTCCAAGTTCTGAAAACTAAGAACAGAGAAGAACACAAGGAGAAACTCGAAATATTAGAGATAAAAACGTAGTCCCCTTAGTCTTCACCCAACATTAGGTATTTATACTAAGTCTTAAAAGCCCTAAAACGTCATGCGCAAAATAGTAAAAATGTGCAGGATAAGGTCCAGCTCGGCTAAGTCTTGGTCGAGTGCTGTGCTCAAACAGACGAAATCAAGACTGCATTTTTCTGAGATGAGCTTGAGTAGTCCACTCGATTGCAGGGGCTCGAGCTGGGTTCTGAAACTTCAAGACGCCACCTTTTGTCTCTGCTTGATCATACAGCTCGAGCATGGGTACTCGAGCTGAGCTTCTGCTCCATCTCTTGCTCAGACTCGATCACGTCTGCATGGGTATCCTGTATGGACTCGATCACGTCTGCATGGGTATCCTGCATGGACTCGATCAGCATATCCCAGACAGCTTCTGCTCAGCACGGACTCGATCACAACTGCTCTGTATGGACTCGAGCAGCACGTCCCAGACAGCTTCTGGTCTAACTTCTCCAAAATCACCCGAAATTACCTGTAACAAGCCAAATATGCAGGATGTATGCGGACCTAATGCAAAACACTCTAAGTATGCAAAACTCGGAATAAATAACACGAACGGGGCGAATAACACGTCAAAACGTATGATTTATGCAAGCTAAAACGATGCAAAATGCAAACATATCAACCTCCTCCGGTACAAGACCCGGTCGTCGATGAGCTCTCTGAAGAAGAATATTTCCAACCACCTCCACAAATGAGAGTGAGACCTAGACCCCGAGGAGATGCTGGGGGTAGAGAAGAACAATATCCTCAAAGAATCCATGCCCCAAGCCTCAAACTAAGCGCTCCCACCTTTACGAGAAAAGTTGACCCGGAAGCTTACCTTGATTGGGAGAGACGCATGGATCACATCTTTGAATGCTATGACTATGACGAACCTAGGAAGGTGTCTTATGCTTCGGCGCAACTCACTGATCACGCCTTAATTTGGTGGGATAGAGATGCGGCTATACGAAGAAGGAATGGAGAAGATCTGGTTCCATCATGGGAATTAATGAAATTCATGATGAAGAGAAGATATATCCCTCCTTTATATCACCGTGAGCTACAAAAAAAATTTCGGAAGCTTACTCAAGGAAGTAATAGTGTGGAGGAGTATTATGAAGAGTTTGAGCATCTTAAGAACCATCTCCAACTTGAAGAATCCGAGGAGACACTCATGGCTCAATTTCTTGATGGGCTCCAAGACCGAATAGCAAACAAAGTGGAGATGTTGACCTACATCAGATAGAGAGTCAAGTAAGAAGAAGATCGCTCCGTATAACAAGTCCAAGACAGCTCATAACCCCTCTTGGAGAGCGCAAGCATCCGGCTCCAATCCGATGGTTTCTAAATTTACCGATTAAGGAAAATCACCGGCATATAATCCCAAGAACAAGTCTAAGCCTAGCGAACCTCCAAAAGAGATAAGAGCCGAACCTAGAAGGGAGACTACAACCCCAAGGACGCGTGATATCATGTGTTTCAAGTGTAGGGGACGAGGACACTATGCTCGGGATTGCCTAAACCCGCGGGTTATGATTATTACTCCATCCGGTGATTATGAGTCTTAAAACGAAGAAGAACCACAAGAATGAAAGCACTGAGGAAGAGGTGGAATATCCAGATGTGGGAGAGCTTCTAGTCACCACGAGAGTCCTAAGTGTTGTCCATGAACCGGAAGAGATGGCTCAACACGAAAACATCTTTCACACGCGTTGTACGGTAAAAAGAAAGGTTTGCTCTCTCATTATTGATGGTGGATCTTGCACAAATGTAGCTAGTTCATGCATGGTAGATAAGTTGCAATGAGAGACTACTAAGCATCCTAAGCCATATTGCCTTAGGTGGTTAAACGATAAGACGAAACTAAAGATTAGTGATCAAGTTAGGCTATCGTTTAGTGTAGGGAAGTATTGTGATGATGTTTTATGTGATGTTGTCCCAGTGCAAGCGAGTCATCTTTTTCTAGGTAGACATTGGCAATTGGATAACAAAGTCACCCATCATGGTATAACTAATTATTATAACTTCTTGCATGAAAAGAAAAGAATTAGTTTAGCACCTTTGTTACCGTCACAAGTACATGAGATGCAAGTCAAAATGGCTAAAAGTAAGATTAGTGCTAAGGCAAATTTTCTTATAGCTCCTAGTGACGTTATGAGAGCATTGCATGATGATTCTTGTCAAGTCCTATTGATGGTTTTCAAGGATTTGTATGAGTTCAGGTCAAGCCTCTATAGAGCTTCCACGGAGATAAAACGACTTCTAGATCGTTTTCGAGATGTCTTCCCGGAAGAACTACCACTCTGATAGCATCGTATTTTACTTGCTTTTATGCTTTAGAATAAGTTAGTTTTAGCCTTTATAACTAACATTTAATGTAGTATTAGTGTTTTTGCATGTGGTTATATGTTTTAGGTACTTGAAGCTAAACATGAGTTCTTGAAATGTTTTTGGAACCTACTAAAAGCCTTCGAGAAGATTGGTGACATTGGTTGGATCATATATATTCGGAGAAGGATTTCACTAAGTCAGAAGAGGACAATATCGACCCCAATAACGACCTGTAGGGATCGATATCATACCCATAGAATTTCCTAAAAGGAAGAATCAATCCGTCAGAGAAAGGAACTCAATATCGACCCTAGCATCGATGATGGCCTCCGAAATAGATGGAAAAATCCTTACGTGGCAAGTTATGATTCGGACAACTTGTCATTTCGAGTATTAGGCTTCCAAGAACAAGATAAGGACAAAATGGAGAGATCTAAATACTATATAATCACTTGTAATCTCACTAGACAAAAAACAACTTTTCATACCCTAGATACACATCTCTTATCCTTGTAGCCACTATTTCATATCTAATAAAAAGTTCTTATTCTTTTCTGTTTTAGAGTAGATCTTTTAGACCACCAGGGTGGTGGTCGATGATGGGATGTATGTTTTAGAGTTCATTACTGTACTTAACCGATCTAGCTACTCTAGTGTGCACTTTAATGCTGAGTATTCTGTCATGGGAGATACTTAAGAGTACAACTGAATCTAGTAGGTGTGGTTGTCTATTTAGAAGTGTTTGATGCCACGAGAGTGGATTAAACCTTCAGATCTGCATACTAAAGAGTCATAGCTAGCGTCGAATTTATAGTTTGATATAATTAATTATAGATGTGGCTTTGGCTAAGTTAGATTAAATATTTTAGGAGTATTTCGCCACCAAAGTGGGTTGTACTTTAGAAACAAATCTATCACTCACTTTGTATTCTTGAGACGAGAGTCTAAGGATACTTGGTATTCGATGATAGAATTGTATGAAATGCATATCCAGTTTATCACGAGCGTGGATCTAGATATAGAGTCTAGCATACCACGAGAGTGGACTAGCAAGACATAGAAAATCTCTAGAATGATAAATATAAATTATTTAGATAAATATGAATTCTAAATTTAGTTTTCCTGATTTAGACTATCACCCAAGTATGTGTAAATATTAGTTTAGGATTATTTAATGTTTAGTTTAGTTTATTTACTGTATTCGTAGTATAGATTTATTGCTTTATTTATTTATGTTATGCATGTTAGATTATGAACCAACCTCCCATTTCTCCATTTTGCTTAGACTAAATTCAGTCTTGTATTCTTTGTGTGTTATTCTCAGTCCATGTGGATCGACCCTGTATTACTACAATTGCATTTAACTGTGCACTTGCGGTTTTGTGGCTTAAACTCTCGAGATTAACTTCTCAGGTGAAACTTGTGAAGAGGCAATAAAAACCTCTACACCAAGTTTTTGGCGCTGTTGCCGGGGATTGAAACAATAGCAATAGAAATTTATTCTAGATCTGAGACTAAGTTTGATTTTATTTTTATTGATTATTTATTTTATTGAATTTCAGGTGATCACCAAAAATTTAAAAAAAAAAAAAGAAGAAGAAGAAAATAGATTGAATGGAACAGCTATGAAAAGAAATACGAGCTGCTGAGCTTGAGAGCATCCTTCACCCTAATAGGGATGTTGCTCAAGGTAGTGATGCATGTCGGACGGTTACACACCAACCAAAGATCGCTCTGACAATCATTACTGATCACCTAGATCAGTTTGACAAGCTTTGTGGTACATTAAAATCAACGGAGTCTCAGAGGACGATCTGACACTATGCCTATTTTCATTCTCTTTGGGTAACAAACCTAATCAGTAGGAGATGAAATTGGAGGAGAACACATCAACAAACTCATCGGTGGACAGCGTCGGACCTATGAATCGACCTATCACGGTCGATATTGTGGATTCCAAATTTCGAGAACGAAGTCCCGGACAAGAGCATCGACCAATCAGGGTCGATGCTATGCCCATTGGTCCACCACATCGACCTATCCAGGTCGATTCCAGACCTGTTGGACATCTCCATCGGTCTAACTGGACCGATACTGCTGCTGTCTTGAGCACTGGACCTCCCCATCGCCCCTCAACGATGGATGGTCGTAGCATAAGGCCTATGTATTGACCACTCATGGTTGATCCCCGTTCTGGAGATAACGAGAATGCTATTGGAAAAAGCCATTAAGGAAGGAATTTCTTGGTGAAGAAGCCATTAACGATGACCACACTCCTGCTGGGGAGAAATCCATTCACCATACCGACTCCATAGTGATCGATTCGAGGAACCATCGCGCAACCACTTGGCCATCGCCTCCACATTCATCTAACCACTCTATGAAGTCGTCGAGCTGACGACGTTAAAAAAGCACCTTACCTTTGTACATACAATTTTCTTTTAGGATTTTTAATTTTTTTCTCTAGTTTTTTGTTTTCTATTTTTTTTTGTTTTTGTTTCTTGCTTTCCAGGTGTTTTTCACCATTAAAAAAAGAAAAAACAAAATCTGGACTTGCACACGTGGGAGCTGCCAACCCACAGCCCGATAAGAGAATTACGGTAAGTATTTTTCTTGAATTGTCTCTTTACAGGTTTTATATCACAACGAGGACATTGTGAAATAAGTGTGGAGGAAGGTCTTGCGATTAATGGAGGTAATTCTTTTCCTTGACATCTTTTGATGTAAGTTTTACCATAAGTTTTTCGCATTTTGAGAGATTGTTACACTCTTTTCTTCGTTCATAAGTTCAATAACATGTGAAAAGGTTTTTAATGAGGTAGCATTTGAACTTGTTAATTGTGTTATTTGTGTTTATGTTTGGATGCTGTGTGGATAGTGTTTGATCTTTACTAGGAAATGGGGAAAACCCATGAGTGGATCAACAAACCCCAAAAGGATAATTTCTTTGAAGACTTTGGCAAATCAAAATTGACTTTTCACCGTAATGAACCTTAAAACTCTCGATTTGGGGCTTGAGATGCATGAGACATGATACCTCTATAAGACCCTGCAAGACACGTCTATGTGAGTACATCTCCCCTCTTCCTTCCTTTCAGTAAAAAGAAAAGAAAAGAAAAGGATATAGGTAAGAAAGAAGTGAACCGAGCATTGGAAGCTACAACTTTTAATGTTCGCGTCTCATGGAAACCTGTCCAAAAATAAAAAAGAAAAGGCGATTGATAGAAAAAATAAAATGATACCCTAGAAAAGTAGGAAAAAATCAATTCGACCTTGAAATGAGAAAAGAGAGAGGAAAGACTTTGTACCAAGACGGTCTTGAGCTTACAGATATCCAAAAGAGTAAGTGTTCGTGTTTTATGATCAATACTCTGAAGTTGAGAGCTCATACTTAGAATGAAAAGAGAGGTTGATGATGAGGAGTCAAAGTTCGAAGGAGGAGTGGTCTGAACTAAGGTGTGTTGCTATGCTTATGGTGAAGTACATGGAGTACGTTTGAGACCATTCTATTTCCACAAAGACAAAAAAAAATTAACACAACAATGTCACAAGGTACAAGTTCACTCTTTTTATCTTTATTTGTTTTCAATAAAATAACTTCACCATGCTTGACTTTTGTTTGCTTGAGGACGAGCAAAGGATAGCATCGTATTTTACATGCTTTTATGCTTTAGAATAAGTTAGTTTTAGCCTTTATAACTAATATTTAGTATAATAGTAGTGTTTTTGCTGTGGTTATATGTTTTTAGGTACTTGGAGCTAAACATGAGTTCTTGAGATGTTTTTGGAGCATACTAAAGCCTTCGGAAAGATTGGTGACATTGCTTGGATCGTACACATTCGGAGAAGGATTTTACAGAGTCAGAAGAGGAAAATATTGACCCCAATATCGACCTGTGGGGGCCGATATCATGCCCATAAAATTTCCTAAAAGGAACTCAATATCGTCCCTAGCATCGCCCAATCAGGGTCGATGCTGGCCTCCGAAAAAGATGTAAAAATCCTTACGTGGCAAGATATGATTCGGGCAACTTGTCATTCCGAGTTTTAGGCATCCAAGAACAAGATAAGGAGGAAATGGAGAAATCTAAGAAACTCTAATACTATATAATCACTTGTAATCTCACTAGACAAAAAATAACTTTTTTTATCCTATATACACATCTCTTATCCTTATAGCCCCTATTTCATATCTAATAAAGTGTTCTTATTCTTTTCTGTTTTAGAGTAGATCTTTTAGACCACCAGGGTGGTGGTCGATGATGGGATCTATGTTTTAGAGTTCATTATTATGCTTAACTGATCTAGCTACTCTAGTGTGCACTTTAATGCTGAGTATTCTCTCATGGAAGATAGTTAAGAGTACAACTGAATCTAGTAGGTGTGGTTGTCTGTTTAGAAGTGTTTGATGCCACGAGAGTGGATTAAACCTTCAGATCTGCATACTAGAGAGTCATAACTAGCGTCGAATTTGTTGTTTGATGGAATTAATTAAAGATCTGACTTTGGCCAAGTTAGATTGAATATTTTAGGAGTATTTCGCCACGAGAATGGGTTGTACTTTAAAATAAATCTATCACTTACTTTGTATGCTTGAGGTAAGAGTCTAATGATACTTGGTATTCGATGATGGGATTGTATGAAATGCATATCCAGTTTATCACGAGAGTGGATCTGGATATATAGTCTAGCATACCACGAGAGTGGACTAGCAAATCATGGAAAATCCCTAGAATGACAAATATAAATTATTTAGATAAAATATGAATTCTAAACTTAGGTTTCCTGATTTAGACTATCACCCAAGTATGTGTAAATATTAGTTTAGGATTATTTAATTCATGTTTAGTTTAGTCTATTTATTGTTTTCTTAGTATAGATTTATTGTTTTATTTATTTATGTTATGCATGTTAGATTAGGAACCAACCCCCATTTCTCTATTTTGCTTAGATTAGATTTAGTCTTGTATTCTCTGTGTGTTATTCTCAGTCCATGTGGATCGACATTGTATTATTACAATTGCATTTAACTGTGCACTTGTGGTTTTATGGGTTAAACTCTTGAGATTAACTTCTCGGGTGAAACATGTAAAGAGGCAATAAAAACCTCTACACCATACTCGGTCTACCACTGCTAAGGGGCATTGAACATTAAATCGACTTTGTACCCGGAGGTCAACTACCAAACCGACCAGCTTATAGGGTCAACCCAAACGAAACTAAGGAGCTTGAGAAGCAAGTAAAATACTTGATAGATAAGGGCTACGTGAGAGAGAGCTTAAGCCCATGCGCCGTACCGGTCTTATTGGTACCCAAGAAGGACGGATCTTACCGAATGTGTGTCAATTGTAGGGCCATCAACAACATTACAATCAAATATTGGTATCCTATACCACGGTTAGATGACATGTTAGATGAGCTGAGTGGTGCCACAATCTTCTCAAAGATTGATCTCAAAAGTGGATATCATCAAGTAAGAATGCGAGAGGGCGATGAATGGAAAACCGCATTCAAGACGAAGCATGGTCTTTATGAATGGTTTGTGATGCTCTTCGTCCTCACCAATGCTCCAAGTACCTTCATGCGCTTAATGAATCAAATCTTTCGCCAATTCATTAGTAAATTCGTCGTAGTTTACTTTCATCATATTTTGATATATAGTACTTGTTTGATTGATCATGTAACTCATCTTGAAATGGTGTTAGAAACTCTTAGGGAAGAAGGTCTATAAGCTAACCTAAAAAAATGTGTCTTTTGCACTCATGAGCTTGTTTTCCTTGATTTTCTGGTTAGTTCTCAAGGTCTTCATGTATATTTAGAGAAGATTCAAGCTAACAAGAATGTCCTAGACCTACCACCATAAGTCAAGTAAAGAATTTCCATGGATTAGCAAGTTTCTATCGACGGTTCGTCAAGGACTTTAGCACCATAACCGCGCCTCTCACATCGATCATCAAGAAGAGTGTGGGTTTTGAATGGGGTGAAGCTCAAGAGAGGTCATTTCTGGATCTTAAGTATCACCTCACCCACGCCCCTATACTTACCTTACCGAACTTCAACAAGACCTTTGAAGTAGAGTGTGACGCATCCGATGTTGGAATTGGAGCGGTTTTGACACAAGGAGGGAGGCTGGTTGCTTTCTTTAGTAAGAGCGATGCAAACATGATAGCATTACCTCTTTTCTAAGAAATGTGTTATCCATACCGATCATGAAACCTTGAAGCATTTGAGGGAGCAAACAACATTAAAGAAGAGGCACGCCAAGTGGCTAGAGTTCATTGAGACATTCCCATATGTCATCAAGTAAAAGAAAGGAAAGGAGAACATCGTCGCTACATGCCTTGTCTAGAAGACACACTCTCATTAAAATGATGGAATCAAGGATGTTCGGTTTTGAGTGTCTTAAAGAGCTTTATGAAGATAACCAGGAATTCAAGGGATATTTTGCTGAACATGGTACTGGTCCTTATAGTAAGTTCTACATCCATGAGGGGTTCTTATTCAAGGAAAGAAGGTTGTACATTCTCCAAAGGTCTCTGAGAGAGCTATTGATGAAAGAAGCTCATGGGGGAGGATGAATGCGTCATTTCGGTATTGAGAAGACTTTGAGTTTGTTAAAGGAACATTTTTATTGGCCTACGATGAAGAGTATGGTGGTGTCCTACTATGCACGATGCCTTGTGTGCAAGAAAGCTAAGTCAAGAGTATAATCCCATGGTCTATATCTTCCCTTACCCGTCCCTCATATGCCGTGCGTTGATATATTTATGGATTTTGTCTTGGGGCTGCCCAAGATTCAGCATAAGGACTCAATTTTTATGGTGGTTGATAGGTTTTCCAAGATGGCCCATTTCATTCCATGTGTCAAGACCAACGACGCAACACAAATCGCTTCTCTATTCTTCAAGGAAATCGTTAGGCTCCACGGAATTCTAAGAACTATGTCGGATCGTGATACTAAATTCCTTAGCCACTTTTGGAGGACCTTATAGAAGAAGTTGGGAACAAAGCTGCTATTCTCCACCACTTATCACCCACAAACGGATGGCCAAACGGAAGTAGTGAACCAAACCTTAGAAACACTGCTTAGAGCCACCATAGGGTGGAACTTGAAGACTTGGCTAGAGTGTGTTCCTTTGGTTGAGTTCGCTTATAATTCAGCTAGACATTCAACTACCAAGATGTTTGCTTTTGAGGTTGTGTATGGTCAAAACCCCAAGACTCCTTTAGATCTCACTCCCTTACCACCGTCCGATATAATGGACATTGATGGGGTTACTAAGGCCGAGACAATGAAGAGACTTTTTGAAAAGGTTTGGGATAACATTGAGAAGAAGAATGAACGAGTTATGGAGCAAACCAACAAGAAGAGAAAGCAAGTCATATTTCAACCCGGAGATTGGATGTGGCTCCACTTTAGACCCGAGCGTTTTCCATCTAAACGCAAACACAAACTCGACGCACACTGCAATGGACCCTTCAAAGTACTCGAGAGGATCAACGACAACGCCTACCGCCTCGAACTTCCAGGTGAGTTTAATGTCTCTTCTACCTTTAATATTTATGATCTTGCTCCTTATGATGTAGGGGATGGTGAAATTTTGGAGATAAAAGCTCTTGAAGAGGGAGGAAATGATGAGGACATCAAACCGGTAATCTCGCGGACCACGAATCACGGACAAGCTAGTAGACCGAGAATGGCAAGTCTACCTCTAGGAAGAGTCACTAGAGGAAAGGCAAGAGCCTACCAAGACCAGCTCCAAAGCTACCTACACAGACTCAATGAGCTCGGAGAATAAGCGGATTCAACGGGAACCATCATGAGCGGACAAGACATTATGAGCGGTCAATTGGACGATCGCCCACGGACATGCAACCCTGGAGAGAAGGTTTTGTGTCCTCACGATACACTAAGTGAGGACACCCCAAAAACCTCTAGGTTAGTAGCATACTCTTTCCCCACTCCTAAGTTTTCCCCCTGGGTTTTTCTTAGGAAAGGGTTTTAACGAGGTGTGAAGACTAGAGCATCACAATCCAATCTCCATAGGCTAACATCTTGGAAATAGTCATGACAAGTTTGGTTAGTCTAGGACTGTGATCCTATCTCTAAAGGGAAACCTCTACATATGTTTCCCTTCTTCTTGTTATTGCTTGTGAGACTTGTTTTTTATTCTTGGTATATTTGGGTCATTTGATGTAAATATTGGGCCTAAGTATCAAGTCTTGTCCTAATTGGCTTACGCCCTATCTTTCATTAAGTTACCCTAATTTGTAAGCCTATATAAGGCAAGACTCTTTTTTCATTAATCAAACAATCATTTACATTAAAGTTATAAACTTTCTCTTAGCCTATTGAGATCTTCTCTAGATTAGGGTTTTCTTGGGATATTGAGGTTGGTTCCTCTATCCTTATCTTTTGTTGTATCAAGGATCTTATCACCATCCTTGTGGTACCATTCACTCCACCTAGTCACTTACTCTCTCGTCGTACTCACTTGCCTAGTCTCCGGTTTGAGCTTCTCACCGTGGCAAAGTTCCATCGTTCCAACTGTCTGATTGTGTGCTGATTTGAAGACCGAAGCTTCCATCTTTAGTCTTCAGTTCATTTCAGTACCACCACTCCACCACCAGCTTGTCCTAGCTCGAGGTTCTCGCTGAGACAGCCCCATCCGCTTCCACCAATTGTTCTTTGGTCCGAGTTATAGTTTAATCTTTGTGTCGGAAGACTTGGGCTCACATCAACACGCCAAGTAGTTTGAGTTCATTGAGACTTTTCCTTATGTGATTAAGTATAAGAGGGCAAGGAGAATATAGTTGTTAATGCCTTATCAAGGAGACACGCCCTCATTACAAACATGGAATCAAGGATGCTCAGGTTTGAGATCCTTAAGGGATTGTATGAAGAAGACCCATATTTGAAGAAAATTTTTGTGGGACATGGGGCTGGATCTTATACCAAATTTTACTTGCATGATGGGTTCTTATTCAAAGAGAGAAGACTATGCATTCCACGGAGTTCCATGAGAGAGTTGTTAGTGAAGAAGCTCGTGGAGGAGCTTTGATGGGACATTTTGCGATTGGGAAAACTTTGAGCTCTTTGAAAGAACACTTCAATTGGCTATTGTGGTAGCTGTCTTGAGTGCAAGAAAGCTAAGTCAAGAGTGCAACCTCACGGTCTTTACCAACCTCTACCCATTCCTACTAAGCCTTGGGTGGATATTTCTATGGATTCCTTGTTCCAAGACCAACGACGCTACTTAAACGGCTGTCTTGTTCTTCAAAGTGATATTGCATTTACATGGAATTTCACGGACCATCGTCTCGAACCAGGATACAAAATTCTTGAGCCACTTTTGGCGGACTTTGTGGAACACTCAACTACTTTACTCGACTACTTGCCATCCACAAATCGGTGAGCAAACGGAGATTGTGAACCGCACACTTGGTGCGTTGTTGATATCTACCATAAGGCAGAATGTGAAGAATTGGCTAGAATGCATTCCTTGGGTTGAATTTGCATACAACTGCGCTAGGCACTCCACTACCAAGTTGTCGCCATTTGAAGTGGTATATGGGCATAATCCTAGCACTCTTTTGACCTTCACACCCCTACCACAAGCTAAGAGATTGGATCTAGAAGGGACTACTAAAGCCGAGACAATGAAGAAGCTTTATGAGAAAGTCCGGGACAACATTGAGAAAGCTAATGCACGGGTTGAGGAGCGGACCAACAAGAGGAAGAAGCAAGTTATCTTTCAACCAGGAGATTGAGTGTGGCTACACCTTAGACTCGAGTGCTTTCCTCATTATCTCCAAGTGAGGACACCCCTCAAGACCTTAGGTAAAGTATTGTACTCTTTTCCCTACTTTTAGTTTTACCACATCGAGTTTCTAGAAAAGGGTTTTAATGAGGCAAGAAACGCCTAGGGCATCGCATCTAATCTCCATTGTGTGTTAATTTGGAAACCTCTATGACATGATCAATACATAAGAGATGTGATTCTATCCCCCAAGAAAGACCCTTACATATGTCTTTCTTTTCTTTTGTTGTTTATGAGACTTTAGTACATTTTTGTGTTAGTTGGTTTAGAGTTGTATTAGGCCCAAGATTCAGCTTGTTAATTTATTGACTTGAACCCATTTAGACTTAGCTCTAAATCCTACTTGTAGCTTATAAAAGGCAACTCTTTCTCAAATTAAGCAATCATTTACAACAAATCTAAAGTTTATAACTTTATGTCTCTTCTAATCTATTGAGGTTGCTCTAGATTAGGGAACTTCCTAAGAGTAATTGAGTGTGTCTCTTACTCAAAGGATCTTGGAATGTATCAAAGGACTCACACATCCTTTGTTGTTCGCCCATCAGTCTAAAACTCGCCGTTCACGCCATTTCTAAGCTTCACCCGATTGAAGTCTTCACCGCCGTGAGAGCTCCGCCGTTCTGACCTGCCTCCGTGAGTCTCACCGAGGTCAAGTCCAGTTACCGTGTTCCAAGTGCCTCTGTTCGTCCATCGTTCGCCCATCTCTTTCGTGTTTCGTGTTGGAGTCATCTGCTAGTTCATCTCGTTGACCGTCCGTCGTTTCCATCGGTCATTTGATTGATTCGTGTCTGAATCCGTGGCTGGAAGGTTTGAGGCTATACCAAAATAGGTAAGAAGTTTTGATTCGTAGGATTTAAGATTTAGAAGTATTGAATCGTAGGAAAATAGATCGAGGTCAAAATTTCATGGAGATCTGTCATGATAAATCTACTTCTCATAGGAAAATAGATCGTTTTCCCTAATAACTAACATGTTCTAAACTCTAACACGAAGAAACTATCAGCCTAAAATCCAAATAAAATTTGTTACCAAAAAATAAGTTAACAATGTTTATATTTTTTCCGGTCATTAAAGTTTCCCAAATTTAGAGAAAAACAGATTCTTGGAACTTGAGGTGTGTGGTGCAAGGACGGATCTAGAGCTTGAGGTGTGGGTGCAAGTGCTCCCATCAAAATTTTATATATCTTTATTTTTTCTATGTAAATTTGAGAGAATCAAAAAAAATTGCTTAGAGTTGTTTTTTTTGCCCCCAATGTATAAAGTCCAATCAATTTTTGCCTCCAATTACAAATATCTCTAGATCCGTCCCTACATCTATATCTATCAACCAATATAAACATCTTGGTCACATATTCGCAAAGTTAATTTTTAAAGCATTTTTAAGTAACAGTTAAAATTAACATATATTTCGTAAAAAGAACTTTGTTTTCAGGAATCTTAATATTCTACACGTACGTACATAGAGCTTTTGTGAAACGGTAGCTCACCTATATCTAATTGGATGATAACACGTTTTTTCATTTAATTCAATGTACACTATATCTTAATTACATACGCTTAGGCAATTTAAAAGATAATTCTAAACAAACTATAAACTATGCACGTAAGAAACTAAATTAACACAAAAACGTAACGAATTTGGGAATATTTTTGGTTTTGGATATATATAAAAACAAAGTAAAGCTTCGCCTAACCAAACTCATAAGTGATGTTGTTTGACTAAAAAGTTAAAAAAAGTCTCAAAACTAGTGGATTGATGTTATGTTTCTTTACTATATATAAAACATTTAAAAAATATAATCTTGACTAACTATACTGTTTTCGTTAACTTGAAAGATCCGTTTGACCAAGAAATGTAGTTACATATTTGTTTGGACAATGTGAACCCATAAGTCAAATAGGACCGAGAGATGTAGCTGTTTTTTGCTTTCTAATTACATACTTTGTAAACCCGTAAATCTTAAATCCGAAATTAACTAATTGGAGAAAGACGTCTCTCTACTTGTATAAATATACGTATATGCCTCGCCCTTCTTTGATTAACTTCAGTCAGAATAATTAATTACTAAAACCCTCCCAAAATGTCACATTCCTTCTTCCATATCTTCCTAATCTCTCTTTTCCTCTACAACAATTGCATTGCGCATCGTTACACATTCACGGTGAGTTTAATTAGTTAATGACCTTAATTAAGAAGTTGAATCGATGAAAACTAATTAAAAGTTAAATATTGGCAGGTTAAGGAAGTTCCATACAAGAAACTGTGTAGCAGGAAGAAGATTTTGACCGTTAATGGTCAGTTTCCTGGACCTGTTTTAAAGGTTCACAAAGGAGACACAATTTATGTTAACGTTCGTAACCGAGCTAGTGAAAATATCACAATGCATTGGTAATCTAGTACCCCATTTTGCTAAAAAAAAAAATATAGCAATTACAAGTATATAACAATTTATTCGATAGTTGAATAACTGCATATGTAACACAGGCATGGTGTAGAGCAGCCGAGGAACCCGTGGTCAGATGGACCCGAATACATCACACAATGCCCGATTCGACCCGGTTCAGATTTTACGTACAAAGTCATATTTTCCATCGAAGACACGACTGTTTGGTGGCATGCGCATAGCTCTTGGACTCGTGCCACTGTACACGGTCTTATTTTCATATATCCTCGGCTCTGGGAAGCCCTCCCTTTTCCAAAGGCAGAACACGAAGTCCCCTTAATTTTGGGTAAATGGACTAAAAATATTTTATATTCTGAGATGTTTATCGTATATTTCTAAACAAAGTTGCATTTTCTTTCTTATAAGTAATTTCATAAAACTGGACAGGAGAGTGGTGGAAGAAGGATGTGAGAGAGGTGGTGGAGGAGTTCATAAGGACCGGAGGTGCTCCTAATGTGTCTGATGCTTTGACCATCAATGGACATCCTGGTTTCTTGTATCCTTGCTCTAAATCAGGTTTCTTATAATTTTCATTTCTTTATCCTTTTTCCTTATTGATCTGTAAAATTTATCAAAATTGTGGGTTAAAAACTTTATATGAAGATGAACTGTGAATTTAAGTCATTGAATATGATGTGATAGATTAGGAAACTAAGTAAAAGAGATTAAAATGAGCATTTGTTAAAAGAAATTTTTAAGGGTTTTCTGCAAAAAAAAAAAAAAAAAAAAAAATTCTAACCCACCAAATCTAATTTATATAACCATAAAAACGTTTTAAAGATACGTATAAGGGTTATATTGCATATTATTTTTTATTTCGCGGATTAACATGTATTTTTTTGAGGTGAAAGATAAAGTTGTAAAAGTTTGAAAGTTAAAGTGTATTTTTTTCAGAAACCATTTTGTGTATTTCATTCAATTGGTTGTTAGTTGTTACTCGTTATGAATTTTGTTTTAAACATATTAAATAAATTCTATTATTTTACATGAACAGATACATTCCATCTCGCGGTAGAGAAGGGCAAAACCTATCGCATTCGGATGGTAAACGCCGCGATGAACCTAATTCTCTTTTTCGCTATCACAAACCACACCCTCACCGTGGTTGGGGCTGATGGACACTACACAAAACCTTTAAACGCTACTTATATCACCATATCCCCTGGCGAAACGCTAGACATGTTATTACAGGCCGACCAAAACCCAAAAAACACTTATTACATGGCGGCCAGAGCTTACCAAACCGGGAATATCGAATTCAACAACTCCACCACCATTGGAATCTTACGTTACATCTCTTCATCCGAAGCCGAAACGTCATCGTTTTCAGGATATTACCCAAACCTTCCTTTTTACAATGACACATCAGCAGCTTTCAGCTTCTTTGCCAAGATCCAAAGCCTATACTCCGGACAAGTTCCCGCCCAAATCTCACGTAGGATAATCACGACGATTTCAATAAATCTTCTCATGTGTCCCCAAAACTCGTGCGCAGGTCCAAATGGGTCAAGATTAGCAGCGAGTATGAACAACATATCATTTGTCACACCAAGTCACGTGGACATACTAAAAGCTTATTACCTTCACATTAAAGGCGTTTACGGAACGCTATTTCCGGACTCTCCACCGCTTATTTTCAATTTCACCGCGGAAAATCAACCGCTGTTTTTCCAAACTCCAAGACTCGCGACTGAGGTCAAGGTGATAGAGTTTGGGGAAGTGGTTGAGCTTGTTATTCAAGGGACTAGTTTGGTTGGTGGTGGACTCGATCATCCTATGCATCTCCATGGTTTTAGCTTCTATGTGGTTGGAGTAGGGTTTGGGAACTTTAACATAAGTGAAGAAGATCCGTCTTCAATGTATAATCTCGACGACCCACCGTACAAAAATACAATGACCGTGCCCAGGAATGGTTGGATAGCTATCAGATTCGTAGCTGTTAATCCCGGTACGTACCTTACGTAAATCCTTAATTTTATAAATCTTTTAAACATAAACATAACCTAACTAAAGAGACAAGAGTACTTGATAACGTAGTGGCTTCCTAAGTGTCATTGTCAGCTTTGAATAGGTTTGAATCTCTATGGTTGTTTGTTGCTTAAATTGTGGTGTTGTAACCAACCACGCTAGAAGAAGTTTAAAAAAAAAAAAGCCAAAAGACATAACTAAAACGGATTTTAACCGTTTTTTATACGAAATGAATTACGAAACTAAACCGAAAATCGAATTTAAAATCGAACCACACAAAGTTAGTTTTAATAGAAAACCGAATTAAAATGAAATTAATTCGATATCGAATCCAACCGACCAAAATATGAATCGAAAGGAACCAAATCAAATAATCCAATGTACATCTCTAGTTTTGAAGATGGTAATTATAATTTTGCAATTGTGTTTGTAGGGGTTTGGTTCATGCACTGTCACTTCGATAGACATCAAACGTGGGGTATGAATGTTGTGTTCATTGTTAAGAATGGAATATGGCCAAATCAGCAGATTCTGCCTCCACCAGATGATTTGCCGCCTTGTTATTAATAACATCTACTCAAACTGGTGGTTCAACTGTGTTACCATTTTGAGTATAAGTAAATCATTATGATATTGTATTGTATTTGATGTAATTAACTAGATTTACTAAAACAGAATCCCGAATTTTATTTTCTCAAAAATATTATTCACAAGGAAAAAATGTATTAATCTTATGACAAAAATATATATGCGAAAATCACTATCTACAATTACCCTATATTGAAATTGAACAAAATCACTAATCATAGGTAAATGATATCAGTTTTGAGTTCATATGTCGTTAATAGAAACTAAGAAAATAATGGGTTGATTTTTCCATTGAACTTTGAAAGAAACTTCTTTTTTCTTTTTTTTTCTTGTTAAACAACTTCCGCAGAAACTTAAATAAGAACTAATGAGTAATGTAAAGAGTAATGTAATGGGTTGATTCGCACAAGCAAGCCAAAATCATCTTGGTACGTAAATATTTGGTTTAAATTTTCTATACCAAAATTTTTGTTTCAAATTTGGCTATCTTCTATCAAGCGTTAAACAACGGGAGATAAAATCAAACAATGGAACTGAACTTACAATTCAACTTGTATCTTCTGTAGCATGCGTGAGAAAACTCGGGATCATCTTTTCTTTGCCTGCGGCTATGTTAAACCAATATGGGCTGCTCTGGCGATGAAACTGATGGAGAATTCATTCACGGAGGAATGGATGGCACTTCCACAGGCCTTCGGTACATTGACGTCCTATACAGTTTGGTTCCTTGCCCGTTATGTCTTCCATTCAGCCGTATATAATATTTGGATGGAGCGTAATACAAGAAGACACAGGACACCACCTCAAACAGCAAGAAGTTTATATCAAAAGATCGAAAAGGGAGTTAGGAATCGGATATCTACAATTCCAGCAATGGATCAACGACTTCAGGATTGCTTCCAACTATGGCTTACAAACAGAGGATCAATTTAATTTACTTCATCTTTAGCCTTTCGGTTCGAATTCCACTGGATTCCATCTTGGCAAGTTTCTACCATTGGAGTCTTTTCTCTGCTTCTTGTTCAGCCGCGACTCTTAATAAGCAGTTAGTACTCTTTTTCCCAAGATTGGGTCTTTCCACATCGGGCTTTCCAATCTTGGGTTTTAAGGAGGCTACTGCTTATTACTTATAAAGAGTCGGTTTTCTAAAATTCTCTGCTTAAAGTTGCATTTATTGTAAAAACGTTTTTTTGTCTTGAATATAATTTAACATTCATTCAAAAAAAAAGAGTATGACCTTAGAAAATTCATTGTGACAGTATATTTTAGGGAGAAATCGTGACATCATCTCGACACACATTTCTTTGGAACCCACGTTTCCCTTTTGATTCGCGAAAGGATTTGTCCGATATTGAACTCATCTCTGTTTTGATATCAAACAAGCGAAGAATATTTGGAAGAAATCGTTGGAGAAGAGAGAAGAATTGGAAAAAAACAAAGAAGAAGGAAGGATATGCGAAGAAGATCTCCAGAGGGAGAAGCGGAGAAGTGAAAAAGAAGGGAAATTAGGGATTTAGATTTCGATTTGGGGCTTTTCTTATGTTTAACACGACGTCGTTTTGCCAGTAAACGGAAAAGTAACAACACGTTAAATGGAGTTTAAACGGGGTTAAAGGAGAAAAATTGTTGACTAACAACGTACTTAATTTGGCTAGTTAAATGGTAAGTTGGTATTTTTTGGATTTAGCGTCATAGTTAATATTATGGGACGTTTGCTTAAATAGCACACAAAGAGGACATAATGACCCCGATAGAACAGATCTTTTTTTAATTACTGTAATGTTTTTCATTTCTCAGAATACCCAGAATACCCTTATAATCATTTGCTAATAAAAACGTAATAACCAAAATGACATTACATTTTTTTTTGCCACATCAGCGAAATATCGTACGTGGCATCCTAACTGCGTACGTGTAATATAAAACTCGGCCGCAAAATTTTCTCGCTATAGTTATGGCTGAGTAATAAGACGAATGGCTGACTTATGTAAACGACTGACTTATTATATAAATCAGCTGGAAGATATGGCTGACTTTCATTCCGACGACCGATTTATGAAATACCCGCTGATTTAATTCTATTAGACATGGCTGACTTTCACTCCGCCGACTGATTTATGAAAACTTTGGCTGACTTATTGCTATGACGTGACTGATTTACCGAAACCCAGCTGATTTATGTGGCTGATTTAATGTGTAGCGACTCACTTATGCGAGCTTACGGTGGCAGACTTGTCATAAGTCAGCTGTAACGAGGCTGATTAACTGATAAGTCTGCTTTTTTTATGGCTGATTAAGTAATTAACTAGTAATTATTGTATTAGTACTCTTTGAGGGCTGGTTTATTCAATGTAGCAGCTGACTTAATTTTTTCATCTGATTTAATTGTTTTGATGGCCGATTTTATAAACTTTTATAATTACTTAAATAGATTGCCTGTTACAACTGAGTTAGCAATTCGTTTAGTGGCTGATTTTCTATGGCTGATTTATGATTTCATTTGGTGGCATAGTTCTATGTCAGGAGAAACAAAAACCACATCAGATCTGAATGCATTGCATAATTAGGTTGAGTCGCCGACAAAAATCAGTCCGCCGTCTTCAACCTTGTTCATTTTCTTCGTCATCGTCATTTATATCTTTCTTTCGATTGAATGGATCCCGTAATAATTGTTTTCGGCAACTAGATTAAAAAAGATTGATATACGTTTAATCCTGACAAGAGAGGTTGCAGAGTTCTTCAAGTACAGGAACAAACACCATACGACCATCTTGAGCAGATGATAATGGAGGACTATGAGATAGACTCGCGAAGGTGTAAAATTCAGCTGAGCTACATTTTCTCTTATAAAATTTTGAAAAAATTGTCTCAGGATACGCCTCCGGTTTATGTCTGCAATACTCGACAGTTGCAAATCTTTTTGAGCTTAACCAAAATCGACCAGCTACGTCTTTGTATGGAGGTTACAGAGATCAACGATGATGATGTTATGCAGAAAGGTAAGTAGAAACGGACATTCAGTCATGTCTCAAAAGATGAAGATAACAAAGTCGTTAGCAGTAGTGATTTAGATGATGATATTGGGCATACTCATTACAAAGCAGAGTCGCCTGCAGAATTTAGCGAATACAAAGATATGGAGAGTAAAGCTGTAAGCTACGCAGGAGGAGACGAATCTGAAGATGAAGAAGATGACGAATTTGACAGCAGATTTGATATCATTGATGATCCTGATGGTGCGTCATCTGATGATGATAATTTTAGCATATTAGGAAAGGCTGTTGAAGATGATGAAAATTCACCTAATTTGCCTCCTAAGAAGAGATCCCATAATATTGCGAAGAACGATTTGAAAGGATCTGATGAGTTTCTCAAGTTGGAGATGTCTTCGCTAAATATTTCTGTCGGACAACGATTTACCCGGAAAAAGAATCTGGAACTTAGCTTGAAACTTCTTACGGTGAGGGATCGATTCGATTTTGATGTCTCGTTATCCACTAAAGAAATGCTTATTGTAAAGTGTTGGGTAAACGGATGTAGCTGGAGAGTTCGTGCCTCTACCCAAGGAAAATTCCCAGAATTCTATATTCCTGTCTACGATGAAGAACACACATGTTCTGTAACAGAGCGTTCTAATCGATCCCGTCAAGCAACACCAGATATTTTAGGAGCATTGTACAGAGATTTCCTTGGCGACGTTGATCCATCAGTCAAACCCAGACATGTCGCAGTAGCCATTACCAAGCAATTTGGAATCAAGGTAAATTTTATGGTTCGACTGATTTATTTGTATGACCCTGCTGATTTATTAGTATGATCCGGCTGATTTATTAGTATGATCCGGCTGATTTATTTGTATGGCTAGGCTGATTTATTTATTTATATCATACTCGGCTGATTTATTATATGATTTGGCTGATTTATTAGTATGAACCGGCTGATTTATTTATATTATATGACTCGGCCGCTGATTTATTAGTATGACCCGGCTGATTTATTTTTAGTATGGGCTGAGTTATTAAATCTTCACGGCTGACTTAATTTGTATTCTGGCTGATTTGTCAACAGATGGATTATTGGAAGGCACATAGGACGTTACGTTTTGGAAGACGGATCGATACGGAAAGTCTTGAGCAGGGGTATGAAGACTTGCCATCTTATCTATATATGATAAAAAGGGCAAATCCGGGTACAATTACGCGTCTCCAACTTGATGTAGAAGGGAGATTCAAGTATTTGTTCATTGCATTCGGTGCGAGCGTCAATGGGTTATCTTTTGTGCGCAAAGTAGTTGTTGTCGATGGTACATTTCTTCATAGAAAATATAAGGGAACACTTCTTACAGCTCCAGCTCAAGATGGTAATTTTCAGATTTTTCCAATTGCTTTTGGTGTGGTTGACACCGAAAATGATGTTTCTTGGCAATGGTTTTTTTCACAACTGAAACTTGTGGTTCCGGATGAGAAAGGTCTGGCGATTATATCGGATAGACATAACTCAATTGGAAAAGCAATTGAGACTGTTTATCCGTTAGCGGCTCGTGGAATCTGCACGTACCATTTGTATAAGAACATATTGGTACGATTTAAAGGTGGAAACTTGTTTCGTTTGGTGAAGAAAGCTGCAAATTGTTACAGGATGGATGAATTCAATGCCGTTTTCGCTGAGATTAGAACACTAAATCCTGATCTTCATGGCTACCTCCAGAGAGCCGATGTATAAATGTGGACACGTGTTCATTTTCTAGGTGATAGATATAACTTAACGACAACAAATATAGCGGAATCGATGAACAAGGTGCTTTCAAAAGCTAGAAGTTTGCTAATTGTTCGTCTCTTGGAAACGATAAGGTCAATGATAACGAGGTGGTTTGCCGAGCGAAGAGAAGATGCAAGGTCTATGAAAACGACGCTTACACGCGGTGTTGAGAAATTATTGGAGGTAAGTCAGCCATTACAATAGTATAAGTCAACTATTAAGTATTATAAATATGCCTTATAATTCCATAATTCAGCCATTACAATAGTATAAGTCAGCTATTAAGTATTATAAATCAGCCTTATAATTCAATAAGTCAGCCATTACAATAGTATAAGTCAGCCGTCTTTAATTTTTTTTCAGGACCGTGTCAGTGGTGCTAGACTTGCGCAGGTACAAAATATTGATCATGTGCATACAGAAGTTACTTGCGGGACATCGTTGCATATTGTTAATTTGAATGCCAAGAGATGCACGTGTCGTCGGTTTAACATCGAGAAAGTGTCATGCGTACATGCAATCGCATCTGCCGAGCATAGGAACGTTTCTCGTATATCACTGTGTGACCCGTACTGTCGGAGGAATTATTTAGCTAATGCGTATGCTGGTACAGTTATGCCTATGGATACAGCACTACCCGTACCTGAACGTGTAGCTAACCAAGTGTGCTTGCCACCAATTCCTCGTCAACAACCAGGAAGACCTAAGATGTCACGATTCAAATCTTCTTTAGAAGTGGCGTTGGCGAAGAAACGTCCTAGAAAGCAAAACACGTGTTCTCTATGTAATCGGGTTGTACACAATGCAAAAACTTATAAACCATAGAACTGTTGATTGTAAGTCAGTCGTAATAAGATAGATGTCGCTAATAAGTCAGCCATACCCCAATTCCAAAATTAATAAGTCAGCCATAACCCAATTCCGAGATTAATAAGTCAGCCTTATCCCAAATTAATCAAGTTTGATTTACACTTCTTATGTTCTTGATTATTTTAAGATTTATACTTGGTATGTTCTATTATTGTAAGATCCACATTTTGTACTATTTACACTTTGTATTTTGTAAGGTCTATATTTTGTACTATTCAGACTTTACTGCTTTTGTCTGCTTTTGTCAGCTTTTTAAAATTTCGAGACAAATTTACTTACACAAAGCGTGAATCTCAATGTTATGTTGATAAATCAGCCATAACAAACGTTTACTAAATCAAGATTCTATCATCTCAATTTATTCTTAATTTTTATCAGTATGGAAGTGCATGGTGCGGCTACGAAACTATGTGCTTGCGGACTGCCAGCAAAGATTGTTACTTCTTGGACCGATAAAAATCCTGGACGGAAGTTTTATGGGTGTCCGCGTTTCAAGGTATGTGATGCTTATGCGCTTGTATATAAGTTAACGTAAGTTGTTTTAAGGTGTTAAATGTTCATCTGTTTGTATATAATAGGTTGGGGGTCAATTGCACTGTAATTTTTTCGAGTGGTTAGATGAAGAAGAAGTCACGGGATGGCCTAGGACAGCTTTGATCGAAGCTCGAGATGAAATTAGGATGTTAAAGAAGACCATAAGTGAACTTCGGAAAGAGTTAGATAATGAGAAGTTTGTATCCTAGCTAATGATGTAACAAAGAATCTAAAATTTAGAGAAAAGAGATGCTGAAATTTATTTTGAATTTGAATAAATCTGCCATAATATGTTCATAAGTCAGCCATAATGATTACATAAATCGGCCATAATAAACCATTTAATCACTAAGTCAGCCATAATAATTACATAAATCAGCCATAAGAAGTCAGACATAAAACATCATAAAACAGCCGTAGTAAACACTAAGTCAGCCGCCAGGAACCTAATAAGTCAGCCATCAACTGAATAAACATTATTTAGTTGAACCTTATAACTATATGGGATTTATTCGTAAGGGCTTAATAGTCATAATTCTAGATTTGTCAGTATGGAACATATAGTATAAGAACATTATGAAGAAGTTTTTGCAACAAAACAAATCTGGATAAACAAAAAACAAAGGCATAAATCAGCCATGCTCATTAAACCAAATAATTACATAAATCATACAACTAAAGGCATAAATCAGCCATGTTAAGTCCTAAGTCAGCCATTAAGATAAATAATTACATAAATTAGACAAATAAAGGCATAAATCAGTCATGTTAAGTCCTAAGACAGCCATTAAGGTAAATAATTACATAAATCAGACAACACTTAAACACTAAGTCAGGCGATAAACTGATTTAAATAGTCTGGTGCCTCGGCTAGGATATCCGCTGCCATCTTTTCTCGTAATTATTGAATATTTCGATCACTTAGGCCTTCGAAAGTGACGCCAAGTGCTAGACATTCAACGAATTTCAGCGAATAGACGCCACAATCACTTGGGTTTTCGTTTTGGAGGACGTTCTTTTTGACCCTTCTACAGGTGAACTCCTTCACGCTGATTGATATGTTTGCATTTTGCATCGTTTTAGCTTGCATAAATCATACGTTTTGACGTATTATTCACCCCGTTCTTGTTATTTATTCCGAGTTTTGCATACTTAGAGTGTTTTGCATTAGGTCCGCATACATCCTGCATATTTGGCTTGTTACAGGTAATTTCGGGTGATTTTGGAGAAGTTAGACCAGAAGCTGTCTGGGACGTGCTGCTCGAGTCCATACAGAGCAGTTGTGATCGAGTCCGTGCTAAGCAGAAGCTGTCTGGGACATGCTGATCGAGTCCATGCAGGATACCCATGTAGACGTGATCGAGTCCATGCAGGATACCCATGCAGACGTGATCGAGTCTGGGCAGGAGATGGAGCAGAAGCTCAGCTCGACTACCCATGCTCGAGCTGTATGATCAAGCAGAGACAAAAGGTGGCGTCTTGAAGTTTCAGAACCCAGCTCGAGCCCCTGCAATCGAGTGGACTACTCAAGCTCATCTCAGAAAAATGCAGTCTTGATTTCGTCTGTTTGAGCACAGCACTCGACCAAGACTTAGCCGAGCTGGACCTTATCCTGCATTTTTTACTATTTTGCGCATGACATTTTAGGGCTTTTAAGACTTAGTATAAATACCTAATGTTGGGTGAAGACTAAGGGGACTACGTTTTTATCTCTAATATTTCGAGTTTTTCCTTGTGTTCTTCTCTGTTCTTAGTTTCCAGAACTTGTAATTTGATTTCTACTTGTTATTTTGAGTTTGTTCCTTCTGTTCTATCATTATCTCTATCTATTTCTATCATCTATGCAAGTTTTTATGATTTCTGGGTTTGTGTTCTTGATGTTCTTCATGAGTTTTGAGTAGTCATTAGGGTTCTTGAGGATGGGATAGATTAGGTGTAGAATCTTGGTCTTTCAGGTGGTTTAAGTGTAGATCGTTTGATTTCCCTTCTAAATCAGTGTTCTTAATGCTAGTTTCTTTCTGATCAATTGGAATTAGAACTTAGGTGTTTTTCCACCCAGAAGGTGTTTGATAAAATGCTTGAATGAACTGATGTTAGAGATTTGCATACCTAGCCTAAGGGATTAGTTGTCTAGGGTGTTTATCGACAATATTGAACTGAATCGTATTGCCTGCTAGGGTAGATTTCGCCAAGGGATTGGGTCTGGAACTGGTCTAGTTTGAGGTTACTTACCACGGGAGTGGACTTAACTGGTTTTGATGTTTGATGTCTAAGGAATAGCTTGATTGAGTTTTGTTAAACCACTTGAATAGGCTAAGAGGACACACTGAGTCGATTACCCCCATCCTTAGGAACTTCTCTTGCATTGTTGAATTTGCTGCTACTCCTATACGCTGCTCTTTACCCCCATATGCTATTTCTGTTATTGCTTGGTTTCTGCTAGTTCTTGTTAGTCCTATACGGTACCTGTTTTAGTGTCCATTCTCAGTTTTTGTCTAGGTTGCTAGACCCCAATACGCTATTTGCTTGGCTTGTTTTGAATTGCTTGATCGCATCTTTTTTGGTTAACATCTTCACCTTTATGGATTGACACCTTACTACTACAACGAAAACTTGGTTTAGTAAGAAATTGACCTATATCAATTTGGCGCCGTTGCCGTCTGGGTGTTGTTTGTTACAATTAGGATTTCAAAATATTCTAACTTGACTGTCTTTGCATTTTCAGGTACACATCCCCCTGCATGCACACCAGATCAAGAGGAAGTCAGAACCTCCTTCGCCCCATCGATAATATTGACAAGCTACCACAACAGTTGCGAGCGCAGCGAGAAAACATCCAAGACGAATATCAGAATCCACTCGGTATGGAAGACCAACCACAGGTTCAAGACCCTCCTGTGAGGAGGCCCCGTTTGATAGGAGCCGGAGATGCCCCTAACACTCATACCAACAGACAAGGCATTGTCCCTCCTACGGTCCAGAACAACAATTTCGAGATCAAGACCAGCTTGATCGCCATGGTGCAGAACAACAAGTTTCATGGACTACCTATGGAGGACCCTCTTGATCATCTGGATGAGTTCGATAGGCTCTGCAGCCTTACCAAGATCAATGGGGTCAGTGAAGATGGTTTCAAGCTAAGGCTCTTTCCCTTCTCTGTAGGTGACAGAGCCCATCACTGGGAAAAGACTCTACCCCATGGATCCATCACTTCATGGGATGACTGCAAGAAAGCCTTCTTGGCCAAGTTCTTCTCCAATGCCAGGACAACTCGCTTGAGGAATGAAATTTCTGGGTTCACTCAGAAAGATGGTGAAAGTTTCTGTGAATGCTGGGATCGCTTCAAGGGCTACACTACTCAATGCCCTCACCACGGTTTCAGCAACGAGTCACTCCTTAGCTCTACAGAGGAGTTCTCCCGAAGGTCCGCATGCTTCTCGATACAGCCAGCAGTGGTAACTTCCTCAACCAAGACGTTGATGCTGGCTGGGCACTTGTGGAGAATCTAGCACAATCTGATGGTAACTACACTGCTGAGTATGATAGGAGTATCCGGCTAAGTGATGCTACAGATGATCCGACTAGGGCCATCAAGGCCTTGACTGCTAAGTTGGATCAACTGCTACAGCAGAAGAAACAAGTTCATTTTGCTTCTGAGGATACAGTTTTTTAGGTTCAAGATGGGGAGGATGATAGTCTAGAGGAGGTCAGCTATGTGCAGAATCAGGGTCAGTACACCAAAGGTTTTATCAATTACAAGAACAACCCGAATCTGTCCTACAGGAGTACCAATGTTGCTAACCCTCAAGATCAAGTCTACCCACCTCAGCAACAACCTCAGTCCAAGCCTTTCATTACCTACAATCCGCAGCAGAACTTTGCCCCTAAACCGCCTTTTCAGAGTCATCACCAACACCAGGGAACCCCATGTCCACCACCCGGTTTTCTGTCTCACCACGCTCAGTCTTCTATCGCTCCAGATCAACAGACAAACGCCTTGCTGCAGCAACTCCTACAGGGTCAAGCAGCTGGTGCACTTGACACAGCCAAGAAGTTTGGTGAACTTAAAACCCAGATGGACTACACCTACAATGATCTTAACAGCAAGTTTGAGTCTCTGCAGTCAAAGATTCGTTCCATCCAGGGCAAGACAGCTTCATCCTCTACCACTTCCCAACTCCCAGGTAAAGTGGTTCAGAACCCTAAGGACTACGCTCACATTAATGCTATCACTTTGCGGAGTGGGAAGGAGTTACCTGAGAGGGAAGGATCTCCTGCAATCACTGCGGACAGTGAGGATCAAGACGGGGAGGATTTAGTTCCCAAAAACGACCAAGACAAGAGTCCCACGCCTGCTGGAGCACCCCAACTCGACCTGAATGGTCAAGACAGTCTACCTCCTGCACCTAAATCTGTGATTTCAGAGGAAAAGAAGGCACCATATGTCCCTCCTCCTTACAAGCCCAAATTGTCTTTCCCAAAGAGGTTTAAGAAGGACTTAATGGAGAAACATAAACAAATCTTTGATAAGCATATCAAGGAAGCTGAGATCAGGTTGCCTCTCATTGATGCCTTCTCCATGGTACCTGCCTATCAGAAGTTTTTGAAGGATGCAGTAGTTGAGAAAGACAAGAAGGTTCAGGGTATGGTTGTCCTATCAGAGGAGTGCAGCGCCATCATTTAGAAGAGAGTCGTCAAAGAGAAGTTAGGCGACCCGGGTTCTTTCACTTTACCGTGCTCTCTAGGTCCACTAGTTTTCAAGAAATCTCTCTGTGATCTTGGAGCATCTATCAGTCTTATGCCACTCTCGGTTGCAAGGAAGCTAGGATTCAGCAACTATAAGTCCTGCAACATCTCTCTAGTGCTTGCAGACAGATCAATTAGGACTCCTCATGGTATGCTAGCAGATCTCCCTCTGATGGTTGGTACAGTGGAGATACCTACAGATTTTATAGTTCTTGAAATGGATGAAGAACCAAGAGATCCTCTGATTCTGGGCAGACCTTTCCTAGCTACAGCCGGTGCAGTCATTGATGTCCGAAAAGGGAAGATCGATCTCAATCTTGGGAATGATCTCAAGATGACATTTGATGTCAAGGAGACCATGAGAAAGCCGGAAATAGAAAGACAAGTCTTCTATGTTGAGGTAATGGACAAGCTTGCTGATGAGCTTCTGGAGGAGCTTAATCAAGATGATCACCTTCAGACGGCCTTAACCAAGAGTGGTAAGGATGGGTATTCGCATGAAGAGACCTTGGGGTATGAGATGATTTTAGACTCACACAAGATTTTGGAAGAGTCAGGCGGGTTTGAGGAGCTGATAGGGGCCAACACAGAAATTCATGCTGTCGAGGACACCAAGCCCGACCAGCGGACTCGAGCTACCCTATCCAGTACGCCAGACTCGAGTATCCAGCTCGACTAGCAGACCCAAGACAGACAGCTCTCTGCAGCAGACGACTGGTCAGAACTGCGAGCACCTAAGGTAGACCTCAAACCTCTTCTTTCTGGGCTAAGGTACGCTTTCCTTGGACCAAACTCTACTTACCTAATCATAGTAAATGACATGCTGAATGATGATGAGTTGAATTTGCTGTTGATTGAGTTGAGGAAGTATAGGAAGGCAATAGGATACTCTCTTGATGATATAAAGGGAATTTCACCTAGCTTGTGCACTCATAGAATCCATCAGGAAAATGAATCATATGCTAGTATTGAACCCCAGAGGAGATTGAATCCTAATTTAAAAGAAGTTGTTAAAAAGGAAATTCTTAAGTTGCTAGGGGCTGGAATCATATACCCCATATCTGATAGTACTTGGATTTCACCTGTGCATTGTGTACCTAAGAAGGGAGGCATTGCTGTGGTTAGGAATGATAAGGATGAATTGATACCCACTAGAACTATCACTGGCCATAGAATGTGTATCGATTACAGGAAGTTAAATGCTGCATTTAGGAAAGATCATTTTCCATTGCCATTCATTGATCAGATGCTAGAGAGACTTGCTAATCATCCATATAGTGGTTTCTTTCAAATTCCTATTCATCCTAATGATCAAGAGAAAACTACATTCACTTGTCCATATGGAACATTTGCATATAGGAGAATGCCTTTCGGTCTTTGTAATGCACCTGCTACTTTTCAGAGATGCATGACTTCTATATTCTCAGATTTAATAGAGGAGACTGTTGAGGTATTAATGGATGACTTTTCCGTGTATGGCTCTTCTTTATCCTCCTGTCTTTTGAACCTTTGCAGGGTACTCACTAGGTGTGAAGAGACGAATCTGGTTCTGAACTGGGAAAAGTGCCACTTTATGGTCAAGGAAGGGATCGTCTTGGGGCACAAAATTTCTGAGAAAGGTATAGAGGTAGACAAGGCCAAAGTGGACGTGATGATGCAGCTGCAACCACCCAAGAATGTCAGGGATATCAGAAGCTTCTTGGGGCATGCTGGGTTTTACAGAAGGTTCATCAAGGACTTCTCAAGGATAGCCAAACCACTGACAAGGCTGTTATGCAAGGAGCAAGAGTTTCTGTTTGATATAGACTGTTTGAAGGCTTTCCAGCTCATCAAGGAAGCCTTGGTCACTGCTCCGATAGTCCAAGCACCAAACTGGGACCATCCATTTGAGATCATGTGTGATGCATCTGACTATGCTGTAGGGGCTGTACTGGGCCAAAGGATTGAGAAAAAGCTACACGTGATCTACTATGCAAGCAAGACGCTTGATGATGCTCAAGGAAGATACGCTACGACAGAGAAGGAGTTGTTGGCTGTGGTTTTTGCTTTTGAGAAATTTAGAAGCTATCTGGTTGGGTCTAAGGTGATAGTCTATACTGATCATGCAGCACTAAGACATATCTATGCTAAGAAGGATACTAAGCCAAGACTGCTCAGATGGATACTCCTTCTTCAAGAGTTTGACATGGAAATTGTTGATAAGAAGGGAATAGAGAATGGTGTGGCTGATCACTTGTCAAGGATGAGGATAGATGACCCAGCACCTGTTGATGACACCATGCCTGACGAGAGACTCCTAGATGCTGTCTCTGTGATAGGAGTGAAGGACATACCTTGGTATTCTGATCTAGCTAATTTCCTTGCATGTGGTGAGTTACCTGATGATCTTGACGCCTACAGAAAAAAGAAGTTTCTGAGAGATGTCAAGCACTACTACTGGGACGAACTTTTCCTATACAAGAGAGGTACAGATGGTCTGTTCAGGAGGTGCATAGCACAAGACGAGGTTCAGGGTGTGCTTGAACACTGTCATGGGTCTGCTTATGGAGGACACTTTGCTACGTTCAAGACTGTTCAGAAGGTATTGCAAGCGGGTCTATGGTGGCCTACAATGTTCAGAGATGCTCAAGCCTTCATCACCAAGTGTGATCCTTGCCAGAGAATGGGAAACATCAGCAGAAGGAATGAGATGCCACAGAACCCAATTTTGGAAGTGGAGGTGTTTAACGTTTGGGGGATTGATTTTATGGGTCCTTTCAACCCACCATCTTCTGGGAACAGCTACATCTTGGTAGCTGTTGATTATGTCTCGAAGTGGGTTGAAGCCATAGTTTGCCCTAGCAATGATGCAAGTGTAGTTCTGAAGATGTTCAAGAGCATCATTTTTCCCAGATTTGGTGTGCCAAGAGTTGTTATCAGTGATGGGGGGTCTCACTTCATCAACAAGCTCTTTGAGAATCTTCTGAAAAAGCATGGGGTAAGGCATAAGGTGGCTACACCATATCACCCCCAGACCAGTGGTCAAGTAGAGGTGTCCAACAAGCAGATCAAAGCCATCCTGGCTAGAGTAGTGGGCGTTTCAAGAAGAGATTGGTCTCCTAAGCTGGATGAAACCCTTTGGGTGTACAGGACAGCATTCAAGACTCCTATAGGACGAACGCCATTCCAACTCCTTTACGGCAAGGCTTGTCACCTACCTGTTGAGGTCGAGTATAAGGCGTTATGGGCAACGAAGCTTCTGAACTTGGATATCAAGTCTGCCCAGGAAAAGAGAGTTTTGGACCTCCATGAGCTAGAGGAGATCAGGCTGGATGCTTATGAGAGTTCTAAGATCTACAAAGAAAGGACCAAAGCGTTCCATGACAAGAGGATCTTGCACAAGGAATTCAAGGCTGGTGATCAAGTCCTCCTTTTCAATTCTCGACTCAAGCTGTTTCCCGGAAAGCTCAAGTCTAGATGGTCCGAACCGTTTTCTGTCAAGGAAGTTTCACCCTACGGAGCGATCACCTTATTTGGAAAGGGAGGAAACGACTTCACAGTGAATGGACAGAGGCTAAAGCCCTATCTAGCTGATACCATCATTCTAGAAGGAACTTCGATTCCTCTGGATGAGCCTTCCACTGCCTGAACAAGACAGGAAGTCAAGCTTAGAGACTTTAAACAAGCTCACTTGGGAGGAAGTCCCATGTCTATCTCTGTACATATTTCTCTGCCTTAGTTTTTAAAACGTCAAATAAGTGTGCTAAGCTATTTTGATTTTGTCTTGATTGTGTGATTTCAGGAAAGCATGAGAGGTGGATCATAAGCCTTAGGAGGGAATTTTCAAAATTCAAAATTCTGACATGTGGACCCGAGTCAAAGGTGTCACGGTCGAGTCAGAACTCACATGCTCGAGTGCAGAGGCATCACGGACGTGTCAGAGAAGTGACGACTCGATCCCACACTCGACCCACACACGCTCCTCCTTGTCCTTTGTCCCCTCCCACTTGTCTATACAAGCCAAATTCGATTCAGAAGGTGCCAGAGAAGCGTCCACTCGGTCAATAAGGTGTCAGAGAAGTGACGACTCGAGCCCACACAAATTCAACACGCTCCCCCACCGAACTCGACTCCATACTTTACTCACACCTCAAACACTCTCACTTCTCTCTTTTTCATTCCCAGAATTCTCTCTAAATTTTTCTTGCTGCTCTTAAGGCTAATCCTCACGATTTTGAGTTCTTTTTCCTTGTCCTTGATCGAATCTCAGGTATGGACCATCGCCAAACCCGTCGTAGGACAGCTGAAGAACTCGCCCGTAACTTCCAGATGTGGAGAGAGAGCATTCCCCCAACCGAAGAACAAGAACAAACCGTAGAACAAGAGCAAGTTTCAGTATCCATGGAGTACGAAGTCAAGCCGAACTCGACCCATTATGCTCGAGCCCGAGGATCAAGCCAGAAGGGTCGGAAGTCTCGCTTGAGCACCCATACTCGAGCTGAAGAGACGAGACAAACCACCTGTGTCCAACGTGATGGAAAAGGACAAATGGAGCAGAGTATGCATCAAGGTGGTGAAGAAACAGAGGAAGACGAGCCTCAGTTGATAAGGAAGCCTCGACGGATGAGCACCCACGCTCGAGCTGGAGGGTCGGGACAAGCTACTACGGTATCAGACAAGAAGCTCACTCAGGTCAAAAGTGAAGGAAAAGCACCAATCAAGCCGAGTATGTATCAAGGTGGTGAAGAAACAGAGGAAAACGAGCCTAAGTTGATAAGGCAACCCCGAAAGAAGAACACCAAACCCTCTGCAACCAAGTACCTAGAGGCCCTCCTTGAACGTAGTTTTGAAGGAACGAGGTACCCGCACAAAAAAACAATGCAAGCACTCGGGATTGCTAGAGATATGGAGTATCTTTTTGAGGCGGGAGGTATAAGACAATTCATGAACAAACCGCTGGAAGCCTACAAGGAAGAGACGTGCCACTTCCTCTCGTCCCTCAGGGTTCATTTCTACGATGAGGAGCCTGATGTTGAACCCGATGACGGTCCTGGCTTCATCACCTTCGCGTGCAGAGGACGATGCTATGCCCTTACCATCGCGCAAATCTGCAACCTATATGGTTTTTCTGGAGGTGACGAACTGATTCAAGATTTTGATCATGAGGAGATCCAACAATTATGGTCGACCATAGGAGACAGCACCAAACCTTTCTCCTCCTCTAGAAGCAAGAGCTCAAGCATCCGAAGCCCTGTCCTGAGGTACCTACACAAGACAATAGCAAGCTCTATGTTTGCAAGGTAGGTGACTGGGACGGTGAATAAAGGTGAACTAAGGATGCTGGACTTATGCCTACTGCCACTTCTGGGGAGCACAAGAGATGGGCGGAAGATGCGGGGCGATAGAGCAGATGCTAACCTCGCCCTTGTTCTAATGGAGCAATTCCTAAACTACAAGGACTGGGCGATAAAGATTGGCAAGATGAAGATGGATGGCGCAGGTGACCTCTGTATTGGGGGTATCATCACCCCGATACTCGTTGCTTGTGATGTAGAGCTACAATCAGTACCCTATCCACCCAAATGGATAGATATCGACTTCTTGAGGAGGTGCAGGTTCCTGGACCATACAGCGCCTCCAGACGAGTACATCTATCAGTTCATGCATCCGACAGTTGGGGAAGCCAAGCTGCGCCTGCCTTGCACCGATCTCACCAAGGTACGCCAGGGTCGAAACATTGATTTCCATCCTCTTCTCGATAGACTCTACAATCAAGACGAGGAGATCAGGGAACAAGGAATGGGGTCAGACGATCAAGATGCTGTTCTGGAGGAGGTTGATCCAACAGAAAGGTACTCGTTTGAGGAGTACAAGCTCAAACCCACACATAGTCCAGCCTTGAAGGAGGCACACAAGCGGATTAATCTCCTTCAAAGGTGGAACAAGTTTCAAGGGAAGACCGTCGCTGTACTCAAGGGTACCGTGAAAAACCTGAAAGACCAAGTGAAGGACGTGAAGGACCAGCTCAAGGACTTCACGCTAAAGCTCAAATCCCCTACACCCAAGAAAACCATCGTACCTGGGAGAATTCTGACGGGGAGCGGGTCGTTTCGCGAGGAACCAAGACATCATGCACCCGAGATGGAACCACCACGAGCCTCCTCCTTCGAGCCAAGGCAGTTTTAACACGCGAGAAAGAGACGCCAAGCAGGAGGAGCATCTGGCTCACGCACTCGGCTCGAGCAAGGACGTCGAGACAGACACTTCGGAGCATCTGGCTCACGCACCCAGCTCGACCACTACCAGGTCGAGTCGACATACTCACCATAATCACCAAGGTACCCGTACTGACCCTTTCTGTATATATTAGATGCATCGTTTTTATTGTTTTCTGTTACCTTTTAGCCTTTCTTTCCAAATTTTTATTACACAAGGGACTGTGTAATTTAAGTTTGGGAGAAGGGTTAAGGTCTGTATTGATGTGTTTTTTTTTTTCTTATTTTTATTTTGTACATTATTGAGTCTGCATGAAAAAAAGGAAAAAAAAAAAAAAAAAAAAAAAAAAAAAAAAAAATTTGAAAATTTTCTAAAATGATTTCACAAAAACAGAGTGTTCATTTAGTTGCATTTACATTTTAGGATCGAGTCTAGATTATTTCATAGGGGATGATGATGATTTAAAACCTTGTAAACTTGCTGATTCAACTGCATGACTTCAATGCCCTCGTTTCTAGTTGTTCAATGCCTTGATGTTGAGCTTGAAGTAAGACCGAACCATGTTTTGAATGCACAACTAGATCGAGTCTTAGCTGAAGCATGCTGCAATTTTCTGTCATTCCCCATCTATTTAAACCTGAATTTGACTTATAATTATCATGTCTAGGCATAGAATTTGAACTCATGGATACCGTATACATACTTGGATTCCCTTTCATCTGTTTATACCACTCTTTGCCAATCCAAGTAGCTGATTCTCATTGTTAGATCAGTTTTACCATGCCCTTACCCTAGCCTCCTTTCAAGCCACGCTATTACTTTAGTGAGTGTGTGAGACCTATTTCCGAATGAGCTTGGTAGAAAGTGTTAGGTTTGAGCCGACAAGGATAGAATCTCATGTAAGTTCTGGTTTGCAATTTTTAAATCAGATAGGATTAGGTGGGATCTTGATCGTTGGGTATTGAGGTTAGTTCTGTGGATAGAAAAGAATGAGAAAAACTTGGAAAAAGAAAAGAAAAGGGTAAGAGTTCTTAGGAGGGAAATGATCTGAATGTTTGAGTATCTAGTAAAAGATTGAGGGATGTGCATAGCAAAAGAAAAAGAAAAGGCAGAAAGCTCAAAAGTCTGAAAAAACACAAAAACGCCTAAGCTAAGTTAAGAAAAGAACCCCAATCTGCCAGATGTATAGGTGTATAACCCCTCCTAAAACCAAAAACAAAAAGAAAAGATGAAACTGATCCAGGATATCAAAAGAAAAAGCCTAAGGGTGAAGGGTAGAATTAAGATGACTGTCTGGGTTTTAGACTAAGGGATAAGACCGCTTGTGTAGGACTGGGTAGATGGGAGTCTATTCTTGTATGCATAGGTTGGTTCTTACCTTTAGCATTCTACTAAAGCTCATTCCGTTTCATTGAGAGACCCTTGTTCTGAAACGTCAATACCGTACTGAAAGGACCATTTTTGTCTCTTGACCTTACCCTTAGCCAAATGAGTTCATTGAATATGTTTAGCTTGATTCATGGTTTCTGTTCTAATGAATGTTAAGGGGAATGATAGAAATGAATGCATGACTAGGTTGAGGTTTGATTGAACTTGTGCTGCGAAGAGTATGGCTAACGTTTTTAAGTAGAGCTCATAAACTTTGCATTCTAGAATTAGTAACTTGGACATTGAGGTCATCCGTTATTATCTGCAAGTTTTGGTTCTGAGTCCCCACTTTCAACCCTCTTCTCCATTCTCATTCCTTTGTTTGCTTGAGGGCAAGCAAAGACTAAGTTTGGGGGAGTTGATATGTTTGCATTTTGCATCGTTTTAGCTTGCATAAATCATATGTTTTGACGTGTTATTCACCCCGTTCTTGTTATTTATTCCGAGTTTTGCATACTTAGAGTGTTTTGTATTAGGTCCGCATACATCCTGCATATTTGGCTTGTTACAGGTAATTTCATGTGATTTTGGAGAAGTTAGACCAGACGCTGTCTGGGACGTGCTGCTCGAGTCCATACAGAGCAGTTGTGATCGAGTCCGTGCTGAGCAGAAGCTATCTGGGACATGCTGATCGAGTCCATGCAGGATACCCATGCAGACGTGATCGAGTCCATGCATGATACCCATGCAGACGTGATCGAGTCTGAGCAGAAGATGGAGCAGAAGCTCAGCTCGAGTACCCATGCTCGAGCTGTATGATCAAGCAGAGACAAAAGGTGGCGTCTTGAAGTTTCAGAACCCAGCTCGAGCCCCTGCAATCGAGTGGACTACTCAATCTCATCTCAGAAAAATGCAGTCTTGATTTCGTCTGTTTGAGCACAGCACTCGACCAAGACTTAGCCGAGCTGGACCTTATCCTGCACATTTTTACTATTTTGCGCATGACGTTTTAGGCCTTTTAAGACTTAGTATAAATACCTAATGTCGGGTGAAGACTAAGGGGACTACGTTTTTATCTCTAATATTTCGAGTTTTTCCTTGTGTTCTTCTCTGTTCTTAGTTTCCAGAACTTGTAATTTGATTTCTACTTGTTATTTTGAGTTTGTTCCTTCTGTCCTATCATTATCTCTATCTATTTCTATCATCTATGCAAGTTTTTATGATTTCTGGGTTTGTGTTCTTGATGTTCTTCATGAGTTTTGAGTAGTCATTAGGGTTCTTGAGGATGGGATAGATTAGGTGTAGAATCTTGGTCTTTCAGGTGGTTTAAGTGTAGATCGTTTGATTTCCCTTCTAAATCAGTGTTCTTAATGGTAGTTTCTTTCTGATCAATTGGAATTAGAACTTAGGTGTTTTTCCACCCAGAAGGTGTTTGATAAAATGCTTGAATGAACTGATGTTAGAGATTTGCATACCTAGCCTAAGGGATTAGTTGTCTAGGGTGTTTATCGACAATATTGAACTGAATCGTATTGCCTGCTAGGGTAGATTTCGCCAAGGGATTGGGTCTGGAACTGGTCTAGTTTGAGGTTACTTACCACGGGAGTGGACTTAACTGGTTTTGATGTTTGATGTCTAGGGAATAGCTTGATTGAGTTTTGTTAAACCACTTGAATAGGCTAAGAGGACACACTGAGTCGATTACCCCCATCCTTAGGAACTTCTCTTGCATTGTTGAATTTGCTGCTAGTCCTATACGCTGCTCTTTACCCCCATATGATATTTCTGTTATTGCTTGGTTTCTGCTAGTTCTTGTTAGTCCTATACGGTACCTGTTTTAGTGTCCATTCTCAGTTTTTGTCTAGGTTGCTAGACCCCAATACGCTATTTGCTTGGCTTGACTTGAATTGCTTGATCGCATCCTTTTTGGTTAACATCTTCACCCTTATGAATTGACACCTTACTACTACAACGAAAACTTGGTCTAGTAAGAAATTGACCTATATCACTGATCTTACGCACGTTGGGTGGTACGATTTCGTCTAGCAGACAGGGTGTCATGCGCGTAAATGGCCTGCACATATCTAGCAACCTCTTGTCTGCTACTGGGATTGCTTCTCCCATTATACTATCGTAAATATCGATTTTCTCTTTTTTCAAATCGATGTCCAGGGTTACCCAGTGATCGCCACCGACGTTGTGTACGAGATAGAGGTTGTCAACTTCGTAATAGCACCTCCTGAATGTCGGCGTATCTTCAGGAGCCACTCCATTCGCCAGCTTAATCCACCCATCAGAGAATTTAAATTTCTTTGGATTGATTTTAAACTGCTCATAATCTGGTATCCAAAGCGAGACGGAACAGCTGTCAATAAAAACGATTCGATCAGTGTGGAACGGGATTGGAGGGATAGTCGATCGTATCCTCAGTAGTCTCATGAAAGCCGTAATGTGCTGTAAAAAAAAAGTTAAGTGAAAATAAGTCAGCCGGCAAGTATAATAAATCAGCCATGAAGTAAAATAAGTCAGCCATGAAGTAAAATAAGTCAGCCATGAAATAAAATAAGTCAGCCATGAAGTAAAATAAATCAGCCTTGAAGTAAAATAAGTCAGCCATGAAGTAAAATAAGTCAGCCATGAAGTAAAATAAGTCAGCAGTGTAATATGATAGCCGACACTACAATTTCACTTACATCATCACCTAACCATCCATACTTAGCGTCAGGCCAAACCGCTCTCGGGGTAATGAGAACCTTGTAGAAATAAACCTCTGATGGCACACCTGGTGGCTTTGTATCAAGTGGAAATTGTCTGACATAAAAAATTATTAAACGAAATATTTAGTAGTAATCATAAAAAATTATTAACTGTCACCGATCATATGAAATTTGGTAACCTACTCATACGGACGCATTTAGCTAATAAGCGCCTCCATTCTCACTAGATCAACCGGTTTTAGTGGATCATATATTTCTTTCGAAGGGATGAGATCTTTTCTCATACAAGTTAATCCACTGTTTCCAAGAGCTGGATACGGTGGTGGTGGAGGATACGATACTTTCGCCGGAACACCAACTGCATCTAAATTTGTAATAGCAGAATTTAAGGCGTTTAAAGTAGCAGATAGTTTTGCGTTCCGTATTTTTTCCTCCTCAGTATCCTCCGATTCGGACAACAACTTGTTATCTTCATCCCGTACTTTATTGGTTATATCAACTAAGTCAAATCCTTGTGCTTGTTGCGGTTGCGGCTGCGGTGGCGATTGCGGTTGCGGTTGCGGCTGCGGTGGCGGTTGCGATTGCAGTTGCGGTTGCGGTTGCAGTTTCGATTCTGGTTGCTGGTCATCACCTTCAACATCACCGTCAATATCACTTGTTGTATCTATCAAGTGCGGAATCACAAAACCTTTGTTGCAATCGTCTTTCGACTTAAACACAATCTTCTGCACTGCATCCACCTTCATAACTTTGCGGACATCCGTTTTCTTTTTTTTCTCTTGCTTTTTCTTTTTTTTATTAATTTTATCTGCCACCAACTCTTGATGAACAAAATCGGAGTCTATATCGTCATGCTTCACAGAGGACAGACGTTGTTTCTGCTTCTGGATCTGTAAGCAAGAAAAAAAAGTTAGATAAATCAGCCATAATAAGATAGATAACTCAGCCATAACAAATTAATAACTCAGCCAAATATTTTAATAAATCAGCCTTAATAAGATAGATAACTCAGCCGTAAAAAACTAGATAACTCAGCCGAATATATTAATAAATCAGTCATAATACTTTTGATCAGGGAGACTCTTCGCGTTGTCATCTTCAAGTGATTGCTGATAAAGTTTGCGTGTTTTCAACTCCTTCATCTCTGTTTCTAGCAGAGAAACTCCTTTTCAATAGAAGATTTGAATTCTTCAAAATTCTCCCGGAATTTTACCTCCATCCTATCTTCTATGCCACCAACCAGGTTGTTAATGCTGGTCTCCATGGCATCAAATTTATCGTAGAGTCTGACGATCAAACCAAGCTCTTCGGAGTCTTCTCTCAAACCCTACAATAAAAAATAATGTAAACACTTAACACTTAACCACAATAGAATTTGAGATAAACAATAAAATACTCAGAAGTCAACCTTACTACTGCTTTTTCCCCACTGTCATCAACATTGTTGTTATTCCCAACTTCTTCACCGAAATCACTATCGGTACTGTCTTTCTTTCCCTTCTGCTTCTTCTTCGAGGGTTCGACATCATCGACTCTCTTATCTTTATGCTCCTTGCGCTTCTTCTTCGGGGGTTGGTCATCATCGACTCTCTTAGCTTTATGCTCCTTAGGTTGGACGGATACTTGAGCTTTTCTAACATCCCAAAAGCGTTCATCAAAAGTACCATCCAAAATGTCGCATATTAACTAATGAAGTTCAGGGTCGTTATCTTGAGAACCCCAATCAGGATAAATTTCAGCAATAGGCTTGATAACCAACTTTTTGACTCGCACCTATAATCACAAATCAACCGGTTCGTCAAAAAAACAACAGAAAAGTCAGCCGGCAAGTAAGCTAAGTCAGCCGGCTAGTAAGCTAAGTCAGTCGGCAAGTAAGCTAAGTCAGTCCTAAAATAATATAAATCAGCCGTCAAATAAGCTAAGTCAGCCATGAATTATATAATTTAAGTCAGCCCTATATAAGTCAGCCGTAACGTAAGCTAAGTCAGCCCTAAAATAATATAAATCAGCCGTCAAATAAACTAAGTCAGCCATGAATTATATAATTTAAGTCAGCCCTATATAAGTCAGCCGTAACGTAAGCTAAGTCAGCCGTAAAGTAAGAAAAGTCAGCCAACTAATATATAAGTTAGCCGCAAAGTAAGAAATACAGTACCTGACCATGCGTGGCAATCTCGTCAGCAATAAAACTTTCGATTGTTCTACGAGTACGTTTTCCACCCCAACGAAGGAATGAAATTTCAGTAGGATTGGTTAATCTCCCAAGAACCTCCCCAAAAACAGTTACTGATTCATACGCCCAAAATTGTAAAGCGTGGACGCATCCATTCACCGTGTATGAATTTTCTTCATACCCGACCTTCCTAACTTCTTCCATTAGAGCCTTAAACGCCACTCTACCCCACGTGTAACTATTAACGTCTTCAACTCTGAAGACTCTTTTCGCACTTTCCATAGGCAGTCGAGAATTATGTTGTAAGTCGTGTATACCCATGTGGAGAATACACAAGAACCCAACATGCATCCATTGCGGTAATTCCCAACAATGACACTTTCCGAATACACTAGCAAGTTCATCAAATTTAGGACCACCAATAGCGCCTTCGGGAACACCCAACAATTTTCACATGGGACGGAAGTCAGCTTCACAGTTTTCATCAGGGTATGCACCTGATTCTAAACCCGTAATTTTTGTAAACTCGTGAAGACTGAATCTTATTGGTTGCCCCCCGACCAATGACCAAATCTCATGTACGCTTGATATCCTTAACTGTCGCGTAAGTAAATAATGTACAGTCTTTGCTGACCATACATAGTCGGAATCGACCAGCTTGGGAATGATTCCAACTCTTGTTTCCTTTATAGCTTCCCACGCATCAATCCCTATTGCTTCCCTGACGCGTGCGAAATTGCCCATCTAACAATTATGATTCAAGCTTCTGGACATCAGAGGAGATTTCCCATCTTCGTAAAGCGGGGACGGATATTTCTTTGAACCTTTCATCTAATCATAAATCAGCCATTAAATAAACATAAGTCAGCCATCAAAAAGCCATCAAAAACACATAACTCAGCCATAAGAACCTATAAGTCAGCCACCGAAACTCTTAACTCAGCCATTAAATAACTCAGCCATTAAATAAACATAACTCAGCCATCATTAATTTCATAAGTCAGCCATCATTAATTTCATAACTCAGTCATCATTAATTTCATAACTCAGCCATCATTATTTTCATAACTCAGCCATCATTAATTTATGCCATCAAGTATTTGATAAATCAGCCGTTTTAGTAACTTATCACTTAGCATAAAACAAGCATCACTATCAAATATAACAATGATCTAAACAGAAAAATCTTTCATAGAGCAAGTTAACAGCCATTAAAAAACTATTTAATCAAGTAAACATATTTTATTTCGTAAATCAGCTATAAGTCATTCATAAATCAGAAATCATATTCGAACTTCCGCGCCCACAATCCATCCTATTTGTTTCGAATACCGTAGAAACGTGGAGAACTTACCGTAGAAAGAGTAAATATATTCGAAAGTTGAACCCTAAAACTTCAACGAACGCGAGACAGAATACGAAGCGGAAGACGACGGCAAGCCGGAACACGGAAGACTGATTGCGAGGCGGCAGGCGACGGCGACTAGGACTGCTACAATCGTACGGAATTGATAGATTTTGAGAGATTTTTGCGTTTTTTTTTCTTTTACTAGAATATGAGAAAGAGACTGTTCGGTTTCCCGTAAAAACAACTTTTACAAGAATATGATAAATAAACTGTTCAAAAAAAAAAAAAAAAAAACCTAATTTAAGGACATAATAGACATTTTATTAGAGTTAAATATTATACTAGTAATATTGGAAAGATGTGTATTATTCTAGTAATATCACAAGAAATATGTGTTATTTAAGTTTTTGTCTTCTTAGTGTGTATTATTATTTTGGGCTGACCCCTTAGTGTGTATTTCTTTTGCCAATTTTGTGTAAGTTGGTATATTTTTTACCGTTTCCTAGAAAAAAAAAAAAAAACTTAAACGTTTAAGTCAGTAGATATACCACGATATTTGGTTGGAGACAAGAAATGTTTTTCTTTTAAATACAGTTAAAATATTACTAGCAAACACCGAATCTAAAGAAGGTGTTTCGTTACATATTTTCTGTGTGGGCAATAAAACGATGAAGATAGGAAAGTTTTACGAAAAGATGACTAGAAATTGGGTCAGAAGATGAGTGAGATTTGGGTGTGATTGGCTGGGTTGTAAGTCCTTTCTACATCCTTTTTTTAAGTCACAAATTTGTACCTATTATACGGTAGCTTTATTTTTAAAGTTACAGTCCAAAAAATAAAAATATTTCTTTTTTATTTGATGTAACAAGTAAAAATCCCAAAGCCTTATTATTTTTTTTTTTGCTGTAAAATCTTTAGACTAAAAATTTTCATACCAATATTAGATTAAAATTTATGATAAATGTAAAAACGACAAAATCATGAAATGAAATAAACCAATATTTTTTAAATTTAAATATTTAACACAAAACTTATATTTATCAAATCATGTTTTTAATTATAAAATACCTATAACTAAAACCTCTACAGCAGCAAAATCTATAACTACAGCTAACAAAACTACAAAAAAAAGTCGAACAGCTACAACTAACACAATTACAACAAAAATCCTATAGCAAATAACTACTGCTATAGACCAACCAATTAGATTCGAGGTCAAGGAAAAACTCTAGGCTAGAGAGTTTTAAGAGAGAGATGAGTGATCCATGTATCAGAGAGAAAATGCCAGTAGAGTTCAATGCAAGATTTTGGGAATCCCCTCTTGTAGAAAAAAAATATTTGATTTATAAAGAATATTTCCCCCACGGTATACCCTTTGTCCGACTTGTCTTTCCACAGTGGTAGCAAATCTTCACCTCATCAAAATTCACTTTCTGTTGTCCTTGTTCCATTTGCGAGCAGTTTTGGATTCTGTGATCCTTACTCCCACAACATCATTGGCCTTCCAGCAAGTTCCGCTATGATTCTTCCCATAAGTTTTGCAATCGCGCTTAGCATCCGACTTGCCAACATCGACCTTTTCCCACTTTCTTTTTTGTCCATGGGTTTTGTTTGCTGGCTAGATCGAGGCGGAAACTTATCACGCTTCAAAAAAATTTCCTCTTCAATCCTGGCTTTGATCATGGATGTCCTCTCAACCAATTCTGAAACCAAGGTGAAGGTTCGAGAAATAAGCAAAATGATTACAGGTTTTCATCCTTAATCCGCAGATGTAACGACGAACTTGTGCTTGTTACTCCACAAGCTCTCTTCCCATGTAACGCCTAAGGCGGTTGAACACTTCATCGTATTGACGCACCGTCTTATTCCTTTGTACCAACTCAAGATAAACACACTCGAGTCTGTCCCAAGTTACCGGTGGAAAATACTTTTTGTTGAACTCCTCTTGAAAGTCCGCAAAGATTCGGATTTGATCACCTCCTCGCTTCTCGACAGTAATCCACTAGTTAAGCGCATCAACTTCCTTGAAGTGAACCGCAACATATATTCGGTAATCCTATGGGCAACAAGTGGAGTTAAAGTTTCTCATAAGTCAACTACTCTATTCATCCACCACAATCGGATCTGAACTTCCAGTAAAGTGTCTCGTCCCTAACTTCGAGACGTGTTCCAACAAGCTTAAATACAACCCCCTCTTTTTCGAGTATTTTGTTGGTGGATTGATCTCAACCACTTCCGAACTGGTTTGTTTCTGCATTGCTTGCACCACATGAGCCATTACAAGTGCCTTGGTCAACACGGACATATGAGCCATTATTGTACTCATCGTGTCCTACTGTTCTTAGGCCGATGGAATTGCATTCGGATTCTTCTTGTCGATGTTTTTACCGTTTACATCGATGTCCGATGGAAGTGTGTCCGTTGATGTCTCGGCCAACTCTTTCCCAACAATAGTGTTACAGATTTCTTATCACTCATCCGGAGTTTGGAGAACCGGTGGGTTTTGGTTTTGTCCAGCTACAGGTCTGGCCGGAGTTTCCTCAAGTTATTCTACATGTGTTGCCGTAGTTCGGATTTCCTCGACAACTTGCATTTTTTCAACGACGCTCTTATCCTCCTTCCCGTTTTGCTCTTATTCATCTGCAAAAGTCTCGCAAATTAGAATAAAGCGTTAAGAGTAAGGAAATAACTATTGCAAGGTCCCATTAAGCCGATGAGTGGTGATCTCAACTCAAACTAACCGTCCTAGAAACAAGCATGCTCTGATACCAACTTGAAAGACCCTATCCCGGATTTGCCTAACTCTGCGGAAGTTCTCTCGAACCGGATCACTACTTGATCCGAATCATATGCTGATTTCATTGATTTCATTAATTTTAAGCCCATTCCTTAGTTATTTCATTGATTTTATTTTGTGATTCATTACTTAGAGTCGTTATGCAATATTAGAGTAAATCAAACAAAACTTCGACTTTATTTTATTTTTTAGAGTCGTTATGCAATATTAGAGTAAATCAAACAAAACTGCGACTTTATTTTATTTTTATCTTTTTTCTAAATATGTAAAGCTATTAGAATAATAAGAATGTTACATTTTTAATGTTCGAAGGATTTGCTTAGGCTAAAAAAAGAGTAAAAAAGTGAAAAGAAATACAATGCTGAATTTCGAATTCTAACTTGGAAACTTACTCCCACCGGAATCACTGTTGAATTATACCGGAAATAGTTCGTTTGCTTCTTCTTGCTAGGATAGTGTCCCTGATGTTGCGATCGATCTGCTTGAAAACTGTCGTGGCCGGGAGTAATGTCTGGTTATGCAATCTGGAATTTCTCTATTTTCACAAGAGATAAACGGTAGCTTGGACAACGATTCTCTTAAGAATAATCGAAACATGTGGCGTATTATATAATAGCCAGGAAAGTAATGTCTCCCAAGTATGGAAGATGCATAACCTCCTAATCGTCGCATAACAATGTGCCAAATCTGTTCCACAAACTCGCAATGCAACAGACCATGATCTCTGCTTTCAATTTGCAGACTACAAAGACAACATGATGGTGTATATACTACACCCCAAGGAAATAGATTGTCTCTCACAGGCAACCTATTCAAAGTGGCAAGCCAAAACACAAAGGAGATTTTAGGAACATTACCTTTGAACCAGACAGCTTTGTGCCAATACTGAATATTTGCATTTTCCTAGATCGCTATCCATGTGTAAGCTGTGAAAAATCCTTTCTTGCCTTATCATCTTTAGTCCAAGACCATGAATCGATACCACTGGAAACATCTGGTCGGTCTGTTTTCATAACCAAATCCCACAGTTCCTTTGTAGCATTATTTCTGATGTTAGTGTGAGACATAGTCCATACTCCAAGCCTGCCTGCTTCAGCAACAGAGGCAAGGAAAGGAATTCACGTCCTTTGAACATTACTTAACCCTCCTACCTGAAAAAGAACTTGGTCTTCGATCCATTTATCATGCCAGAAACTAATCTGTTCTCCATTCCTCACTTCGCATCTCAGGAAATTTCTTACCAAAGGCCTCAGCTTTAGGATTGATTTCCATAACCAGGAATCAGATTGCTTAGTTTTTGCTGCCTATAACCATTCACTTTTCATGTAATGCGCTTTCACCCAAACAGCCCAAAGAGAATCTGTTGAAGCATGAATTCTCCATATTAGCTTCAAAAGCAAATTCTTATTCCAACTCTGAAGATTTCTCAGACCCAAACCACCATCCTCTTTAGGACAACAAACTTTTTTCCAGGCCACCTTATTAGCGCATATATTCTCGGTCTGCCCTAACCATAAGAACCTCTTACATTATTGTTCCACTTTCTTTATACAACCCTTCGGAAGACAAAAAGCTGAGCTCCAAAGGTTAATAGTTCTGTAAATTACAGATTTTAGCAACTGTAGACAACTTGCAAATCTCAAATACTTCATTTGCTAGCTTGAAAACTGTTTGCGAATAGCATTAAGTAGGGGCATATAATCAGCTATCTTTAGCTTTTTATTCATCAACAGAAGTCCCAAGTATCTAAAAAGAAAAATTCTTCTTTGTAAACTATGAGCATAAAACTCCTCTTGCTCCTCGTCTAATGTTCCCACAACATACAAAATTGATTTCTGAACATTCATTTGTAAGCCTGACATTTTCTGGAATTCATCAAAGGTGTGAAGAATACCTTTCAGAGAATTGTTATCTCCCTCAAAGAAAATGATAATGTCATCAGCAAATGCGAGATGAGTCTCCATTGGATCTATAACATGTGGATGCAAATCGATCTCTCCACTCTCAAATTTGCTTCTAAGAAGAGTCCCAAATACTTCCATAGCCATGACGAACAGAGTAGGGGAAAGTGCATCACCTTGTCTAAGCCATTTCTCTCCTTTAAAGTGCCCACAAATTTCTCCATTGATTTTCACCGAGTAAGAAATCGTAGTAAGGCATTCCTTAATCCAATTCACATATAGGGGAGGTAAGTTCATAACCTTCAATATTGTGAGGATAAAATTCCAATGTACTAAGTCAAAAGCTTTTTTGAGGTAAATCTGCACTGTTCCTTTCTTGACACTTCTTTTCCTGTTGAAGTCCTGAACCATTTCTGAAGCTAGAAAAACATTCTCAATCAAAAGCCTACCTTTGATGAAGGTGGATTGATTGTTATAAATTATGCGTGGTAGCATCCTTTGAAGTCTCTTTGCAAGCAACCTGGAAATGACCTTATAAAGAACATTATACAGTGAGATTGGTCTGAAGTCAGCAATATGATCAGCACCCTGCCTCTTTGGAACCAGCGCTTTATTTAGATAACTAAAGGATTCGATACAACTTATGATTTTGCATATAATTTATTACAAGTTATATGACCGATCCTAACTACATGGATTTCACTACCACCCATGTTTTCGGCAATGTTTCACGCGCCTAAGCCAAATTCTTCCCACGATCACTTTTTTCCCTTAAGTGCCCAAGAGACATAAGTAATTGATTTTAATTAGTGATGTGATGAAAGTTTCATGCTTATGCTCACTAAGTCCCTTTATATTCACTTAGCTCGATAATATGTTCGGATCCGAGGGTCATTGCTTGGGTTTTGGCCGAGTCTTGGAGGATTCGATCCGATCCCCAAGCCACTCTTCTACCCACATTTCCCCTTGGACCAAATTCTTATATATGATCCAAGATATGCAAAAACATGAATGAAATATGATAATATGAGTTTCTTATGAACGTTTATGCCGAAAATGAATCAATCATTTTAACAAGCACCCTAATCGAACACTTAGACAAACCGTTTGGCCGAAAAGTCTTTGTTACAAAGCAAAAAGCCACGGTACACACTCACCTCCGACCACGCAGACTGTTGGACGAGATTGCGATATTTCCCTGATAAGCCGATCAGACCGTTCGGAAATTACTCCCGATAATCCGTTTACTTTGATGATAATTTACATTTTTTCGACGATTTTGTTCAGTTTCTTTTCGTTATTGTGTTGTCGAGAATTCACGCCAAAGACTCTTATTTATAGAGTTTTTCGGCCAAGGAAAACGCCCATAACCCTTTTCCCTTAAGTGTTTCTTATTTGGTAACCGTTCATCCAACACGCGTTTGTTCGGCCACACGAAGTAACCGTTCGCAAACGCTCGGCAACCATTCGGATAACCATTTGCACACACTCGGTAATCGTTCGGATAACCATCGATGGTAACCGTTGGCCACTCGAAGTAATTGTCGATGGTAACCGTTGGCCACTCGAAGTAACCGTCGATGGTAGCCGTTGGCCACTCGACGTAGCGGTCGAGCTAGCTAATAGTCGCCAAACTGATTTAGCTCAACCAGCTGCCTAACAGTTCATCGAGCTAAGCTGAGCTTCCTGGCAGCTGATCCAGCTAGTTAGCTCGGTTACCTCAGATGGTTAGCTTGAGAATTCAGCTCAATCCGCTTCGATTCACTTATTCCGAGCTTGTTGTAGCTCTTTCTTAGACTTGTTCGAGATTTTTTCTTCCATTCTCGAACCAAGTACCATCCAGCGATCCTATTGAGGATCCCGGGTGTTACAATAACCCTCGGAAATGGCCTCGATTTTTCACTTATCTTGAGATGATTAATCGCGTAGTTACTGGTTTCAATAGTCATGCTTTCATATTAGCTTTGCCCCAAGCTAACTTTTTAGCTAGAGACATTTTTCTTTTTTTGGATGAATGTTAAATTGTATTCAATCAAAGCTTTTGTACAAAGAGATGTTTTTAGAAGGAGAAATTAAAACTGATAATTGTTTACTTTAAGAGCTAAAAAGAACGAGCAGAAAACCTTAATTGTAACCCATCAATGTGCCTTTTGTCTCCCATTTTCCGTAAGAAGCTTAACTTGTTTCGAACGACTTTGTCGATGATCTTGGTAAGGAGATCTGCTTGTCTTCCGTTTTCACCATGTTGTCTTGAGTTTCGCTCCCTCCATACATAATAAAAGATGCTTGCATTGTGTATCGAAGTATGAATTGAGAAGTCCTATGTCGAAGTAAGCTGAGGAGTTGTGCAATATGTGTCCAGTCGGTTGAAAATTTTGAGAGCAAAAGACCTTTACACCAGAGATTCCCAAATTTCAGACGTGTATGTACAGGTGAAGAAAAGATGATTTCTTGTCTCCTCTTCTCCAGCTCATAAAACACATCCTGTTGGCTGATCCGAATTCCATAATCTGATCCTATCTCTTGTAGATAGTCGGGTCTTAGCCTCTTTGTCGGAGAGCAAGTAGCGCAACCTCTATCTCTTGCAATATAGCTGTTCGATATCATCTTGTACGATAGGTAGAGACGGCTGAATGAATCGTAGCCTCCAGTGGTATAACCATATCAATAAGTCATCTTTTTCCAACAATGTCTATTAATCTTCCTTTGAAAGACCAGTTATCAAACCAAAAGAATGAAGTCTGACCATCATGAAAAGTGTGATTAGAGATGGACGCTTTAGATCGTATCTATCAATTGGAATCGCATCTTCGGAGGTGATTGAAGGAGATCCGAGGAATATAATGTTGGAAGCCGCAGAAAGACTCATGCATGTGTTCTTGTTCTTGGAAATCATGGTTATGGAGCTGTCAAGAGGGTGTTTTTGGGGAGCGTGAGTACTGTTTAGCTCATCACGCACATTGCTCCGTTATGATCGTCAAGAAGCCTAAGGCTAAACCTACTTCTACTGATAAACACTAATGAGAGGAATAAAAGGTCCTTTTTTTTGGTTATATATTACCATTCTGTTTTCTTAAGTAAGACCCTATCCATCGAAACTTTGTATAGTCTTCTTCCCCAACATCTTCAGTTTCAACGTTAATAGCTTTAATGTATCAAATCATTAATCACTATATTAATTGTTCCTTCTTTGTCTTATTCTCCTTGCTTTCTTCTGTATCGAAACTATTGCATAAAAACCAAGTTCTTGAAACATATTTACATTTATTTTTTATGATCATATATAATCGAAATATTCCACACAAATTTTTTCTTTGGAAAACTGTAGTAACTTGCAAAGAGCTTGATCATCTATAAAACAGAGATAGAAAACCTTATCGTGACATAAAAGGTGCTATAACCAAATAATCATGTTGCCGAGGACTTGTAAGCAATGGCTTCCGCAACTTTTGTTTTCTTTTTTCAGTATACCTCTAGCACTTTGTGAATCTCGTTTACATAAGGTTATAGAAAAATGCCATTCAACATGGGACCCCTTCTAGAAATTCTCGATCCCTTAGATGTCCGTATATAGCTAGGTCAGACAAAGACACATATCCATATCTTGAGAAAACTAAACTAAACTGAAAATTGTAGGGCTTTACCCCGAAGGGAGCCCTTCCAAAAATTCTCGAAGGCCCAAGACAAGCTTTAGGCCTAAGAGGGGGTATGGAAATAGTTTTCAACCAGCAACAGACGCGCCTCGGTTAGAACCTCATTAGCTGTGTCATTGCCCCAAGCGCAAAGATAAGGTTCAATTAAGAAAAGCCTCTTTATTTTATATCAAAACAAAACATATCAACTGGATGAATTCTTCCTATGTGGGATATTGAGTACCATAATAATAAGAAATACATAAAAGTGTCAATACGATAAACAATTGAAAAAAGGCTCTGCTGACATGGCAGGTGATTCTAGGGCTTTGTGCGATCAAGGTTTGGACGTCCTCGTGATGGCTCCGTTGCCGGCTGAGATCGGTCGGATGTCTCCGGTAACGCATGGAACAAAATTGGTGATTGGTTCAGAGAATGCAAAGCGTGGTTTGGACGGTTCTGTTTCAGTGGAGATTGGGAAAAGGGGTGTTTTGGAGGGATCAAAGAGTCTAGTTTCAATCGAGATTGGTCAGGCTTCGGGGAATACCGTGGCTGATGGCACTGATCTGTTGGAGGAAGGCGAAATTACAAGTGACGTGAGGCAGAAGGGTTTATTGGATGTCAGTGCTGTTTTAGGATCCGATAGAGAGATTGCTTTTAGGAGTCAAGAACGGTCACCCACTGGTTTCCAGCGTTCGCTGGCAGTGGAGGACGTATCGGGAAAGACGATGTCTCCGATCGAGGATCCGTCAAAAACAACCAACGTGAAATCTTCGGAAGTTGTTTCGGGAATAATGGTTTCCGGTTCTGTTTCAGTAACATCAAATAATAACACTGTTCAAGTTCCTGTGCCGATTGTGTCTTCGGACTCGGCTCAGGTTCATCCTCAAGAAACTAGATCATACGCAAGGGTGGTGCAAGACAAGCCTCAATCTCTTACCTCTCCAGACATTGAAGTAACCGTGGAAGATGGTATTGAATTTGGCCTTATTCCGGACGATTTAATTTCCGAATCTGTCCCATTATGGGATGAATTCATTATCGGTTAGTTCCCAAAACCAAAGGCTCCTCATCGCGAATGTCCACATCATTGTGAATAAAATCTAGAAGTATTGTGATAAATCACTACGTATTAATGCCTTTGTTGTTAATGAAACAACGATTAAACTCCACATAAGAGGTAAGCTTATTCGGGAACGAATTCTAAGATGAGGAATGTGAAACATAGCGGACAAACCAATGATGGTTTCGAAGTATGGTCCTCCAACTGATGAGCCATTACCTGAGCTAAAAACTATGCCTTTATGGATTAAGGTAAAGAAGATACCGAAATGTTTGTTTTCTTGGGAAGGAATTAGTTTTCTTAGAAGTAAGGTTGGTACACCACACAAGTTACATCCGGAAACGCTTCTATGCAACGTCTTTAATGAAGCGAAAGTTTTTGTGGATGTGAATCTCAAAGATGATTTGTTAAAGAGGTATCGTTTCAAGTCAAACTCGGGTTTGGATGTGGAAGTGGACTATGAATATCCATGGCTGCCTACAAGATGTGATAATTGCCGTAAGTGGGGACATGTTATTGATGTTTGCAGGAGTCCAAAAACAGTTGAAAGTGGAGTCAATGGGGAGAAAAACCCTGGAATAGTAGTGGCTTCTACGCTCGCTCTATCAGTGAAAAATATTGTGGCTGAAGTATCGGCTAAGGGGGTAGCTTCTCCTTCTAACAGCTCGCCTATTCATGAGAAGAAGGGTGGAGGAATTGCGGTTGTTAATGGCTCACCCTTACGATTTATTCGCAGAGGAGAGAGCGCTTCACCAGTTAAAAGTCTGGCCCTCACAAAGGCTACTAAAGTGAATGGAAATGCTTCTAATGCAGGTCCTGTTTCTCAGGAAAATCCGGTTCAAGTTGGTGATGTAAATGTTTCGACAAACGAAAATCAATCTGTTGTTGATGACACTCTATGGATTTCGCCGTCTAAGGTATCCAAGACTAGGCGCAAATCTATTCCAAATCAACCAGAGAAAATTGTGATCGAATAACGTTTCAATGTCTTGGAGGTCGATACTGATAAGGAGGTGACTGATCCCGAATTAAAGGACAAGGTTACTTGTTCATTAACGGAACCACAACCGGATTTGGATTCTGATAATAAGCAGGACACTCGCCCAACTACTAGACATTCGACAAGAACTCAAGTTTCGTCAAAACACAAGGCTGCTCCAAGTGTTGCCACAAAACGTAACCTTAGAAAAAGATCTTGATAGAAGGTTTTTTCTGGAATATCAAAGGGCTCAACAAGATGGATAAACATCGAATCATTAGTCGTTGGCAGTCCTCAAGTTCCATTCAGTTTGGGTGTTTTTTAGAAACTCATGTGAAGGATACTCGTATCTCTTCGATTATTTCCGAAGTTTGTCCTAGATGGTCTTCTATCACTAATCATGAGCATCATCGGTTGGGTCGGATTTGTGTTGTTTGGAGTTCAAATGTGAGAGTTACTCCAATCTTCAAAAGCAGTCAAATGATTTCGGTTTCTCTCTTAATCAACGGAGTAGATCCGGAATTTTTATGACGTTTGTTTATGCTTCTAATTTCTTGGAAGATAGAAGGGAGCTTTGGTCGGATTTACGTTCTCATCATTCTTCTCTCCTCTTTTCTGCAATAAGCCTTGAATTATTTGTGGAGATTTTAATGAAATTTTTGAGGTTGAAGATCATTCAAATTTTCAAAATGGGGTGATTCCGGGAATGAGAGAATTCCAAAATCTGTTAAGTTATTGTTCCCTCTTGGATTTAGGTGCTCAAGGGCCTCACTTTACTTAGACAAACAACCGTGGAGACGGTCTGATTTGTAAAAAGTTGGGTTAATTTTTTATGAATGACGTATGGACCTCTGTTTTTCCGGATTCGTATTCACTTTTTAAGTCAGGTGGCTGCTCTGATCATCTTCGAGGTCGTCTTGGTTTGACGTCACCTTCCACTCCCATCCGAAAACCATTCCAATTCTCCAATATCATGACGAATCAACCTGAATTTCGGGATAGAGTTCGAGACTATTGGAGTTCATCACCCCCGTTATTCGTCTCAACTTCCGCAATGTTCCAGCTATCGAAAAAACTCAAGAATTTTAAAAGGCAGATGCGTACAAAAGGCAGAGAAGAGTTGGGAAATCTTTCCCAAAGGTCGAAAGAAGCTTTTCAAGACTTATGTAATAAATAGACTGCTACGCTTTCTAAACCATCAGACCACTGAATGGAAGAAGAATCGTTAGCGCAGGCAAAGTGGGAACAATTGCAATTTTTAGAAGAGGGTTTTCTCAAACGAAAGTTGAAGCTTCACTGGCTCTCGGTTGGCGACAGGAACAATTGTTGTTTTCATAGATCAATTCAGAACATGAAATCGGTGAACAGTTTAAAGGAGATAAAAAATCGGGATGGGATTATTGTGAAAGGAAAATCGGATATCAGCTGATGGCATTGTCCCATTTCAAGAATTTATATAATCATCAACCACAAGATTATGAAGGTATGTCATTAGAAGATCTTTCACGGCTTTTGTCGTATCGTTGTTCTGGTGAGGATTGTTTAATGCTAACTGCTGAGGTCACAAGTGAAGAGATAAAGAGCATGCTGTTCAATATGCCAAATAACAAGTCACCTGGTCTAGGTGGATACACTTCTGAATTTTTTAAGGCTTCTTGGGATTTCACATGGAACATTTCATTGGGGCTGTTAAATCTTTTTTCCAAAAAGGTTTTCTCCCGAAGGGAGTAAATTCGACTATTCTTGTGGTAATCCCTAAGAAGGAGACAACTATGGATATGAAAGACTATCGGCCCATCTCCTGTTGTAATGTGGTTTACAAGGTTGTCTCGAAGATTTTGGCAAATAGGTTGAAAAAGCTATTACCTAAGTTCATATCTTTGAACCAATCAGCTTTTGTGAATCAACGACTTTTAATGGAGAATGTCTTATTAGCTTTTGAGCTAGTAAAAGACTATCATAAGGAAAATATCGCATCGAGATGTGCTCTGAAAATCGACATCGCAAAGGCTTTTGATTCAGTTCAATGGAGTTTTCTGTTAAATACGTTGGAAGCTTTAAAATTTCCATCGGTTTTCATTAACTGGATCTTTATGCATAACAACCGCCTCCTTCTCTATTTAGGTTAATGGGGAATTAGCAGGATATTTTGGTCGTAAACGTGGTCTACGTCTAGGGTCTGCGCTTTCTCCTAACCTGTTTGTTGTATGTATGAATGTCCTTTCGCATTTGATTGATGATATTTAGGTCTCCCGCTTATGGCAAAGCGTATGACTAAAGGTGATTATGAAGTTCTGATTGAGCAAATACGAAGTAAATTTCCAAGTTGGACAGTAAGGTTTCTATCATATGCTGGGCGATTACAGATATTGATATCGGTAATCATGAGCTTTGTTAATTTTTGGATAAGTGCATTTAGATTGCCGATGGACTGTGTGGATGAGATTAATGGGTTATGTTCTGCTTTCCTTTGGTCTGGGCGAGAGCTGAACACCAAAAAAACGAAGTTGGCTTGGAATGATGTCACAACTCCATTCTCTGAGGGTGGTTTGGGAATTAAATCGTTGAAAGAGGTTAATAAAGTTAGCTACCTCAATCTTCTATGGAGATTACTAGCCCAGAAGCCATCTCTTTAGGTTAAATGGATACACGCCAACTTAATTCAAAGCAAAAGTATTTGGACTCTTAAGGAACCAACAACGAAGGGCTCATGGATATGGCATAAACTCTTGAAATATAGAGATTTGGCAAGATCGTTCCACAAGGTGAAAGTGGATATTGGAGATACGGTCTCTTTCTGGTATGACTCATGGTCCTCTCTTAGTCAATTGATTGATATGACAGGTGTGAGAGGGGTCATAAACTTGGGAATTTCCGAAAACAAAATGTTATCGGAAATAACTACGTGTCGCAGACGAAATCATCGGAATGCATATCTTAAACCTGATTGAGGAGGAGATTCACAAGATCTTAGATCGACCAATGCCTCAGGGAAAAGACATCCATGTTTGGAGATATATTTCGGATACATAACGGGATGATTTCTCCACAAGGAATACGACCAAGCTTCTTTGCACAAGCAAGCGAAGGAAAAATTGGTACGTTAATATTTGGTTTAAACATTCTATTCCAAAAATTTTCCTTTCAAACTTGGTTGGCTTCTATCAACTGTCTAACTACGGGCGATAAAATCAAACAATAGAATTCGTCTTATAACTCAACTTGTCTTTTATGTGGCATGTTGATAACACCAATTTTTACATGTTTCTATGCATTCATTTGGTTTAGTTTCATGCATAATAGCTAGCTTTTAGGATAGTTTTGGTATGTCTGCATATGTTTATGTGTTTTAAGGTACTTAGAGCTAAACATGAATATTTAAGATGTTTCTGGAGCTTACTGAAACCTACAGGAAGACTAGTGACATTGCTTGGATCGTGCACAATTCGGAGAAGGAGTTCACAGAGTTCGAAGAGTGCAGAATCGACACCAGAATCGACCTGTGGGGGTCGATACTAAGCCTGAGGAATTTCCAGAGAGAATTCTCAGAGGATGCATAGACCAGTCAAAGCCAAGGAGCCAGAATCAACCTGTCAAGGTCGATTTTATTCCGAAAAAAGGAGGAATTTTATCACATGGCAACTAAGGACTTGGAATATTCGTTTTGATGCTTTGGTAACCCTAGAGACTCGACTTGGACACCTCCATAGCCACAAGTGTGGGAGATTTTAGAGACAAATACACAAAAGAAGATCTCGCCATAACTCTTGTTCTTACGTTTTATTTATGAATATACAGTGGTTTTTCTTGTTTTGCAATTCCTCTACTTTTATTTATTGTTTCTATTGCTTATTATGTTTTCAATCTCATACCTTGTTATTGTTAACAAAGGCATGAGTAAGTAGATCTTTAGATCTCTCGGGTGGATGATGACTAAGGAGATTTACTAGTTAGAGTTTGATGTTCAAAGTTCTTAATCCGATTAACTACCTTTTATATGATTTCACTACTAGATCTATTCTTATGGGAATGATTTAAGGGCTTGGTTGAATTCAGTAGGTGTGACTAAGTGTTAGGAAATTCTCTTTACCATGAGAGTGAAAAGAGGCTTCTGATCTATATAATTGGAGTAATAGTTAATCGATAAATCTATTCGTATTTGTGTGCTTATCTAGATTAGCTCTGACTAAGTTAGTTTAACATCATAGAATCTAGATATCATGAGAGTGAATCTAGATTTCGGAATTAGACAAGTTACGAACTTAATTACTTTTGTAGGAATGCAACAATTAATTAGGTTGGTCAAATAGAGATTGTGTTCAACGCTTGCAAGAGTGCCACGAGAGTGAGTTTTTGGGGGTTTTACAAAGAATTTAGCTTACAACGAGAGTGGGTTTTTGGGTTTTTACAAAGAATTTAGCTTACAACGAGAGTAGACTATACAACTTTTTATATCTCTAGATTGATAGATATTTGCAATAGGCCAAATAACATCATTTTCCGATTAGAAAATTCTCTGAAATCGTTTCTTTCACCCTTGAGATTGTTTGCATTATAATTGTTTTACAGTTATTTATTTATTGCTATCTTTTATTATTTATTTTATGCAATTCAGTCACGAAGAAACAAGGCCCCAAAACCTTTATTTTCAGCCTAGATTAGATTTATTCTTGTATTCTCTTTGTAGCTAATCTCAGTCCTTGTGGATCGACCCCGTACATAATATGATTACGTTACTGTGCACTTGCGGTATTATCGGGTAAAACTCTCGAGAATTAAGTCTCGGGTGAAACCTGGGAAGAGGATCAAGTTTTTGTCACCATTGCCGGGGACTAAAGCAATAGCCATAGGGTTTAGTGTAGATCTGAGAGTAGGTTTCTTTCGTTTTATTTTATTTTATTGTTTTTAGTTGCTTTTGTTTGGTTTTTGAAATTTTAGGTTTTTAAATTTGAAAAAAAAGCCTAAGGACAGATCAGTTACTGGATTGGATGGACAAAAGATGGATGTGTAGGCCTAGAGCTACAAGAACTATAGGAATGATCGATGAGCCAACAAGCAACAGCCACAGCACCAGAATTCGTCCACCACCAGTAGGAGATGTCGAGTTCGAAAACAAGTTTGACCTGATCTGTTTGGTTCAAGATAACCAGTTTGACGGTTTATCAATTGAAAATCCTGTGTAGCATCTAATCCAATTCGACAAATTATGTGATACAGTTAAGATGAATGGAGTCTGAGGACAGCTCGTTGGAGAAACGAGATTTCAAACTTAACGCAACAATGCACTGAAGGCTTCGGAGAAGCATGGCAAAGAATGAGAGGATACACTTTGCAATTCCCTCTTCATGGATTCAGTGATGAGTCTTTATTAAGTATTTTCAACCGAAGAGTCACGCCTAAGCATCGTATGTTACTCAACGTAGCCAGTCACGGAACTTTCTTAGGACAAGAAGCGCAACATGGGATGACATTGGTGGAAAATTTAGCTGAAAGTGACATGAGGTATGAAAATGAATACGATCACACGAGTAGATGCACTGATATCCATGGAGATGAGGAGAAAAAAACCATAGAAGCACTGCACAAGAAGATATACATAATATTGGATCAGCAGGAAAGGCTTCACTGTTAACCAAATGGAGTCGGAGGTTTCCCAGACAGCAAAATCGATCACCTAAATTGGCCAATCAACCTCGATGTAAACCCAGGAGAAGCCACTGAACCATGTTATCGACCAATCCATGTCGATATGCTGCAAATCGACCTGACGAATCAGCCAGTCAAGGTCGATGTTTTTTCTGAATATGATGATGGAGCAGGCTGGTCGATGACAGAGACAAATAAGTCTGGAGAGAAGATTCAAGATGCTTTAGATGGACAGACAAGAATAAGTGCAGAGATAAGTGAAGGATTTAAGAACATTGATCAAAGATACGAAGATTTAAGAAAAAATTTTGAAGAATTTTTCTTAAAAGTCCAATCGTTGGAAACTCAAACAACAACTGAAGCACCTTCAATCAATTCCATAACCTTAAAGAGTGGAAAACAACTCAGACCAATCACACCAAGGAAACCAATCAACAGGGAGAACTTGACGCCTAACTTAGGAAAAGAAGATCACATCATAATAGAAGATGAACCTGAGATCGTAGTGATAGTGGACGAGAGACTAGATGCAAGCAAAGAACCTCTACCTCAAGAAAGGAACCAAGCAACACCGAATGTATCAAATTATCAGCCAAGATTCCTTTTCCAGGAAAAAAAAAAAAAAGAATAACGGACCGAATGAGGAATTCCTTTGAAGAACAAATGAAAGGAGTAATCATCCCCATGCCAATGCTGGATACTTTGACGATGATTCATAATGCCAGCAAATTCCTCAAGGATCTGATAACTAAAAAGAAGAAAGAGCTCACCGAAGTGGCATTTCTAACTCACGAGTGTAGGGCCGTTATTCTCAACAAACAAATTCTAGAAAAATTAGACGATCCGGGAAGTTTCACTCTCTCGTGTACCTTAGGCACTGTGACGTTGGGAAAATCCCTATGTGATCTTGGAGCCAGCGTGAGTCTCATGCCGTTATCCATTGCTGAGAAGCTAGGGTTCACTCAATTCAAGAAATGTCGAATGTCACTCATCCTCGCTGATCGATCAATCAAGACACCAGACGGATTATATGAAGATGTCCCGGTGATGGTTGAAAAATATCAAATACCAACTGATTTTGTGGTACTAAAGATGGACCAAGAACCAAAGAATTCTCTCATATTAGGAAGACCATTCCTAGCAACTGCAGGAGCCATCATCGATGTAAAAAATAGAAAAATCGATCTTCATCTAAACAATGAAGTCATGCAGTTTAATATCGATGAAGTGATGAAGAAACCTGAAGAACGAGATCGTCTTTTCTATATCGACGACCTCGATTTGCTGGAGGATAACTTTTTAGCTGAGAAAGCTTTCAAAGACGAGAAGCTATGTGAAGAGCTTCAAATGCTACAAAATGGAGAGATATCAGAAATGATACCTCGTGACATGTTTTCTGTGCAATTAACCGAACAAGACGAGGAGATCATTAAACCAGCAAGCAATGGTAAGACTTTTGATGATGATGATTGGAGCGAACAAAAGGTGCCCAAAGTGGAGCTGAAACAACTTAACTTAACTTATCCTGTGATAATAAGTAATGAGCTTAGTAATGATGAAACCTCAGCTTTACTTAGTGAATTGAGGAAATATAGAAAAGCTATAGCATATTCTCTAGAAGATATTAAGGGTATATCCCCATCCATATGCATGCATATGATACGTCTAAAAGATGAAACTAAAAAATTCCATTGAACATCAAAGGCGATTAAATACTAATTTGCGAGATGTCGTAAGGAAAGAAATTTTTAAACTTTTAGATGCCAGGATTATATATCCTATTTCCGATAGTACATGGGTATCCCCTGTTAATGTAGTTCCAAAAAAGGTGGGATAATGGTAGTAAAAAATGACAAAGATGAATTAATCCCCACTAGAACTATAACAGGACATAGGATGTGTATTTATTTTTAGAAATTAAATGCAAAAACTAGAAAAGACCATTTTAGCCTTCTTTTTATAGATCAAATGTTAGAACGATTAGTAATTCACTTTCACTACTGTTTCCTAGATGGATATTCAGGATTTTTCCAAATCCCTATACATCCTCATGATCAAGAAAAAACGACAGTCACATGTCCTTATGGTACCTTTGCTTATCGAAGAATGCCATTTGGATTATGCAACGCACCTGAAATATTTCAGAGGTGTATGATGTCGATTTTCTCTAACTTAATCGAATCGGTAGTAGAAGTATTTATGGATGATTTTTCTATGTATGGTTTCTTCGTTTGGTGTTTGTTTGTCTAATTTATGCAAGGTACTCAAGTGTTGTGAAGAGACAAACTTAGTGCTTCATTGAGAAAAGTGCCATTTCATGGTAAAAGAAAGAATCTTTCTTGGGCACAAAATTAGAAAAAGGAATAGAGGTGGATAAAGCCAAGATCGAAGTGATGATGAGTTTGGGACCTCCAAAAACGGTGAAGATATAAGAAGCTTTCTTGGACATTTTGGATTTTGTCGAAGATTTATCAAAGATTTTTCCAAGACAACACGCCCTCTCACCAGACTATTAGGTGGAATTCAACTTCGATGATGAATGCCTCAAAGCTTTCCAAATGATTAAGAAGGAACTAGTTGGCGCACCGATAGTAACCACCAGATTGGGACCTACCTTATGAAATTATGTGCGACGCTAGTAACTATGCAGTAGGAGCCGTTCTTGGACAGCAGAAATATAAGAAGCTGAATGTGATTTATTATGCAAGCAGGACGCTAGACGATACGCAAGTGAAGCATGCTACTACGGAGAAAGAACTTCTAGCAATAGTTTTTGCTTTTGATAAATTCAGACAGTACTTAGTCAGATCAAAAGTAATCGTTCATACAGATCATGTTGCATTGAGATACCTACTCGAAAAGAATGATTCTAAACAAAGACTACTCCGTTGGATATTACTTCTGCAAGAATTCGATTTAGAGATTAAAGACAAGAAAGGAATAGAAAATGGAGTAGCTGATCATCTTTCTAGAATGAGAATAGTTGATGAGATACCGATTGATGATTCACTGCCAGAGGAGCAAGTTTTCGCTATTAGGGTGCTTGTCCAAGAACATTATCTTGATAAGAAGCTGAAGAGTATTGATGCCATCAAAGAAAAGTCACCATGGTACGCGGATATCATAAACTACCTAGCCTGTGGAGAGAAACCACCTGATCTCGTTGGATATCACAAGAAAAAGTTTTTTAAAGAGATCAATAGATACTACTGGTATGATCCTCACTTATACACACTGTGCAAAGATAAAATCTAGAGAAGATGCGTTCCAGACAACGAAATGCAAGGGATTCTGACAAGGTGCCACAGATAAACTTATGGAGGTCACTTCGCTACATTCAAGACGGTAGCTAAAGTTCTACAAGCTGGATTTTGGTGGCCTATTTTATTCAAAGATACACACCAATTCATACTAGCTTGTGATGCATGTCAAAGGAAAGGAAACATAAACAGACAGAACGAGATGCCACTGAATCCGATAATGGAAGTTGAAGTTTTTGACGTATGGGACATCGACTTTATGGGACCTTTCCCGTGTTCTCATTGAAATTACTACATCCTAGTAGCAGTAGATTACGTCTCTAAATAGGTGGAAGCTGTAGCAAGTCCAACAAATGATTCTAAGGTGGTCATGAAACTTTTTAAAAGCACTATTTTCCAAGATTTGGAGTTCCACGAGTGGTAATTGGCAATGGAGGATCACACTTTATTAACAGAACATTTGAAAAACTCCTTCGAAGACGTGGTGTAAGGCACAAAGTCACAACGCCATATCATTCCTCAAACAAGCGGACAAGTGGAAGTTTCAAATCGAGAAATAAAAATAATATTAGATAAAACGGTGAATATTTCCCGAAAAGATTTGGCTTTAAAGCTAGAAGACGCTTTGTGGGCTTACAGAACCGCTTTCAAGACGCCTATTGGTACAACTCCTTTTAACCTTCTGTATGGTAAATCCTGTCATCTACCGGTAGAACTAGAGTACAAGGCTATGTGGGCAGTAAAAATGCTGAATTACGATATCAAGACCGCCGAAGAAAAACGTCTCATGCAATTAAACGAACTAGATGAGATTCGTCTTAATGCTTACGAGAATGCTAGCATATACAAAGAAAAAACTAAAGCATTCCATGACAAGAAGATACTTAGACGATAGTTCAAGGAGAATGATCAAGTTCTACTTTTCAATTCCCGTCTAAGACGTTTTCCAGAAAATTACGATCTCGTTGGTCTGGGCCTTTCAGGATCTAATCTGTAACACCTTACGGGGCCATAGAACTTTTGGGCAAAAATGGAGAAAGCTTCCAAGTAAATAGACAACGCTTCAAGCCGTATATAAGCTCTGAATTGGTTGGTGAGCCAGATATCATCAGTCTAGAAGATACACCTAATCTTCATGACGAAATATGAAATCGCCAACTGAATAGCACCGTCAAGCTCTGCGACGTTAAACGAGCGCACTTGAGAGGCATTCTCATGATTATCTGTAAATATAGTATTAACATTTTCAGTGTGTTTTGTTTCAGATTATTTCAGAAAAACATTTTTAATGTATTTTTTACGATATTTTTTCTTGGATTTATTTCCACCGAGACGGTGGAAAATAAGTCTGGAGGAGATATCGTAAACCACTCATTTTTTATTGTTTCTTTTGACGTTATTTTTCTATTTTTTTTGTTATGCATTTATGACATAAATTGTTGTACTTTTTTTCCCTTTGCCATGGTTCAATAACGCATGGCAAGGTTTTTTAGTGAGGCAACAATTTGAACTTTATCATGATATTATCTATGCTCATATTTCTTTTATGTTTTCTGAGAAACAATAATTCGTTCGAACAGAAGATTGGAAAACCCATGAATGAATCAACAAACCCCAAAAAGGACCATTCTTCCAGAGACTTAGACGATTCAGAGTTGATTCTTTATTTTTAATAAATATAAATCTTCTCGGTTTGGAGCTTGAGATACGTTGAGTCGTAACACCTCTATGAGACCCTGCAAGATACGTCTATGTAAGTGTATTTCCCTTCTTCCTTCCCTTCAATAAGAAAATAAAACTAAAGGATATAGGTAAGAAAGAAGTGAATCGGGTGTTGGAAGCTACCACTTTTAACATTCGCGTCTCATGGAAACCGGTTCTAGAAAAAAAATGTGATTGATAGAAAAAATAAAATGATATCCTAGAAAAGTAAGGAAAAATCAATCGTCCTTGAAGCGAAAAAAGAGAGAGGAAAGGAAAAATACTAAGACGGTCTTGAGCTTAAAGAAATCCGAAAGAGTAAGTGTTTACGTATTATAGATCAATAGTTCCAAATCGAGATCTCACTCCTTAAATGATTAAAAGGAGTCAACAATGGGAAGTCTAAGCTCGACGATGGATGCGGCGCTGAATTAAGGTACGCTGCTATGTTCATGGTGAAGTACATATAGTATGTTTAGGTTTATTTCTTTCTCGTTAAGCTAAGGGATGTTAGTACGATAAGATAATGTAGGGTAAAAGTTCGAATTAGATATGGTAATTCTTTTTCACTAGTCTAGCCTTTGTTTGCTTGAGGACAAGCAAAGAAATAAGTCTGGGGGAGTTGATAACATCCATTTTTACATGTGTCTATGCATTCATTTAGTTTAGTTTCATGCATAATAGCTAGCTTTTAGGATAGTTTTGGTATGTTTGCATATGTTTATATGTTTTTAGGTACTTGGAGCTAAACATGAATATTGAAGATGTTTCTGGAGCTTACTGAAACCTATAGGAAGACTGGTGACATTGCTTGGATCGTGCACATTCGGAGAAGGATTTCACAGAGTCCAAAGAGTGCAGAATCGACCCCAGAATCGACATGTGGGGGTCGATATTAAGCCTGATGAATTTCCAGAGAGAATTCTCGGAGGACGCATCGACCGGTCAAAGCCAAGGAGCCAGAATCGAAAAAAAATGAGGAATTTTAATCACATGGCAACTAAGGACTTCAAATATTCGTTTTGATGCTTTGGTAACCCTAGAGACTCGACTTGGACGCCTCCAGAAGCCTAAGAACTATATAAACATATTGTAATGCATAGCCACAAGTGTGAGAGATTTTAGAGACAAATACACAAAAAAGGATCTCACCATAACTCTTGTTCTTACGTTTTATTTATGAATATATAGTAGTTCTTGTTTTGCAATTCCTCTACTTTTATTTACTGTTTCTATTGCTTATTATGTCTTCAATCTCATACCTTGTTATTGTTAGAAAAGGCATGAGTAATTAGATCTTTAGATCTCTCGGGTGGATGATGACTAAGGAGATTTACTAGTTAGAGTTTGATGTTCAAAGTTCTTAATCCGATTAACTACCTTTTATATGATTTCACTACTAGATCTATTCTTATGGGAATGATTTAAGGGCTTGGTTGAATTCAGTAGGTGTGACTAAGTATTAGGAAATTCTCTTTACCATGAGAGTGAAAAGAGGCTTCAGATCTATATAATTGGAGTAATAGTTAATCGATAAATCTATTCATATTTGTGTGCTTATCTAGATTAGCTCTGACTAAGTTAGTTTAGCATCATAGAATCTAGATATCATGAGAGTGAATCTAGATTTCAGAATTAGACAAGTTACGAGCTTAATTACTTTTGTAGGAATGCAACAATTTATTAGGTTGGTCAAATAGAAATTGTGTTCAACGCTTGTAAGAGTGCCACAAGATTGGGTTTTTACAAAGAGTTTAGCTTACCACGATAGTAGACTAGACAACTTTTTATATCTCTAGATTGATAGTTATTTGCAATAGGCCAAAGAACATAATTCTCCGATTAGGAAATTCTCTGAAATCGTTTCCTTCACCCTAGAGATTGTTTGCATTATAATTTTTTTACCGTTATTTATTTATTGCTATTTTTTATTATTATTTATTTTCAGCCTAGATTAGATTAATTCTTGTATTTCTTTTGTAGTTAATATCAGTCCTTGTGGATCGATCCCGTACATACTATGACTGCATTACTGTGCACTTGCAGTATTATCGGGTAAAACTTTCGAGAATTAAGTCTCGGGTGAAACCTGTGAAGAGGTAAAAAAACCTCCTATCACATGTGTGAGGAATATCGGAATCACCTATTTTTCAATTGCGTCTATGTTAAACCAATATGGGCTGCTTTGGCGAAGAAACTCATGGCGACTTCCTTTACGGGGGACTAGATGGCTTTACCCCAAGCTTTCGATTCAATCACTTCCTACTAGACTCGGTTTCTCGTGCGTTATGTCTTCCATTCAGCTGTTTACCATGTTTGGATGGAGTGTAATACAAGACGACACGGAACACCGCCCACAACAGCAAGAAAGATTTTTCATACTATTGAGAAGGGTACTCGAAATCGAATAACAATTCCAACCACAGACCAACGACTCAAGGACTGCTTTTCTTTATGGCTTACAAACAGAGGCTCAATATAACCAAAGTCACTTCGGCAAATCAGATCTCCGGCTTCAGCTATGCGACACCAATACAAACTCGATATGCGGCTTCACCAATGTCACACATTTGTTCATCGGATAACATCTCGGCAAGACTCTTCCATTGGAGTTATCTTTTTATTTCGTTTTCACCACCGACTCTTAATAAGCAGTTAGTACTCTTTTTCCTAGGATTTGGTTTTCCCACATCGGGCTTTCCAATCTTGGGTTTTAACGAGACTACTGCTTATTCCAGATAACGAGTCGGATCTTTTAATTTATTAATTTCTGCGTCTAGACGCATTTATTGTAAAAACGTTAATTTTTTTGTCTTGAATATAATTTAACATTCATATAAATTTTTTTTTAATAATAAGTAATATTCAAATCTTTACATTCCTAATAAATAATATTCTAATAACTAACTAAACTGATAGATAATTTAAATAAGGAAGTTGTCGAAAAGAATCAAAACAAATAATGGTAGGGACCGCGCGATCTTCTCACACAAATAATGAGGCTCTCCTACTTAGGGAGATCTTACACTCAACGGCCGGGCAAAATATCCGAACCCGAATACCTGAACCGAACTCGATCCAAAACACCCGAATCCGTTATTGAAAAATATCCGAATAGATTTAGAGTCCTAAATTTAAAAATCTAAAAATCCGAAAAACCCAAACCGAACTCGAAAAACCCAAACCGAACCCAAAAATCCGAATAGAATTGGCTAGTTCTGGTTATGATCGGTCCAAAAGTATACTAAACCTGAACCAAATCTGAACCGAACTCGAAATAAACTCAAACCGAATATTTAAAATTTCCAAATAGAACTTCGACTTAAGAACCGAAAACTCCGAAACCCAAAAAATCCGAAACGAATCTGAATAGATACCCGAATGCCCATGCCTAAGTAAGCACCCTTCCTTTATGTGCAATGAGAGTCATTAGCTTAGGCCACTCGTCTTTTCGTTCACGTCTATTCTTTTAGGCCATCTCCAACGTAATGAACTAACGGTATTTTGATTTGATGCAGTCCACTTTTTCATTCCTCAGTATATATTTGGTGTATTACGGTAGGGACTGCAAAAAAAAATATATATTATTATTATTTAGCATTAATGTTATTATATATTAAAATAGCTTATCTGGTTATAATAGATTAAATATGATTTGCATTGTTATTTAATAATCTAATTAGTTTTTGTAACTAAAAAATAATGCAAAACTATTTTGTAATTTGTAATTTTGATAATATGAAATATTAATTAGTAGAAAATATTAAATTAATATGCAAATTGATTAAGAATACATAATAAAGTTCAATTAACCATTGAAAACATATAGTTACAAAATTATAACAAGAGAAACATAAAAACTTAATGCAACAAAATAGTTTTTAAAGACATAATAAAATCTATTGTAAACAGGAAATAATTGATAATTGATATTAGCCTTACGAAAAAATCGTCTTTTTCTGATAAAGGTGATAATTGATATAAAACATGAAATGAATAATAGTGCGACAGTAAAATTTTGCTCAAAGAAATTCAATGATTTATATTGATTCGTCTTTTTTCATAAAGTGATGATTGATATATGACATGAAATAACTACTCAATGCAACGGTTAGATTTTGCTCATAGAAATTCAGTGGCATATACTGATTCGTCTTTTACTCATAAGATGATAACTGATATAAAACATGAAATGCCTAATCAACGCAACTGTTAGATGTTGGTAAAAAAAATCCAACTGCTAAGATCAACTCGTCTGTCTCTGATAAAGTGATAATTGATTAGTTCTATCACCATCATTTCTATATAATGGGTATCATGTTTGGAACTAAAATGAATATCACCATCATCTTCTATTTCTTCTCATAAAAGATGAATTTTAACTACAATGATATAGAAAATCAAGTAGTATCTCAAATTACTACAAACAATAATTTTCTCATCACTCAACACCTACTTAACTCGGATGGTTCTCATGGTGGATCTGTTCCTGGTCATATAGTTATCAATCGTGACCGAGAAAATGCTTCTTGCAATCTTTTCAACGATTATTTTGCAGAAAATCATGTGTTTCCTGAGACGATGTTCCGACGTAGATTTCGGATGAGTCGTCCTTTGTTTTGTATTTATGATGTTATACAAAGACATGAAAATTACTTTGTCCAACGAAGAGATGGAGTGGGTAAACTTGGCTTCTCTGGTTTGCAAAAAATGACTTATGTATTTCGAATGTTGGCGTATGGGTTGCCGGTGGATTCAACCGATGCATATATCAAAATAATAGAGTCTACAGCTCTAGAAAATTTGAAGCGATTTTGTCGTGCTGTTATCGAGGTGTTTGTATGTCGTTATCTTCAATTAGTTTACGCTAATGATGTTACATGGCTACTCCACATTGGTGGATGCCAAACATTTCCAGATATGTTAGGTAGTTTAGATTGTATGCATTGGAAATGGAAAAAGTACCCAACAGCTTGAAGTGGACAATATGTTGGTCATAGTGGATCTCCTACTACTATTTTAGAGGTTGTAGCTGATTATGATCTTTGGATTTGGTATGCATATTCTGGTCTACCAAGATCTAATAATGATATTAATGTGCTAGAAGCATCTCATGTTTTTGCTAAGCTAGCTAAGTTACTGCTCCACCCGCTTGTTATGTTATTAATGAAAAAAATTATAATATGGGTTACTATCTAGGTGATGGTATATATCAAAAATGGTCCACTCTTGTTCAAATAATTCACGATCCACGTGGTCCCAAAACAATTAATTGCAATGAAACAAGAAACTAGTAGAAAAGATGTGGAACTTGCATTCAGAGTATTGCAGTCAAGACTTGCAATTATGGCGGGACCATCACACTTATGGAATAAGAAAATATTTCATGATAAAATGACAGTTTGTATCATAATGCATAATATGATCATAGAAGTTAAACATGATGTTAATGCAACAATTGAAGAACGAACTGAAATTCCAAGTGCAGAAGTGGAGATGATGGGTGATAATGATGCTCGATTTCAAGAATTTTTAGCTCGACACAGAAAAATTAAAGATCGAGAAGTTCATATTGAACTTCGAAATGTATTAATTGAACATTTAAGGATGGAATATATACGATATTTTTTTATTTATCTATTGGAGATGTCCATATAATTTGCTTCCTCAATCATTCTTTCGGGTCTAAGCGATGTGGGACTGATAATTAACACATCTCACTTCGAGATGTCAATTAGGATTAGCCCGCGGGTTTTTAGTCCTAACCGCTGGGGACTTTGGCGGACTCGCCCGTGATAGAATGTGATCGTGAAAATTAAAACCCTGGCGCGAACCGTTTATGTTCTCGGATATGCAGTTCAGCCCACGGTCTTATATTTAATCTGTCGAAAACATATAAAAATTAATCAATAATTTCATATAACTGAAAATTAAACAAATAAAAAATGAACACACAATCACAGTTTAAAAATCTAGATATATATGTACAATTATCAATGGAGAAGCATGTTTATGTGTGAATACTGTTTTTGAAAAATAATTAGGATAACCATATAAACTTGTCAAAAAAGAAAAAATAAATAACTATATACTTACATATAAGAGCAACATATAAGAATATTATTGATACTCGAAGAAGATGAGTCATTAGAAAGAAGAAAATTTTGAAAATCTGCACCAACATTAAAGAAAATGAAATTATGATGGAGTCATAGAGACAAAACTTAACATAAAAATAGATGAAATTAAAAAAAATACAAAAAGTATAAAATCAAGGCTTAAGTTATAAATCTAAAAGAAGTAGGACTTTTCCAAATGATTTAGATTAAATATTTTATTTTTATAAGCCCGTAGTAAAACCCGCAAACCGCAACGATCAGTTGCCAAAAATCGTAAACCGCGGCGGGCTTAGCCCGCAAGATTGCGAACAAAAAAAAAACCTTAAACCGTTTTATTATAAGGTGGATTAAGTTACAGCCCGCGATCTTAAGCCTTAAATGACAGTTCTAATCTCACTCACACCTTTCTGTTTGAAGCTCATAATCCAACAACATGCTGCTCTCTTACAACGGCATGAGTGTTTGTATTATACACATGGGCCAGACGCTCTCTAGGCCCAGTTAAGTGCTTGAAACGACTGTCAAATGTTCTCTACTGTAAATAGATATCTTGAATCTTACATTTTAATTCATCGATAAAATATAATTTCGTACTAAATCTCCAACGAGTGACACAGTCACACAGATAATGAATAATCTGAATTTGGGATAGGACATATAATCAGGACTTTAGGAGATCCGAGGAATGTAATGTTGGAAGCGGCCGAGACACATCATGTATATGTTCTGGATCTTGGAAGCCATCGTTATGGAGTTCTCAAGAGAGTGTTTTTGGGGATTGTGAATGACTAAGGCTAAACATTGATGAAAGTAGCTCATCACGCACATTGTCGTGTTATGATTGTCATTCGTTTTAAGAAGCCTAAGGCCAAACATACCAATAAAACACTGATGACAGGAACAAGACGTTTTTTTTTTTTTTTTAATGTAATATGTAACAATTCTGTTATCTTAAATAAGACCCCCATCCATCACAACTTTGTCTACTCTTCTTCCCCAACATAGTTCGATTCTTCACTAAATTAAATGGTTCTATTTTTTTTTTGGTCTTATTCTCATTTCTTTCTTTTACACCACAACTATTGCACAAAAATCGAGATCTTGAAATGCTTAAATGGTACTACTTGAGTACTTTCATCAGTGTTTATTGGTATGGTTCATTTATCATGGTATTATACACAAGAATTTAAGTATAAAAGTAAAGGCGAAAACAGAATATAGTTATAATTGTAGGAAATTTTTAGAAGACTTTTGAAACATATATTATTAAAAAAAAATATCATCTATATATTAGAATTAAATTGATTAGTTAAATAACACTAAGAATTAATTATAACAGTAAATGGAAGATTTTTTGTTTTCTTTTAAGAAAAAACTTAAAACAATGAATATTTTTTCCAGTTTCTTTTTCAACATCGGTTAAATGGAAAAAAATGAGTTCACAAATTCTCCTATATATAGTTATGCTTCTACGTAAAATATGTTAAACTAACATAGATTACAAACAATTTTATGAATACCCAAAATTAAATTATCTTACCGGATAAAATAAAATTTTTAATAAATATATGTGTACTCGCATAATTTAAGTTATCTGAGAAAAACGATTCGACGGAAAATTATAAAGCATTAAAATTTCTTTATTTAACCTGTATTAATATCTTGTTGGTCAAATCCATTATAATTCAATTTACAAAGTCAAAAACTAAATCATCTTTTATCTCGCGGACAAAACACTTCACAGTCATGAAATATATGTAGCATATCATATAAAACATTTACGATTATCTCAAATAGATTTATCATAGCTAGTATGACTTGCAATTAAATAATTTAATTAAAAACGTAATGTTGTCGCTGTCCAGAAACAATTGATTCAGCCTCCATTATTATATCTGTTATCGTCTTGTTACACGTTTTATCTTAGCAAGTTTCACGTCTTTGTATATAAACGAAATTTATACCCCAAAGAATACATATAAGGATATATAATTCTGCCATGTGTTGTCTCTATCTTCGTTATTTTGTACCTTATATAGAAATATATCTTAAAGAGATTACACAATGTCCATAACATTAATGTATTTATTTTCTATTTTTGTTATTTTGCACCTTCTATGAAAACATATCTTAAGAAGTTTACACAAGTTCCACAAACACATTAATGTATTTATTTCTATAGACAAAATTCTGCATTTTACATTTAATACCAAATATATAAAAAAAATATCAATTAAAAAATTGTTTAACAAACTTTTTCTTTCATTTGTGTTATGAATTATTTATTTTTTGAAAAGTTTGGCTTTTCTGAAATTTAATAAAGCTTTCAAATTGAGAAAATGATTGTATTGATGTAAAAAAATTATTTAATTAAAAGATAAACCAATTAAATAGTCTAAGTTCCAAGGAATTTCATCGTTATAATATTATTTTAGTATATAGAATTAGATGAGTACCCAGTATTACCCACATAGGTTACTTGTTTTCTTAAAAAAAAAATGATTGTAAATTGTTTTGTTTGATTATCTGTATGTAAGAATCTCTCTAATTTTATTTTCTATTACTTTTTGCTACGTTGCACCTAAAAATGCAAAGCAATACCAAGTTTAATTACTAATAAAGATAAATCACTTTTTTCTCAAAAGTATATCCCCATATTATAGTGTAGGTTTATAATGTATTTATGATAAATTATATGGTTTTACAATTCTGTTACTACATTATAGTTGTTCTACAATTGCCAAAATATAAACTTATTAATATTTATTTTAAAGCAAAAAATAAATAAAATATAAGCAAAACAAAAAAAAAATTACAAGTAAAACATAGGTAAATTTTCAATATTTCAATTTTTATTCATCCAATCTCTATGCAATTTTATATATTCTTATGTGGCATTGTTTATTATTTCGTTATGATCATGCTTTAAATTTTTGTATTTTTTAAATTAAAGATAATAAATAGAAAACTGAAGGAGTTAATTGAGTACTTTTAATTTTAGCTTTTAATGCAATTTATTTTTTTGATGATGTGGACACCTTGAAATGAGAAAAAATTCTCCGATTATATATGATTCGCGCCATCTTTTGGGAAACATAATATTGAATTAAATAAAGTTTTTAAAGGTTGTCCCAAAAACAAAACAAAAAAAATCAACCTAGACCTATACATAAATTTATTGGATATTTTAATTAATATAAATCACCATATTGTAGCAAGATTAAGGTCCAATGGGATAATTTTCTTAATTAGAAAACTGGATTGTGAAGATGATCTTCATTCCATCTCCACACCCTTTTGTTCTCATAAGTTCTGAAAAAGTTGTTGGAGAGAGTATCTTTAGAAAAATTTATACTCTCTTGAGAGAAACCTAATTGTAATCTCATATTCTGATAAAGATTGTGGAGCTGCGATTAGATCAAAAATGATTGAGAAACTAGGCGTAGGTAAACAAGAGATGTCCGAGAGTTATATTATGATATCTTACCATGAGATCAAACAGTTTTTTTGCACAGGACTCCAATTAGACCATTGACCAGGTTTGAGTTTTGTAACACCCCGAAATTTGAAAATTTGGTGGTTTATGAGGAGAGATTAAAAGAATTGATTTGACCACTTATGTCACCAAAGTACACTTATCTTTTCGGTGAACCATCCCGAGAAAACTCCAGAGTGAAGCGTGCTTGAACTAGAACAATTTAAGAATGGGTGACCTATCCGGATGTGATTTCTGATACCGTGTGAGTGAGGACAAAACACGAGAAAATATCACGTTGATTTGTAGGATCGGTAAACAAATCTTTAAAGCCTCCATAAGTAATGAAACAGTCGTCAGTTGAGTGTGGGTCCCATGGGCGAGAGTAGGTGTGGGACCATGGACGAGGGCGGTTGGTGCGTTACGTTTGGTATCAGAGCCGAACCCAAACAAACGTGGAGTCAAGAGGGCTCACGCTGTCGGGGGTGACGGTCTTGGTGTGCAACGAGGACGTTGCGACCTGTTAGTGGAGGTGATTGTAACACCCCGGAATCAGGAAATTTGGTAGTGCATGAGAAGAGCTTAAAAAATTGATTTGGCTACCTATATCACTAAAGTGCACTTATCTTTTCGGTTAACCATCTCGAGAGAACTCTAGAGTTAAGCGTGCTTGAGCTGGAGTAATTTAACCATGGGTAACCTATCGGAAAGTGATTTCTGGTATCGTGTGAGTGAGGACAAAACACGGAAAAATATCACATGGTGATTTGTAGGGTTGGTAAACAAGTCTTTTAAGCCTCTAGTAGTAACGAATCGGCCGTCGGATGAGCGTGGGGCCTATGGACGAGAGTGAGCATGGGACCATGGACGGCGGCGGTTGGAGCGTGACAAGTTTACTCCAAAGTTTTTCTTTTATGAAATGTTATTCTATTTTTTAATAATCGAAGATTTCGAGCTGAAGGGTAAGCTAATCTTCAAAACTTATGAATCATCATGTTCTTGCCATTATAAATATTTACAATTAAATAACATGATTAAAATCGTATAAATAAGACTCGAGATCATTTCTTTTAATACCATGATAACTTTCTAACCATAAATTGGTTCTTTTTACTTTGTATAGAATCAATGTTACTAAATACCTTTTTTAGCAAAACTCTGTTAATTTCTTTAGGTGAGTGGATGAATACATCAGCTGGACTTGCTTTTGCACCTCATGTGATCAGCATCTGAGGAGGAGAAGTAAACTCTCAAAACTCTTTTCAATCTAGTATGCAAAAACTAACTTCGTGCCAAATATTTATTTTGTGCTAAAAGTTTAAATTTCATCCCGAAAATCATGATTGAAATTGTAAGAAAAAAAAACTATAAATATGGTCTTACAATACTATGTTACGCATTTAACCACAAAAACACCATAAATTGATTATTTCTACTTTCAACGTTACTAAATCATTTTTAAGCACACAAAAAAAAAATGGGCGCCAAATATTTTTTTTCGTTCCAAAAATTTAATTTCTCCCTGATACATAATTATTAGTAAATGATATTGTTCATATTGTTTTTAGTTTTTACTTATCTAAAAACCTAAATTAAGATATTGTTTTGTCAACTCAAAATGTTGTTATTAAGTATGACTTTAATGCATATTGTAGTTATCTTACAAATACTCCGTATATTGTTAACAATATCGTATGACTTTGATCAATAATTCTGTTATCAAAATTCAATTTTTTTCTTTTCGGAAACGATATTTGTAATGGTGTGTAAGTATCTCTTGAATGATGTAATCTTTTCTGAACACCTTGCATACATGAAGATCAAGTACATGTATCCTGAAACACTAAGTTTGGCTTGATTCTTGACAATGTAATTCAAAAACCCAATTCTTTATCACGAATATGTCTACAAGTGAGAGAGAGCACTAATTATTGTTATCTAGTTTAAAATCTCCAGAACCAATAATATCTTTTACCCAAAAAAAAAAAAAAAAAAACTAAGAGGCTATAGCAGATTATCTGGTGTAAATAGTATAACCTGTATAACTAGTATAACTGGAATAAGTGGTATAACTGGTGTAGTAGTATAACTCGTATAATTAGTATAACTGGTATAACTAGTATAACTGGCATAATTCGTATAACTGGTATAACTGGCATAACTGGTATAACTTGTGTAATTGGTATAACTGGTGGAAGTAGTATAACTTGTATAATTGATATAACTAGTATAATTGGTATAACTTGTATAATTGATATAACTGGTATAACTTGTATCATTGGTATAACTGGTATAACTTATATAATTGGTATAATTGGTGGAAGTAGTATAACTGGTATAACGGGTATAACGGATATAACTTGTATAATTGGTATAAATGATATAACTTCTATAATTGGTATAACAGGTGGAATTATTATAACTTGTATAATTAGTATAACTGGTATAATTTATATAATTGGTATAACTGGTGGAAATAGTATAACTGGTATAACTGGTATAACTGGTATAACGGGTATAACTTGTATAATTGGTATAACTGGTATTATTATTACTGTATAACTGGTACAACTGGTATAAATAGTATAATTGAGATTAATACCGAGAATTGATATGACTTGGTATTATTACTTATAACTGGTATAACTGATATAACTCGTATAACTGGTGTAACTGGCATAACTAGTATAACTGGCATAACTGGTATAACTGGTATAACTAGTATAATTAGCATAACTGGTAAAACATGTGCTAATGTAGATTTTTTTTTTTTCAGGTGACAATGAGCAACCGATTCACAAACATATTTTTTGATTATGAAGGATATTATTCAAATAATCAATGGATTCCAAGAGAAGGTAGCTTGTACGGTTTATCGTTCAAGACTATGGAGGAGATAACTTATTCGGTGTTAGTGGATAGGATATGCAAGAAGGTTAAGATGAATGAATCTGCGTTGAAGCTGAAATAGAGTTACATTCCATTGGTAGTGGAACCTCAGACAAAATCATATATTGTTGATGATGAGTATGTTTATGTTTATCTAACCTCTATGGATAAAGAGCAACGCAGAAGTGTTTTGCATGTAGAAGTCAGCACATATTTGAAAATAGTTCCGATGCGCGAGCAACATTCCAGATTAGAGAGAAGAAGTTCAGTTGGTATGAATTATGGTGAGCACATTTCAAGTGATATAGTTAATGTTGGTGCTGTTACCCTCTACGCAAACGAAGAATCAGTAGAACAACCTCATGAGTTGATGGGGAAAGTTTATATTGGAGATGGTGAGAACTAGCCAAACTTTTCACGTAATGATGTGGATAACGATATTGATATTGATGTGGATAATGGTGTTGGTAACAGTGAGGATATGAGTTTGTATACCTCTAGTATTCCTGAATATGTTGAGCTTCCACGTGCTGGAGAAGAATCTCAGTGTGTAGATGCATGGGAAGATGGTATTGGTATAGAACTAGGACAAGAATTTGAAAGTAAGCGGGCAATATAAGATTTAGTTGATAGAGCCGCACATCAAAACTGTTTTGGGATCAATATAGCTAACTCGGATACAAATCGATATGTGGTAAAATGCCGTAAAGCAAAAAAAAAAGTTGTAATTGGTGTTTGCGTGTTGCGAAGCTTAAGAATTCAACTTGTTTTTCGGTTAGAGTATACACCAAGATGCATACATGCTCTCGGGCTAGTTCTAGTACAAGTTACAAAAAGAAAAACACACCACGATTAGTTGCAGCTCTTTTGCATGAAGATTATCCAGGTAAATTCGAGACTCCAACTCCTAAAAGTATTGTCAGTTTAGTTCAACGAATATATGGTGTGGAACCATCATACTCTACCGCATTAAGAGGGAAAAAACTAGCTGTTATGGATGTGCGGAGTGGTCCAGAAGATAGTTTTAGGATGTTGTATGCTTATTTGTACATGTTAGAGAAGGTGAATCTTGGTACAAAAACAAGTGTGGTATTAGAAGAAACAAAACGATTCAAGTACCTATTTGTAGCTTTAGGAGCTTCCATTGAAGGGTTTGAAACCATGCGGAAAGTGATCATTGTGGATGCAACTTTTCTTAAGACTGTACATGGTGGTATGCTTGTTTTTACCACAGCTCAGGATCCGAGTCATCATCATTATCCCATTGCATTTGCTGTGTTTGATGGTGAAAAAGATGCTAGTTGGATGTGGTTTTTCAATACTTTGAAAACCATTATACCGGATAAATCTGAATTGGTTTTTGTATCTGAGAGGAATCAATGCCTCATCAACGTTGTAGGTGAGGTGTATCTGAATGCTCAACATGGTTATTGCATCTATCATTTGTCTCAGAATGTGAGAAACAAAATTTCACATGTCAAGAAAGATGTAGTGGCAGTAAAATTCATCGAAATTGCTAAGATTTATTCAGAGGTTGAGTTCCAACATCAATATGCTGATTTTAGGAGAAGGTATCCTTCTGTAGCCGTGTACCTTGATAGTAATAAGGTAAAAGTGGAAAAATGGGCAAGATGTTATTTTGCCGGAGCAAGATATAACATAGACACCTCCAATTGTGCTGTGTCTATGAATTCTACTTTTAATAACGCAAGGCAATACTCGTTACTACCTATGATTGATGCGATTGTTGAAAAATTGGCTAGGTGATTTAACAAATATAGGAAAGAGTCTGTTGCTGGATCTGACGCACAAAAATTGGTCCCTTTTGTGGAGAACGTATTGCATGATAGATGTGTGGATGCATCGAAACTACCGGTGACAAAGCTAAACACATTTCATTTTGAATATTGTGTCAGTGGAGAAGGTGGGAAGAATTATGAGGTGGACTTGAGAAAGAGAACTTGCAGTTGCAAGTGTTTTGATATAGACAAGTACCCTTGTGTCCATGCAATAGCCGCTGCCATAAAATGCTTGAAGGAGGAAATTAGACCAACGAATTTACGTGATTTATCAGATTTGTGCTCAAGATATTACTTGGTTGAGCAATGGGCTTTAGCATATTACAGGACGATTTATCCGGTGCCGCATATGTCTGAGTGGATTATTCCGGATCACATCCAAGGATTGTATGCATTACCTCCGCATTACACCAAAAAAAAAGGGAAGAGTTCAAAAAACAAGATATCCATCAGTTGGAGAACGTCGCCGTAAGCATAAGTTCGTGCAAGGCAGAAATTTGGCTTCATGGTTTGAGAGTGCGAGTGGTGCTACAAGCGAGTAAGAGTGGTTCTAGTAGCAAAAAATAACTTGTATTTTTACTACATATTTCTACGTTTTTATATAACTTGTTCATGTAGCAAAAAATAACTTGTATTTTTATCATGTAGCAAAAAATAAGTGGTTTTAGTAGCAAAAAATAACTTGTAGTTTTATATTTTATTATCTGGTTTATCCAACTAATAATCTTGATGTCCAACAATTAATCTTGATATACACAATTAATTAAAAAAAATTAAATTTTGAGATACAAAATTCTTTACAAATATGAGATTATATTATATTAGAGTAAAAAAATTATATTAGAGTTACAAAATTACAAATTGATCTCTAACATAGTCAAGATTATACATGTAATATCATATACTTTTATGATGACTTTGGTAATTTTGACCACTAACATTGCAAAAGCCACAAAAATAATGTTTTCACAAATATTATTCTGGGTAAACGTATAGAATGTATCTCAAATACATCAACTCATGAGTATAACTAGAAATTTTGAGTTTAATGCAAGGTATAACTAATTGCAAAGAAAAATCGCAAAAGTACAACTGTGTGTATGAGCGTACAACTAGAAAACTAGGTATAACTGTGTCCAAGATAACGGCGCCACGTGTCATTCTGGTCAATTTGGCGGCGCTAACATTTGACTATGTCAATTTGGGTACAACTAAGTATAACTTGGTACGACTGCTAAAAAAACAACACGATCAAGTTATACCAAGTTATACAACTCGATCAAGTTATACCAAGTTAAACAACACGATCAAGTTATACCAAGTTATACAACACGATCAAGTTATACCAAGTTATACAACACGATCAAGTTATACCGAGTTATACAACACGATCAAGTTATACCAAGTTAAACAAAACGATCAAGTTATACCAAGTCTTGTGCACACAATCCAAAACAACACAAAGAGTTCACATAAATCGACTCATCAACTATTTAAACCTTCTCCTTATTCTTTTGCCTCGTAACAACAGGGCTTCGAACCGCCACCTTCTTCTTTTGCTTCGTCATAACAAGTTCTCCTTCTAATTCTTTTGCTCTTCCCTTTCTCTCATAAGTCTTCAGCATTTTACCTCCATCTTCACCAGCCTCTTCTATTTCATTCTCCTTCTCACCAGCCTCCTCCATCTCTTTCTCACCAGCCTCTTCCATTTCATTCTCCTTCTCACTAGCCTCCTCCATCTCCTTCTCACCAGCCTCTTCCATTTCATTCTCCTTCTCACTAGCCTCCTCCATCTCCTCCATCTCCTTCTCTTTCTCACCAGCCTCCTCCATCTCCTTCCCCGTCTCACCCACTTCCTCCGTCTCATTTTGTTCATCATTTCAAACCCTTCATTTTGGATTTGGAACCATGATACTCTGAATATTCTGTGAATATAAAGAAATACAATTTTTCAACAATTCTGATGACACATAATGAATATGATAAATAATTTATACTAATGATGATTTATAACCTTATTTTCTCCAAGTGTCTCATACACTTCTGAGAGAGGAATGCCTTTCATGGTACTTGCTCTAAACTTCATCTTGCACATCCGAGGGCACTCGGGATCTGCATCTCTAACAGGTTCTCGATATTTGTTCATTAGAATAGGAATTGTCTTGAACGCTAGAAGCTACACATAACATAAGATAAAACATATGTTAGTTGCACCAAGTTTTTAAACCTAATTGTACCAAGTTTTTCCATTGTACCAGTTTAACTAAGATAAAAACTAAGATAGGAAAGCTTACCTCCAAGGGCATAACAAAACTAGTAAATATCGTTGATGGGCCCACAACTCCTCCAAAATGGTCCATCAGATGAAATACGTCTTTCATGTTCTCGTCAAATGCGAACCGCCCCCACGGGAATGTCTTACACAATTCGAGATCATCCACGGCTCTAGGAAAGAACTGCTCCACAGATGGTGCATTTTTCCCGGTCTTTCTCTTTCCAATGATGATGTTTGATAGGAAGTAAAGGACTACCATCTTCAAACGATCTGTAGAAAAAGATTTTTTCGTCATGGACATAAGCTTTTCCTTCACATCTGCATATGTCACAACTGACCTAGCCTTAAAATATTTCGTAACAAAGCTCATACTGCCCAATCTTTCAAAGTTATTAAGATACTGTTTAGGATACTGCTGACAGTCTAATCCAAAAATTAGCCCAAATTCTCTGAGAGAATAGCGGATGGGAACGCCATTCACAATGAACCAACATTCCTTCTTCTTTTGTAAACGAGCCGTTCGAAGGAAGAGCATCCACATGCCCATCAATCTATTATTTGATTCAGTTTGCATATGGAAAAAATGTCTAAATTGTGGATGCTCCTTAAACCAAGTCAGCTCATCCTTGTGGAGATGAACCTCAGAAAGCTTAACTACTTGGTGAATATAACACTACGCTGATATCTTATACGGTTTTGTGTACTCGGTCGGACTGAAGTACATTTCAAGAGGTTGTATAACTTCAGTCTCCTCATTAGATTCCTGCAAAATAAAATGTTTCACGAATTAGAAATAAAAAGTTTCAGGAATTATACCAAGTCTTACTAAGTTATAATATTTGTTTGTGGATTTTCTAAGTTACAAAATATGCATAGTTATACCAAGTTTTACTAAGTTGTACAATTTGTTTCAAGAATTTCTAAGTTACAAAATATGCATAGTTATACCAAGTTTTACCTAGTTGTACTTTTAGTTTCATGATTTTCTATGTTATAAAATAAGCATAGTTATATCAAGTTTTGCTAAGTTGTATTTTTTGTTTCAGGACTTTCTAAGTTACAAAATATGCATAGTTATACCAAGTTTTACCTAGTTGTACTTTTTGTTTCATAATTTTCTAAGTTACAAAATATGCTTAGTTATACCAAGTTTTACCTGGTTGTACTTTTTGTTTCAGTAATTTCTAAGTTACAAAATATGCATAGTTATACCAAATTTTACTAAGTTTTATTATTTATTTCAAGAATTTATAAGTTACAAAATATGCATAGTTATACCAACTTTTACTAAGTTGTACTATTTGTTTCAAGAATTTCTAAGTTACAAAATATGCATAGTTATACCAAGTTTTACCTAGTTGTACTTTTTGTTTCATGATTTTCTATGTTATAAAATAAGCGTAGTTATACCAAGTTTTGCTAAGTTGTACTTTTTGTTTCAGGAATTTCTAAGTTACAAAATATATATAGTTATACCAAGTTTTACCTAGTTGTACTTTTTGTTTCATGATTTTCTAAGTTACAAAATATGCTTAGTTATACCAAGTTTTACCTGGTTGTACTTTTTGTTTCAGTAATTTCTAAGTTACAAAAGAAGCGTAGTTATACCAAATTTTGTTAAGTTGTACTTTTTGTTTTAGTAATTTCTAAGTTACAAAATATGCATAGTTATATCAAGTTTTACTAAGTTCTACAAATTACGAAGTTAATAATTTAATATAGTTATATCAAGTCCTACTTGGCTGTACACAGTTTAGATACATACCATTGCATTATACTCGATTTCTTCTGAATATTTTGGTCCCATCTCTTCAGGAAGAGTCTCTTCTTCTAGTGGTACATTTGGGTTCTTACTACGCACCATTATCCTTCCGAGAAATGCTGAGATAAATAGGTAAGAAAACTTAAAAACGATATTCGCATTGGCCACACGAACTAAGACACTTCCAATACAAGAATGCCAGAAACTAAATATAATCGTTCAAAGGAAACTATAAGGCATATACAGAGAATGCAGCTAAAGCAATCTATGAGTCCAAATTGCTAAAACAAGCTCTGGATCAAAAAACCTAACACAGAAAATGTTTCTGAATATTGAATCTTTTCAAAATACATAATCCAGATTCGAAGATCCTAATATTCCCATAAGCATGAAGGTAAATACTAGTTGAGCGCAGAAACTAAACCCGAAACCAACATTGACCACATCGATCCATACAAAATCAACAAGTCATTCTTCGAAATCGATATAGAAGGATTCTGGATGAAAATTCTTCAAAACAAGGATTAAAAAACCCTTAGAATCTCACATCAAGCATTAAAATTCGATACGAGAAAACCAAATTAAAAGTAAAAATCACGATAGTGAAGAGAATCAACACCATAGAAAAATCGATTAGGACTCTCTAAACACAAATACATATTATATACATACCGTTTCTCTGAACACAAGAAGAAAAAGAAGAAGTAAAGAATCAAGACAAACTAAAATTCAACACAACCCAAATCGAGAAGAAGAAGAAGAAGAAGAAGAAAAGGAAGAAGAAGAAGAAAAAGAAGTGAAGAATCAAGACAAATTCAAACTCAGCACAACCCAAATCGAGAAAAAGAAGAAGATGTGAAGAATCCGATTCAAATTACAGAGAGGGAGTGAAATGGCGTTAAATGAAATACATACTTGTCGATGGAGATCGTTGGAGAAGAGAGGAAGAACACGAGAAAGAGTGAAGTGAAGAAGTATTCGATTTTCAAATTGGGTTATCCTTAGTTATACTAATCGCGAGGGAAAAGAATAAGTGAAGAATGATTGGGATCGATTTTGAAATTGGGGATGAGAGGAAACTAAAAAAACCTAAGTCTAAATCGCGATTCTGAGATTTTAGAGATGCAAAATTCGGGTCGGGTATAATGTTATCTAGATTCGGGTATGAAATGATTTGGTTGGGTTATAAATAACTGATATTCATAAGGTTCTATAGTCTTTTACTCAATTTTCTATTTTAAGAAAAAAAGAAAATAAAATACATTTTATAAAAAGAGTAAAATAGCTCACTTTTTCGATTTGGAGAGCATTACAGCATCTTATCCCCGCGCGAACGCAGGCTCCCCTCTGCACAAATAATGATGTAGGCTCTCCCACTTGAGCATCTGCAAGTTTGCAACTATATTCATCTTATGGTTTTCTCTTTTCTTGTTTTTTTTAATGAATATTAAATTATATTCAAACAAAAAAACAACGTTTTTACAATGAATGCAACATGAATCTGAAAAGATTAGAAGGTCGACTTTTTAGTGATAACAAACAGTACCTCGTTAAAACCCAAAGTTGAAAAACCCGATGTGAAAAAACCAACTCCGGGAAAAAGAGTATTGTTTGTTTGTTAAAAGCCGATTTAAAAAGAGAAGACGATAAAAAAGCACCCAGAATAGAGCTGAATGGTCTGATGTGAGAATTGTTTAGATCGAGCCATGCAATGTGAGCCATGTTGAGAAACAATCTTTGAATCGAGTGTCCGTCGCTGGGATTGTAGATAATCGATTTCTTATCCCTTTGTCAATAATCCGGTAAAGCGTTTGGGCCCTCGATGGAAGCTTGCCATGTCGCCTTGCATTCCGTTCACCCCGTATGTGATACACTGCTGATTGAAAAGCATATCGTAGTAGAAAACGGACTGGAAACGCCGAATTCGTGCTGAAAGAGACCGTGAAGCACCTCCACTCCGCAAAAAATTGATTCCCAATCAATTTGTAACTAGCACAGCCCACTCAAAGAACAGATGATTCCGTGATTCCTCAGACATACCACAAAGAAGACATGTTGAGTTATAAGTTGGATTCCATTGCTTAATTTTATCTCCCGTTGTTAAACGGTTAATAAAAGCCATCTAAACTTGAAAAGAGTATTTCGGTATTGAATGTTTAAACCAAACATTAACGTACCAATAAACATGGGGTTTACTAGGTCGGAGTAGTTGAGCTGTCCGCTTGGTGTTGAAATCCTCTCTATAGGAGTCAACTGACCTGCGCCATAGATGGACATCTCTGCCATGAGGTTGTGGAAGAGAAAACAGTTCCTGAATTGCATCTTCGATATTATTCAAAATCGGGGATCTATGGTGTCTTTTTCTTCGAGGTTGAAGATCTGCGATAACCGTATTCTCAGAGATCCCGAAGTCAATAAACCCGCGAGAACCGTAATGTCAATTAGCCGTCCAAGCAGAGACCAAGAATCATACCAAAACGATATTGTATCACCCATTCTCATAGGCACCTTGTGAAAGCTCTTTGCAATTTCTCTGAATTTCAACAATTTACGCATCCATGATCTTTAGTTGTCAAAGATTTTATCGTCCAAATTGTATCTCCTTTAAACATATTTGCTCGCATCCATCGAACCCATAATGATGGTTTATTAGCAATGATTCTCCAAATAAGCTTTAGACATCAAACTGTATTAACCTCGACTAGCGATTTAATACCAAGACCACCTTCATCATAGGGCGTAGTAACATCTTTCCAAGCCAACTTTGCTTTGTTGGTTTTGAGATCAGGGCAGACCACAGAAAGGCAGCACATAAAGCATTGATTTCATCAATACAACCTTTCGGAAGATGATATGCACTCATCCAAAAATTAACAATTCTCATAATAACCGATTTCAATAGAAGCAAGCGGCCTGCATACGAGAGAAATTGAATTGTCGAGCAGCGAAACTTGCTTCGAATGTGTTCAATAAGAACAGCGTAGACATCTTTAGTCATCCTCTTTGTCATGAGAGAAGAGCCCGAGTAACGCACATGAAGATCACCTTGAGAAAAGGTAAATCGAGTGACAAAGTTGGATCGTTTATGAATTTCCTGTCCCCCTAGAAACATTGTTGATTTCTCCATACTTATTGTTAAACCAGATTTCGCAGCGAATGAGTTAAAAATTGAGATTGTTCCTTGAATCGATTGCTCGCTTCCATCTAAAAAACCAATAACCTTCTCTACAGCTCCTTTATCAATTAGGTGAGATAACATATTCATACAGATCACAAAAAAAGTAAATAGATAGAGCACAATCTTGTCGCACCTCTCTCTTACTTCTAAAATAACTAATTAATTCTGCATTTACTTGGACCAAGAAAGAGGCAGTTGTAATGCTGAGACGAATCCAATCAATATATTTTCGTGGGAAATTTAGAGCTTTCAGCGTGTTCAAAAGAAAACCCCATTGGACTGAATCAAAAGCCTTGGCGATATCAATCTTAAGTGCACAACGAGGAGCTAGAGTATTCTTATGGTAGTCTTTTACTAGTTCAGAAGCAAGTAATACATTCTCCATTAATACCCGCTCACTCACAAGTAATACATGCTATTTAATTCTTTCCTGGCCTGAATTGAACGATGGAAATACCGATTATTCCTGTCCCCAACAGAGAGCCAATGGAGTTTCGACTTCTGTTTTAAATACCCTTCCTCAGGAGACTGAAGGCATTCCCATTTTGATAGCGCCAAAGCTTCCAACTCTGAGAAATGTAGCGTCGGATTACTTAGAGTTGCTTGCTGCCGTACACATAACTCCTCAAACGCATCCTTTGTACGCTGAGATAAATTACCCAACACATGTTTTCCTAACCTCCGCAGATGAGGCTTTAAAAATTTGAGCTTCTTCGAGAAACGAAACATGGCTGAAGTTGAGACAAATAAAGGAGTAGTCGGCGTCCAAAAATCCTGAACTGCATCCTGAAACTGCGGTAACGTGGTAAGAATGTTGGAGAACTTGAAAGGTTTGCGAGTTGGCTGAGAGTCTGAAGCTAGACTGAATCTTCCTCGCAAGTGATCTGAACAACCCCCTGACTCAAACACAGAATAAGAATCCGAGAAGGCCAAAGACCAAGCCTCATTAATCAGAAAACGATCCAACTTTTAACAGATAACACCTTCACCTCTCCTGTTTGTCCATGTAAAATGGGGACCCTGCGCACAGAGATCCGAAAGAGAGCAGTTTTGGACCAAATCTTGGAAATCTGTAAGAAGTACAATACATATTTTCTTGTTATACCTCTCTATTATGGTTTGCCTTCACTAAAAAGTACAGTACATATTTTCATGGCATATACTTTAAACCTTCAAATCCCTTGTCACTTCATGCATATTTGGATGTGGATTGGACCGATGAGGTCAACGAAGTACTTCAAAGTCTTCTGTTTGGCAATCAGACTTCTCATCGCACACACTACATATACTTCTTTGTTTAAAACGACAATTTAAGGGTTGACGTACTACTACTACTACACATGCGGTCTTTTTATAATAGAGGAAATTATATAATCTATAACAAAGAAAATAGCATAAGCAATTAATATTAACGAGAAGCGAGTTCACTTGACCGTTTGATCGTTATAATTTTGAATATTTTTTATTAAATTTTTTTTTTCAATTATATTAAAACATATAAAGAATAAATTTCAAAAAACAAAAAAACATAAAAAGAAATATATTTCTAAATTGTTGACGCTATCTTTTATTTAAAAATAAAAAGTGTATATATATTGCTTATCAGAAACAAGATCTTGATCTAATTAACAGAGAGTAGCAGCACCTCTTGTCTTCTTGATCTTGTAAGAAATGGATCCAACTATTTCTCTCCAGATCATGTCTTGTTCAAGATCATGTCAATCTCCAGATTCAAATTATTTTCTTATGTTCCAAATTTGGTGTATAAGTAAATGCTAATTAAATAAGCACACGAGTTTACTCAGAACTTAATTACTTTGGACCCTTTCTGACTATATATGTGGTCCTAATCTTGATTTGTTTATGACATCTCTATATATATATTTATATAATAGGAACTCTTTGATGAATGTTGTTAGTATGAACGGAGGCAATGGAGAACATAGCTATGCTACTAATTCTGGTCATCAGGTTTGTACCTAATCATCTAGCTATGATAAAATGAGAATAGAACTGAATCTACATACACAAAGTTTCTATCTTTATATGAGTGGATCGGCGCATATTTATTATATACTAAAATTTTGCTTTTTTTCGATTTGGGATATTGTTCCCAATATGTTTTTGGTATATTTGGCTTTGCAGAAAACGGTTTTCTCTAAAGCACAAACGATGGTGGTAGAGAATATGAGAGAAACGTTACTAAATTTGGACTTTCCTGAATGCATTAAAGTGGCTGAGTTGGGCTGTTCTTCCGGACAAAACACTTTCTTGGCCATGTCCGAAATCGTCGACACGATCATAGCTTCGTACCAAGAAAAAGATCAAAGCCCACCAGAAATCGATTATTGTCTGAACGATATTCCAATGAATGATTTCAATATGACCTTCAAATGGCCCTCTTCTTTCCAAGAGAAGTTAAAGATGGATTATAAGGGAAGGTTCCTTAATCTCAGGAGTCCCTGGTTCGTTTTACTTGAGGCTTTTCCCGAGAAAATCTCTTCATTTTGTTCTTTCAGCTTGTAGTATCCATTGGCTCTCTAAAGTCCCTGAAGGGATTGAGGATAACAAGAAGAACGTGTATATTAGAAGTCCTTGCCCGTTAAATGTGTCCAAGGGTTACTTGGATCAGTTTCAAAAAGACTTTTCATTATTCTTAAAATGCGTTCTGAAGAAGTGATGCCTAACGGACGCATGGTTCTCACATTCAAAGGCAGAAATGCTTCTGGTCCTCTTTATAGAGAGAGTTGTCACTATTGGTCGTTGTTGACTGATTCTCTCCTCGACTTAGCCTCCCAGGTAATTACTAAACTAGTTTTTTTTTTTCCTTCTAAATTCTAACAAAGTTTATATTGTTGAAGTTCTTTCATTATTGTTAAGTAAATAATAATTCTATACTAAATTAAATGTCACATGTTGTTATGGCAGGGGGTTATAAAAGAATCAGAGGTGGATTCATTTAACTTGCCGTTCTATGATGCGGGTGAAGAGGAGGTGAGGGAAGTTGTCCAAAACGAAGGATCATTCGAAATTAACAAAATCGAGACGCATAAACATCTAGTTCCATACAAAGATAGTGGGGAAGATGACGATGAAACATGTCGACTAAAATTTGGGGAAATGATGGCAAACAGGAAAATATCAAACTGTGAACCGATGTTGGTTGCTTACTTTGGAGATGCAATTATCGACCGCCTATTTAAGAAGTACGCACACAATGCAGCCCAATATTACATTGTTTCACGACGCTGTAACAAACAACCTTCAACTTTGTCGTGTCGTTAACTAGAAAGTAAAAGGTTTGGTTGTTTCTTTTCTTCTTTTGAGTCAATAAATGGTTTCGTTTTGCTGCAGGTAATAATGAATAAGGTGATATAGAACCAGTATGGTTGTTTATTCCATTGAAGTCTATGTGTCGTCTCATTATACGGATTTGTCTTACTTCTTTATAGCAATTGTATGTTTATCGTTTTTACTCTTTATAGATTAAAGAACAACTGGCTACTCAGCATTCCTCGAACTTTAAAATTGGCTACGCTTAAGCTAACCCTAAAACAGAGGAAGAAGCAGGAACTAGCAGTGACTCCATGACAAATATGGCCCCAGCTTCCTTTGCTGGGATGATAAATATAAAGTTTTGAAAATATGTGCTCATCTTCCTTACTAATTTCAGAGACAACACTAAGGTTCATCTCATAATATTTTCAAAAGCTAAAGATGTGGTAATGTTTCTTTTCTCGCAATTCGAGAAGTTAGTCGTATATTCGGGCAGGGGATATCTCCATGTCTTGTACCATACCATACCATGTCTTGTCATTCAATCTGCATTATTAATTTCTATTAAATCGGTTTCTCCTAATAATCACTAAACCAGTAGACTTTGATGGATCAAGGTTAACATGAGTTAAGAAAACAATAGATATAAATAGTTCACCTCTTTAAGCTTCTCTGGGTTTGTGAAGTGACGACCAAACGATGTGTAGCGCATACCATGGAGAAAAGGCGAAAGATAAATTTCAAGCTTCCTCTGCAGTTCATCAAAAACATGAATGTTTTATATCGTGCAACCTTTTCCCTTAATGGAAATTCTTTCATGTGTAGGAATCTCCTCACCCAAAAGCTAAGTGATTCTCATAGAATGATATTGCAATCTTCCAGTATAATTTAGGTAATAAAAAGATTACGATAACGAAATATAATTTATAACCTTATGCTTCATGAGTTCGATTAGGATATCTGGACCAAATATAGCTTTTGCATCTCTGTCACGCCTTCTTCAAACATCTTTTAAGGCAGCTCGAGCAGCCTGCAGAACAATTGTTAAGATTCAGGGAGACAACGCTGCTAATCAAATTACATATCTATGTTTCATTAAACAAACCGCAATCGCAGTGGCATACATTGACATGAGTCTGAACCAATCCTGTTGTGATGTTTTACTGAAATCATTTCCTGAGTGGTAGGATTTTATATGGGTTGGCTTACGAGACTTAACGAACTCATCAAAGTTAAACGAGGATTCCACTTCGTCGATTATATCCATCATCCTGTCTTACCCAAAAAATAAAATGATTAGTTGAAACTATTAATAATGTAACAATTTCTTAAATAGTGGCCAAAAAGAACTGCACCTCTGTTCCACATCCTTGACACTAATATCTTTATTTGGTTTCTTATAAGGGTCACTAATACCAAGACGAGTAAACAGACCCCCATGATGCTTCAGATCCGTCTCCCTACTCGGAACATCCTCTTTGAACCGTGCTAGCCCGTAACTTCGTGTTCTTCTTTGTCCAGATATATCAGGAAAAATTAAGTGGTCTCTAGCTGGAGTAAGAATATGACCTTCTATCTCATGGGCCCTGTTCAAAAGTTTATGAAAGGCCATACATTATGCAGATCATAACAGAAAAAAGACTACTTTTAAATGCACTCAAAACCGATCAGAACATTCAAAAACTTACAAACACTATATAAGAATGCGGTTGTAGGGAAGCAGTCTTTCCCAAGCTCTTTGCAATGTGTCATCGTCAAAGTTGAGTTCAGAAGTAATCTCTCTGAATACAAAAAGAAGAAAACAAAGATCTGAAGTTAATACATATGGTCATTAGGAGCTTGAGGAAAAGGTAAAATGAAAAACAGTTTACCTTGGTAAACATTTTCTGTGATAAGCTGTTGGGCAACGTCTGCATACAGCAAAATGCAACGCATAATGATTCTTGTCTTCACTTATGTTACAGACTTTACATATGTGTAGAGGACAGGCAAAGTAGTCTCTAGCAGCAATCTTGGCTTGAAGTTCTTCTGATTTGATTTGATCATCAGCACAGAGAAGTCTTGCAACACATTTAGGATGGTAGAAATGACCACAATTTGACACAGAACAAGGGAAGACCTTCAAAGCAGTAAACAGTTGGATGGATTTCAAATACTCAATACAGCTAAATTCGCCAAGTATCCACATGACATGTGATATTGTGCAATTATATGATACCTGTTGCGAGGAATTTTCATCAGAGGATCCCAATTCGCCACAAGCATAGCATTGGTGCTGTTTGTAGAGACAGTTGTTACACAAATAGGTCCCAAGTGCCTACATATGTAGCAAACCAACTTCAGCATGGAGCCACACCATAATAGCATATTAAACAGAAACTCGAAAGCCAATTCACAGTACATGAATTTGAGTCTTATCAGTGAATCCTAGTGATTCGCACTCTGTCTCAATTCCATCTGCTATGGTTGGATGGAAAGATCTCAAGCAACTTCCTTCACAACTGAGTTCAAAACAAGGAGATTAGATGAAATTGTTGCAGTTTGTAAGGAGCTCTAGTAATAACATCAACTCTTTAGAAACTATGAAGCTATACCACAGAACATAACCACCATTGTCACAAATAAAACAGACAGGATCAAACTGCAGGTTCGTCTCAGAATCATCATCGCTGCGGTTATCCTCATCTATCATATTATCAACAATGAAGTTCTGTTCCATTGGTGTCTGAGCATCTTGTTGATGGTGCGTTGGAAGTTCCTTGGGAGAAAAAAGAATTAAACTCAGTAGAAGGAGAGCAAGAAAGGCGGCAAAGAACAAGGAAACCACTTCTAACTTGGTCTTACCAGTTCTATAGGTATTGTTTGTGAAGTCTTCTCCAGAAAAGTAAGCAAACACTGCAGAATAGGTTATCAAGGAGAAGCAGTAAATATCCGAAAGAAATATACAAATGAAAGTTGCTTTTTCTGATTAATTTGGTTCCTTCGAAACTGATCTGTATTCTGAATTCTTAACTATCTATTCAATTAAAGCAGCCCCTCAAATCTGGAACCAACAAAGTCAAAACCGAAATGGAAGTATCTGTATGCCCTAGGACCAAAGACAATACACACATTTTGATGTGGGTTCAAATTCAGAAATATTACAACAAGACTTAAAGCTAAGGGATCAGACTCATAGTCATATGTTTCGGCTCTTTAGATCATGCTCTCATTAGAACCAAACACACAAGAAAATGTGTAACTACGAAGAAATAAATAAGTCAACCCAATTAAATCCCTTCCAATGAAGATAATAAAGACCAAAGAGAAAACAGACCTTTGATTTTGTTAAATCTTCATCCCTTTTCATAGCTTCACACAGTAAAGAAACATGATCTGATAAATCATCCTCTGAAGGCTGGATCCTGAGTGAATAGCAAACACATGATTCAAAGACAGTATAAAAAGAAAACACATCAAGATAAACTGAATAATCATCTAAGCATACCCATCCACTTTCTGTAAACTATTCCACACATCATCCCTCGATGCATCTGGATTCCTTTTGACAAACTGAAGAAACTGAAGACTGACCAGAGTTGTTTTAATTAAAGTTTCATAACTCTTTCTTGGGCTTTGTAAAGTTATCCAGTGCATCCCATGTAGAAGCACCTCAATCTTTGGATATTCATCAACAGAAAGATCAAAACACCACCCTTCGACAAGCTTACAAAACGACTGGTCTCCACAATCAGTATTTCCACGCAAAAACACAGGCGATCCCGAGCTATCAGCCGAATCTTCGCTGTGCCATTTGAGCGGAACAACACAAAACTTTACAGGTATATTACTCTGATCAACGAAACAGTACTCATCAATAGAATCAGGTAGAATCTCGCCTTCTTCTTCTTCTTCTTCTGACCACTCCATTAGATAGCTGAAGAAGAAAACATCGTGTTTTACAGATTCAGCTCCTTATCACTATACGAACCAATCCACATAACAAAAAAAAAATCTAAATAATCCCAAATCAAGAAACAATACAGCTAATTTCCGCATTTTTCTGGAATAATCAAGAAGATTATACAATGCATAGCACCAATCATATATTAATCCAATCTTTCAAAAAAAATTTCCTGCATTTTCTCGGATACATCCCTGGATTATTTTCAGAGAAATTTCCCAAAAAAAGCAACGAAGACACTAAAAAGAAGGTCATTGACGAAAAACTACATCTCAATCTAGCTACTAAGCTACTTCATCAGGAAAACAACTCATAGAAACCATAAATCTATAAACTCATCTTCCGATTTTCTTCAATTTTCTATTATTTTCTCAACAGATGAACAAATTACAAAAACAAAAAAAAGAACGCACCGTTATCGGAATGTTAAGCCGAAGAGCCGTCTCTTGTCGATTAAACCCTAAAACCCTTTCGTTTGAAGAAGAAGAAGAAGAAAGAGAGAGAGAGAGAGGTGTTTCTCTTTAAGAGGAAGGGAGAAGAAAAGCGTGGGAGTGACTGACGTTGCGAATTCGTACGGATTTATACCGTTTTAGGAAAAATATAAGACCTTTTTTTTTAGTTTTAAAGGGAAAATGACTAAATAATATTAAAAATAATATAGGGGTTAAAAAAAAAAGTGTAGTAAAAGTTAAATAATAAGTAAACTACGATTTGGATCTCTCGCGATGTTGTGGGAGAAAAAATAGTTTAAAAATCGCTAGATAGTTAAAAATTTTAGAAATGTTTTTTTATAAAATAATGTATGTTATGAAATATTTTTAAAGTATAGGATAACAATAAAAATGAAATAGAGTTAAAAAGATATAGATGTCATATAAGAATCTTAAAGAGAAAAAAGAACCCTAGCACCACTGGCGACTTTCTAAGCGACTCCCGATCTCGTTTTGGCCGCCGTCGGTATGGCTGCGGTGAGCAAGGGCTCCCCTCCCGTCCGTCTCCGCTCTCCAGTTGGAACTCTTCCCGCGCCTCCCAATTTTGGCTCCACTGTTCTTTCTCTCCCGATCTTATCAAACGCTGTGTCCCTGCAATCTTCCGACCAAACTTCCTCATCGCAAGTTGGTGCAAAAGCTTCGGATTTGGAGACGACGGATGTTCTTCGGACAACCATTTTGTCAACTCGGTCAGTTTGTCAGGCAGTTTCCGAATCATTGGTGTTTTGTGTACTGGATGTATGTATGAGATCGGACTTGCCGATGCTTGGGCTAGACCGAGTCATTGTGGATCATCGGTGTTTTCGTTGTGTTCGGACGGTTCTATCATCGGTGTTTTGATGTTCTGAATGTTCGGATCGGTTTCTGTATCGTCGGTATTTTTGTGTTCTGAGAGGTTGTCGGATTTTGAAATCGTCGGATTTTTGAGTCGAGCAAGACGAGCGGACAGAACCGCTATCGTCAGCGTTTGGTGCGAGCCGGACGTGCGGATGGATCCGCTATCATCGGTGTTTGGGCCGTCGGCTATGGCTGAGGATCGTGTACCGGTACGTCCGGATGGGAAGTTACGGACGGACAGTACGGACGTGCGGACAGCGTCCGTACGATCGAAAGGACACATCCGGATGGGTCGACCGGATACCGTCCTGATGATGTCCTGCGGCCGTTCTGCGGACGTACAGATACCGTCCTGCGGATGTACGGATACCATCCTGCGGACGTACGGATGTCGTCTTGCGGACGTGCGATACGGACGTGGACTGCATCCTACGGACGGACGGACTGCGTCCGTACGGACGATGGATATAGACGTGAGCCAACTTTCCTTATATGGATTTCTCGTTTATGGCCAGTTCAGAACTCAGTTAAAAGGCGTGTTTTGGAGAATTTGGGCCGAGTGGATTTGCGATTTTTGGAGGCTTTTTGTGGGTAGCCTTAAGGCTTGGCCCGTGAGACCCTTTGACCTAATTTTTCCTATTTAAGCCTCTCTTCTCTCCCTCTGGCCGCGCATCCTTTCACAGCAGCAAAACTCTGCCGAATTTTGAGAAGAAACTCAAGAGAGAATAGCTTTGCCGTGAATCTTCCTTTGTGGCCGGTAAGCGTCCCTTCTTGTTGCGGTTATTGTGGTTGTGTTTCTGGGCTGGTTGTTGATATATCATGGATTTTACCCATTTTTAGCCATGATATAAGTTGTTTTATCGAGTTTTTCTAGTGCTTTTTCTATCATTTTAGGTTCCTTTCAGGTTTTAGCACGTTTGGGACGAAATTGGAGATTTTGGGGACATTAGGAGCCTTTTTGGAGCAAACCGAAGAAAGTACCCGTTTTAAAGGCCTGGTATCGATCGACACTCACCTTGGTATCGATCGACACTCACCTTGGTATCGATCGATACCCACGCACTCGAGACGCAGGAGAGATTTTCAAGGAAGCCCACAAAAGCCCAATCATCCCAATATTTACAGAGGAAGCCCAGCTCGTGTTTTGGGGGGTTTTTAAGCAAGTTTTAGGGTTTAGACCGGGCAGACTTTACTTTTGACTATTATTCTTGAGCCACCATTGAGATTTGAGAACTTTTGTGAGGGAGACGGATCCAAGACTTTGTTCATCATAGAGAAGATTCCGAACCCTAGTTTTTATTCCTTTGTTTAATTCCATGATTTATTCAGTTATGTTATTTGTTTCATCTATCATGTCTGAGTAGTCTCATTTTAGGTTTAGGGTTTTCTCATATGGATTTCTCTGATTTATGATAATTGATTTGTTAGGGTTCAAAATCTGAATAGTTCTTCACCATAGGTTGTTCTCAAAGCTATTTCTAACCTAATCACTTAGAACATAGAACCTAGATTAATCGATTAGGCACGACAGTGCAATTGAGTAATCTGATAAAACCTAGGGTGAACAATTGGATTATCTGCAAAGAGATTTGGTTTAATCGAATTGTGAACATATCAAACTTGAATTGATTGCTGGTTTACTGTGTAGGATTTGCAAAGAGATTTGGAATTATAGATTTTAGACTTAGTTAACTACAGTTGGTTAACTATACTTTCGTGTTTGAGTTCAAGAACGACGCTTAATTGAATTGAACCTTAACTGATTAATTGTTATTTATCACTGATTTCCTGAGAATTTCCCTGAGCCTAGTTTCCTCCCATATAAACCAACCGAAGTTTAATTCAATCATTTGTTTTCTCATCAAATATTGTTTGCTTAGCACAATCTGCATCTTTCATCTATTGCGTGAGTTTTCTTGAGTTCTTGTGTTCGACCCCTGATATACTGCAGCAACTGCTTTAGTACTTTTAGGGTATTAATTTGAGCATATCAAATTTGGCGCCGTTGCCGGGGACTCTAAAAATTCACCCTTGGAGTTTTAGTTATCGATTTTGTCTAAGTTCGTCGTCAGTATCGATCGATACTCCATTGGTATCGATCGACACTGAACGTCTGTTTTTAAATTTTGGTTACTTATCTTCTCGTTTTCTTTTGCTTTTCAGGTGTATGCATCGGCGTACCACCAGGAGAACGAAGAACACACCACTGATTAATCTCTCCAACTCAGAGCTAGCAGAGCTTGAGCGCACGAGTCGAACAAGGAAAAGAACTACAGTTGAGATGGATCTTCCACAAGGTTTGGAGCATAATGAGGAAGGTGGACAACTACCTCCTCCACCACAACCCCAAGCTGTTGCAGAACGGACACTTGGCGATTACAACCGACCGGATCAGTTCTATGCCAATCGTGCAGCGATCCGTATTCCGACTTTCCAGAGAAATGACTTTGAGCTGAAGCCTGCTTACTTCGCTCTTGTTGGACAGCACCCCTTCACCGGTCTCTCTCATGAGCACCCTATGGATCACATCGAGAAATTCGAGGACTTGGTCACCAGCATGAAGTACAATGGAGTGCCACAGGAATATCTCTTTTGTAAGCTCTTCCCATACTCTCTTGGTGGAGAAGCAGCTTACTGGCTGAAGCAGTTGCCTCCCGGATCTCTCGCTACTTGGAATGAGACCAAGAACGCTTTCCTGAACAACTTTTATGACGATGCGAGATCAGAGGAACTCAGGAACAAGATATCTCAATTTTCTCAGGGTCCAACAGAAGCACTCAAGGCTGCTTGGGTGCGATTCCGATCATATCAGAGAGACTGCCCGCATCATGGTTTCACTCAAGTTCAGCTACTCGGGGTCTTTTACAGAGGGATTGATTGGCGATATCAGATGGCACTGGATTCTGCAAGCAACGGGAACTTCAACACTAGAGTTCCAACCGATGCTGTGAAGCTGATTGAGAACTTGGCGTCTAGCAATAGCGCCAAGAACGCTGATTTCAAGCGGAAAAGGCTCGCTGGTGTTGCTGACGGTTCGCAGATTGCTGAGGTTCAGGCGAAGCTGGACACGATGCACAACCTCTTAGTGGGAAAGACGAAGAAAGCTGTACATTTTGCCGAGGAAGTAGAGAACATCGAAGATGAGGCAGAGGATGTCAACTACATTGGTGGTTCTGGTTTTCAGGGTCAGCGATTTGGTTACAACAACAACCGAAGCTTCAACAACAATCAGCAAGGTGGTTACAAATCTGGTGGTAACCAATCTGGTTTTGGTGCCACACAATTCGCCCAAAAACCATTTCAGAGCAATGACTTTACTCGTCAATACGGTAATTCATCTTACCAACCGCATTCTCCGAGGTCTACAGAGAGTAAGACAGAGATCCTTTTGGAACAGATTCTGCAGGGACAACAAAGGATGACTGGAGAGTTTAATGGGAAGCTGGATAACTTGTATATCGACCTGAATGGCAAGATTGAGGCGTTGAATCTGTCGCAGAAGAAGCTCGAAACTCAGATTGCTCAGACCACAGCTGCTGTGAAAAGACAAGAGGGGTTTATACCAGGAAAGACTGAAGATCCAAGAGCCCACATCAATGCCATAAGTCTGAGAAGTGGTAGAGTGGTAGAATCAGGAGTTGGGCAAGCTCCAATAGCTGAAAATTCCGTCGATCTTGCTGGAAACGACGAGTGGGATACTGAAAATCCTAGGGTATCGATCGACACTCCTTCAGTATCGGTCGATACCAAGACGACACCCAAGGAAAACGCTGAACCTGTCAAGGAAAGGGTTTACAAACCGAAGTTGCCCTATCCTATCATTCCTTAGCTGACCAAAAAGAAGTGGGAAGATGCTAGATGCAAGGTTATGTTGGACAAGCTGGTAGTTGAGCTTCCTTTTGTTGATGCTATCAAAACTTCTCCTGCATTCAGAAGATACGTGAAGCGGATGGTATCCAGCAATTTCAGTCTCAGTGAAGGTGTCGCTATGCTTTCAGCCGAGTGCAGTGTTATTCTAACCAACACGATTCCTAAGAAACTTCCAGATCCAGGTAGCTTTGTGTTAGATAGCACTGTTTTCACAGAGCGTTTTGCGCGCTCTCTTTGTGATATTGGATCAAGTGTGAATCTTATGCCGCACTCCGTTGCTAAGAGAATGGGAATGAGTGATTACCAGCCTACACGGATTTCATTGGTCCTTGCTGATCGTTCAGTACGTCTACCAGAGGGGCTTCTCGAAGATGTACCTGTTAAGATTGGAAATTGCTTGATTCCGACTGATTTCATCGTTTTGGAATACGATGCTGAGCCTAACGATCCTCTTATCCTAGGCAGACCATTCCTTGCTACTGCTGGTGCTCTGATTGACTGCAAGAATGGGCAGATTACTCTGAATGTTGGTGATTTGGTAATGTCTTTTAACATGGAAAAAATCATGAAACGACCAACCATCGACGGGCAAACCTTCTGTGTCGATACATTCAGTGACATTGCAGAGGAGTATTTTCTGGGGAAACATCCTGAGGATCCACTAGAGCGAGCACTGGTTCATACTGAAGGGTCAGAGTTGGGTTTTGATGATGATGTTGCTGGTTATGTTAGAATCCTCGACAGTGCAGAGCCAGTATCGATCGATACCACAGGAGCTATCGATCGACACCACGTGTGTGCAATGGAAAGTTTAGGCGAAATTCCTAAACAAGTCAGTGTTTCTGGGGATTGGAGTGAGGAAAAAGCACCAAAGATTGAGCTCAAACCACTTCCAGCCGAGCTACGGTACGTTTTCATTGGCCCTAATTCGACATATCCTGTTATAGTCAATTCTTCTTTGAACAATGCGGAGGTCACTTTACTGCTGAGCAAGCTGCGCAAGTATCGCAAGGCTCTCGGCTATTCTCTTGATGATATTGCAGGTATCTCTCCCGACCTATGCATGCACAGGATCTACCTGGAAGATGAGTCGAAGTCATCAATTGAGTGTCAGAGAAGATTGAATCCGAACTTGAAGGAGGTTGTCAGGAAAGAGGTGATGAAACTGCTAGAAGCTGGGATCATTTATGCAATCTCAGATAGTTCTTGGGTCAGTCCTGTTCATGTTGTGCCTAAGAAAGGCGGCATCACAGTGGTGAAGAATGAAAAGAACGAGTTGATCCCGACAAGGACTATCACTGGTCACAGGATGTGTATTGACTACAGAAAGTTGAACGCTGCTACACGGAAGGATCATTTTCCTTTGCCTTTTATTGACCAGATGTTGGAGCGCTTGGCTAATCACCCATACTACTGCTTTCTTGATGGGTATTCAGGCTTTTTCCAGATTTCCATTCACCCAGAGGATCAAGGGAAGATGACTTTTACATGTCCCTATGGCACTTTTGCATACCGCAAAATGCCGTTTGGACTGTGTAACGCTCCTGCTACTTTTCAGAGATGCATGATTTCAATCTTCACTGATATGATCGAGGAGTTTATGGAGATATTCATGGATGATTTCTCTGTTTATGGGTCTTCGTTTAAGGATTGTCTGGATAATTTGTGCAAGGTTCCGCAGCGATGTGAAGAGAAGCATCTGGTTCTGAATTGGGAAAAGTGTCACTTCATGGTACAAGCTGGGATTGTTTTGGGGCACAAGGTTTCAGAGAAGGGGATTGAAGTTGATCAGGCCAAGGTTCAGGTCATCTCGAGTTTGCAACCCCCACGGTCAGTTTCAGAGATCCGAAGTTTCCTGGGTCATGCTGGTTTCTATAGGAGATTTATGAAGGATTTCTCAAAAATTGCTCGACCTCTCACTACCTTGTTGTGTAAGGAAGTGCAATTTGACTTCACTCCCGCTTGTTATGCTGCTTTCAAGGCCATCAAGGCTGCGCTAGTGAGTGCACCTATTGTTCAACCTCCGGATTGGAATCTGCCTTTTGAGGTCATGTGCGATGCGAGCGATTTTGCTGTAGGTGCTGGGTCAGAGGAAGGAAAAGAGGCTGCATGTCATTTACTATGCCAGCCGTACATTGGATGATGCACAACGCAACTACAGTACTACCGAGAAAGAGCTCCTAGCAGTTGTGTTCGCTTTTGAGAAATTCAGATCTTATTTGGTTGGAAGCAAAGTAGTCGTGCACACTGATCATGCTGCTCTTAGATACTTGTTTCAGAACAAAGACCTCAAGCCTCGTCTGTGTCGTTGGGTGCTTTTGCTTCAGGGCTTCGATATCGAAATTAAGGACAAGAAAGGGATAGAGAATGGAGTTGCAGATCACTTGTCGCGAATGAAGATAGATGGGGACGTGCCTATTGATGATTACTTACCAGAAGAGAGCATCTATTTCATTACTACAGAGGACCGGGCTGAATTTTCGAAAAATTTCGAATTCTCTGACGATCTGAGAATCAGTATCGATCGATACCACCTGGGTATCGATCGACACCCTTCGGCGGATCACACAATTTTGTCGACAGATGGCATCAGTTCTTATGCTGCCTATTCAGCTGCTGTGACAACCGTTTCCAGACCTTGGTATGCTGACATCGCCAACTTTTTAGCAACAGAAACTGAGCCGAATCACACGACACCTTATGAGAGGAAAAAGTTTCTGCGAGAGGTACGGCGTTTCTTCTGGGATGAACCTTATCGTATAAGCATTGCTCGATGGTCTTTACGAGAAGATGTTTGGCTGAGTCCGAGGTTCCAGACGTTCTTTTCCACTGCCATGGTTCTGAATATGCTGGGCATTTCGCAACTTTCAAGACAGTTTCTAAGGTTACGCAAGCCGGTTTACGGTGGCCGACTATGTTCAGAGATGCTAATGCTTTTGTTGCTCAGTGCGATACTTGTCAGCGGAGAGGGAAGATCAGTAAGCGACATGAGATGCCACAAAACTTCATCCTTGAGGTTGAAGTTTTTGATTGCTGGGGCATTGACTTCATGGGACCTTTTCCCTCGTCGCACAAGAACAGATACATTTTGGTTGCTGTTGACTATGTCTCCAAGTGGGTGGAAGCGATTGCTAGTCCAACCAATGATCATACGGTGGTTCTTAAGCTGTTTAAGACCATCATCTTCCCGCGGTTTGGGATCCCGCGAATCGTCATCAGTGATGGTGGCAGTCACTTCATCAACAAGGTTTTCGAGCGGTTGTTGAGGAAGTACGGGGTTAATCATCGTGTCGCTACACCGTATCATCCTCAGACAAGTGGACAAGTTGAGGTTTCAAACAGGCAGATCAAGGAGATTCTTGAGAAGACTGTGGGTACTTCGCGGAAGGACTGGTCTACTAAACTGAATGATGCCCTCTGGGCATACAGAACTGCTTTCAAAATACCGCTGGGGACTACGCCATTTCCCCTGCTGTATGGAAAAGCATGTCATCTTCCTGTTGAACTTGAGCATAAGGGAATCTGGGCGACAAGGCTACTCAACTACGACATCAAACCTGCTGCTGAGCGAAGGTTGATTCAGTTGAATGAGCTTGATAAGATCAGATATCACGCCTATGAGAACTCGAAGTTGTACAAAGAACGAACCAAGGTCCATCATGATAAGAAGATCCTTACTCGATTCGAGCCAAACGACCAGGTCCTTCTTTATAACTCTCGTTTACACTTATTTCCTGGAAAACTTCGTTCTCGTTGGTCAGGTCCTTTCACTGTCAAGGAAGTGCGACCACATGGTGCCATAGTGCTGCTTAATTCGTCAGGTGACGAATTCACTGTGAATGGGCAAAGGGTTAAACATTATTGGGCGAAAGCCGAAATTCCAGCAGGACAGATCGTGCCTCTGGCTAATCCACCCATCGCCTAACCGTCATTAAAGTCAGGCTCGTGACATTAAACAAGCGCTCAGTGGGAGGCAACCCACTGGCGATTCTGTACATACTAGTTTTGGTTTTTGTTTTTTTGCTAATTTTCGTTTTTAGTTTTCTTAGTAACAGATTCGGAGATTGAGTGTCAGTGTCGATCGATACCATTTGGGTATCGATCGATACCCGTCCGCCAGGTAAGTGCGTATATAAACCCCTAGGGCTGAAATCGCACAACACACTTTGCCTCATCGCTCGACACAAACACAAAAATCACCTCTTTTTCATTTTCTCACGGTTTTGAGTGATTCTTTCGCCTTTTCCACTTGATTTTTCGCCTGCATTAACAATATCTATCCCGTTCAATCGATTACACAAGGTAACATCTCGATTTTGCAATTTTTCATCCCATGGAATCAATTTTTAGGTTTGAGATTTTGGCCTCTTAAACTTGTTTTTATGGTTGAATATTGGATAATCGGGTTGATATAGACCTAGTCGAACCTTGCCTTGCATGTATTTGTCATTAGTTACAACTTGTGTATCGATCGATTCGGATTGTTCTTCGCGAAAACTGTCGATGGTATCGATCGATACTCATATGGTATCGATCGTTACTCTGTACCTGAAGTGTTGGTGTCGATCGATACCACCAGAGTGTCGATCGACACCCGTACTTAGACTTGGCGAATTTGGTGATTTTTGACTCTCTGTTTGTGTTTTTGTGTTGTTTATGCAGATGCCTCCAAGAAAGAAGTCGCGCAACGACGAAGGGACGAGCTCTACTCCTCACCAATTCAGATTGCTGGATGCCGTTGAGATTTTCGACGGATATGATTGGCGTAGAGGGAAGGTTACAGCGATAATAAATGACGGAAGATATCAGGTGGCTTATGATGAGTCTACTGAGAGATTCTGCGTCACAAGGGACCGGATTCGAGCAGCTACAGCCGAACCATCCGCATCTAGCTCACCTCGAGCCAGACCTTCAGCTGGCCGGCCTCGCGAGCCATCTGCGTCTCAACCGCCTCGTGCATCATCTTCAGGACGCCCCTCTTCCTCTTCCAGACCTACCACCGCTACATCTAGGCCACCTTGGCCTAGAAGAGACGAAAGAGCCAAGATTCGCCTCTCACAGTCGTTCGAGGGAGAGTACAAGGCAATTACTGAGAGCGCCGCCTGCACGCAGCGTCCCATTTCTGACACTTGGGATGATTATGACTCCATCTTCTACAATGCATGGCTAGACGTTGAGATCAAGTCGACCAGATTTGCAGACCCTCTTACTATGCGTCATCTGGGATTTGATGTGGAGTTACAGAGACTCCTGGAGAAGATTGGTCTGGGTACTATGTCTACTAGGTGGTATCCTCTTTACCCAGATCTCGTCCGCCAGTTTCTTGCCTCCGTCCGTGTTACTGCACAGCAGGGGGTGCTTACTTTTATGATCCGCGGAGTGAGATACCGTCTTCCCTTCCAGGATCTCTGCAGCATCTACGGTTTCCGTAGAGATTACTCTCGCTGCGAGCTGCCCACCAAGTTCCTGGACGTCCAAAACTTCTGGCGGCATTTCAGACACGGGCAATATCACAGCAAGACGACGACGCAGATGGATATCCGCCACCCAGTCTTGCGATGCCTAGCTCGGATTCTGAGCAACACTCTGATGTGCAAGATGGAGCCCAACAAGATGCGGGTATCTGAGCTGATTGTGATGTCTATGGCCATTGGAGACATTATTGATGATGAGGCGTATGAATGGCCTGAGCTGGATCTTGCAGTTAACTTGGGTGCAGTATTCGCACATCACCTGGAGTCACTGAAGGTGAAACCTTTCACCTCGCGCGGCAAGAGTGGCAAGACTTCAGGGCGCGCCAAGTCAGAGTCTGTGGGTAGCCTTCTCACTCCCATCTTTTTGCATTTCGGGATTGACGTTTCGAGCTGTTCGATCGTCTCTACTCGAGCTGTGATGGATGAGCCGCATTTAGAGCATCTGCGCTGGCTTTAGCCAGGATGACGTTGGGTTTTCAGCACCTCTCAGGGGGACTTTCTCGTCCAGCTGCCCAACACGGATTTGACGGACATAGATTCAGATGCGTCCAAGCTGCTGTTCACTCCTTCTCAGGCAGACATGGTCCGCGCGCCAGTCACTCGACGCCGCGGTATGCCCTCCGGATCTCACACTGCTGCTGCTGACGAAGCCACGCCTACGCCTGCCTCTCCTGCACTTTCGCCTGCTCCTGTACCAGCCCCTACATTTCCTGCTGCTTCATCGATGGACCTGGACCCTTTTCAGCAGTACGTTGTTCAGAGTCTTCAGGCGATTTGGAGCACCATTTCTCGTTGCAGCTGCATGACTCCATCGATTTCTCGCTCGCGCCGCACTACACCTGCTGCCGGACCATCACGCACAGCTGGTGGTGATGACACCGACTATGACTCCGAGTATTCGGAGGATTAGTCATCTCTCTCTCTCTGTTTTTTTTTATGTTTTCTCTTTTTCATTTTTTTTCCTTTGCTTTGTTTTGAACTAATATCAGTTTCTCTTATGTATGGACGCAAATGGTTTAACGTTTATGATCTTTTGTTATCTCTAACTCGTGTCTGAATGTATCTCAGTTTCTAACTCGGATCATCTAACACAGTCCGATCATTCACGCAGAAAGAGGTTTTTCTTCACGGTTTCCGCCTGGTATCGATCGATACCCCCATGGTGTCGATCGATGCCACTCGCCTGTGGTAACACCTCTCGTTCTTCATCCTACCATTTTTCTCCATTTATTTTTCTTTCACTTTCTCTAGGCCTGATAAACACTGGGGACAGTGTTGTTTAAGTCTGGGGGAGATAGTTACTGACATTGTGTTTTGTTTTGTTATTCAGTTATAAAAAAAAAAAAAAAAAAAAAAGAAAAAAAAACAAATGGTTTTCGTGTCAAAACAACTTAGAGATTCCTGGACTGTGCCTGGTTCTGTTGTGCTGGTTTTTGTTTTTGAGTGTCTATTGTTACAGGATTAGTTTCAGTTCGACTAATGAAAAATCCAAGGGATAACCAGCCAGCTAGAAATCACTCATGTCTCCAGCAAGGTTCTTCACAAGCTTTAGCCAAATTTTGCACTTCATCTACGCGGTTAGTGTCCTTAGAGCTTGATTCATCATTCATATCTGGCTAAGGAACCCATCATGCTTGAAAATTGTGGTATATCTCTCCCGTGAAAATTGTTGGATACATATTTGCGTTAAAACAGGTAAAATCATTATAAAAGATGAAATGATTTCCGCCGAGTAGAGGGGTAGGAAAATTTCCTATGACCCCATTATTCTACTTGGATAAGGAATGATCACACAAAGGCCTGAAGTGAGGGGTAGAAAAATTTCCTATGACCCTATTATTCACCTAAGACTTTTGATACATTGAGAGGGTAAGAACCGGGGATTCGGTAGCAAACACTATCAATAGTCGCGCTTCGGACCTTGATTTGTATATGCTGTTCAGATAAACCTGCGCTGTTGAAATCTAATGAGAACTGATTATGAAATAAGTCTGGGGGAGATAAAGAACACCAGAAAGCAATAAATGTTGATGAATAGATGGTTCTTTAGCTATGATATTGTATGGGCAAGAATCTAGAAAGTTCTTGAATACTGATTGCAGCGATGAAACTGGCGATGAAAGCTTAGATGAATATTGGTGTGAGATAATAAGTGAAGTCTTGGGAAGTTGGGGTTCCTACGGAGAAGTACATGGTGGTTAGATCTGGAGCTGATCAGGCAACAGTGGGCGCTTGGGAAGAGGGATCATTACAGCGATTTCGGTACCAGATCAGGATCTCTAAGGTTTTTCAAACCTCTTTCTCTCACTTAGTTTTCTGTTTTGCTTGAGGGCAAGCAAAAGGCTAAGTCTGGGGGAGTTGATATATCATGGATTTTACCCATTTTTAGCCATGATATAAGTTGTTTTATCGAGTTTTTCTAGTGCCTTTTCTATCATTTTAGGTTCCTTTCAGGTTTTAGCACGTTTGGGACGAAATTGGAGATTTTAGGGACATTAAGAGCCTTTTTGGAGCAAACCGAAGAAAATACCCGTTTTGAAGGCCTGGTATCGATCGACACTCACCCTGGTATCGATCGATACCCACGCACTCGAGACGCAGGAGAGATTTTCAAGGAAGCCCACAAAAGCCCAATCATCCCAATATTTACAGAGGAAGCCCAGCTCGTGTTTTGGGGGGTTTTTAAGCAAGTTTTAGGGTTTAGACCGGGCAGACTTTACTTTTGACTATTATTCTTGAGCCACCATTGAGATTTGAGAACTTTTGTGAGGGAGACGGATCCAAGACTTTGTTCATCATAGAGAAGATCCCGAACCCTAGTTTTTATTCCTTTGTTTAATTCCATGATTTATTCAGTTATGTTATTTGTTTCATCTATCATGTCTGAGTAGTCTCATTTTAGGTTTAGGGTTTTCTCATATGGATTTCTCTGATTTATGATAATTGATTTGTTAGGGTTCAAAATCTGAATAGTTCTTCACCATAGGTTGTTCTCAAAGCTATTTCTAACCTGATCACTTAGAACATAGAACCTAGATTAATCGATTAGGCACGACAGTGCAATTGAGTAATCTGATAAAACCTAGGGTGAGCAATTGGATTATCTGCAAAGAGATTTGGTTTAATCGAATTGTGAACATATCAAACTTGAATTGATTGCTGGTTTACTGTGTAGGATTTGCAAAGAGATTTGGAATTCTAGATTTTAGACTTAGTTAGTTTTCACAACGACAGTTGGTTAACTATACTTTCGTGTTTGAGTTCAAGAACGGCGCTTAATTGAATTGAACCTTAACTGATTAATTGTTATTTATCACTGATTTCCTAAGAATTTCCCTGAGCCTAGTTTCCTCTCATATAAACCAACTGAAGTTTAATTCAATCATTTGTTTTCTCATCAAATATTGTTTGCTTAGCACAATCTGCATCTTTCATCTATTGCGTGAGTTTTCTTGAGTTCTTGTGTTCGACCCCTGATATACTGCAGCAACTGCTTTAGTACTTTTAGGGTATTAATTTGAGCATATCAGTTGTAACTGTGTTCATCATTTCTTATCAGAGAGAAGAGTCTCCTTCGTTCTTGGAGAAGAGCTTGCTCGTTTGGCCCTTTGTAAACGTGAATTGGTAAGTGTTTTTGTTGGGTTTTGTTGTGTTTTTGTTGGGACGTTTTTGTGAGCTTATTGGGCGTGTATTTGTATTCTGCTGAGTGTTGTTTCTGAGCTGAGAAGAACTCGTTTGGCTGTTGTGGTGTTATTGCTCCAATAGTTTGGTAAGAACCTCCTTGGAATTGTTTTTGGATACTTTTTGTGGGCTGTTGTTAATTGGAATTTCATGTGTCTCTGGACAGCAGCTGTATCCGTGTTTTACTGAGGCTGAGAGTGATCTGTTGGTGGTTGTGGCTGTAGTCTTTGCATCGTTTGTGGTAAGGAACCATTTTGGGTCGTTTGGAGCTGTTTTTGGTGGGTCGTTTGTAATCTATTTTTGGTATGGTGTTTTGGTATTCAGCGTGTGTTGTGTGAGCTGCTGTGGTGAGTCCGAGCTTGGCTTGTACTCGTTTGGGCAATCGTTTGGGGTAAGTGACCCGTGTGGTCATCTTGTGATCGTTTTGACGTTTGTTTGGTGAATCGATTTCTAATCAATTTTTTTGTGCTATTTTTGTGTTCAGGAGTGTGTTTGATTGCTGTGAGAAGTTAGGGCTGAGTGTGTAACCTCAGTTCTATAATCGTTTGGTAAGGGGCTCTCTTTAGGGTCCATTTGAGTGTTATTTCGTATAGAACTTTGGAATCGAGTGTAACTCGGTTCGTTTGTGTTGTTAGGCTATTGGCGTTTGTTGTTGGCGTATTTAGGTGTGCTTTTGAGTTCAGACCAGTAGCATTTGAGGTGAGTGTGTGATCGTGGCTATGTATTAGTTGCGTTTTGAGTATTTGTGCTTTGATTGTCTTGTTTGATTAAGGGTATGCGTTTGTTGAGTGTCATGACAAGTTTGGCTTCCGTTTGAGGTTTGTGTTTGCTTTGAATTTGTTTCATTGCATTCACGTTTGTGGAACCGTTGCATTACATTAATCATACTTGATATATCTCACACGTTTGTATTTGATCGTTTATGTACTAAGCCTAGTGAGACGGGATGACCACCTCACTAAGCAATTCTTTTGCTTACGCATTCAGACTTACGAATGCAAGTAATGATGATTGAGGAGCTCGCGGGATATGGTGGTGTTGTGGACGGATGGATGTTTATTTGGTTGTCGTTATTTTGTTGCGTTTAAGATTGATTTATTTTAGATAAATTATTGAACATGATTTGAGTGATTTTTGAGCGTTGAATATTGTTGAGAATATTTGAAAATATTGTTAAAATAATTTGAGGATTTATTTAAGTTGAGATTAATTTGGAGTTTAATTAACTTAATTGTTTAAATAAATTATTTGGAGTTTTTGATCGAATTTGGAGTTAAGTAATTTTGAGAATTATTTGTAGGACTTGTTCAGAGTTTGTTGGATTTTAATTAATCAATTGGTGTGGGTTTTGAAGTTAAATGGGTTAAGTCTTTCGCTTGTGTAGTAATCTGATCAGTAATTCGAGAAGTGGGTTTTGAAGTTAAATGGGTTAAGTCTTCCGTTTGTATAGTAATCTGATTAGTAATTCGAGAAGTAACACATAGTAAGAAAAATTTTAAAAATTTGAGAAATGGGGGTGTTACATATCTCCTCAGACAGTTGACGGTGCTCGATCTCTAGTCGGCGCGCTCCCACCTGCTTCTGCTCCTGTCCCCTCTGCTCGCAATTCATCGCCTGAACTTTGTTCCCAAATCTCCTCCTTTATGGAGTGATATTGCCCAGAATTCTTCGATTTCTATTCCATCTTTTAACCCACATTTCTCTGTGACTGCATGTACTGTAGTAGCTTCACTTCCAACGGATTTCTTGATGAAATCTGAGCCTCTTTGGGCAAATTGTCTGATCGGCCATTTTGTGGGTGACATTCCCACTATTGAGAAAGTCCACTTCATAGTGAATCGTCTTTGGGGTAATCCAGAGAGTATGTTGAGGATTGATGCCCAGTTTTTGAATGCGTCTGCAGTTCTCTTCAGGATTGGTTATGCTCGCAAAAGATCCAAAGTTCTCTCACGAAAAATTCTGGCATATTGCTGATACTCCTCTCATTGTTCAACCATGGACTCCGTCCACAACCTCACTTCAACCAGACATGTCCACTATGCCAATCTGGGCCTCAAAGACATATCTTAGCAGATATAGTTGGAGATGGTCAGAAATTGCACCCTAACACTGAATGATGTACGAGATTGGATGTGGCGCGAGTTCTAACAGTGGTAAACCTTGAGAAGGAATTGATCAACGCGATCCAACTTACCGAATTTCTAGACATCGACATTCTTGTCACTTATCCATGACTGCCACCAAAATGCTCTACTTATCACGCTTGGGGGCACAAGACAGAAGTCTGCACGCATGCTCCTGGACATATTCTCACCTCAGATCGCATCCCTCCTCTACTAGCTGAGACGGGTTCTGTCCCCTCTTGCAGATCAGCTCCTGCTCCAAAAATGTTAGGCTCTGTTATTCCGTCACGTCCTGCTGCTCTCTCAGCAGAGGTTCCAGTAAATAAATTCCAGGAAGTTAGCGCAGTTATCTCAGAAAACAATACTCCTGATATCACTGGCAACTCGCTACACCGTTTCTCCTTTGTTTCGTTGATGTCCGTATTAGCAAATCCGGTTCCAGTCTCAATAATTACATCTCCGTCCAGCCAGACCAGCCTTCAATCCAAAAATAAAGTCTTGCCTCCTTTGGCAGTTAATTCTCAACAGGAGGGTTTGGACTGGCTCACAGTCACACGATCAAAAACCTCCCCAAAGATTAACTCTTGGACTACATTAAATACTTGGGATTTCAATCAAACGCGCAAACACAATTCGGTTATCTCTTCGATTAACTCTACTTCTCCTGATTTTGGTTGTCTGTTGGAAACTTGTTCTCAAGAACATTCTTCTCACGCAATCATTGCTAAGGTTTTCCTAGGATGGAATTCTTTTGATAATTATGATTTTCATCGCCTCGGAAGAATATGGTTTGTTTGATCTTCTTTGGTGTCGGTTACTCTGCTGTTCAAAAGTGCTCAAGTTACACAGTTGCAATTATAACTTGAGATGGCTCGTCGTTCATTTGCTCTTGTGTCTATGCGTTTAATTTTCGACAGGGCATGCTGATTTTGTGGAATGACCTTCTTCACACTCGGGATACTTTTATCAGCTCAATGACTGTGTGGATTGTTCTGGGGGATTTCAATTAGATTCTCTCGGCTTTGAAACACTCTCGTTCAGACGATCAGTTAATTGATACTGCCTGGGATCTGCGATTTTAACTGCTTGGTCTGTGATTGCGATTTGTTGGATCTTTCCTACACAGGGACGCAATTGACTTGGTCAAATAATTGTCCAATCAATCCCATTTGTAGGAAATTAGATCGCGCTCTGGTTAATAGCACTTGGGTTCACCGATTCAATCATTCTCATGCGCAGTTTGAGAGCATTGGTTATTTTGATCATTCTCGTTATGTGGTGAAGATTGATGATCTAACCGTTTATCACTGTAGACCTTTCAGGTTTTACAATCTCTGGGTTGATGATGGGAGGTTTTTTTTATGCCTCTTCACAGGTTTCACCCGAGAAGTTAATCTCGAGAGTTTATCCCACAAAATTGCAAGTACACTGTTAAATGCAATTGTAGTAATACAGGGTCGATCCACAGTGACTGACAATAACACACAGAGAATACAAGGCCAAATCTAATCTAAGCAAAATAGATAAATGGGGGTTGGTTCCTCATCAAACATGCATATCATAGATAAAAGCATAAAAAAAATAAAGCAATAAATCTATACTAAGAAAACAATGAATAAACAAAACTAAACATGAATTAAATAAACATTAAATAATCTTAAACTAATATTTACACATACTTGGGTGATAGTCTAAATCAGGAAACCTAAGTTTAGAATTCATATTTGATCTAAATAATTTATATTTGTCATTCTACGAATTTGTCATTCTACGAATTTTTCATGTCTTGCTAATCTACTCTCGTGGTATGCTAGACTCTATATCCAGATCCACTCTCGTGATAAACTGGATATGCATTTCATACAACCCCATCATCGAATACCACATATCCTTAGACTCTCGCCTCAAGAATACAAAGTGAGTGATATATTTGTTTCTAAAGTACAACCCACTCTCGTGGCGAAATACTCCTAAAATATTCAATCTAACTTGGCTAAAACCAGATCTATAATTAATTTTATCAAACAACAAATTCGATACTAGCTATGACTCTCTAGTATGCATATCTGAAGGTTTAATCCACTCTCGTGGCATCAAATAATTCTAAATAGACAACCACACCTACTGGATTCAGTTGTACTCTTAAGTATCTCCCATAGGAGAATACTCAGCATTATTGTGCATAGATCCCATCATCGACCACCACCCTGGTGGTCTAAAAGATCTACTCTGAAAACAAAAAAGAATAGGTAAAATAAGAACTCTTTATTAGATATGAAATAGTGGCTACAAGGATAAGAGATGTGTATCTAGGGTATGAAAAGTTGTGTATTATCTAGTGAGATTACAAGTGATTATATTATATTAGGGTTTTTTAGATCTCTCCATTTCGTCCTTATCTTGTTCTTGGAAGCTTAAAACTCGAAATGCCAAGTTGCCCGACCAATCAGGGTTGATATTGAGCTCCTTTCTCTGACGGATTGATTCTTCTTTTCAGAAATTTCTTTGGACATGATATCGACCCCACAAGTCGATATTGGGGTCGATATTGTCCTCTTATGACTCTGTGAAATCTTTCTCCGAATGTGTACGATCCAAGCAATGTCACCAATCTTCCAGAAGGCTTTAGTAGGCTCTAAAAACATCTCAAAAACTCATGTTTACCTCCAATTACCTAAAAACATATAACCACATGCAAAAACACTAATACTACACTAAATGTCAGTTATAAAGGTTAAAACTAACTTATTCTAAAGCATAAAAGCATGTAAAATACGAAGTTATCAACTCCCCCACACTTATCCTTTGCTTGTCCTCAAGCAAACAAAAGTCAAGCATGGTGAAATTATTTTATTGAAAACAAATAAAGATAAAGAGAGTGAACTTGTACCTTGTGACATTGTTGTGTTAAATGTTTTTCGTCTTTGTGGAAGTTGAATGGTCTCTAACGTATTCCATGTACTTCACCATAAGCATAACAATGGACCTTAGTTCAGACCACTCCTCCTTTGAACTTTGACTCCTCATCATCAACCTCTCTTTTCATTCTAAGTATGAGCTCTCAACACGATACGCCCGGATTTTATAGCTGTCGTTCAGTCCTTTTTCCTCTTTGGTTTTATGCCAAAAAAAATCAATGCTACTGTCGTAACTCTGATTCCCAAGGTGGAGAATCCGACCATGCTCTGTGACTATAGGTCTATCGCGTGTTGCAACCTGATTTATAAAGTCATCTCCAAAATTTTGGCGAACCGTATCAAAATCATTCTTCCATCTGCTATTACGGCTAATTAGAGTGCTTTCATAAGGGGTCGTCTTCTGTTAGAAAATGTCCTTCTCGCTACGGAGTTAGGCAAGAATTATCACAATAGCTTGTTACCTCGCTGTGCTTTGAAAATGGACATTTCAAAAGCTTTTGACATGGTTAGCTGGAGTTTCATCCTTAAGGTTCTTCAGGCCATGGCCCTCCCTGATCTCTTCATCAAGTGGATCGACAATTGCATCTCCACAACTTCTTTCTCCATCTCCATTAATGGTGAATTGGAAGGTTTTTTCTCTAGTGCAATCGATGTGGACATCCAGAAGGAGCCGCCCAATCGGTAAAGATTCCACCACTTCGAGGAGCACCCATGACACGATCAAGAACCAAGAATCTCAAAGAGCTCACCAAAGCCGTAAGACTTTTCTTCAACACGGACCATGTGGACGCGGACAAGGACCGAGCGAATCCGGACAAGACAAATGCCGAACCAATGGCATTTCCATTCACCACCAATACTCAAGAAGCATCAATAAGTGATTTTGGATCCGAGACAAGCCATGAGACTCCTTAGAATGCTTCATGCTCGCACACAATCGGGTGGCCCCTCATGCTGACAAAGACGGTGACTTCCCTCTTTGTCCTCATGTTAGCATGATCAGGACATAAAGACATCACTAGGGGCTGTACTTTTTCCTACCCTTAGGTTTCCCACGTGGTTTTACTAAGTAAGGTTTTAACGAGGCAACAACCTAGTGGTGTAAAGTGGCCTCAAAGACATCCTTTGAGGGCCGAGTTGTCTAGAAGCCCATACCATGCCTCTAATTCGACTCAAGCATTCTAAGGGAGTATTTTGAAGTCTATTTTGGCCTAAGATCACGTCGTAAAAGGCTCAAGGACACGTCAATTAAATTTCTGCATTGTTGTCTTTAAACTTTCCTTTTTCAGTCTTTTTCTTTTCGATTATTTGGAAACTCTTTGCCACGTTTTCTAGGCCTTTGCTATGTCATTTTTGACTCTTTTTGTAACCTAAGATGAGCCTTATTTAAGAGGGAACTTGTAACATCTGTATCCCAAGCTGTTTCTTGCTGAACAAGTTATTAATATTTGTTGTATAAGTTAAGTCCGTGTTTTATTTGTTCCTGAGAGAATAGAAATAATGTGGAGCTCGATTAATAATTTCCGGGGTTATGATTGGTTTGATTAATCGTTCCAAAACCAATCTGGATTAATTGGTCTGGAATAGTGTTTTTACAGAATGAATAGTATTTCGACGGAAATGAGATGAAATTTGATGCGGGACAATATCGAGCTCAATTAATAACCTTCGGGTGGTGATGTGGTCAAATTAAGCGAAGAGTCAATTATTGAGAATTAATTCCGTGTTATTGATTTAAACGGAATTAAACGGTAAATTCGGGTAATTGACGGAAGTTGAGTAAAATAATTTGGGACAAAGGAACGTCTCAATAGTTTGGGCAGTTTAGCGGAAATACCAAACCGAGAGGAAGAATTAATTGGAAATTATAAGATTTGGTTTGATTGATTCGGTTTAGTGGGTTGATTATGGTTTGGTTTAACTTAATTAAACCAAATTTATATTTCTCCTCTTCTCTCAAATTCTCTAGAGAATTCTTCATTCTCATAGGGAGATATTTTGAGAACAAGAGTGAGAAAGAGGAGAGAATTTGGGAGAGAAAAAGGAAGGAGAAGAAGAAGGAGAAGAGAAAGGGGAGGGAAGGGAGAGAAGCTAGAGGAAAACCAGAGTTTAGAGCTCGGACTGAGAGGCTCGATAGACCGAGCAAACGAGCACGGATTGAGCTGAAATTTTCTAGGAAAGTTCCCCCATTTCTTGCCTAGTAATCTACCAAATTTCGTGGGATTATGTTGAGTGGTTTGAGAGTTATGAATTTTATACCGAAATCGCTCAAAACAGAGCAATCCGCGACGGGTCCGGATTGAGAGGGGGTTTGAGCACTCAAATCTTGTTTGTTTGGTCTGAAATTTGGTATATAGGTGCTTGAGAGTCTTATCTTGAGTCCCACCGAAGGAATTTTGCAAATTTGGTCTAAGGCAAGAGATATGCTTGATCTAGTAAAACTCTGTTTTTGAGAAGAAATCCGGGAATTGGGAGTTCTTGTTGATCTGAGTTAGAGCCTTCGATTCCTTGATTGAGAGTGTGTTTGGTGTTAGAATTGACAGGAAATTGTAGTCATCTTGGTGATACCTTGGTGCTTGGTTAAGTAGAAGCCAAAGGGAAACAAGTTAGAGGTGTGAAGGAATCGTTGTTTCTAACCGTCAAAGCAAAGGTGAGTGCGTGATCGTAGCGTAGTCATACAATTATTAGACTTTTCGTGATTAATGTGTGATGTAGGGTTTGACCATGGGGGTGTGATTTATTGCTAGTCCATGTGTGTGTTGTATGTGTGACGATAGAGCTCTATCATGTTATGGTTTGATTGTTGCATTGCACGTTGATTGCAGTAAGTTTGGTAATTGTATGTTCGTGTCGCGGTGGGGACGGGATGACCGCCTCACTAAGCATTATCAATGCTTACGCGCCTCTTTTGGTGCAGGTAAGGACAAGTCTTAAATAGCAGAGCTCGTGGAACCAAGGCCGAGAAGGAAGATGGATGATCTAGGCATAACGGATTCCCTTTTTGCATCTTTTGTGTTGTTTATAACCTGTGTACTTAGGATGCAATGTTTGAACTTGATATGATGCATATTGGTTTGTTAAGATGGTTTTGAATGCTTAAGAAATGTCATGGTTGGTTGTTGGTTGTTGTTGTGTGATGCTTGAGTGAAGTTGTTTTGGGTGCAGGACAAGGGAGAGATCGACCAATCCAAGTAGGATCGATCGATCCTGTAGGTTGTTTTCGAAGCAGAAGATTTCTGGCCAGTTTTTATGGGTTAGGATCGACCGATCCCGGGGTGAGATCGATCAATCCTGGCGGGTTATTTTGGTTAGAATGATCGGGTTATTTTGGTGGAGGTAAGAGATCGACCGATCAAGGTATGATCAATCGATCTGTTTTGACGTAAAAATTTCCGGATCGTTTTAGGGTGTGAAGATCGATCGGCCCAAGGGTGATCGATCGATCCTATGGTGTCAGCATCGACCGTTCTTGGGAGGATCGACCGTTCCTGAGGGGCGTTTATAAGGCAGAAGTTTCGGGTCTTTTTTTAGGGAATAGGACGATCGATCGATCCTGGGGCAGATCGATCGATCCCTACTGCTTTAAGGTTTAAGTGTTTGTCTTGTATTAGATGTGGAGTGGATTCTTTAGCTTGAGTAACAAGTAAGTTTAACTATTCACTGATTAGAAATATTTTAAGAAAAAGTTTAAAAAAAAAAATTTCGTATTTTCCGCGGGTTCCGTCTTATTGTTCTTGGGTAGGTCCTTTCAATTTGGTATCAGAGCCGTAGCGGTTCTAGGACTTGTTGGAGTCATGCTTGCTTGCTTGTGATTATTTGACTTGATTCCATGATTGAGTGATGTTATTCATAATTGCATATGTGATTGTTGATATGTGGCTATGTGATTGTTGGGTTGGGTTAGAGATCATCCTCTTCGGCCTAGTAAAAGGTTCCACGGTAAGACTTCTTTCTTGTTCCGTTTTGTTAAGTTTCGGGTTATTAAATGCTTGATTGCTTGTGAAAATGTCAAGAAGTGGTAGTGGTAAAGAAGGAGTGGCGCGGGAGACGGTGGAGCCAATAGAACAAGCGGACCCCCGGGATGAAGACCAAGTGTTGGTCGAGGATGTTGCTGAGGTGGGAGATGGTGGAGCTGCAAGTGATGCGGCTCAAGCGGCTGAAGAAGAGCCGCAAGTACAAGGTCAGTAACAAGAGGGTCCGAATCAAATGGAGCAGGTGTTGGGCTTGTTGGCTCAGATTCTCGATAGACTACCAAGGCCGGTAGCCGCACTAGCTCCCGAAGCGTCACTCGAAGCGAGTGAGCCACCGAGAGCGGTGAACCCCAAGGTTAGGGTGGCTAACTCAGAGACTCAAGCCAAGAAGTCTCTTAGCCTTGGTTCGGAAAAGAGTGGCAGGTTGGAAAAGGGTCAGAAAAGGAAGTGGGAGAGCACTTCCAAAAATGCTTCTAGTGGGCAATCCGGATGTTATGGTGTGGAAGTAAAGATCATTGGATTGCTAACTACCCGAAGGGCAACACCAGGCTGTGTTATTACTGTAAGGAGGTGGGGCACATTAAGGCTTCGTGTCCTAATTTGCAACAAGGTGGGAGAGGATCAATAACACCACCACCTAAGCAGACTGCGGTGACTCCCAGAGCTTACTCTTTGAGCATCGAGTCGGGAGAGGCGAGCCACTGCAAACCGACCTTGGGTTAGAATTCTTATCTGGTGGAATTATGTTGAGGTGCTTATAATTATATTGAGTGTTTAAGTGGTTTAAGTTATGAAAATTGAATGCTTTATTGATTATCGAGTATTGTGAGAGATGATAGAAGAGGTAGAGTTAGAGGCAGAGGAAGGGTGGCAAGGAGCGAATCAGCTGAGAGGGTGGAGGATATGAACCCCATTGGTGAGGACCAAGCTGGGATTATTGAAGTTGCTAGGTCAAGAATATTGTTGATGAGGTTGAAGTTGGAAGTGCGGGTAATGCTGCTCAAGCGGTTGGGAATGAACCGCGAGTTGAGGCTCAGCAACAGATGGGTCAACACCAGATGGGACAGATGTTGAGTTTACTGACTCAGCTTTTGGAAAGGTTACCAAGGACGGTACCAGTTCCGGCTCCTGAAGTGCCACCCAGAGTTGATGAACCACCGAGAGTGGTGAATTAGGAAGTTAGAGGAGAGGCTGTAGACATAAAACCTATGATTCCGTTGTACCTTACGGTGATGACGCCATGTTCTCTTTGGGAGGTGTAAGACCGGTTTAAATTGATGAGTGGAGGTCGAGGTTGGAAAGAAACTTCCACTCTATAAGATGTTCGGAGGAGTATGAGTTGATCTCATGGTGCATTACTTAGAGGGAGATGCACATATGTGGTGGAGTAGCGTATTGACTAGGAGAGCCAACGGTGTAGATATTTGGGGAGTTTTAGAGGTGGAGAATAAGTTTGATGCTAGAGTGCTTTCTTCAGATGTCTTGAGACATGGATTAAGTGGTATTTGGGAAACTGTAAAATGAGCCGGAAGATGTTTCGGAACGCATTTCGGACAAGAGGTCCGAAGTGGAAAATGTAAAAATGAGTAGGATCGATCATGTTATGGAGGATCGATCGATCCAGCCAGATGATCTGTTTGGGTTTGTTTTCAGTAGTTGGGATCGATCGATCACAAGACGGGATCGATCGATCTGTGTTATGAAAGTTAAGTTGAGAAATTGCCAGAGAAACTTTTGATAGATGGGTTTGGATTGCTAGATCGTATGATCTAGGGTGAGTATTGATGAGATTGTCATAGGGAGTGAGGGTGTGTGATGGTTGAGTATCGATGCGATCTCAGGGGACATTAGACCATAAAACATAATGGGATGATGATGAACTGGGGAATCTCATTCTGTGGTTGGCAGAATTCTCTGGGATTAGCGTGTCATTAAACGAGTATTTAGTAATGTGAACGATACATGTTGTGGCATTGCATGTATTAGGGATGTCGAGTACATGATATGATATTCATGTATCGATGGGTTAGACACATGAGGTGGTATTTCATGTGTTGGGGAGTTGGGAGCGGCATTTGTTCCATCTTGGTTCGGGGATTTTTGGGTATATGTCATCAAATCTTACTATGTGGTTGGGGTCGATAGGATTGTGTGATATTTAATCCTATTGACGGGTCATTGGGGTTTTGTGATATAACCCCAATGAGGAGTCATTAGAGTTATATGATATTTGACTCTAATGATGTTGGTTAGGATTATCTGATAATCCTAACAGGGTGGGTTTTTACTGATTAGGATATGCGGTATCCTAGATCGGTAGTCCAGGGTGAGATCTTATGATCTCAGAGGGTTTTTACTGATTAGGATATGCGGTATCCTAGATCGGTAGCCCAAGGTGAGATCTTATGATCTCAGAGGGTTTTTACTGATTAGGATATGCGGTATCCTAGATCGGTAGCCCAAGGTGAGATCTTATGATCTCAGAGGGTTTTTACTGATTAGGATATGCGCTATCCTAGATCGGTAGTCCAGCAGAGGGTTTTTACTGATTAGGATTATGTGATATCCTAGATCGGTAGCCCAGGGTGGGATCACATGATATTGGATCTCAGAGGGTTTTTACTGATTAGGATTATGGGATATCCTAGATCAGTAGCCCAGGGGTGGGGTCCTATGATAACGGATCTCACGGGGACTTAGTATATCAGGGTCCGATAATACGGGATTCTGATGTACTCGATCGTGTGACGGACTTACTCGTTCGAATCATATGATATTGGATTTCGACGGGTTAGCCTTTGGGTGACCACGTATGATCTTGTGATGATAAATCCGAGGGTGTATAGAACCAAGTATGGGACAATACCAAGCTCGATTGATGATTTTAGGGGCATTGACGAGAGTAGAGCACTGCTCTGTAATGAGAAAAGTGAAGTCTTGTACGGGTAGTTGAGCTGTCATATGGGTGTGACTGCAGTCACTACTGAGTTATGGTGTAAGTACGGTTATGGCATGAGTTGAGTCATAACGGAAGTACTGATATATTTGGTGATGAGTTTTGGCTGTTGAGCGATCACCGGTTTGGTGTTATAGTTGTGGTATTACGACTGTCGTCAAGTTAAACTTGTTGCCGCTACGAGTGTTGTTAAGGGTAGTAGGTGCACTTAGAAATAGGATTTTTGGGTCATGTGGGTTCTAAAAGTGGAGTTTTTGTTGATTCCGAGAAGGTTAAGGCCATCAGGGAATGGCCGAGACCCGAGGAAAGATGGTCTTTTTATGTGGTCTCAGAAGTGTGAGGAGAGCTTCTTGAGACTTAAGGGGATGTTGACTGGCTCCAATGTTGGCTTAACCGGACTTTAAGGAGCCATACGTGATTATACACATGCCTCGAGGCTAGGATTGGGTTGTGTTCTGATGCAGCATGGGAAGGATATTGCTTATGCTTCGAGGCAGTCGAGGAAGCATGAGGCAATTATCCAACTCATGATTTAGAGATAGCTTATCACCCGGGGGAAAGCTGATCTCGTTGCTGATGCATTAAGTAGGAAGCGGGTAGCTGCAAGTACCGAGAGAGAGAGATGCTGAGGATTTGGTGAGTATGATTAGTACCTTGTTGCTATGTGTTCCTGATAAGTTAGAGCCGTTGGGGTTTGAAGCAGCTATCTAGGCTGATAGTTTGAGTAGAGAGCGAGTTGGTCAAGAGAAAGATGAGGCTTTGATTAAGACTTCTAAGGATGAGAAGTCTGAGTATCGGGTTTTGAATAAGGGAACCATTTTTGTGAATGGTCGGGTTTGTGTGCCTAATGTTGAGGAGTTGAGGAGAGACATACTTCGGGGAGGCACACCAGAATAGCCTTTTGATTCATCCCAGGATAACTAAGATATATAGAGACTTGAAGCGATATTACCATGGGATGGGGATGAAGAGAGATGCAGCCAAATGGGTGGCTAGTTGTGAGACTCGCTGATTGGTGACCACTGAGCATCAAGTTCCGAGAGGATCGTTACAAAGTTCACCTATTCCTGAGCGGAAGTAGGATATGATTAAGATGGATTTCATAGTTGGCTTACCGCTTTCTCGGGGCAAGGATGCTATTACGGTTATTGTTGACCGCTTAACCGAGTCTATCCACTTTCTAGTCATAAGAAAATCGGATGGAACTCTAGTTTTGGCAAGGAAGTACATCAGTGAGATGGTGAGGCTACATGGTGTACCTGGGAGTATTGTATCGAATCGTGATAGCGAGTTTACATCGATATTCTAGCGAGAGTTCTAGAAGGAGATGGGTACTAAGGTACACATGAGGACAATATATCATCTTCAGACGGACGAGCAATCAGAGAGAACCATTCAAACTCTCGAGGATCTATTAAGGATGTGTGTTAGATTGGGGTGGCCATTTGGCCGATTACCTGAGCTTAGTGGAGTTTACGTCTAATAACAGTTATCAATCGAGTATTGGGATGGCACCATATGAGGTCCTTTATGACAGGCCATGTAGGACGCCATTATGTTGGACTCAAGTGGGGGAGTGAAGCGTGTTTGGCGAGAGAAGAGTGTGGTGTAGGAGACTCCGTAGGAGATCGGAGTCTTGAAGGTTAAACAGGAGAAAGGAACTCCTGAGATTAAGATCATGTGGGATTATGTTGGGGTTGACGAGAGAACTAGGGAACTTGAGGAAGGATGGAAGTGCAATTCTCCCAGTTGGGTTGTAAGGCGAGTTAAGCCTTAAGATTCGAGGACGAATCTAATTAAGTGGGGAAGAATTGTAACATCTGTATCCCAAACTGTTTCTTGCTGAACAAGTTATTGATACTATTTGTATAAGTTAAGTCCGTGTTTTATTTGTTCCTGAGAGAATAGGAATAATGTGGAGCTCGATTAATAATTTCCAGGGTTATGATTGGTTTGATTAATCGTTCCAGAACCAATCTAGATTAATTGGTCTGGAATAGTGTTTCTACAGAATGAATAGTGTTCGACGGAAATGAGATGAAATTTGACTCGGGAAAATATCGAGCTCAATTAATAACCTTCGGGTGGTGATGTGGTCAAATTAAGCGAAGGGTCAATTATTAGGAATTAATTCCGTGTTATTGATTTAAACGGAATTAAACAGTAAATTCGGGTAATTGACGGAAGTTGAGTAAAATAATTTGGGACAAAGAAACGTCTCAATAGTTCGGGAAATTTAGCGGAAATACCAAATAGAGAGGAAGAATTAATTAGAAATTATAAGATTTGATTTGATTGATTCAGTTTAGTGGGTTGATTATGGATTGGTTTAACTTAAATAAACCAAATTTATATATATATGTATCTCCCCTTCTCTCAAATTCTCTAGAGTATTCTTCATTCTCATAGGGAGATATTTTGAGAACAAGAGTGAGAAAGAGGAGAGAATTTGGGAGAGAAAAAGGAAGGAGAAGAAGAAGGAGAAGAGAAAGGGGAGGGAAGGGAGAGAAGCTAGAGGAAAAACAGAGTTTAGAGCTCGGACTGAGAGGCTCGATCGACCGGAAAAACGAGCACGGATTGAGCTGAAATTTTCTAGGTAAGTTCCTCAATTTCTTGCCTAGTAATCTACCAAATATCGTGGGATTATGTTGAGTGGTTTGAGAGTTATGAATTTTATACCGAAATCGCTCAAAACAGAGCAATCCGCGACGGGTCCGGATTGAGAGGAGGGTTTGAGCACTCAAATCTTGTTTGTTTGGTCTGAAATTTGGTATATAGGTGCTTGAGAGTCTTATCTTGAGTCCCACCGAAGGAATTTTGCAAATTTGGTTTAAGGCAAGAGATATGCTTTATCTAGTAAAACTCTGTTTTTGAGAAGGAATCCGGGAATTTGGAGTTCTTGTTGATCCGAGTTAGAGGCTGCGATTCCTTGATTGAGAGTGTGTTTGGTGTTAGAATTTACAGGAAATTGTAGTAATCTTGGTGATACCTTGGTGCTTGGTTAAGTAGAAGCCAAAGGGAAACAAGTTAGAGGTGTGAAGGAATCGTTGTTTCTAACCGTCAAAGCAAAGGTCAGTGCGTGATCGTAGCATAGTCAAACAATTATTAGACTTTTCGTGATTAATGTGTGATGTAGGGTTTGACCATAGGGGTGTGATTTATGGCTAGTCCATGTGTGTGTTGTATGTGTGATGATAGAGCTCTATCATGTTATGGTTTGATTGTTGCATTGCACGTTGATTGCTGTAAGTTTGGTAATTGTATGTTCGTGTCGCGGTGGGGACGGGATGACCGCCTCACTAAGTATTATCAATGCTTACGTGCCTCTTTTGGTGCAGGTAAGGACAAGTCTTAAATAGCGGAGCTCGTGGAACCAAGGCCGAGAAGGAAGATGGATGATCTAGGCATAACGGGTTCCCTTTTTGCATCTTTTGTGTTGTTTATAACTTGTGTACTTAGAATGCAATGTTTGAACATGATATGATGCATATTGGTATGTTAAGATGGTTTTGAATGCTTAAGAAATGTCATGGTTGGTTGTTGGTTGTTGTTTTGTGTTACTTGAGTGAAGTTGTTTTGGGTGCAGGACAAGGGAGAGATCGACCGATCCAAGTAGGATCGATCGATCCTGTAGGTTGTTTTCGAAGCAGAAGATTTCTGGCTAGTTTTTAGGGGTTAGGATCGACCGATCCCGGGGTGAGATCGATCAATCCTGGCGGGTTATTTTGGTCAGAATGATCGGGTTATTTGGTGGAGGTAAGAGATCGACCGATCAAGGTATGATCGATCGATCCGTTTTGACGTAAAAATTTCCGGATCGTTTTAGGGTGTGAAGATCGATCAGCCCAAGGGTGATCGATCGATCCTATGGGGTCAGAATCGACCGTTCTTGGGAGGATCGACCGTTCCTGAGGGGCGTTTTTATGGCAGAAGTTTCAGGTAGGTTGTTCGCTAAGGCAAGCCATATCAACAAGGCGTTGTACACAAAGCAAGATGTGTTACTCCTAGTTTACCGAGAAGCCCTATCCGCCGCTAAAGAGGCCACCGTGTTGCCTATGGAAGTTCAAGGAGTCCTAGATCGATTCAAGGACATCTTTCCAGATGAGATACCACCAGGATTGCCCCTACTAAGAGGAGTCGAGCATTAGATTGACTTAGTACCTGGAGCTGCCCTACCAAACCGACTCGCGTACCGAGTTAGTCTGACGGAAGCACAAGAGCTCGAACGACAAGTCCAAGAGCTTATGGCTTAGGGCTACGTGAGAGAAAGTGTTAGTCCCTGTGCTGTACCAATGCTATTAGTGCCCAAGAAAGATGGCACATGGAGGATGTGTGTTGATTGCCAAGCCATCAATAACATAACGATCAAATACTGACATTCGATACCGAGGGTCGATGATATGTTGGACGAGTTGAGTAGGTCAACAATATTCTCCAAAGTTAATATAAAAATTAAGTATCATCAAGTAAGAATAAGATAAGGCGACGAGTGTGATATATCATGGATTTTACCCGTTTTTAGCCATGATATAAGTCGTTTTATCGAGTCTTTCTAGTGCTTTTTCTATCATTTTAGAGTCTTTTCAGGTTTTAGCACGTTTGGGACGAAATTGGAGATTTTGGAGACATTTGGAGCCTTTTTGGAGCAAACCGAAGAAAGTACCCGTTTTGAAGCCTGAGTATCGATCGACACCATTCCGAGTATCGATCGACACCATTCCGAGTATCGATCGACACCATTCCGAGTATCGATCGACACCATTCCGAGTATCGATCGATACCGACGTAATCAACGCGCATAAGAGATTTTCAAGGAAGCCCATAAGAAGCCCAATCATCCCCTTTATTTACAAAAGAAGCCCAGCTCGTGTTTTTAGACCTATTTAAGTAGTTTTTAGTCATTAGGTCAAGGGGGACTTCAGACTTGACTTTTGACTATTATTCTTGAGCCACCATTGAGATTTGAGAACTTTTGTGAGGGAGACGGATCCAAGACTTTGTTCATCATAGAGAAGATCCCGAACCCTAGTTTTTATTCCTTTGTTTAATTCCATGATTTATTCAGTTATGTTATTTGTTTCATCTATCATGTCTGAGTAATCTCATTTTAGGTTTAGGGTTTTCTCATATGGATTTCTCTGATTTATGATAATTGATTTGTTAGGGTTCAAAATCTGAATAGTTTTTCACCATAGGTTGTTCTCAAAGCTATTTCTAACCTGATCACTTAGAACATAGAACCTAGATTAATCGATTAGGCACGACAGTGCAATTGAGTAATCTGATAAAACCTAGGGTGAGCAATTGGATTATCTGCAAAGAGATTTGGTTTAATCGAATTGTGAACATATCAAACTTGAATTGATTGCTGGTTTACTGTGTAGGATTTGCAAAGAGATTTGGAATTCTAGATTTTAGACTTAGTTAGTTTTCACAACGACAGTTGGTTAACTATACTTTCGTGTTTGAGTTCAAGAACGGCGCTTAATTGAATTGAACCTTAACTGATTAATTGTTATTTATCACTGATTTCCTGAGAATTTCCCTGAGCCTAGTTTCCTCCCACATAAACCAACCGAAGTTTAATTCAATCATTTGTTTTCTCATCAAATATTGTTTGCTTAGCACAATCTGCATCTTTCATCTATTGCGTGAGTTTTCTTGAGTTCTTGTGTTCGACCCCTGATATACTGCAGCAACTGCTTTATTACTTTTAGGGTATTAATTTGAGCATATCAAATTTGGCGCCGTTGCTGGGGACTCTAAAAATTCACCTTTAGAATTTTAGTTGTCGATTTTGTCTAAGTTCGTCGTCAGTATCGATCGATACTCCATTGGTATCGATCGACACTGAACGTCTGTTTTTGAATTTTGGTTACTTATTTTCTCGTCTTTTGATTTTCAGGTGTATGCATCAGCGTGCTACCAGGAGAAAGAAGGACACACCACTGATCAATCTCTCCCTCACGGAGCTAGCAGAGCTTGAACGCACAAATCGGACAGCGAGGAGGACTACAGTTGAGATGGATCTTCCACAAGGTTTGGTGCATGATGAGGAAGGTGAACAACTACCTCCTCCACCACAACCTCAAGCCGTTGCTGAACGGACACTTGGCGATTACAACCGACCGGATCAATTCTATGCCAATCGAGCAGCGATCCGTATTCCGACTTTCCAGAGAAATGACTTTGAGCTGAAACCTGCTTACTTCGCTCTTGTGGGACAGCACCCCTTCACCGGCCTTTCTCATGAACACCCAATGGATCACATTGAGAAATTTGAAGATTTGGTCACTAGCATGAAGTACAATGGAGTTCCACAGGAATACCTCTTTTGTAAGCTCTTCCCATACTCTCTTGGTGGAGAAGCAGCTTACTGGCTGAAGCAGTTGCCTCCTGGATCTCTCGGTACTTGGAATGAGACCAAGAACGCTTTCCTGAATAACTTTTATGACGATGCGAGATCAGAGGAACTCAGGAACAAGATATCTCAATTTTCTCAAGGTCCAACAGAAAGACTGTCCTACCAGAGAGACTGTCCGCATCACGGTTTCAGTCAAGTTCAGCTGCTAGGGATCTTTTACAGAGGGATTGATTGGCGGTATCAGATGGCACTGGATTCTGCAAGCAACGGGAACTTCAACACTAGGTTTCCAACCGATGCTGTGAAGCTGATTGAGAACTTGGCGTCTAGCAATAGCACCAAAAATGATGATTTCGAGTGAAAACGGCTCGCTAGTGTTGCTGACGGTTCGCAGATTGCTGAGGTTCAGGCGAAACTAGACACGATGCACAACCTCTTAGTGGGAAAGACGAAGAAGGCTGTACATTTTGCTGAGGAAGTAGCGAACATTGAGGATGAGGCAGAGGATGTTAACTACATTGGTGGTTCTGGTTTTCAGGGTCAGCGATTTGGTTACAACAATAACCGAAGCTTCAACAACGATCAGCAAGGTGGTTACAAGTCTAGAGGTAACCAATCTGGTTTTGGTGCCACTCAATTCGCCCAAAAACCACTTCAAGGCGGTGATTTTAATCGCCAATACGGTAATTCAGCTTACCAACCGCATTCTCCGAGGTCTACAGAGAGTAAGACGGAGATCCTCTTGGAACAAATTCTGCAGGGACAAGAAAAAATGACTGTGGATTTCAATAGAAAGCTGGATAATGTGTACACTGATCTGAATGGGAAAATCAACGCTCTCGAAATCCATCAGAAGATGCTGGAAAATCAAATAGCTCAGACATCAGCAGCTGTCAAGGGAAAGATAGTTCAACCACAGCATGGACATGTCAATGCAATCACCTCGAGCGCTAGAGAAGAGGATTTTGAGCCTGAGATGACTGTGTTCGTATCCAGTAATACTAGTATTGACCGATACCTGCCTGGTATCGATCGATACTCCCCGAGACCTGCTGTAGATTCGAAGGTTGCTGAGGATGAAGATAAGAATTTTGACATTCCACCAGTATCGACCGACACCCCTACCTGTGTCGATCGACACCAACCTGCAGAGACGATACAAAACTCCAGTATCGATCGACACTCATCTGGTATCGGTCGATACCCTTCGCAGGCTGAATCAATAACTGAGAAAAGGACAGAGATGGTTGAGGAACGGGTGTACAAACCAAAGCTACCTTACCCTGTTCTTCCCAAGCTGACAAGAGAGGAGTGGGAGGCTGCTAGAAGCAAGTTTTTGTCAAAAATGGTTGCAGGACCTCCCGTTGCTGATACACCACCACCGCTGAGACAGTTGACAAAGAGGGAAGACCCAGGGAAATTCTCAGTTCCATGCTCCATCTCTAGAGTAAACTTCAAGGAGTCTCTCGTTGACTCAGGGTCTAGTGTCAACGTCATGTCGAAGGCGATTGCAGAGAGATTGAAAGCTGATATGAAATCTCCTAACACGCTTCTCACATACGCGGATTCTTCTAGCTCACTCCCTTACGCTACAATTCTTGATTTACCTGTTAAAATAGGAGATTGTCTGATTCCTACTGATTTTCAGGTTGTGGAGATGAGCCAAGGATCCAAAGTGCCCTTGATTTTGGGAAGACCATTTATGGCTACTGTTGGCGCGATCATGGACACGCCTAATAAGAGAATCTCTTTCTCTTGCATTGACGGAGACATTTTCTACGATGCCATTCCTTCTGGAGGAGCACCCAGACATGTCTCGTGCATCACCATTGCCTCGGGCGAGACTCTGATGATCGATCTGCTCGATGAGTCTTATGATGAACCAAAAGTCGCAGATGCTTCAAATGAACCCCCCCAACACCCCAAGAAAGTTGTGGAGAAGACCAAGGCAACAAGGAGGAAGGCGACGAGCAAGAAGATCAACGGTGCTGCTAATTTCACTTTGATTCCTCAGAAGTGTGATGGTGATTCGATCGAATATAAGGTGAAGTGCAAAGGAACCTCGAAACCTTTCTCTAAGGTTAGAGTTCTCATTCCTCCGGAGATGAAAGAGAAAGAAGAGGATATGATGAGCAAAACTTTGAAGCTGCAGATGTCTGATTGTGGAGCTTATCCTGACTGATATCTTAGCCAAAGTCAAGCTCGTGACATTAAACAAGCGCTTAGTGGGAGGCAACCCACTGGTACGTCTATAAATATGAGTTTTTGTTTTTGTGTTGTTGTGTCTTGCGAATCAGGTCGGAAGAAGGATGGTCGTTCTTGTTCTGTATCGATCGACACCACCTTGGTATCGATCGATACCAGCGCTCTATGGTAACACCTCTTGTTCTTGACCTATTTCGTTTTGTCCTTTGATTTCTTTCACCTTCTCTGGGCTTGATAAACACTGGGAACAGTGTTGTTTAAGTCTGGGGGAGGTAGTTACTGACATTGTGTGTTCTTTTTGAAAAAAAAACAACTTAGAGATTTCTGGATTGTGCTTGGTTTTGTTGTTCTGGTTTTGTTTTTGAGTGACCACTGTTACAGGATTAGTTTCAGTTCGACTAATGAAAATCCAAGGGATAACCAGCCAGCTAGAAATCACTCATGTCTCCAGCAAGGTTCTTCACAAGCTTTAGCCAAATTTTGCACTTCATCTACGCGGTTAGTGTTCTTAGAGCTTGATTCATCATTCATATCTCGCTAAGGAACCCATCATGCTTGAAAATTGTGGTATATCTCCCCCGTGAAAATTGTTGGATACATATTTGCGTTAAAACAGGTAAAATCTATATAAAAGATGAAATGATTTCCGCCGGGTAGAGGGGTAGGAAAATTTCCTATGACCCCATTATTCTACTTGGATAAGGAATGATCACACAAAGGCCTGAAGTGAGGGGTAAGAAAATTTTCTATGACCCCATTATTCACCTAAGACTTTTGATACATTGAGAGGGTAAGAACCGGGGATTCGGTAGCAAACACTATCAATACTCGCGTGTCGGACCTTGATTTGTATATGCTATTCAGATAAACCTGCGCTGTTGAAATCTAATGAGAACTGATTTTGAAATAAGTCTGGGGGAGATAAAGAATACCGGAAAGCAATAAATGTTGTTGAATAAATGGTTCTTTGGCTATGATATTGTATGGGCAAGAATCTAGAAGGTTCTTGAACACTGGTTGCAGCGATGAACCCGGCGATGAGAGCTTGGATAAATATTGGTGTGAGATAATGAGTGAAGTCTTGGGAAGTTGGGGTTCCTACGGAGAAGTACATGGTGGTTAGATCTGGAGCTGATCAGGCAGCAGTGGGCGCTTGGGAAAAGGATCATTACAGCGATTTCGGTAACAGGTCAGGATCTCTAAGGTTTTTCAAACCTCTTTCTCTCACTTAGTTTTCTGTTTTGCTTGAGGGCAAGCAAAAGGCTAAGTCTGGGGGAGTGATATATCATGGATTTTACCCGTTTTTAGCCATGATATAAGTCGTTTTATCGAGTCTTTCTAGTGCTTTTTCTATCATTTTAGAGTCTTTTCAGGTTTTAGCACGTTTGGGACGAAATTGGAGATTTTGGAGACATTTGGAGCCTTTTTGGAGCAAACCGAAAAAAGTACCCGTTTTGAAGCCTGAGTATCGATCGACACCATTCCGAGTATCGATCGACACCATTCCGAGTATCGATCGACACCATTCCGAGTATCGATCGACACCATCATAGTATCGATCGATACCGACGTAATCAACGCGCAGAAGAGATTTTCAAGGAAGCCCATAAGAAGCCCAATCATCCCCTTTATTTACAAAAGAAGCCCAGCTCGTGTTTTTAGACCTATTTAAGTAGTTTTTAGTCATTAGGTCAAGGGGGACTTCAGACTTGACTTTTGACTATTATTCTTGAGCCACCATTGAGATTTGAGAACTTTTGTGAGGGAGACGGATCCAAGACTTTGTTCATCATAGAGAAGATCCCGAACCCTAGTTTTTATTTCTTTGTTTAATTCCATGATTTATTCAGTTATGTTATTTGTTTCATCTATCATGTCTGAGTAATCTCATTTTAGGTTTAGGGTTTTCTCATATGGATTTCTCTGATTTATGATAATTGATTTGTTAGGGTTCAAAATCTGAATAGTTCTTCACCATAGGTTGTTCTCAAAGCTATTTCTAACCTGATCACTTAGAACATAGAACCTAGATTAATCGATTAGGCACGACAGTGCAATTGAGTAATCTGATAAAACCTAGGGTGAGCAATTGGATTATCTGCAAAGAGATTTGGTTTAATCGAATTGTGAACATATCAAACTTGAATTGATTGCTGGTTTACTGTGTAGGATTTGCAAAGAGATTTGGAATTCTAGATTTTAGACTTAGTTAGTTTTCACAACGACAGTTGGTTAACTATACTTTCGTGTTTGAGTTCAAGAACGGCGCTTAATTGAATTGAACCTTAACTGATTAATTGTTATTTATCACTGATTTCCTGAGAATTTCCCTGAGCCTAGTTTCCTCCCATATAAACCAACCGAAGTTTAATTCAATCATTTGTTTTCTCATCAAATATTGTTTGCTTAGCACAATCTGCATCTTTCATCTATTGCGTGAGTTTTCTTGAGTTCTTGTGTTCGACCCCTGATATACTACATCAACTGCTTTAGTACTTTTAGGGTATTAATTTGAGCATATCAAATTATGAATGGCTAGTCATGCCCTTCCGCCTTACGAATGCATCAAGCACCTTCATATGGCATATAAACCAGGTTTTATGTTCCTATATTAGTAAATTTGTCGTGGTATACTTTGATGATATTCTCATTTATAGTAGGAGCTTGGTAGAACACGTAAAACACTTTGAACTAGTGTTGCAAACGCTTCGGAAGGAAGGCCTTTACGCTAACCTAACGAAGTGCATCTTTCGTACTGATAAGTTGGTTTTCATAGGCTTTGTAGTGAGCTCACAAGGACTACAAGTTAACCAAGAAAAGATCAAAGCCATTGAGGAATGCCCTACACAAATTAGCATCGGACATGTCCAAAGTTTTCACGGTCTCGCGAGCTTTTACCAGTGTTTTGTTTGAGATTTTAGCACCATAGCTCCTCCCTTGACGGCTGTGATAAAGAAAGATATGCCATTCCAGTGGGGAGAAACACAAGAAACCGCATTCAAAAACCTTAAAGACCGATTGACTTATGCACCGGGTTTAGTTTTACCTAACTTTAACCAAACTTTTGAGATTAAGTATGATGCCACAGGTCTAGGTGTTGGAGCTGTCTTAACTCAAGGAGGGAGACCAGTAGCATACATCAGTACGAAGATCAGTGGATCAACTCTCAACTATCCCACTTATGACAAAGAATTATACGCGTTAGTCCGATCGCTCGAGACGTGGCAACATTACCTTTTGGCAAAGGAGTTTGTCATCCATACTAATCATGAGACTCTCAAGCATCTCTGAGGGCAGACAACATTGAAAAAGAGACATGCAAGATGGTTAGAGTTCGTGGAGACGTTCCCATACGTCATCAAATACAAGAAGGGCAAAGACAATGTTTTTGCTGACGCCTTATCGAGACGTCATGCCCTTTTATCAACAATGGAGGCTAAAATGTTAGGTTTTCAGCATATTAAGGATCAATATGCTGAAGACCCAGACCATGGAGAGACTTATACTCAGTGCCTAAAGGGAGGAACCGGGTCCTACTACTTATAAAACGGGTTTCTCTTCCGAGACAAGCGACTTTGCATTCCACAAGGTTCGAAACGGGAACTTTTGGTCCGAGAAGCTCACGGTAGAGGCCCCATGGGACACTTTGGAATAGACAAGACCTTCATCACCCTCAAAGAGCACTTCTACATGCCCCATATCAAGCTAGACGTTGAGTGCCATTGCCAAATGCATTGTTTGCCTTAAGACAAAATCCAGGTTACATCCTCATGGTCTTTACATGCCTTTACCGATACCTAACGCTCCTTGGGAGGATATTTCTATGGACTTTGTGCTAGGTTTACCAAACGTATAGTACAAGGATTCTATCTTCGTCGTTGTGGACCGGTTTTCTAAGATGGCCTATTTCATTCCGTGTAACAAGACGAATGATATATTTCATACCGCTAACTTATTCTTCAAGGAAGTTGTTCATTTGCATGGGCTGCCAAGAACCATTGGGTCGGACCGAGACACAAAATTTCTGAGCCACTTCTGGAAAACATTATGGAAGAAGCTCGGCACCAAGCTTCTCTTCTCCACGACATGTCATCCTCAAACTGATAGTCAAACGGAAGTGGTAAACCGGACCTTATCTAGCTTACTTAGAGTTAGCATCGGTACAAATTTGAAAAATTGGGTTGAGTGTTTATCTTTAGTTAAATTTGCTTATAACCATGCTACTCACTTTTCCTCTAAATTTTCTCTTTTTGAGGTTGTGTACGGTTTTAACCCTAGGACCCCCATAGAGTTCACGCTGTTACCGTTACCAAAAGCTGATCAAGTTAGTCTCGATCGAATCGCCAAGGCCGAGCAAGTCAAGAAGATCCATGTGAAGGTTAAGGAGAACCTCAACAAAAGAAACCAGCAAATAAAACACAACCGAGACAAGCGACGCAAAAAATGGAGTTTGCTCTCGGAGAATGGGTTTGGCTTCACATGCGGCCTGAACGGTTCCCAAATAAGCCTAGCTCCAAACTAGCACCAAGAGGAGATGGCACGTTCAAGATCATTGAGAAGATCAATGACAATACTTACCGCCTCGAGTTACTAGGTTAGTTTCAAGTTTCCCAACGTTCAACGTTTCTGACTTATCTCCTTTTGATGTAGGTGATTCAGACACCACGGAAGAGCTTTTTCAAGAAGGGGAGAATGATCTGGACATCCAGAAGAAGCCGTACCAATCAGTAGAGATCCAACCATTTTGAGGAGCACCCACGACACGATTAAGAACCAAGAGTCTCAAAGGGCTCACCAAACCCGTAAGCCTTTTCCTCGACACGGACCATGCGGACGTGGACAAGGACCGAGTGGATCCGGACAAGACAAATGCCAAATGAATGGTATTTCCATTCACCACCAATACTCAAGAAGCATCCATAGGTGATTTTGGAGCCGAGACACGCCACGAGACTCCTCAGAATGCTTTATGCTCGCACACAACCGAGTGCCCCTCATGCGGACAAAGACGGTGACTTCCCTCTTTGTCCTCACGTTAGCATGATCGGGGCATAAAGACATCACTAGGAATTGTACTATTTCCTACCCTTAGGTTTCCCACGTGGTTTTTCTATGGAAGGTTTTAACGAGGCAACAACCTAGTGGTGTAAAGTGGCCTCAAAGACATTCTTTGAGGGCCGAGTTGTCTAGAAGCCCATACCATGTCTCTAGTTCGACTCAAGCATTCTAAGGGAGTATTTTGAAGTCCATTTTAGCCTAAGATCATGCGAAAAGGCTCAAGGACACGTCAATTAAATTTCTACCTTCTTGTCCTAAAACTTTCCTTTTGCGGTCTTTTCCTTTTCGATTATTTGGAAACTCTTTGGCCACGTTTTCTAGGCCTTTGCTGTGTCATTTTTGACTCTTTTTGTAACCTAAGACAAGCCCTATTTAAGAGGGAATTCGCAGCCATAGCTAGGGTAGACTTTGAATAACTAACGAAAACCCTTTTTGCTTAGCCGACGCCTAAGCTCTTTCTTCTTTCTCTTGCTTTGTGCGATTCAAATCAAGGAGATATCATTCAAGATGTATCATGAGCCCTCTCATATCTCGTGTGGTCACTTTATCAATCCACTTGTCCGAGTACATCGATCGTCCTCACCATCTTGCCCATCCGTTCGCGCCGCAATGTCCATCGGAGAGCATACCATGTCCGAAGCTTGTATCATTCGTCAAGGGTGTTATCTTGCCTCTTATCTTTTTGTTATTGCTATTAATGTCTTATCTGGTCTTCTAGTTCGAGTGAATCGCAACAATTTAATCGGTTACCACCCTCTCTGTAGCGATCTTAACCTGAACCATCTAAGTTTTGCCGATGATATGCTCATTTTTATGGATGGCTCCACCCAATCTCTTGATGGCATTATGGATATCCTTGATAGGTTTGCAGATTTTTTAGGTTTGAATATCAATCCAACTAAATCGACTTTATTTCTTGCAGGGCAACATGAATGCGATTTGGAATCCGAAGGAATTCGTTTAGGTTTTCCAATCGGTTCTCTGCCAATTCGTTACTTGGGCTCCCTTTGACTACCAGGTGTGACTCGTACAGACTATCAGCCTCTTGTTGAAAAAATCAAGAAACGTTTATCAGCTTGGTCAGCAAAAACTCTTTCATACGCGGGCAGACTCTAATTGATTCAGTCAGTGATTTACAACATCACCAATTTTTGGTGTTCGGTGATCCGTTTGCCAGCGCGTTGTTTTCAGGAGATACAAAGTATGTGCTCGGCTTTTTTGTGGTCTGGCAACCCAACAGAGACTATAAAAGCCAAAGTTTTTTGTGGGCTAGGCTTTAGAAAATTCAAAGAAGTCTCCACAGTATTCTCCCTCAGTCTCATCTGGAGATTGTTTGCCAAACTCAGACTCACCGTTATCTTTTTCACTATTCTTCATTTTGGGATATCAATCAAGGTAGTGCAGGTTCTTGGATTTGGAGAAAACTTCTCAAGCTTAGACCAATGGCGGCTTTTCTCCTTCATAAAGAAGTCAGAGACGAGCGCACCACTTCATTCTGGTTTGATAGATGGCTCTTTGATGGAAGGTTTATTGATATTTTTGGAGAAGTGATATGCTCAAATTAATACCCTATGATGATACTAAAGCAGTTGCTGCAGTAAAGTTAGGGGTCGAACACAAGAACTCAAGAAAACTCACACAGTAGATAAAAGATGCAGATTGTGCTAAGCTAACAGTGAATGACGAGAAAACAAATGATCAAATTGAACTTAAGTCGATTTATATGAGGGGAAACTAGGCTCAGGGAAATTCTCAGGAAATCAATGATTGATAACAATTAATCAATTAAGGTTCAATTCAATTAAGCGTCGTTCTTGAACTCAAACACGAAAGTATAGTTAACCAACTGTCGTTGCGAAAACTAACTAAGTCTAAAGTCTAAAATTCCAAATCTCTTTGCAAATCCTACATAGTAAACCAGCAATCAATTCAAGTTTGATATGTTCACAATTCGATTAAACCAAATCTCTTTGCAGATAATCCAATTGCTCACCCTAGGTTTTATTAAATTACTCAATTGCACTGTCGTGCCTAATCGATTAATCTAGGTTCTATGTTCTAAGTGATCAGGTTAGAAATAGCTTTGAGAACAACCTATGGTGAAGAACTATTCAGATTTTGAACCCTAACAAATCAATTATCATAAATCAGAGAAATCCATATGAGAAATCCCTAAACCTAAAATCACGAGCTGGGCTTCTTATGTAAATAAAGGGGATGATTGGGCTTCTTATGGGCTTCCTTGAAAATCTCTTCTGCGCGTTGATTACGTCGGTATCGATCGATACCATGATGGTGTCGATCGATGCTAAAGCTTCAAAACGGGTACTTTCTTCGGTTTGCTCCAAAAAGGCTCCAAATGTCTCCAAAATCTCCAATTTCGTCCCAAACGTGCTAAAACCTGAAAAGACTCTAAAATGATAGAAAAAGCACTAGAAAGACTCGATAAAACGACTTATATCATGGCTAAAAACGGGTAAAATCCATGATATATCAACTCCCCCAGACTTAGCCTTTTGCTTGCCCTCAAGCAAAACAGAAAACTAAGTGAGAGAAAGAGGTTTGAAAAACCTTAGAGATCCTGATCTGGTACCGAAATCTCTGTAATGATCCCTCTTCCCAAGCGCCCACTGTTGCCTGATCAGCTTCAGATCTAACCTCCATGTACTTCTTCATCGGAATTCCCAGCTTCCACAGACTTCACTCATGACCCCGCTAAGTGTTCATCCAAGCTTATCATCGCCAGTTTCATCGCTAAAATCAATGTCCACGAACTTTCTAGATTCTTGGGTCATACAATACCATAGCCAAGGAACAATTCATTCAACTTTTTCTTGGTATTTAACTCCCCCAGACTTATTTCACAACCAGTTCTTATTGTTTTTTTTTTTTTTTTTTAACTGCATATACAAATCAAGGTTCGAGACGCGAGTATTGATAGTGTTAGCTACCGAATCCCCAGTTCTTACCCTCTCAATGTATCAAGTATCTTAGGTGAATAATGGGGTCATAGGAAATTTTCCTACCCCTCACTTTAGGCACTTGTGTGATCATCCCTTATCCAAGTAGAATAATGGGGTCATAGGAAATTTTCCTACCCCTCCACTTGGCGAAAATCATCTCATCTTTCATGCATTTTTGATCCTGATTATCACCAAATTCATATCCAGTACTTATCACGGGGGAGATCTACCATTTCTTTAATACGCAATAGTTCCTTAGCTAGGTAATGAATGATGAATCAAGCTCTTTGGACATTTACCTTATTGATGAAGTGCAGAATTTGGCTAAAACTTGTGATGAAAACTTGTTGGAGACAATCCATGAATTCTGGCTGGCTGGGTATCCCTTGGATTTTTCATTAGTCGAACTGAAACTAATCCTGTAACAGTGGTCACTCAAAAGCAAAATCAGAACAACAAAACCAAGCACAATCCAGAAATCTCTAAGTTGTTTTGACTCAATTAAACAAAATTGTTTTTTTTTTTTTTATATTTTTTTCAAAATGAACACAATGTCAGTAACTACCTCCCCCAGACTTAAACAACACTGTCCCCAGTGTTTATCAAGCCCAGAGAAGGTGAAAGAAATCAAAGGACAAAACGAAATAGGTCAAGAACAAGAGGTGTTACCATAGAGCGCTGGTGTCGATCGATACCAGCGTGGTGTCGATCGATACGGAACAAAAACGACCATCCTTCTTCCGACCTGATTCGCAAGACACAACAAAACACAAAAACAAAAACTCATATTTATAGACTTACCAGTGGGTTGCCTCCCACTAAGCGCTTGTTTAATGTCACGAGCTTGACTTTGGCTAAGATATCAGTCAGGACAAGGTGGAGAACTCACTCCGAAATAAGCTCCACAACCAGACATCTCCAGCTTCAAAGTTTTTCTCATCATATCCTCTTCTTTCCCTTTCATCTCTGTAGGAATGAGAACTCTAGCCTTAGAGAAAGGTTTCGAGGTTCCCTTGCACTTCACCTTATATTCGATCGAATCTCCATCACACTTCTGAGGAATCAAAGTAAAATTAGCAGCACCGTTGATCTTCTTGCTCGTCGCCTTCCTCTTTGTTGCCTTGGTCTTCTCCACAACTTTCTTGGGGTGTTGGGGGGGTTCATTTGAAACATCTGCGACTTTTGGTTCATCATAAGACTCATCGAGCAGATCGATCATCAGAGTCTCGCCCGAGGCAATGGTGATGCACGAGACATGTCTGGGTGCTCCTCCAGAAGGAATGACATCGTAGAAGACGTCTCCGTCAATGCAAGAGAAAGAGATTCTCTTGTTATGCGTGTCCATGATCGCGCCAACAGTAGCCATAAATGGTCTTCCCAAAATCAAGGGCACCTTGGATCCTTGGCTCATCTCCACAACCTGAAAATCAGTAGGAATCAGACAATCTCCTATTTTAACAGGTAAATCAAGAATTATAGCGTAAGGGAGTGAGCTAGAAGAATTCGCGTATGTGAGAAGCGTGTTAGGAGATTTCATATCAGCTTTCAATCTCTCTGCAATCGCCCTCGACATGACGTTGACACTAGACCCTGAGTCAACGAGAGACTCCTTGAAGTTTACTCTAGAGATGGAGCATGGAACTGAGAATTTCCCTGGGTCTTCCCTCTTTGTCAACTGTCTCAGCGGTGGTGGTGTATCAGCAACGGGAGGTCCTGCAACCATTTTTGACAAAAACTTGCTTCTAGCAGCCGCCCACTCCTCTCTTGTCAGCTTGGGAAGAACAGGGTAAGGTAGCTTTGGTTTGTATACTCGTTCCTCAACCATCTCTGTCCTTTTCTCAGTTATTGATTCAGCCTGCGAAGGGCATCGACCGATACCAGGTGAGTGTCGATCGATACTAGAGTTTTGTACCGTCTCTGCAGGTTGGTGTCGATCGACACCGGTAGGGGTATCGATCGATACGCGTGGAATGTCAGAATTCTTATCTTCATCTTCAGCAACCTTCGAATCTACAGCAGGTCTCGGGAAGTGTCGATCGATACCAGGCAGGTATCGGTCGATGCTAATATCACTGAATACGAACACAGTCATTACAGGCTCAAAATCCTCTTCTCTAGCCCTCGAGGTGATTGCATTGACATGTCCATGCTGTGGTTGAACTATCTTTCCCTTGACAGCTGCTGATGTCTGAGCTATTTGATTTTCCAGCATCTTCTGATGGATTTTGAGAGCGTCGATTTTCCCATTCAGATCAGTGTATAAATTATCCAGCTTTCTATTGAAATCCACAGTCATCTTTTGTTGACCCTGGAGAATCTGTTCCACGAGGGTCTCTGTTCTACTCTCAGTAGTCTTGGGAGAATGAGGTTGATAAGAAGAGTTCCCATATTGATGAGTGAAATCGCTGCCTTGGAGAGGTTTCTGGGGGTATTGAGTTGCCCCAAAACCAGATTGGTGTCCTCCGAACTTGTAGCCACCTTGCTGATTGTTGTTGTTGTACCCAAATCGCTGACTCTGAAAACCAGAACCACCAACGTAGTTAACATCCCCCACTTCGTCTTCAATATTCTCAATTTCCTCAGCAAAGTGCACAGCTCTCGTCGATTTCCTGACCAATATGTTATGCATTGTGTCCAGTTTGGCCTGAACCTCAGCAATCTGCGAATCGTCAGCAACACTAGCGAGCCTTTTCCGCTCGAAATCAGCATTCTTGGTGCTATTGCTAGACGCCAAGTTCTCAATCAGCTTCACAGCATCGGTTGGAACCCTAGTGTTGAAGTTCCCGTTGCTTGCAGAATACAGTGCCATCTGATACCGCCAATCAATCCCTCTGTAAAAGATCCCGAGCAGCTGAACTTGACTGAAGCCGTGATGCGGACAGTCTCTCTGGTAGGACCTGAATCGCACCCAAGCAGCCTTGAGTGCTTCTGTTGGACCTTGAGAAAATTGAGAGAGCTTGTTCCTGAGCTCCTCCGATCTCGCATCGTCATAGAAATTGTTCAGGAATGCGTTCCAAGTAACGAGAGATCCGGGAGGTAACTGCTTCAGCCAGTAAGCTGCCTCTCCACCAAGACAGTATGGAAAGAGCTTACAAAAGAGGTATTCATGTGGCACTCCATTGTACTTCATACTAGTGACCAAGTCCTCGAATTTCTCGATGTGATCCATAGGGTGCTCATGAGAGATACCGGTGAAGAGGTGCTGTCCAACAAGAGAGAAGTAAGCAGGCTTCAGCTCAAAGTCATTCCTCTGGAAAGTCGGAATACGGATCGCTGCACGATTTGCATAGAATTGATCCGGTCGATTGTAATCGCCAAGTGTCCGTTCAGCAACAGCTTGGGGTTGTTGTGGAGGAGGTAGCTGTTCACCTTCCTCATCATGCACCAAACCTTGTGGAAGATCCATCTCAACTGTAGTTCTTTTCCTTGTTCGACTCGTGCGTTCAAGCTCTGCTAGCTCTGTGAGGGAGAGATTGATCAGTGGTGTGTCCTTCTTTCTCCTGGTAGCACGCTGATGCATACACCTGAAAATCAAAAGACGAGAAAATAAGTAACCAAAATTCAAAAACAGACGTTCAGTGTCGATCGATACCAATTGAGTATCGATCGATACTGACGACGAACTTAGACAAAATCGACAACTAAATTTCTAATGGTGAATTTTTAGAGTCTCCGGCAACGGCGCCAAATTTGATATGCTCAAATTAATACCCTATGATGATACTAAAGCAGTTGCTGCAGTAAAGTTAGGGGTCGAACACAAAAACTCAAGAAAACTCACACAGTAAATAAAAGATGCAGATTGTGCTAAGCTAACAGTGAATGACGAGAAAACAAATGATCAAATTGAACTTAAGTCGATTTATATGAGGGGAAACTAGGCTCAGGGAAATTCTCAGGAAATCAATGATTGATAACAATTAATCAATTAAGGTTCAATTCAATTAAGCGCCGTTCTTGAACTCAAACACGAAAGTATAGTTAACCAACTGTCGTTGCGAAAACTAACTAAGTCTAAAGTCTAAAATTCCAAATCTCTTTGCAAATCCTACACAGTAAACCAGCAATCAATTCAAGTTTGATATGTTCACAATTCGATTAAACCAAATCTCTTTGCAGATAATCCAATTGCTCACCCTAGGTTTTATCAAATTACTCAATTGCATTGTCGTGCCTAATCGATTAATCTAGGTTCTATGTTCTAAGTGATTAGGTTAGAAATAGCTTTGAGAACAACCTATGGTGAAGAACTATTCAGATTTTGAACCCTAACAAATCAATTATCATAAATCAGAGAAATCCATATGAGAAATCCCTAAACCTAAAATGAGACTACTCAGACATGATTGATGAGAAACAAAGCATAACTGAATAAATCATAAAATTGAACAAAAGAATAAAAAAAAGGGTTCGGGATCTTCTCTATGATGAACAAAGTCTTGGATCCGTCTCCCTCACAAAAACTCTCCAAATCTCAATGGTGGCTCAAGAATAATAGTCAAAAGTAAAGTTTGCCTCAACCTAGTGACTAAAAGTTTGCTTAAATAAACCTAAAATCACGAGCTGGGCTTCTTATGTAAATAAAGGGGATGATTGGGCTTCTTATGGGCTTCCTTGAAAATCTCTTCTGCGCGTTGATTACGTCGGTATCGATCGATACCATGATGGTGTCGATCGATGCTAAAGCTTCAAAACGGGTACTTTCTTCGGTTTGCTCCAAAACGGCTCCAAATGTCTCCAAAATCTCCAATTTCGTCCCAAACGTGCTAAAACCTGAAAAAACTCTAAAATGATAGAAAAAGCACTAGAAAGACTCGATAAAACGACTTATATCATGGCTAAAAACGGGTAAAATCCATGATATATCAAGAAGCTGGTCAGATTCAGCTAGGTCTCCCCCGTAATTCAGTAACGCTGTAACAGATGGCAGTTGGTCAATCCGGCAAAGGAGATCTTCCATTATGCTTGGATAGACCGAATTCTTGAAGCCCCAGTTCCAGCCCAAGTAAATGGCATAGATCTTCCGCTTTGGAAGCATGGAGAAGATGGTTATAAGGATTTTCTCAGCAGCAAAAAAAACTTGGAATCTGCTTAGAGTTTCTCAGCCACGGGTCAATTGGTTCAGAGTTGTTTGGTTTTCCTAGGCGATTCTGCGTTACTCCTTTATTGTTTGGTTGGATATCAAAGATCGTCTTTCTACTGGGGATAAAATATGATCTTGGGGCCACACTCAACATTGTACTTTTTGTGGTGAACGGAATGAAACGCGAGATCATTTGTTTTTTGCGTGTCCCCACTCTTTCACCATCTGGTCTGAATCACTCCCATGTTGTTAGGCTCGAGACTCAATCCTGATTGGTCAATCACGCTTATGGCTCTAATTGGACCTCATAGGAAGTTAACTGATGTTGTTCTACTAAGGCTAATTTTCTAGACTTCCATTTATCATTTGTGGATGGAAAAGAGCAAGAGAATCCATGATCAAGTTTACTGCTCTTCCGGAATGCTTCAACGCAGAATAGAGGACACCATTACCAAAATTTTATCAACGCTCAATCTCCCACTGATCAGCAAAACTAGGGACATTCACCTTCGCTGGCAGCAGTGTCTCGTATCTCGGGCTAACATGCCTACTAGGCGGGGAAATAGCCTTCAATCAACCACAAATGAAGCGCGCCAGCACAATCATCTCTATATATACCCTTTGCTTCTCTTTGATTACAATTATACTCATGAATCGGGCAACTGCTCTGCCTGACTTATTGACTTATTCTATTTTCCCTATTTTGCAGTGTGATAGGACTCATATTTTCATGTTTTTATGCACTATAATAAGTCAGTTTTGAGCTTTATAACTAACAATTAGTATAGTTCTAGTGTGTTTACATGTTTATATATGTTTATATATGTTTATAGGTACTTGGAGCCAAAACTTGATGTTTATAGTGTTTCTGGAGCCTGCTAGAAGCTATGGGAGAGTTGGCACCACCACTTGCATCATGCACATTCGGAGAAGGATTTCAGGAAAACTAAGAGCACTAGAATCGACCCCAGAATTAACCGGTAGGGGTCAATATTGAGTCCAAAGAATTTCCTGATAAAACTCGGGAAGCTTGCATTGGCCAGTCAGAGAAGGAGAGCCACAATCGACCCAAGAATCGACCAATCAAGGTCGATTGTGACGTCCGAAAAAGCTGGGAAATTTCATACGTGGCAAGACATGATTCGGGCAACTTGTCATCTCGAGTTTTTAGCTTCCAGAAACAAGATAAGGATGAAATGGAATATTATAAGAATTCCTAGGACTATATAATCACTTGTAATGTCACTAAAAAATACAACTTTGAATAGAGAACTTTTGTAGCCACCACTTCTAAAACCCCTAGTAAAGAGTTCTTTATTTTTTACTTCTTTTCTTTCGTTTTAAAATAGATCATTTAGATCACTAGGGTGGTTGTCGAGATAGGATCTATTTTTAGGTTTTAATATATGTTTGATTGTTCTTAATCGATCTACCTACCTTTCTATGCATCTTATGGGAGATGCTTAAGTGTACAACTGAATCCAATAGTTGTGGTTGTAGTATAAGAGATTCCCTGCACCCACAAGAGTGGGTAGAGATCTCAGATCTGCATAGTTGGGAGTAGTAGCTATGGTCGAGTTTGTTATTTGATAGAGTAGCTCAATGCTTATCTAGCCCTGATGAAGTTAGGTAAAGATCTCAGGAGAACTTCACCACGAGAGTGGGATGGACTCTAGAATTAGATCTATCATTTACTTTTTGTCTTAGGCATGTTTTCACCAATATTGATCCTATTGGATCGCTTGGAGGTGTGAGAACCCTTGCGATGTGTCTATCACTCATGAACGTATTCGATGATAGGATTGTATAAAATGCATGTTCATTCACCATGAGAGTGGGTTTGAATATAGAGACTAGCATATCACGAGAGTGGATTAGAAGGCATGGAAAATCTCTAGAATGACGAACATAAACTTGTTAGGTAGAACATGAACCCTAGATCTAGAATCCCTGAAATCTGACTTTCACCCAATTCTCTGTAAATATTAGTTTAGGTTTTATTAAACGTTTTAGTTTATTTATGCATGTTAGATTAGGAACCAACCCCATATCTCTATTTTGCTTAGATTAGATTTAAACTTGTACTCTCTGTGTGTTACTCTCAGTCCCTGTGGATCGATCTCGTATGTACTACAACTGCATGACTGGGCACTTGAGGTCTTATGGGTTAAACTCTCGAGAATACCCTATGGGTAGACTTGAGTGAAATCTGAGAATGAGATAATCGAAAGCAAATCCCTGTATCAAGTTTTTGGCATCGTTGCCAATGATTGACGCAATAGCCATAGACAGTCTAGATGTATGACTAAGTTTTTTTTTTTATTGATTTTTTTTTTATTGTTTACGAAAAAAAAAAAAAAATATCAGGGCTTGCACACGTGGGAGCTGCCAACCCACAACTCGATAAGAGAATTACGGTAAGTATTTCTTTTGCTTTTCTCCTTTACGGTTTTACATCACAGCGAGGACGTTGTGAAATAAGTGTGGGGGGGGGGGGAGTTTTGCGATCAATGGAGGTACTCTTTTCCCTGACATCTATTGATGTAAGTTTTACCATAAATTTTTCGCATTTTGAGAGATTATTACACTCTTTTCCTCATTCATAAGTTTAATAACGTATGAAAAAAGTTTTAATGAGGTAGCAATAGAACTTGTTAATTTTGTTATTTGTGTTGAAGTTTGGATGCTTTGTTGGAGAGTGTTTGATTTTTACTAGGAAACATGGAAAACCCATGACTGGATCAACAAACCCCAAAAGGATCTTTCTTTCAAAGACTTTGGCAAATCGGAGTCGACTTCTCACCATAATGAATTTTTAACTTCTCGATTTGGGGCTTGAGATACATGAGATGTGATACCTCTATGAGACACGTCCATGCGAGTATATTTCCCATCTTCCTTCCCTTCAATAAGAAAAGAAAGAAAAAAAGGATATAGGTAAGAAAGAAGTGAACCGGGCATTAAAAGCTACCACTTTTAATGTTCGCGTTTCATTGAAACCTGTCCAGGAAAAGAAAAGAAAAGACGATTGATAGAAAAAATAAAATGATACCCTTGAAAAGTAGGGAAAAATCAATCGACCTTGAACTGGGAAAAGGTAGAGGAAAGAAAATGTACCAAGACGGTTTTGAGCTTACAGAAATCCGAAAGAGTAAGTATTCATGTTTTATGATCAATACTCCCAAGTTGAGAACTCACACTTAGAATAAAAAGAGAGATTGACAATGAGGAGTCAAGGATCGAAGGTGGAGTGGTTTGAACTAAGGTGCTTTGCTATGCTTATGGTGAAGTACATGGAGTACGGTAGGAATCATCTCACCTCCACAAGGACAAAAAATATCTAACACAACAATGTCACAAGGTACGAGTTCACTCTCTTTATCTTTAATGTTTTCAATAAAATAACTTCACCATACTTCGCTTTTATTTGCTTGAGGAAAAGCAAAAGATAAGTGTGAAGGAGTTGATAGGACTCATATTTGCATGTTTTTATGCACTGTAATAAGTTAGTTTTGAGTTTTATAACTAACAATTAGTGTACTTCTAGTGTGTTTGCATGTGTTTATATGTTTCTAGGTACTTGGAGCTAAAACTTAATCTTTATAATGTTTCTAGAGCCTGCTAAAACCTATGGAGAGTTCGCACCACCACTTGGATCATGCACATTCGGAGAAGGATTTCAAGAAACCGAAGAGCACCAGAATCGACCCCAGAATCGACCTGTAGGGGTCGATATTGAGTTCCGAAGAATTTCTTGAGAAAACTCGCGAAACTTGCATCGACGAATCAGAGAAGGAGAGCCGGAATCGACCCAAGAATTGACCAGTCAAGGTCAATTCTAACGTCCGAGAAAGCTGGGAAATTTGGTACGTGGCAAGACATAATTCGGGCAACTTGTCATCTCGAGTTTTAAGCTTGCAGAAACAAGATAAGGACGAAATGAAATATTCTAAGAATTCCTAGGACTATATAATCACTTGTAATCTCACTAGAAAACACAACTTTGAATAGAGAACTTTTGTAGCCACCACTTCTAAAAATCCTAATAAAGTGTTCTTTATTTTTTACTTCTTTTCTTCTATTTTAAAGTAGATCTTTTAGATCACTAGGCTGGTGGTCGATGATGGGATCACTTTTGTTTTGCGGAATAAAACAATGAATGAGGTTATATGTTTGATTGTTCTTAATCGATCTTGCTACCTTTCAATGCATCTTAATGTTAAGTATTCTCTTATGGGAGATGCTTAAGTCTATAACTGAATCCAGTAGGTGTGGTTGTACTATTAGAGATTCCCTGCGCCACGAGAGTGGGTAGAGATCTCAAATCTGCATAGTTAGGAGTATTAGCTATGGTCGAGTTTGTTATTTGATAGACTAGCTCTATGCTTATCTATCCCTGATTAAGTTAGGTAAATATCTCAGGAGAACTTCACCACGAGAGTGGGATGGACTCTAGAGTTAGATCTATCATTTGCTTTGTGTTTTAGGCATGTTTTCACCAATACTGACCATATTGGATCGCCTGGAGGTGTGATAACCCTTACGATGTGTCTATCACTCATGAGACTATTCGATGATGGGATTGTATGAAATGCATGTTCATTCACCACGAGAGTGGGTTTGAATATAAAGACTAGCATACCACGAGAGTGGACTAGAAGACATGGAAAATTCCTAGAATGACGAACATAAATTTGTTAGGTAGAACATGAATCCTAGATCTAAAATCCATGAAATCTAATTGTCACCCAATTTTCTGTAATATAAGTTTAGGTTTTATATAATGTTTTAGTTTATTTATGCATGTTAGATTAGGAACCAACCCCATATCTCTATTTTGCTTAGATTAGATTTAGACTTGTACTCTCTCTGTGTTATTTTCAGTCCCTGTGGACCGATCTCGTATGTACGATAACTGCATAATTGTGTACTTACGATCTTATGGGTTAAACACTCGAGAATACCCTATGAGTAGACTTGGGTGAAACCTGAGAATGAGATAATCGAAAGAAAATCCTTGTATCATAATGTACATTCTCCCTTGGATGTCTGCGGCAATCAGGAAACAACACTCCGCCTGGATGCTTCCAAATGGCAAAGACGATGCAGATCTACCGCTAGTTCTAGACTAGTAGCGTGCTGGCTTGCTTTCCAGACGCTTCCAACAACCGCTGCAGTTCCTCAGCCAATTCAAGTGCTTTGTCTGCGCTATATCTTCTGCACTTTGTGATGCGATTTCATTTTTTCGTGTCCCTCTCCTGTTAGCATCATATTTTACATGTTTTTATGCATTTGAATAAGTTAGTTTTATCTTTTAACTAATATTTAGTGTAGAATTAGTGTTTTTGCATGTGGTTATATGTTTTTAGGTACTTGGAGCTAAATATGAGTAGTAGAGATGTTTTGGAACTTACTAAAACCTACAGGGAGACTGGTAACATCGCCTAGATCGTGCACATTTGGAGAAGGCAGAATCGACACTAATATCGACCTATAGGGGTCGATATTGAGTCCAAAGATTTTCTAGAGAGAATTCTCGAAAGATGCATCGACCAGTAAGCTAGAGAGCTAGAATCGACCCTAATGAACCTTAAAATTCTCAATTTGGGTCTTGGGATGCACGAGACATGATACCTCTATGGACCCTGCAAGACACGTCTATGTGAGTACATCTCCCCTCTTCCTTCCCTTCAGTAAAAAGAAAAGAAAAGGATATATGTAAGAAAGAAGTGAATCGGGCATTGGAAGCTACCACTTTTAATGTTCGCGTTTCATGGAAACTTGTCCAAAAATAGAAAAGAAAAGACGATTGATAGAAAAAATAAAATGATACCCTAGAAAAGTAGGGAAAAATTAATTCGACCTTGAAGTGAGAAAAAGGGAGAGGAAAAGATTTGTACCAAGACGGTCTTGAGCTTACAAAAATCTAAAAGAGTAAGTGTTCGTGTCTTATGATCAATACTCTCAAATTGAGAGCTCACACATTGAATGAAAAGAGAGGTCGATAACGAGGAGTCAAGGTTCGAAGGAGGAGTGGTTTGAATAAAGGTGCGTTGCTATGCTTATGGTGAAGTACATGGAGTACGTTAGAGATCATTCCACTTCTACAAAGACGAAAACCATTTAACATAACAATGTCACAAGATACAAGTTCACTCTCTTTATCCTTAATTATTTTTAATAAAAACAAACTTCATCATGCTTGACTTTTGTTTGCTTGAGGACAAGCAAATGATAAGTGTGGGGGAGTTGATAGCATCATATTTTACATGTTTTATGTATTATAATAAGTTAGTTTTAGCTTTTATAACTAACATTTAGTGTAGAATTAGTTTTATTGCATGTGGTTATATGTTTTTAGGTACTTGGAGATAAATATGAATGGTAGAGATGTTTTTGGAGCTTACTAAAGCCTACAGGAAGACTGGTAACATCGCCTAGATCGTGCACATTTGGAGAATGATTTTACAGAATCCGAAGAAAGCAGAATCGACCCTAATATCGACCTATATGGGTCAATATTATTTTATAAGTCAACCATTGTCTCTATAACCGAATAGAGGCAAGAGTCTAGATCTTTTAGGCCGCATGGGGTGGTCGTCAATGATGGGATCTATTTTTTAGAATTCATTACTGTACTTAACCGATCTAGTTTCTTTAGTATGCACATTAATGCTGAGTATTCTCTCATGGGGAGATACTCAAGAGTACAACTGAATCAAGTAGGTGTAGTTGTCTATTTAGAAGTTTTTGATGGCACGAGTGTGGATCAAACCTTCAGATCTGCATACTAGAGAGTCATAGCTACTGTCGAATTTGTTGTTTGATAGAATTAATTATAAATTTGGCTTCGGCTAAATTAGATAAAATATTTTAGGAGTATTACGCCATGAGAGTGGATTATACTTTAGAAACAAATCTATAACTCACTTTTTATTCTTGAGGCGAGAGTCTAAGGATACTTGGTATTCGATGATGGATATTATGAAATGCATATCCAGTTTATAACGAGAGTGGATATAGATATAGAGTCTAGCATGCCACGAGAGTGGACTAGCAAGTTATGGAAGATCCCTAAAATGACAAATATAAATCATTTAGATAAAATATGAATTCTAAACTTAGGTTTCCTGATTTAGACTATCACCCATAGTTTGTATATAGTTAGTTAATTATTGTTCTTTTCTTTATGCAATTTAATTATGTTTATGCTTAGTTTAGATTTAATTGGTTTCTTAGTTTATAATTTATTTGCTTTATTTCCTGTTTTATTATTTTCGCAATCAGATTCGATTAGAACTCAACTCCACCTTTATTTTATTCCACCTAGATTAGATCTGCATTTGCATTCTCTGTGTAGTTACTCTATTTCCTTGTGGATCAACCCCGTATTACTACAATTGCATTTAATTGTGCACTTGCAGTTTTAAGGGTTAAACTCTCGAGATTAATTTCTTGGGTGAAACCTGTGAAGAGGCATAAAAACCTCTGCATCAAGTTTTTGGCATCATTGCCGGGGAAATAAGCAATAGCCATAGAGTTTAAATGTAGATCTGAGACTGGGTGTTCATTTTTTTGCTAACTTGTTTTTATTTTCGAATTTCAGGTGCATGCATTTGAAAAGTTACGGGAAGACTCCACCAACTGACCAAATTCGCGACATCAGAGAAATCGAAAGACAAGTTAGGAAGGAAAAAAAAAGGAGACAAGAAATGGAGCAGCAATTAGGAAGGAAAAAAAAAGGAGACAAGAAATGGAGGAGCAACGAATTGATCTACCTGCTGAATACATTGAGGGCATTGCACGAGTTAAAAATGCTGCTCAAGTTGAAGGTGATGCACGTCGAGTGGCTGCATGCCAACAAGAGTCGCCCCGACTATTGGTACCATTGATAAGCCTACTTTTGTGGCTCAAAGATCTGGGATTCTCGCCCCACCATGGCAAACAACAACTTTGCAATCAAGTCAGGTTTGATTACTATGGTGCAAGACAACAAATTTAATGGGTTGCCTATAGAGAATCCAATTGATCATCTCGATCAATTCGATAGGCTGTGTGGTATAGTGAAGATTAATGGTATTTCAGAGGACGCTCTGAAATTACGTCTATTTCCATTCTTATTGGGAGACAAAGTACAATAATGGAAGAAGGGTCTACCACCTGGGTCAATCCTAACATGTGGCAATGCAAGAAGATGTTCCTTACAAAGTACTTCTCAAGTTCTCGGACAGCTCGACTTCGTAATGAGATATCGAGCTATGTGCAAAAAAGTTCAGAAAGCTTTGGAGAAACATGGGAGCACTTCAAAGGGTATCTATCTCAATGCCCACACAATGGATTTAGTGAAAAGTCGCTGCTGAGCACTTTTACAGAGGACCCTTGCCCAAATATCGCGAGCTACTTGATACTGCATGCAACGATAACTTCTTAGGGCAAGATGTTGAGCATGGAATAATTTTGGTGGATAATATGGCACAAATTGACATTAACTGTGGAGGAGACTATGATCGTAGAGATCGTAGCATGGCTGACGATGGAGGTGACAAGATGAGGATTGATATGAGAGCACTAAACGACAAGTTGGATAAGGTACTACAAGTGAGAAGGAGACATGTTCACTTTATTGATGAGTTAGATGCTGCAAGGGCACAAGCTGACAAGGAGGCAAGAGAAGAGAACGACTGTGAGGTGAACTTTTTCGGTAACTTTCGACAAGGTGGTTTCAACCCTAACTACCGGAACAACCCTTATCTCTCATACCGAAGCACCAATGTGAAGAATCCACAAGATCAGATGTACCCACCCATGAAGGCACCAACCCCTTCATTCCAACAAGGAAGTTTCAGACCAAGCACTCAATTCAACAAATCATCTTATGCACCACAGCCGTACCAAAGACAAGGAGGAACGAATCTACAACCAAAAGAGGAGACGTATGAAGGAATTCTTTCAAGCATTCATGAGGGGTAAACAAAAGCTTCAGTGGAGATCTCTGGAGGGTTCAAGAATGTACACAGAAGATGTAACGAACTCAACATCAGCTTTGACAGACTCGCTTCCCGCATCAATGTGTTAGAAACACAAACCGCCCAACTTGTTTCGTCCTCACAAAGACCCGAACAGTATGCTCCCTAAGAAACCTGAGATGAACCGTAAAGAGTATGTGAACATCATCACACTGAAGAGCATCATCAGGACAGGAGAAGAGTCACCCAAAGAAGACAAAAACAGAGAAATTGAACATGTAAATCGGCTAATCATGGTCGATATTGCTGATCCAAAATTTCCAGAGCAAAATTTCAGATAGGCATATTGACCAGTCAGGGTCGATTCTCAGCCCATCGGTTATTTACATCGGCCATCATGGTGGATTCATGTACAGAACGAAGCTTCGCAAGGTCACATCGACCTATCTAGGTCGATTCTAGACCTCTCAGACATCCCCATCGATCTAACCTGATCGATAATGTTGTTGCCTCGAGCACTGGACCTCCCCATCGACCCTCAATGATGGATGCTCGTAGCATCATGCATAAATATCAGACAATCATGATCGACCCTCGTTCGGAAGACACCGCGAACGCTACCTTGACAATATATCGACGGTACAATCATGTACAAGGAAGCGACAGACCTGACTATGAGATTATAAGGAGATGTACTTTGATCATGAAACAACGAAGGACAAAATTCATCGATCCGATCAACAAAAAATGCTTCGAAGAGCTAGTCAAGAGCATCCCCGAGCCATTCTCTTTTAAAGACGCTTGGAAAAAGTACTCTCTACAAGAGTATTTTGTGGGAATGGATGAGACAATATATGATGCTGAGAAGCTATTCAGAGCGGCTTATCCTCAATGAACCCTCATCCTAGTCATCTTTTACTACCTACAAGGAGCATTGATGTAGCACGGTTCTTCAAGAAGATCAACGCGGAAAAGCTCTACATGTTCACATGACTTATTCGATCACTACCAGGGGATTACACATTCGAGGAAGCTCTTTTTAATTACAACCTCGATCTGTACTTCACTAATACTAAGTAGACTCTTGAGGAAATCAAAAAGCTCTATATGGACACACGACTCAAGGGGCCAATCACAACGGTCTTCAAAAGAGCTGACTCTAGGCAATACAAGGTAACATGCTCTATACTTGGTCGTACTTTCAATGATGCTTTATGTGATTCAGGGGCCATCATAAATGTCATGTCCATGGAACAAGCTAAGATGTTGGGAATCCATGAGCTTACAAAGTCAAATGTTCGGATTGGACTCGCTAATACCGATGTGATGCACTCGTACGGAGTGGCTGAGAATATGATCATCTGGATTGCGAACTGTCGCATTCCTATTGACTTCCATGTAGTGGACATAAGAGGAGATGATCACATTCAACTCATCCTTGGTAGACAGTTCCTAGCAACAGTTGGTGTGGTCATTGATTGGCCAAAGCAGAGAATCTCATTCACATGTGTGAAAAGAGATGTGTTCTACGAAGCAATGCCAACAGAAGGCACTTCCCGATCACACTCAAGAAGAGAATCTCTTGGTGAAGAAATCACTAATAATACATACACTCGTGCTGGGGAGAGATCAATTCACCATACCAACTCCGACGAAAACGATTCAAGGAATCGTCGTGCAACAGTTCAGCCATCATCTCCACGGTCATCTGACCATTTCATAAGGTCGTCGAGCTCACGACGTTAAATAAGCACTTTATCTTTGTACATACATTTATCTTTTAGGATTTTTTTGTTTTTCTTTATTCTCTAGTTTTTGGTTTTTTCTACCTTCTTTCGTTTTTGTTTCTTATTTTCCAGGTGTTCTTCACCACATATAAAAATAATAAAAAAATAAAAAAAATATTCAGGACTAGTCATGTAGGAGCTGTCAATACACATTTCGATAAGAGAATCACTATAAGTTTTTCTCTTGCTTTTTCCTCCTTTACGGTTTTATATCACAACGAGGACGTTGTAAAATAAGTGTAGGGGGAGTCTTGCGATCAATGGAGGTAATTCTTTTCTTTGACATATTTTGATGTAAGTTTTACCATAAGTTTTTTGCATTTTGAGAGATCGTTACACTCTTTTCCTCGTTCATAGGTTCAATAAAATGTAAAAAGGTTTTTAATGAGGTAGCATTTGAACTTATTAATTGTGTTATTTGTTTTTATGTTTGGATGTCGTGTAGATAGTGTTTGATCTTTACTAAAAAACATGGAAAACCCATGAGAGGATCAACAAACGCCAAAGGGATCATTCATTCGAAGACTTTGGCAAATCAGAATTGACTTCTCACCGTAATGAACCTTAAAACTCTCGATTTTGAGCTTGAGATGCATGAGACATGATACCTCTATGCGACCCTGCGAGACACGTCTATGTAAGTACATCTCCCCTCTTCCTTCCCTTTAGTAAAAAGAAAAGAAAAGGATATAGTAAGAAAGAAGTGAACCCGGCATTATAAGCTACCACTTTTAATGTTCGCGTCTCAAGGAAACCTGTCCAAAAATAGAAAAGAAAAGGCGATTGATAGAAAAAATAAAATGATACCCTAGAAAAGTAGGAAAAAATCAATTCGACCTTGAAGTGAGAAAAAAGGAGAGGAAAGGGTTTGTACCAAGACGGTCTTGAGCTTACAGAAATCCGAAAGAGTAAGTGTTTGTGTCTTATGATCAATACTCCCAAATTGAGAGCTCACACCTAGAATGAAAAGAGAGGTCAATAATGAGGAGTCAAGGTTCGAAGAAGGAGTGGTTTGAATTAAGGTGCGTTGCTATACTTATGGTGAAGTACATGGAGTACGTTACAGATCATTCCACTTCTACAAAGACGAAAAGCATTTAACACAACAATGTCACAAGGTACAAGTTCACTCTCTTTATGTTTAATTGTTTTTAATTAAAAAAAACTTCATCATGCTTGAGGACAAGCAAAGGATAAGTGTGGGGGAGTTGATAGCATCATATTTTACATGTTTTTATGTACTAGAATAAGTTAGTTTTAGTTTTTATAACTAACATTTAGTGTAGAATTAGTGTTTTTGCATGTGGTTATATGTTTTTAAGTACTTGGAGCTAAATATGAATAGTAGAGATGGTTTTGGAACTTACTAAAGCCTACAGGAAGATTGGTAACATTGCCTAGATCGTGCACATTCGGAGAAGGATTCCACAGAATCCGAAGAAGGCAAAATCGACCTAATATCGACCTGTAGGGTTCAATATTGAGTCCAAAGATTTTCCAGAGTGAATTCTCGAAGGATGCATCGACCAGTCAAGCCATGGAGTTAGAATCGACCCTAGCATCGACCCATCAAGGTCGATACTGACCTCCGAGAAAACTGGAAAATTTCCTACGTGGCAAGATATGACTTGAACACCTTGTCATTACGAGTTCTAAGCCTCCAGAAACAAGATAAAGACGAAATGGATTGTTCCAGAAAACTCTAGTACTATATAATTACTTGTAATCTCACTAGGAGAGAACACACACACAAAAATATATTTTTGTAGCTATTAAATTTCAGATTTAATAAAATTCTTCCTCTTTAGGTCATTACTTGTTCTTATTCTTTTGTTTATGCTTTGATTATTATTCTAGATTAGTTTCCTTTTTAGTTATGTTTATTATTTTATAAGTCAATGATATGTCTATATTTTATATGGTTTTAGCATGCATTTATCACCCATTTAGCCCTGTTTAATAGCATGTTCTTAGCATTTGTTTCTAGTTTTGCATACTTAGAGTGTTTTGCATCAAGATTGCATACATATTGCATTTTGGAGTTGTTTCAGGTGCATTTAAGGATTATTGGAGATGTTGGAGATGTTGAGGTCGAGTGGAGCACAAATCAGACATCTTGGAGGATGACTCGACCAAGGGACTCGACGTAGGAGGTCGAGCTGATCAGAAAAATGCAATCTTGAAGTCCTGAAGTCTAGCTCGACCACCCATGGTCGAGACCACTGATCGAGCTGAGCATAAAGGTGGCGTCTTGAAGTTTTTGGACCCAGCTCGACCACCCATGGTCGAGCTGGTTGGTCGAGCTGAAGAATAAAAATGCAGTCTTGAAGTTTTAGCCCAGCTCGACCAAGGCACTCGACCACCATGGTCGAGTGCACCCAAGAATTTAGCCTATTTTGTTTTTTTTATGATTTAGGGTTTCTATCTATGAGTATAAATACTATGTATTAGTTTAAGACTAAAACCCCGGTTTTTAAGCTTTCTTCATATGTTCTTGCTTCCTGGATCCTATAACTTTGAATCTACTGAATGTTTGTGTTTGAATCTTTCAATTCTATCTATTCTCTTCCTTATCTTTCTGATTATGCAAGTTTTATTGATTTCTAGGTTTATGATTTTGATGTTCTTCATGGGTTCTGAGTAGTCATTAGGGTTCTTAAGGATGGGATAGATCAGGTGTGGAATCTTAGTCTCCTACGTGGTTTAAGTGTAGAATTGTTTGATTTTCCCCTTTGGATTAATGTTCTTAATGCTAATTACTCTCTGATCAATTGGAATTAGAAGCTAGGTATTTCTACACCCAGAAGGTGTTTGATGAAATGCTTGACTGAACTAATTCCAGAGATCTATATTCCTAGCCTAAGGGATTAGTTGTCTAGGGTGTTTATTGGCTTTATTAAACTGAATCTTAATGCCTGCTAAGCTAGATTTCGCTAAAGGGATTTAGGTCTGGAACTAGATTAGCTTGAGGTTATTTATCATGGGAATGAACTTGACTGCTTATGAGTTTAATGTCTAGGGAATAGCTTGCTTGAGTTTGTTAAACCATCTAGATAGATTAAGAGGATACACCAAGTCAATAACCCCATCCTTAGGAGTTTCTCTTTCTTGATTGATTTCTGTTTCATAGTCTCTGCTAGTCTCTGTTTTTAGTCTCTGTTATTGCTTTTGATTATTGCTTTCTTAGTTTGATAGTTTCACAACCTATTGCTTGCTTGGCTTGACTTAAACTGTTTGATTGCATCCTTTCTGGTTAATATCGCACCCATTTGGATTGATACCTTATTGTGCTACAATGACATGATAGTTCAATAGGAAAATGATTAAGCACAAGGTAGCCACACCATACCATTCTCAGACTAGTGGGCAAGTGAAAGCGTCCAACAATAAGATCAAGGCCATTTTGGCAAGAGTAGTAGGGGTTTCAAAGAGAGATTGGTCTTCTAAGCTTGATGAGACTCTCTGGGCTTATCGGTCTGCATTCAAAACACCGATTTGGAGAACACCATTCCAGCTACTCTATGGAAAAGCTTGCCATCTGCCTGTGGAGATTGAGTACAAGACATTATGGACAACAAAACTCTTGAATCTGGATATCAAGACTGCACAAGAAAAGAGAGCATTGGATCTGCATGAATTAGAGGAGATCAGGCTGGATGCTTATGAGAGTTCTAAAGTTTACAAGGAGAGGACTAAAGCCTTCCATGACAGAAGGATTCTTCCCAAAGAGCTCAAAGCTGGTGATCAGGTCCTCCTCTTCAACTCTAGGCTCAAGTTGTCTCCAAGAAAGCTTAAGTCCAGATGGTCAGGACCCTTCACTATCAAGGAAGTTTCACCATACGGAGCAGTCACCTTGATCGAAAAGAGCTAAAACAAATTCATAGTGAACGGGCAAAGGCTCAAACCGTACATGGCTGACAGCATCATTCTAGAAGGAACCTCAATTCCTCTGGATGAACCTCTCCTTGCCTGAGTAAAACAGGAAGTACAAGCTCACTTGGGATGAAGTCCCATGTCTATCCTTGTATATATAGTTTTAGTTTTCTTTTTAAACCGTCGTTTAAGTGTGTTAAATTCTTGTTTTTGGTTTGTTTGTGTGATTTCAGGAGAGTATTAGCATTGAATCACGAAGAAAAGGAAAAAATGAGCAGAATTGGTCTGACTCGACCAACCAGCTCGACCACCCTGGTCGAGTCAGTTGATCGAGTCAGATGGGAGGGGGGAGATTCAAATTTGAATTGTGAACTCCAAGGGACAGCTCGACTAGGTGGAGTCGAGTCAACTCTTGAGGCGCCCAAAAATTTAAATTTCGAAATTCAAACATGCTCTAGACGCTCCTCCCTTGTCATTTCGCTTCCCCTCTCCCTTGCCTATATAAGGAGAACACGCCCTCAACACCTCTCCACACCAAAAAAAAACAAAAAAAATTCAGGCTCTCTCTCTTCATTTTTCCAGAATCATCTTTTCATCTGTTTTTAAGCTCTCCTTCAAGATGATCAACCAATTCCTTTTCACCAAGCCTAAGGGATCCCAGAGACCACAACAAGCTCGAAGACCTTCTGCAAAAGCGGTGCTAAGACAGATTCAAAAGCTGAGGGGACCTGTTTCACCAACCAGAGAACCGATGGAGGTTGATGAAGTTCCCAGCTCGACCCCTCCACGTCGAGCTGGTAAATCGAGCCAAGCTTCTCGACATGCTGAAATGCCTAGCTCGACCTTACCACGTCGAGCTATGATATATCATGGATTTTACCCATTTTTAGCCATGATATAAGTTGTTTTATCGAGTTTTTCTAGTGCTTTTTCTATCATTTTAGGTTCCTTTCAGGTTTTAGCACGTTTGGGACGAAATTGGAGATTTTGGGGACATTAGGAGCCTTTTTGGAGCAAACCGAAGAAAGTACCCGTTTTGAAGGCCTGGTATCGATCGACACTCACCCTGGTATCGATCGATACCCACACACTCGAGACGCAGGAGAGATTTTCAAGGAAGCCCACAAAAGCCCAATCATCCCAATATTTACAGAGGAAGCTCAGCTCGTGTTTTGGGGGGTTTTTAAGCAAGTTTTAGGATTTTGACAGACTTGACTTTTGACTATTATTCTTGAGCCACCATTGAGATTTGAGAACTTTTGTGAGGGAGACGGATCCAAGACTTTGTTCATCATAGAGAAGATCTCGAACCCTAGTTTTTATTCCTTTGTTTAATTCCATGATTTATTCAGTTATGTTATTTGTTTCATCTATCATGTCTGAGTAATCTCATTTTAGGTTTAGGGTTTTCTCATATGGATTTCTCTGATTTATGATAATTGATTTGTTAGGGTTCAAAATATGAATAGTTCTTCACCATAGGTTGTTCTCAAAGCTATTTCTAACCTGATCACTTAGAACATAGAACCTAGATTAATCGATTAGGCACGACAGTGCAATTGAGTAATCTAATAAAACCTAGGGTGAGCAATTGGATTATCTGCAAAGAGATTTGGTTTAATCGAATTGTGAACATATCAAACTTGAATTGATTGCTGGTTTACTGTGTAGGATTTGCAAAGAGATTTGGAATTCTAGATTTTAGACTTAGTTAGTTTTCACAACGACAGTTGGTTAACTATACTTTCGTGTTTGAGTTCAAGAACGGCGCTTAATTGAATTGAACCTTAACTGATTAATTGTTATTTATCACTGATTTCCTGAGAATTTCCCTGAGCCTAGTTTCCTCCCATATAAACCAACCGAAGTTTAATTCAATCATTTGTTTTCTCATCAAATATTGTTTGCTTAGCACAATCTGCATCTTTCATCTATTGCGTGAGTTTTCTTGAGTTCTTGTGTTCGACCCCTGATATACTGCAGCAACTGCTTTAGTACTTTTAGGGTATTAATTTAAGCATATCAAGCTAGGAGGTCGAGTCAGAGTGATGCGGCTGTAGCCAAAGAGTTCTCAAGGGACATACGGGATATTGCTCGAGGGAAGAAACCGGCTACGCCCAGCAAGCATAAAGACAGCAGTGAGAGTGAAGAGGACGAGCCCCAAGTCGTCAAGAAGCCATAAAAAAAGTCTAAGCAACCCTCTCAGGAAGAGTACCTGAACATCTTCCTTGCTCAAGGCTTTGCAGGAACAAGGTACCCACACCGTTAAACTTGTCAAAAGCTAGGTATTGCCAGAGATATAGATTATCTGTATGAAATGGGGGGCTTGAGCACGTTCATGAGGATCCAGCTTAAAGCTTACAAGGAGGAGATGTGCCATTTCTTCTCTTCTCTCCAAGTCTACTTCTATGAAGACAAACCATAGTATGAATCTGATGGAGGTCCAGGTTTCATCACTTTCACCTATAGGGGTTATCTTTATTCTCTCACTATAAAAGAGTTGGGTACTCTATATGGATTCCCTAGTAGAATAGGAACTCAGCAAGATATTGACTACATGGAGCTACAACAACTATGGACAACCATTGGTGATGATACTAAGCCTTATTTGTTATCCAGAAGTAAGAGCTCTCAGATAAGAAGTCCCGTGGTGAGATATTTTCACAAGGCCATTGCCAGCACGATGTTTGCAAGGAAGGTTACTGGAAATGTGAATGAAGGAGAACTGCAAATGCTGGATATCACTTTAAATGAGGTTTTGGGTTGCACAAGAGAAGGGCTGGAGATGCTGGGAGATAGATCCGATACAAGCCTAACCTTTATTCTGTTGGGATAGCTGCTGAACTACAAAGATTGGACATTGAGGATGCACCGAATGGATTCACAAGGGGAGCTCAGCATTGGGGGAATCATCACTCCAATTCTTGTTGCATGTGGTGTAGAGCTCACGACAGAGCCATATCCACCCAGATGGATAGCCATTGAGTTCTTAAGGAGGTGTAGGTTTATGGACCACAACTGGTCATATGAGGAGTATATGTACAAGTTCACTCACCCGACCGCTGGAGAAGCTAAGCTGCGTCTCCCTTGCACCGACTTAACCAAGGTTAGAATGGGTGAAAACATAGACTTCTCTCCCCCACTTGACAGGGAGAAGAGGATTCGGGTGATTGTGTTGGTGATGATGAAGATGATGATTCAGGAAAGTTTGGTTTTGAGGAGTACCACCTACAGCCTAAGTCTAGCCCAGCCTTGAAAGAAGCACACAAGCGCATTGGCATACTCCAAAAATGGAACAAGTTCTAGGGCAAGACCATAACTGCTTTGAAGGGGACAATAAAGGATCTAAAGGACCAAATGAAAGAAGTGAGGGATCAACTCAAGGATTTCCAGCAAAAGTTCAGTGCTCCTTTCTCCAAGAAGGTGATTTTGCCCAAGAGAATACTGCTGGGAAGTGGGTCAATTCGTTAAGAGCCTAGGCCTCGTGCACCCGTGGAACCACCAAGAGCTTCATCATTCGAGCCAATGCAGCAGGTTAAACAGTACACAAGGCAGAAAAAGAGGAGATATGTGAGTAGACAGTCTAGCTCGACCACCCAGCTCGATCAAGGTGATCGAGCCAGCCATCTCTCCATACTTGGCGCGATCATGCAGCTCGATCACCATGCCGAGCCAAGCTCCCACGCTGCATACACCAGAGAAAGCATGGAGGATTCAATCTCCTCTTTCTTTTCCAACCCTTGAGGTACCTGTTCTATCCATTCTTGTATATATCATTTGTATTTCTTCCTTGTTTTTTGTTGCTTCTTAAACCTTCTTTCTAAATTTTTATTATACAAGGGACTGTGTAATTTAAGTTTGTGGGGAAGGGTTAAGATGTGTTTGATTTGTTTTCTGTGTTCTTATTTTTACTTGTGCATATTTGAGTCTGCATGCATCTATGGCATAGAAAAAACCAAAAAAATTTTTGAAAATTTTGAAAAACTTGAAAAAAAAAAAAAAAAAACAGAGTGTTCATGTAATTGCATTTACATTTTAGGATTGAGTCTAGATTGTTTTCATATAGGCTGTTGCATATGAATAGGGGATTATGATGATTATAACCTTGCAAGCTTGCTGATTTAATATGATAATTTCAATGCCCTTGTTTCTAGTTGTCTAATGCATTGTGAATGAACTTGAAGTAAGACTGCATCATACTTTGAATGCACAAATAGATTATTGTCTCAATTGAAGCATGCTGTGATTTGATACCATTCCCTATCTATTTGAACCTGAACTTGACTTATAATTATCATGTCTATGCACTGCATTTGAACTCATGGATACCATATACATACTTGGATTTTCTCTCACCTGTTTACCACTCTTGCTAATCCAAGTAGTTGTTCTCATCTTTAGAACAGTTTTACCCTACCCTTAACCTAGCCTTCTTTCAAGCCATGTTATTACTTTGATGAGTGTGTGAGGCCTATTTCTGAATGAGCTTGGCAGAAAGTGTTAGGTTTGAGCCGACAAGGATAGAATCTCATGTAGGTCTGGTTTGCAATTTTCGAACTAGATAGGACTAGGTGGGATCTTGATCATTGGGTATAGGGTTTTGTTCTGTGAAAAGAAAGAAAGAAAACTTAGAGAAAGATGAAAGAAAAAAAGATTAAGAGTTCTTAGGAGAAGAATAATCTGAAAGTGTGTTAATCTAGTAAAGGACAAGGGGATGTGCTAAGAATAAGAAAAGAAAGGCAAAAAGCTTAAAGTCTAAAAAAAATATATATATATATGTATAGAAAAAGCCTAAGCTGGTAGTGAAATACCAAAAGAAAGACCTCAAATCTGCTAGAATTGTATAGAACCTCTCCTAGAACAAGAACAAAAAGAAAAAAAAATATATGATGATGAATCTGGTCCAAGAAAAGTTCAAGGCAAATTCCCTAAGGGTAAGGGTAGAATTAGGATGACTTTTTAGAACTAGGGGTTAAGATCATTTGTGTATGGTTGGGTAGATGAGAGTCTATTCTTGTATGCATAGGTTGGTTCTTACCTTTAGCATTCTGCTAAAGCTCATTCCTTTTCTTGAGAGATCCCTGCTTTGAAATGATTAACCATATGGAAGGGACCATCTTTGTATCTTGACCTTACCCTTAGCCAAATGAGTTCATTGAATGTGCATAGCTTGATTCTTGGTTTCGGCTTAATTGAATGTTAAAGGGAATGGTAGATTTGAATGCATGTCTAGGTTGAGACTTAATTGAAATTGTGCTATGAAGAGTATGGCTAAAGTTTTTAAGTAGAGTTCATATACTTTGCATTCTAGAACTAGCAACTTGGACATTGAGATCATGTATTATAACTGCAAGTTTTGGTTCTGAATCCCCACTTTCAAACCTCTTCTCCATCTTATTCTTATATGTTTGCTTGAGGACAAGTAAAGACTAAGTTTGGGGGAGTTGATATGTCTATTTTTTACATGGTTTTAGCATGCATTTATCACCCATTTAGTCATGTTTAATAGCATGTTCTTAGCATTTATTTTTAGTTTTGCATACTTAGAGTGTTTTGCATCAGGATTGTATACATATTGCATTTTGGAGTTGTTTCAGGTGCATATAAGGATTATTGGAGATGTTGGAGATGTTGAGGTCGAGTGGAGCACAAATCAGACATCTTGGAGGATGACTCGACCAAGGGACTCGACGTAGGAGGTCGAGCTGATCAGAAAAATGCAATCTTGAAGTCCTGAAGTCTAGCTCGACCACCCATGGTCGAGACCACTGATCGAGCTGAACATAAAGGTGGCGTCTTGAAGTTTTTGGACCCAGCTCGACCACCCATGGTCGAGTTGGTTGATCGAGCTGAAGAATAAAATGCAATTTTGAAGTTTTGGCCCAGCTCGACCAAGGCACTCGACCACCATGGTCGAGGGCACCAAGAATTTAGCCTATTTTGTCTTTCTGTGATTTAGAATTTTTATCTATGAGTATAAATACACTGTATTAGTTTAAGACTAAAAGCCCAGTTTTTAAGCTTTCTTCATCTGTTCTTGCTTCCTGGATCCTATAACTTTGAATCTACTGAGTGTTTGTGTTTGAATCTTTCAATTCTATCTATTTTCTTCCTTATCTTTCTGATTATGCAAGTTTTATTGATTTCTAGGTTTATGATTTTGATGTTCTTCATGGGTTCTGAGTAGTCATTAGGGTTCTTAAGGATGGGATAGATCAGGTGTGGAATCTTAGTCTCCTAGATGGTTTAAGTGTAGAATTGTTTGATTTCCCCCTTTGGATTAATGTTCTTAATGCTAATTACTCTCTCATCAATTGGAATTAGAAACTAGGTATTTCCATACCCAAAAGGTGTTTGATGAAATGCTTAACTGAACTAATTCCAGAGATCTACATTCCTAGCCTAAGGGATTAGTTGTCTAGGGTGTTTATTGGCTTTATTAAACTGAATCTTAATGCCTGCTAAGCTAGATTTCGCTAAAGGGATTTAGGTCTAGAACTAGATTATCTTGAGGTTATTTATCATGGGAATGAACTTGACTGCTTATGAGTTTAATGTCTAGGGAATAGCTTGCTTGAGTTTGTTAAACCATCTAGGTAGATTAAGAGGATACACCAAGTCAATAACCCCATCCTTAGGAGTTTCTCTTTCTTGATTGATTTCTGTTTCATAGTCTCTGCTAGTCTTTGTTTTTAGTCTCTGTTATTGCTTTGATTATTGCTTTCTTAGTTTGATAGTTTCACAACCCATTGCTTGCTTGGCTTGACTTAAACTGTTTGATTGCATCCTTTCTGGTTAATATCGCACCCATTTGGATTGATACCTTACTGTGCTACAATGACATGATAGTTCAATAGGAAATTGATTGTATCAGTCAACCTTTGTCTCTGTAACCCAATTAGATCTTTTAAAACACATGGGGTGGTGGTCAATGATGGGATCTTTGTTTTTTGATTCATTATTGTACTTAACCGATCTACCTACTTTACTATGCACATTAATGCTGAGTATTCTTTCATGGGAGATACTTAAGAGTACAACTGAATCCAGTAGGTGTAGTTGTCTATTTAGAAGTGTTCGATGGCACGAGAGTGGATCAAACCTTCAGATCTGCATACTAGAGAGTCATAGCTAATGTCGAATTTGTTGTTTGATAGAATTAATTATAGATCTGGCTTTGGCTAAGTTAGATTAAATATTTTAGGAGTATTTCCCCACGAGAGTGGGTTGTACTTTAGAAACAAATCTATCACTCACTTTATATTCTTGAGGCGAGAGTCTAAGGATACTTGGTATTCGATGATGGGATATTATGAAATGTATATCCAGTTTGTCACGAGAGTGAATCTGGATATAGAATTTAGCATACCACGAGAGTGGACTAGCAAGTTATGGAAGATCCCTAGAATGACAAATATAAATCATTTAGATAAAATAAGAATTCTACACTTAGGTTTTCTGATTTAGACTATCACCCATAGTTTGTATATAGTTAGTTAATTATTGTTCTTTTCTTTATGCAATTTAATTATGTTTATGCTTAGTTTAGATTTAATTAGTTTCTTAGTTTATAATTTATTTGCTTTATTTCCTGTTTTATTATTTTCGCAATCATTTTAGATTAGAACTCAACTCCACCTTTATTTTATTCCACCTAGATTAGATCTGCATTTGCATTCTCTGTGTAGTTATTATATTTTCCTGTGGATCAATCTCGTATTACTACAATTGCATTTAACTGTGCACTTGCGGTTTTAAGGGTTAAACTCTCGAGAATAATTTCTTGGGTGAGGCATAAAAACCTCCCATCCCTTGATTGTGTGCTTTGCACAGTCGAGACAAAGACGCTACATAGAACTGTACTCTTTTTCCTTCGTTTTGAGTTTGTCCCAATTGAATTTTTCAAACTAGATTTTAACGAATCAGTACCTATGTAGCACATTTTCGTGTAATTGGTTCCTCTTTAACCAATCTCCTCTATTTTCTGTCCCGCTTTGTTTTTATTTGAACTCTCTGTATATATTCCTTTTTCATATTAATCATTATCACAAAGAAAAAGATATAAATGTTAAATATACACAATTCTCAGTAAAAACACAACCATCAAAACAAAAATTATGATAAAAAAATACGAACATAATTAAAAGTAATTATGTTGTATCAAACCAAAAGTCATAATGAATCAAGACAGTCTTGCAAAAAAAATTATTTAATAATTATAATTACAAGATATATTTTATAAAAAAAAATATGATAAAGAGACGCAACTCTCATAAACATTTATTGATATTTATATTATTAGTAGAAAAACATTACGGTGAAGAAACGCGATCCTAATTGAAAAAATGTAGAATGAGGAGTTAAATGAGTAGACACAACCTTTTAAAGTTTTAAATAAATATAAATATAAACTATATTCAACAACATTTATTGATAAAGACACATAATTTTAGAAGCATTTATTGAGATTGAGTTATATTAAAGAGAGGAACCCTCAAAAAAATTTTAAAACAAAATTGATAGTTATTTAGAAAATATATATATATATATATATATAAATATATAGATAAATATATATATATATATGAATACTATATAGTGAAAAGACGCAATTTTATTTAATATTAATAATAATATAAACAAAAAATTGATAATGAGACGTAATTTAACATTTGACTAAAATTTCTACATTATTATAATTATTCTAAAAATTGTTAGTTAGATCAATAATTATAAAAATTTCTTTGAAATTGAAATAATGTATGTTAAGAAATAGTTTAGAGAATATACAATTACCAATGTTATTAAAATTCAAATTATTTGCTTTCATCATAAAAAAGAGAATTTATTTGGTAGTTTGTATAAGAAAAGGAGAAAATATATACTGATTCTTTAGCAAAATGGTGTTGTAAAACGCACAAAAAAAAAATAAAAAAACAAATCGGCATCTAATTAAATTAAATCATAAAACACTCATATTATATTACAACTAAAAATGACTCATTCAACATATTTCTTATGAATATTTCCATACAACTAATTACATAAAAATATGTGAGAAAATTACAAAATCTCGTAATTAATCACCCTCTAATTATGAGGACCAACTAAAACTATATAGTTTTAAATTCTAAACTACTCACCAAATAAGAAACAGTTTCCAAGAAAATATAACAAAATATTTTTGAATGAATTCTAAACATGTTATATATCTCAGTTTTTCTCTAAAGTTTGCAAAATCTAATTTAAAACTAGTACTGCAATTATTAAATTTTCATGTTTATTGTAAGAGACACTTTAAGAATAACGAAAGTTCTAGAAACAAGTAATTAGTTAACTTAAATGGAAACACATTCAAATAATTATACAAAAACAACAGAAATGGAAAAAAAACAAAAAAAAAGACATACTAATAGAAAAGTAATATGCACGTAAGGCAAATACTCATCCAGTGCAAAATAGTAGATAAAAACCATTTGGGTTACAAAGGCAATGCCATGTAACTTATTCGTGAATCAAACAACCAGTAACTTAACTGCACTCTGGAGGAGCACCTTGAGGAAACCTTTTTTTATCGGTGCAATAGTTGTAGACCATGTACTTTCTCTGTGCCCATTTCACTCTATTCTTGCCTTTAAAATCAAGTACTTGAGTGAACCATGAGGAATTCGCAGAGCAAGATGATTTCCCATTAGCCCATACACATGCATCCACATTGTAGTTTCTATAGAAAGCGGTGAAAGGAGCTTTTGACCAGTCTGTTTTCTCTAATCCTCCCCTTGTAGCCCAATGCTCGGCTTCCCATAGGCTCGCATAGAGCCTCATTGGTTGGTGCTTTGGGAAAGGAACTCCAACTGACTCAGAGTTCTTGAATTCTCTAATCGGAATTCCATCTATTGTAAAACTGAAAAGGAAAAAAAAAATGTTTCGTTCATGAGCTCATATCCTCAAAACATATAAGATGATACTATATATGTGCAAGGGGTTAAACTCCATTCAAAGGCTGCACGTACATGACCCTTTGGGGATTCCATATGATGCAATAAGTGTGAAAGTCAACAGTTGGGTCAAACCAAAGATGAAACTGTTGTTCTTTGTCTCCTGTGCCTTTTGTGTAAACATTAGTATGAAGAGTATATGGATGACCAGTTATGTTTCCCAAGAACTCAAAATCTATCTCATCCCACATAGTTCCAGGCGATTTCAGCTACATAAAGTCATCATAGAGCAAGTAGTTAGAATATACGAAATCTAGTAAATAGGTAAAGATGCCAAGAATGCTTTTTGAGATTGTATGTTACTTACATAGAATGTTGTCACTGTTCCAGCAGAGTTACCAGGTACAAGTTTCATTTGAACCTCGACTTTGCCATAATGAAACTCCTGATGAGACTGGAATCCGGAACCAGAGAATTTATCGAGCGAGAGAGAAAGCAGATTTCCGGCATTGTCGAGAATCTTTCCACGGCCATCACCCCAATGTATTTGAACGTCTTTGTGAAAGCTACCAGCATAGACGCTCACATATTGTGCCGCAAAGAGAAGGATAATCAAAAATGCGTACCTTATACCATAAAAAGACATTATTTAGTGGATTTTGGAAGAGTTGTTATACTATTTTAGATGGATCGGTGATGGGAAAATATAGGCACGGGACGTTAGTATATATAGCTGTGTTGGAAATGAAAGGTAAGGGAGATATAGTTCTAGTGGTTGATAATATATTCATTCTTTGATATTTTATTGGTTGTTTTAAAGTGAAAACAAGAAAACATACTTCCACTACTTGTTAATTAATACAAATCGAGATGCCGTCACGAAAAAAAAAAATACAAATCGAGAAACACTAATAAGATGATATGTAGCAATTTTTAATAATGAGTTTAACTATATGTTAGTTAATTTATAATCAGGCCCACCTACTCGTAAAACATACTAACATACAAACTATGAGTGCCCTATGGATTGTTATATACTTTCCGACTATTTTGACCATATCATATTTAATATTGAAAGCATTATGTATTTAGATATTTGATTTGCAAAAATTTTGTCGGTCAAAAACTTGAAGTCGGGATTCAGTAGTCCTCACAATCTCCTCCAAGTCGGAATTTAGTCGGTATTTATTTCTATATTAAATATATTTTAAAAACAAATTCTCTGTACAATGAAACAATGAAAATATGAAACGATAAATTTCATCGTTTTGATGTCTATCGTTCCATATTTTCATCTTTGTACAAATTATGATATCTATGAGGATTAGAAGCACTATCGTTCTTATAAGTAGGTGGTTAATTAAAGAGCTTTCTTGTGTTCTATTTTTTCTTTGATAAGTAATAAAAACCAGAAAGTTTAGTTTCCTATAATTACGGGTATGAAGGCTTAGTTAACATATGTTCTAAGAATTCATAGTTACCTTTGTGTTACTGTTAACCATACTTCCGCTACGTTACCCACCTACTCGTTATGGTAACACATACTCGATGAGTATCCTATGGTTTGCTATATACTTGCCGACTATTTTGACCATTAATTATTCGTTTAGATATTTGATTTGCAAATTTTTTGTCGGTTAATTAAAAGTTTTAAAGGTCTCCACTATCTCTTCCCAGTCATTCTATGTATTATTAGTTAAAAAATATATTACAAGTTTCAACATTCTATTCATTAACAAAATATATATATTAGAAGTTGTAATCTGATTTAGCATATTATGTTTAGGAACTAACATACGAAAAATAATGTTAATTATCTTATTCTAAATCAAGAAAACAAAAATACATATAATCAGACATAAAAATATGTTAAAACTTGTAATCTTTCATGACATAGTAAGATTGCGTATAGAGCGAATATATTACAAAACACCAATATCCGTGAACTGTGTTATTCTAGAAAAAAACTGGATATCCAAAATAATTGAATATCGGCGAATATCCGAATTCGTTTCATTTATAATAAAAATAAAATTAAAATTAAAAAACTATTGATTTTATATTTATAGAAACTAATAAGTGAATAAGTGAAATCATCTAGTTTACTACAAAAAAAAAAAATAGAAAGAAAACGGAAAACTGAAAGTTAAAACGGTTAAAAAGAAAAACAGAGTTAAAGGAAATAATTAATAGCGAATAAACACTTCAATTGAAATTCTTGTGTAAACCTTTATTATTTGTTTAATACAAAATATTTCGGTGTATCTTTGTTATGCATTTTTTCTAACCTTTTTACTTATTAAATAGATATACACAAAATGTAAAAATAATTATAAATTTCTGATATAATATGTATATATAACCTACAAACAGGAGTGAATATCTTTTCTTTTCAATTTGTTATTTGTGATTCTTTCAATTTAGATGAATACTACATATTTTACTTTTTCTTTTGCTTTGAGTCATTATAGATATCCAGATTTTTGGATCGAATTTGAATCATTATAGATATCCAGATTTTTGGATCGAATTGAAGCGAATATTGAATCGAATTGGATATAGTGGGTGTTCATATAGTGAGTTTTCTTAAAACAATTTTTGAGTTAGATATCCATATAGTGAGTGTTCTTAAAACAATTTTGAGTTAGATATTGAAGCGAATATTGAATCGAATTGAAATTTAAGCGAATTAGATATCCATAGTGAGTGCTCTTCAAACAATTATCGAGTTAGCACATTATAACTAGGATTAGGCAAAATACCAGATATCCGATACTCCAATCGGAACCGATCTAAAAATATCCGAACCAAACCAAACCAAATTTTTTATAAATACCCGATCGGTATATTTTACTCTAAACCCGAAATATCCGAACCGAACTCGAAAAAATTCAACAATACCCGAATAGTTCTAAATCTCTAGTACCAAAATACCCAAAACCCAAAATATCTGAACAGAACCCGAACTGAACCCGATACCTGAACCAAATTATTTCTAATTAGTCTTTATTTTCGTATATTAGAAATATATTACCCGAAATACCGGAACCGAACCGAACCAAAACTTATCCAAATTTTTTTCGGGTACTTCTTAGATACCCAAATCCGATCTTAACCCGAAAGATACCGAACCGAACCCAAACCAGATTTTATAAATACCCGATCAGTATTTTTGTGTCTATATCTGAATTACCCAACACCTGAATTACCTGATCCGGATTCGATCCGAATACCCGAATGCCCAACTCTGATTCATAACTATGAACCAACCAAATAAAAAGCAATTATTGTCTGGTTATCGACTTGCAAATCTATAAAACAAAAATAAATACATGGATAGACATACACGTTAAAATATAGTTATCTTACACCGTAATGAAAGAATAAAATTAAAACGTAAAATAAATCGATGGAAAAAGATCTGACGAACAAATAATGCTCAGAGTTGAGAAATAGTAATCCCCACCAAGACGATATTTACCTAACTAAATATCTCAAGATAAAAGGTTACACGTTCTTACTCCCTTACACAAACATTTGGATCTTTTTTAAGCCCAATGTTAGTGATATAAAACTGTACATAATAGTGATCACATTCTTATTTTTATTATTTTTTCTATCAAATTTCACATTCTTACCTTGTCCCAAAATATCTTCTAAGATTATGGCTTTCAATTCAAAATCAATTGGCATAGATTAACCTATATCTTTTTTGTAACATTTACGACCCCTTCCAATTTCCAATGTGAGATGTTATTTCCAATATTGACGACCAGTTTTGCGCGATATGAGTCTCGTTGAAGTCATGGAAAACACCACAAAGCATACCCAAAATTAGTCCAAACTATCTTAGCAAAATCTCAACGGCTGGCCGCCTAAAACGTCTACAATACTTCTTTTTGACCAGCAACTGGCCATGTTAACGGGAGAAGGGTGTTTTATAAATCAGACTATTAATGGTTACAAACCTTATGAAGCAAGTTCTTCGTTTCATATATATATATATATATATATATATATATATATTTATCTTTGGTTAATGTTTTACAACTTATGACATTAATGTCTCATAGAAAGAAACTAGAATGCAACACTTGCTTCTATGACTTTTATATTCTCTTTAATTTTGGGTAAGTTCGTAATATTATTGCTTATTGAGAGTGGAAAAAAAGTTTAACAAAGTCATTTAGTGTAACACAAGAAAGAGTTTAGATCAAAGAAGACTGTCGGTACGAGACGGCAATCTCTTGAAGAAGTTACATGGCAGAGAAGGTAACTTGCTTCTAAACTTTGGGTGCCTTAGATAGTATAGCCCACTAGCCAGAGATATTGCTTTGAACGGCATTGCGTAAAGGACCACCGAGGCAGCCAAGCAGAACAAAATGAAGAGGCTTGTAGCCCTGGGGTCTCGCCAGCTCAAAAGTGACTGAATTCTCTCTCCCTGAGCTGCAATGTCTCCAACAACAGTCTGGATCCTACCTGCCACGCTTCTGAGCCGGTCATACCTCAGCCGCACCAACTCTTGTGACCGAGACGTTGGGAATGTGTCAAACTCTTCATCAAGCTCATCAGGACCAACAGCCTCCGCCCATGAGAGCTTCATATCCATGTGAGGAGGGTGTCTCGGCCTGGACCTGAAGTTCCACAATCCGATGAAGAACATGTAGAGAAACATGGTGGGCAAAATCAGTTCAGGGTACATGACCAAAATGAAGCACAAGGCATTGACTAGAACTGAAGTAACCGGGTATCTCCAGTTGCAGACATCTTCTAGCCACTTCCCCACCAAGAAATAAACTGAGAGAAGCGACATTATGCGAAAAAAGTTGGCTTTGCTTCTTCTCATGCTCCATAGGTGAGAATCTACATCCAGCATATACTCGACGACCTCTTTCCTAAGTGGTGGCTCAGCTCGGCCGAGGCGGGTTGCAACAATGTTCATGGCTTGGTACCTTAAGCCATCTACTTGGTTTACCGTGAAAGGGAAAATATAGTGCATTTTGGGGAGAAGCGGGTGGCCGTATTTGTAGATGATGTTGGCTAAAGAGAGGGTCGTAAAACGGAAAGATATTTGTAGGTCGCCTGTTTTTTTCAGGCCGTGCGGTTGAAGAACAAGAAGCGGAAATGAATGTGTGTAGATCTTGTGAGCCTCTAGTGTAGACAGCCTAATTCGAACCTGTGCCAAGGGTTTCAAACCCAGAAAGTTAGAAGTGAAACATAATGCATTTTTATCGTATGACTATGGTAGGGGTGGCCATAATAACCAAACCGAGCTAAAATGCAATCTTTGAAACAAAACCAAATCAAATTTTAGACCAAGACAAAAATAATTAAAACCATATCGAAACTAAATTAATTAATTTTAAAATTGTTAAATTATAACAAATTATATACTAAAAAGTCATATAATTATACTAAACTGATTTTGCTATTTGTTAATTATAACAAATTATATAATATTATTTGTTATTTTACTTATATGTATTTTTTATTAAGATTTTGCTAAAAATCATATATATGAACTGAAAATATTTTTAAACCAAACTGAACCAAAAATAAAAAAATAAAAAATCAGTTCTAGTTTCAGAAGAAGCAAATTGTAAAAATGGAACCAAATGGTTTTAAAAGCTAAGGATCACCCTAAGATTATATAGACAGAAAGAGATCACCTTTCCGATTCTTGCATCTTTAGAATCTGCAGTTCCGGAGTGTGCTGAACCCAAATGACTATTGTCGAAAACTCCGAGAGTGATGACAGTACAAGGATCATATACTTCCCATGTGTACTGCTCGTTCCATCTAGGACTTAGTGTGTCAAGAATGGTTCTGGTTCTCACCCATTTTTGCCCGTACTTAGCCACACAATAAGCGTTTGTGCTTCCTCTACCATCTTTCAACTTCATCGGCACCAACCCGTTTGCTCCGAGAATCCCGATCTCTAACATTCCCACCGGCTGCTTCCACAGCTGTCTAGCCGTAGGTCTTGTGTCGCTTATGTACATTGTTGACTCGTCCATCACATGGTAGCCTCCTTCAAGACAGATTCGTAGGTGAATCCGGCTCGAGAACTTATGTTCCTTCCTTCTTGAGTCTGGCTCAAGAACTCCAGTACCGTACTTATCAAGATTGAACCAGCGAGAATGGACTGGACGGTGGTCTAACCGCTTCTCAAACACGTTCATCTGCAGGCTGATCTTGCCAATCACTTCATCTTTCGATGGGTGAACGCGGTCTTCTACAGAAATCACTAGCTGCTCTTCAAATGGCTCAGCAACTACAAAGACAAGATCTTCATTCCAGAGTGGATTTGTTGTCTTCATGGGACAGATGCTGGTCTTGAGAGTTTGCATTCCAACATTGGCTTTGACGAAAACATCAGGAAGCCGGTTCCTATCACTCGGGATCATGTCTTGAGCTTCGATAACATTGACTCTTAAGTACCATAGCTTAGGCGAGATATATACCTTGGACCTGATGTTGAACACGCCTTCTCCATGAACAGAAGCAGAGTCGGCGTGCCATGCTTCAGGAAAAGCTTCATCTGCTTGAGTTCCCATCCACACAGCAAGCATTATCTCTCCTCGTACTACTTTGCCTTCTCCTCTCCAATCCCCTAATCGGTACCACTGCGGAGCCAAAGGGCTATTTGGTGGAACCCTTGTTGGGATCTCGTTCAGATCAAACACTACCTTTCCAAGAATATCATCTCGACCTAGCGTTTCCTTGTCCTTCACGAAAACTTCAAGAACCGATGATTGAATCCGTTCTTTGGTAAATGCAAAAACTTGGTTCCATTCAGGAAGAGTTGTCTTCCTATCAAAATGTTTTGTTCTTCCCTTGTAGTTCCCAAGCTTGACCTCCACGTAAGGATCACATCCGCCTGTGATTGAACCAGGTGAAAGTTCTTTGGCTCTAACAACTCGAACATAGAGATAAAACATCTGTTCCACAAGATCGTATGTGCCCATAAATCTCTCTCCAACATTTGGGTTTGGCCATCTCTCTCCAAGATCCAGGTTCATGTCTTTCACCTTAAAGTCATCTAGGTCAGTCTCACCATATGATTGCAAGTGGTTGGTGTTTTGAGGGTGAAGCTGGTTGGCTCCACGAGACAGTGGTTTCTTGGCTTCATGCGGGTTTTCACGAGACAGCAGGCGAATGGAATGCATTGGTGCTGGCCGAGCAAAAACTTCTTGTCTATGTAGGTTTTGAACTGGTTCTTTAACTTCTTCACTCTTTTTGCCTTCCACACACTCGCTGGTAGAATCAGCAAGATCTTCTTCCTCTGCTGATGCAAAACTCTTGAGAGAATCTTCTGTTTCAGAATCAGCAGTATCTTCTTCTGTTCCAGAGGCAGAGACTTGTGTTGGGTTGGTGTAAGGTTTAGAAGGAAGAGGAGGAGGAAAGTTTTGGTCTTGTTCGGATGATGAAATGTAGAATTTGAGGCCAATCTCACCTTTTACAGAAGAGAGAAGCCATTTCTTCTCCAACACAAAGCGTTGGTACACTTGGTCGTCCTTGTAAACAATGTTACAGAGAGGAATCTTGACTCTACCAAGGAAACTTCGACCGGGAACTGGTCTTCTTTCGTGGTAAACAGAGACTTCAATGTGTTGGTTGTGATGGCTTATCACACTTTGGTCGTAATCAAAGTAGAGTTTCTGGTTCCAAACAGGGTTAAGGCTTTTGGGTACAGTTCTGGTTTTGCTTAACTGGTTAAGGAAATCAACTTCTACAAAAGGACTTGCGGAGCCTTGGCCATCTCTGGGCATAAGATGTTGAGCATCAACCACGTGCACGACCAGTTTGCTGGTGTTTCTCATTGTGGGTTTCTTGGTTTCTTGGGGTGCAAGGGAGATTTAAAAGGAAACGAATCTTGAGGTGAGAAACCTAAATGTGGAAGAAAGGTATTTATTCTGATTAAACTAAGCACAAAGAAGCTTGTTTATAAGTTGAAGTAAAGAATGTGATTATGAAGAAGCTGCTTTTGTCTCTCATTGAGCTACAAGTTTTTGTAGGATTCTCTTTCTTTACAGGAAGATGAATTTGGAGGAAAAGTATAAAGCTGAAAATGATTACAAGTCGAGCAATTGCGGGGAAAAGGCTTTATTTTTTACTTCAAAAGAAAAAAGCAAATAATCCTTTCGCATAATGGCAATGTATAATATATATAGGCATCAATGTATAATTTATATACAATATCTCACCTTTTTAGTTTTATAACAACTTTCGAACTTTATACGAAATAAATGTGGGTAAATTAAAATAACGATGTAGATAAATTTCTAATGTTTACAAGGACGACCAACTGTACGTACCAAATAAAATCCATCTTGCCATTTGGCCGGATTTTGTAATACTTAAGAAAAAAATAAAATAGATATGTGCTAAGTAAAAACTAGGTGCTAGCCACACATAGCACAAACTTAGAATTTATCTAAAAATTGATTAAATATACATTAAATAATAACATATGTAATATTGTTGTGGTGTAAAATAATGTAATATGTAATATTGTTGTTTAGAATTTCTTATCACCAGTTATAGTTTTTAAAAGTAATACATAGGACGAGTTTAAGTATTTATATACTTAACAAAGTATAGCAATCTAATTTCATTATGAAAATAATCTTTTTAGTAGAATATTAAAATTTTCATCTTTTAATTTATTTTATATTTCCATAATTTAATTTTTATATAATTTTAGTAAATTTAGAACCAGTTATAATAATGATATAATGGTAGTATGTTACACATTTGATGAACAAAAATAAATCCTACAAATTTTTGTTTATTATTCAACAGTTAATTATTTAATCAAAAGTCCTCAAAACCTCTCATAATTGTTAGTGTGTATATATTTAAATATATTGGGTCTTTTATTAGTTAGTTATTAACTAGGTACAATATATACCTTGATTTTTGTAGAGAAATGGATAACATGGAAGATGAGATGTATTCAAACGGTTCAATATAGGATGCTTATAAATGGTCAACTACAAGGACAAATTTACCGAAAAAGCGGATTAAGAAGAGAAAATCCATTATCTCCTTATTTTTTTATCCTTTGTACTGAAGCATAGATGACGGGTTCGTGGCCATGTTTTTACCTTACTGGGATAAAAATTTCAACGGTGATCCCATCAGTTACTCACTTGCTCTTTGTAGATAACAATTTGTTTTTTTTTTTGTAGGGAGGAAGATTGTTAGGCTTTCCTCTCTCTCAGTTTTCATCCGAGCTCTACATATAGACTAGTCTCGAGAGTTTAATCCAAAAGACCGTAAGTGCACAGTCGATGCAATTGTAGTAATACGGTGTCGATCTACAGAGAGAATAGAATAGCATACAGAGAATGCAAATGCAGATCTAATCTAGGCGGGATAAGATAAGAGGGGGTTGTGTCCTAAACTAATATGCAATAAAATAAATAAAACAAATAAAATAAACTAAACTACTAAAACATAATTAAATTACTGAATTAAATTGCATAAATTAAATAACATAAATTAAATTGCATACATATAAATAACATAAATAAACTAAAATAAATAACATAAATAAAATAATATAAATAAATATTTACAGAGAATTGGGTAATAGTCGATTTATAGGGAATCTAAATTATAGGATTTATGTTATATCTTTTTGGTTTATGTTTGTCAATCTAGGGATATAGAAGTTAGGCTAGTCAACTATCGTGGAATGCTAGTCACTATGCCAGACCCACTGTCGTGGCGACCTTCACGCATTACACGTAATCCCATTATCAATTACGTTTATGTGTAAGAGACACATCGTTCGGGCTGTCACACCATCCAACAATCTAACTTGGCCACAGTTAGATTAGTTTTAAGATACTCTATCAAACAACAAACTCGACCATAGCGAATACTCTCTAATATGCATATCTGAAGTTTTAACCTACTGGATTCGGTTATAACCTTAAACATCTCCCTTTGAGATAAGACTTAACATTAAAATTGTATAATAGAGTAGCTATATCGATTAAGAACAAACAGACATAAGAAAAATCCATAGAAAGTAGATCCCATCATCGACCACCATCCTCGTGGTCTAAAAGATTTACTCCCTTATCTCTCTGCGAGGTTACATATGAGATAGGGCATAAGAATAGAAAACAATAAACAATAAACTAAACTAAAACTAAGAACAGAAATGAATCAAAGCATAAATATAAACTGAAACATAAAACAAGAGAAAGAAATAAACCTAGAGGAACTCTTTATTTGATATATGAAATGAGACAAAAAATGTGGGAACTTGTTTCTAGTGGGATTACATGTGTTCATATAGAAGTGAGAGTCTTAGGAGAGACAAGGTTGTGCCTCATAAGCTTCCAAAGACCTAAACTCGCATTTACCAAGCTTCCATATCTTGAATTATGTAAAAATAGAAGTTTCTTTTTCAGCTCGGAACGTCAGCATCGACAACTCACGGTCGATGTTGAGGCTCAGAGAGAGCATCGACCATTCACTGTCGATACTTTGCGTTGATGGTCTTCGTATTCAGGATCAGCATCGACCAGGGCCGATCGATGCTCACATCGGGACTTTGCTCAGGAGCACATCGAACCCTATGGTCGATGGTAGGGTCGATACTCAGCTTGTTGGTCTTTCGGAAATCCTTCCGCGAGTGTACTTGATCCAAGTGATGGCTCCATCTTTTCATTAGGTTTCAGTAAGCTCTCAGAACACTTTAAACATAATGGTTTTGCTCCAAATACCTATCTTAAATGCATGTTAGAATATATAAAACTACACTAAATGAATGCATGAAAACATGTAAATATGCATGCTATCAACTCCCCCACACTTATCCTTTGCTTGTCCTCAAGAAAAAAAAAGCTAAGCATGGTAAAGAAATCCTAAGAAAAACAATAAAGATAAGGAGAGTGAACTTGTACCTTGTGCCATTGTTGTGCTAGTGCTTTTCGTCTTAGTGGAAGCAGAATGATCTCTAATGTACTTCATGTACTTCACCATTAGCATAAGAACTCGCCTTAATCCAAACCGCTCCTCCTTTGAACCTAGAGTCCTCATTGTTGACTCATCTTTTGATTCTAAGTGTGGGATCTCGACTTGGGACTATTGATCAAAGAATATGAACTCTTACACTTTTGGATTTCTGTAAGCTCAAGACCGTCGTATTAAAATTCCTTTCTCCTTCCTTTTCTCAGTTCAAGGTCGATCGATTTTTTCCTACTTTTCTAGGGTATCATTTTTTTATTGATCGCTTTTTCTCTTCAGCTCTTTCCTTTCCTTAGGACAGGTTTTCATGAGACGCGGATGTTAAAAATGGTAGCTTCCAACACCAGTTTCACTTCTTTGCTACCTATATCCTCATCTTTTTTTGTTTCCTCTCTTTTCTTTACTTATTGAATGGAAGGAAGAGGGGAATTGCACTTACTTAGACGTGTCTTGCATGGTCTCATAGAGGTATCACATCCAACGTATACCAAACCCCAAATTGAGAAGATTAAAGTTTTTTAAGGTGAGAAGTCAACTCTGATTTGTCTAAGTCTCCGGAAGAATGATCCTTTTGGGATTTGTCGATCCACTGATGTCCAAAAAGCATCCAAACCATAGTACAATTAACACATAAAATAAGTTCTATTGCTACCTCATTAAAAACTTTTTCGTATGTTATTGAACCTATGAACGAGGAAAAAAGTGTAACAATCTCTCAAAATGCAATAAATTTATGGTAAATCTTCCATATAAAAGATGTTAAGGAAAATGAAATAACTCAGCTGATCGCAAGACTCCCCCTACACTTAAATCACAACGTCCACATTGTGCTATAAAACCGTAAAGGGGATAAAAAGCAAGATAATTCATTTCGTAATTCTCTTATCGGGTTCGTGGGTTGGCAGCTCCCACATTTGCAAGTCCATGTTTTGTTTTCTTTTTATGGTGAAAGACACCTGAAAATTATAACACAAAAACTAAAAACAGAAAAACCAAAAATACCGAAGAAATCGAAAAAACTTAAAAATAAAAACTTAAAATTGGAAAATTGTATTTACAAAGATAGAATACTTATTTAACATCGTGAGCTCGACGGGTTTATAGAACGGTGGAGACATTGGTGAGCGAGTAGTAGGCTGATCACGCGGAGGGGAGATCGATTATGATTATGCAAATATGTTTTGTCGTTCACCTCCGTTCAGGTTTCACCCGAGTGCTACTAGAGAGTAGTCCCGAGAGTTTAACCCATAGGACTACAAGTACACAGTCATGCAATTGTAGTACGTATAAGTCGATCCACAGAGAGAATAAAATAACACATAGAAAATGCAAATGCAAATCTAATCTAGGTGGGATAATAAAACAAGGGGGTTATCCAGTCCTAAATTATACGATAGGATAAGATAAATACATAAATTAAATAACATAAATTAAAAAATTAAATTACATAAAATAAATTACTTTAATGAAATCGCATAAAATAAATTACTTAAATTATATTGCATAAAATAAATAACTGAAAATAAAAGTGCATAAATTAAATTGCAGAAATTAAATTGCAGAAATTAAATTGCATAAATTAAAGTACAGAAATTAAATTGCATAAATTAAATTGCGGAAATTAAATTTCATTAATTAAAGTGCAGAAATTAAATGACATAAATTAAATTGCAGAAATGTAAATGACATAAATAAATAAACATAAATAAAATAACATAAATAAATATTCAAATATATATATATATACAGAGAATTGGGTGGTAGTCGATTTACAAAGATTTTAGATTAGAGGATTCATGTCTTTACCAATTAAGTTTGTGTTGTCAATCTAGGGATATTCGAAGTAAGCTAGTGACCACTCTCGTGATAAACTAGACACTCTGTCAGACCCACTTTCCTGGCGACCTTCACGCATTAAACGCAATCCCATCATCGGTTACTCTTATATATGAGAGACACATCGATTGGAGGCTGTCACACCATCCAACGATTAACCAAGTGATTAGCTTGAGTTAGAGTATGTCTAAGACAAAGAGAATAGGATCATAAAACTGTAAACAATAAACTAAAGACTAAGAGCAATAAAGTAAATCAAAGCATAAACATAAACAAAAGCGTAAGGAAGAAAGAAACGTAAAGAAGAACTCTTTATTAATGATGAAAACAAAAGGTGGCTAAGAGAGTGTAGGCTTGTGTCTAGTGAGAATACATGAGTTTATATAGAGTCTAGGAGGTTTGGGGGAGTCTTAGGGCGTCCTTTGAAGATTCTGCAAGGTATTAACTCGAGATCCAAAGCTTCCATATCTTGCATTTCACATTAACCGAATTTTCTTTTTCTGTCCAGTGAGTCAGCATCGACGGTCTTCGCCGTCAGCTTCAAATTCGGGTCCGAGGAAGAGCATCGACCAGCCTGGGTCGATGCTGTCTGTTGATGGCTTGCCCAGGACGGGCATCGACCACTCCTGGTCGATGCTAGGTGAGAACAACCATTTTTACATGTTTCCATTTGGTTTAGTTTCATGCATAATAGCTAGCTTTTAGGATAGTTTTGGTATGTTTGCATATGTTTATGTGTTTTTAGGTACTTGGAGCTAAACATGAATATTTAAGATGTTTCTGGAGCTTACTGAAGCCTACAGGAAGATTGATGACATTGCTTGGATCGTACCATTCGGAGAAAGGATTTCACAGAGTCCGAAGAGTGCAGAATCGACCTGTGGGGGTCGATATCAAACCTGAGGAATTTCCAGAGAGAATTCTTGGAGGATGCATCAACCAGTCAAAGCCAAGGAGCCAGAATCGACCTATCAAGGTTGATTCTATTCCGAAAAAGGAGGAATTTTATCACATGGCAACTAAGGACTTGGAATATTCGTTTTGATTCTTTGGTAACCCTAGAGACTCGACTTCGACGCTTTCAGAAGCCTAAGAACTATATAAACATGTTGTAATGCATAGCCACCAGTGTGGGAGATTTTAAAGACAAATACACAAAAGAAGATCTCACCATAACTCTTGTTCTTACGTTTATTTATGAATATACAGTAGTTCTTCTTGTTTTGCAATTCCTCTACTTTTATTTACTGTTTCTATTACTTATTATGTCTTCAATCTCATACCTTGTTATTGTTAGCAAAGGCAGGAGTGAGTAGATCTTTAGATCTCTCGGGTGGATGATGACTAAGGAGATCTACTAGTTAGAGTTTGATGTTCAAAGTTCTTAATCCGATTAGGTACCTTTTATATGATTTCACTGCTAGATCTATTCTTATGGGAATGATTTAAGGGCTTGGTTGAATCCAGTAGGTGTGACTAACTGTTAGGAAATTCTCTTTACCACGAGAGTGAAAAGAGGTTTCAGATCTATATAATTGGAGTAATAGTTAATCGATAAATCTATTCGTATTTGTGTGCTTATCTAGATTAGCTCTGATCAAGTTAGTTTAGCATCATAAAATCTAGATATCATGAGAGTGAATCTAGATTTTGGAATTAGACAAGTTACGAGCTTAATTACTTTTGTAGGAATGCAACAGCTAATTAGGTTAGTCAAATAGAGATTGTATTCAATGCTTGTAAGAGTGCCACGAGAGTGGGTTTGTACAAAGAGTTTAGCTTACCACGAAAGTGGACTAAACAACTTTTTATATCTCTAGATTGATAAATATTTACAATAGGCCAAAGAACATCATTCTCCGATTAGGAAATTCTCTGAAATCGTTTCCTTCACCCTTGAGATTGTTCGCATTATAATTGTTTTACCATTATTTATTTATTGCTATCTTTTATTATTTATTTTATGCAATTCAGTCACAAAGAAACAAGGCCCCAAAACTTTTATTTTCAGGCTAGATTAGATTTATTCTTGTATTTCCTTTGTAGTTAATCTCAGTCCTTGTGGATCGACTCCGTACATACTACGATTGCATTACTATGCACTTATGGTATTATCGGATAAAACTCTCGAGAATTTTGGCACCGTTGCCAGGGACTGAAGAGGCATAAAAACCTCCTATCAAGGTTTTGGCACCGTTGCCGGGGACTGAAGCAATAACCATAGGGATTTAGTCTAGATCTGAGACTAGATTTCTTTCGTTTTATTTTATTTTATTGTTTTTATTTGCTTTTGTTTTGTTTTTGAAATTTCAGATTTTTAAATTTGAAAAAAAAAATGTTAAGGACAGCTCAGTTACTGGATTGGACGGACGAAAGATGGATGTGCAGCCTAGAGCTAGAAGAACGATAGGATGATGAGCCAACAAGCAACAGCCACCGCACCGGACTTCGCCCACCACCAGTAGAAGATGTTGAGTTCGAAATCAAGTTTGACTTGAACCGTTTGGTTCAAGACAACAAGTTTCATGGTTTATCAACTGAAAATCCTGTAGAGCATCTAATCCAATTCAACAAATTATGTGATACAGTCAAGATTAATGGAGTCTCTGAAGATGCACTGAAACTTCGTTTATTTCTATTTTCACTTGGAAGTGGAGCAAGCCAATGGGAGAAGCATCTTCTGTCAGAAACCATTACAACGTGGAGTCAATGAAAAAAAGTTTTCCTAAAAATATTCTTCTCGAATTCAAGGACAACTCGTTGGAGAAACGAAATTTCAAACATCACGCAACAATGCACTGAAAGCTTCGGAGAAGCATGACAAAGAATGAGAGGATACACTCTGCAATGCCCTCATCATGGATTCAGTGACAAGTCTTTATTAAGTATTTTCTACAGAGGAGTCATGCCTAAGCATCGTATGTTACTCAATGTAGCCAGTCACAGAACCTTCTTAGGCCAAGAAGTGCAACATGGGATGACATTGGTGGAGAATTTAGCTGAAAGTGACATGAGGTATGAAAATGAATACGATCACATGAGTAGATGCACTGATATCCATGTAGATGAGGATAAAAGAACCATAGAAGCATTGCACGAGAAGATAGACAGAATTTTGGATCAGCAGGAAAGGTTTCACCATCATCCAAATGGAGTCGGAGGTTTACCAGACAACAAAATCGGTCACCTGAATCGGCCAATCAACCTCGATGTAACCCCAGGAGAAGCCAATGAACCATGTTATCGACCGATCAATGTCGATATGCTGCAAATCGACCAGACGAATCGGCCAGTCAAGGTCGATGTGCCTTCTGAATACAATGATGGAGCAGGCTGGTCGACGACAGAGATAGATAAGTCTGAAGAGAAGATTCAAGATGCTTTAGATGGATAGACAAGAATAAGTGCAGAGATAAGTGAAGAATTTAAGAACATTGATCAAAGATACGAAGATTTAAGAGAAAAATTTGAAGAATTGTTCTTAAAAGTCCAATCGTTGGAAACTCGAACAACAACTAAAACACCTTCAATCAATGCTATAATCTTAAAAAGTGGGAAACAACTTAGACCGATTACACCAAGGAAACTAATCAATAAGCAGAATGTGGAGCCTAACTGAGGGAAAGAAGATCACATCATGATAGAAGATGAACCTGAAACCTTAGAGATAGCGGATGAGAGACAAGATGCAAGCATAAAACCTCTACCTCGCAAAAGGGACCAAGCAACACCAAATGTATCAAATTATCGGCCCAAGGTTCGTTTTCCAGGAAGAATAAAAAAAAGAATAGCGGATCGAATGAGGAATGCCTTTGAAGAACAAATGAAAGGAGTAATTATCACCATGTCAATGCTGGATGCTTTGACAATGATTTCTAATGCTAGCAAATTCCTCAAGGATTTCGTAACTAAAAAGAAGAAGGAGCTTACCGAAGTCGCGTTCCTAACTCACGAGTGTAGTGCCGTTATTCTCAATAAAAAAATTCCAAAAAATTTAGACGATCCGGATGTTTGGAAAATAACTTTGTGATCTTGGAGCCAGCATGAGTCTCATACCGTTATCTATTGCTCAGAAGATAGGATTAACTCAATTCAAGGAATGTCGAATGTCACTTGTCCTCGCTGATCGATCAATCAAGACACCAGTCGGATTACATGAAGATGTCCCGGTGATGGTTGGGAAATTTTAGATACCAACTGATTTTGTGGTGCTGGAAATGGATCAAGAGCCAAAAATCCACTCATACTAGGAAAAATCGATCAGCAGGAGCTATCATTGATGTGAACAATGGAAAAATCGATCTTCATCTATACGATGAAGTTATGCAATTTAACATTGATGAAGTGATAAAAAAACCCGTAGAGCGAGACCGTCTTTTCTATATCGATGACCTCGACCTGCTGGCGGACAATTTTCTTGCTGAAATAGCTTTCAAAGACGAGAAGCTATGTGAAGAACTTCAAACGCTACAAAATGGAGAGATGGCCAAAATGATACCTTGTGACATGTTTTCCGTGCAATTGACCGAACAAGACGAGGAGATCGTAGAACCAGCAGGGAATGGTAAGTCTTGCGATGATGACGATTGGAGCAAGCTAAAGGCACCCAAGGTGGAGCTGAAACAACTTCCAAAAGGGCTAACGTATGCATTTCTCGGTCCTAATTCAACTTATCCTGTGATAATAAGTGATGAGCTTAGTATGATGAAACCTCAGCTTTACTTAGTGAATTGAAGAAATATAGAAAAGCTATAGGATATTCTCTAAAAGATATTAAGGGTATATCCCCATCCTTATGCATGCATAGGATACATATAGAAGATGAAACTAAAAATTCCATTGAACATCAAAGGCGATTAAATCTTAATTTACGAGATATCGTAAGAAAAGAAATTCTTAAACTTTTAGATGCCTAGATTATATACCCTATTTCCGATAGTACATGGGTATCCCCTATTCATGTAGTTTCGAAAAAGGGTGGGATAACGGTAGTAAAAAATGACAAAGATGAATTAATCCCCACTAGAGCTATAACAGGACATAGGATGTGTATTGAGTTTAGAAAATTAAATGCAGAATCTAAAAAAGACCATTTTCCTCTTTTTTTTTTAGAACAACTGTTAGAACGATTAGCAAATCACTCTCACTACTGTTTTCTAGATGGATATCAGGATTTTTCCAAATCCCTATACATCCTCATGATCTAGAAAAAATGACATTCACATGTCCTTATGGTACCTTTTCTTATCGAAGAATGCCATTTGGATTATGCAACGCCCCTGCAACATTTCAGAGGTGTATGATGTCGATTTTCTCTGACTTAATCGAATCGGTAGTAGAAGTATTTATGGATGATTTTTCTGTGTATGGTTCTTCGTTTCGTGTTTGTTTGTCTAATTGATATGCTCAAATTAATACCCTATAAGATACTAAAGCAGTTACTGTAGTATAGCTAGGGGTCGAACACAAGGACTCAAGAAAACTCACACAATAGGTGAAAGATGCAGATTAAGCTAAGCAATACGGATAATTATGCGACAACAGAAAACAGAATTAAACTTAAGGTTGATTTATATGGAGGAAATTAGGCTCAGGGAGATTCTCAGGAAATCAATAATAAACAATAATCAATCAGTTAAGGGTTCAATTTAATTAGGTACCGTTCTTGAACTCAAACACGAAAGTATAGCTAACCAACTGTCGTTGCGAAAACTAACTAAGTCTAAAATCCAGAATTCCAAATGTCTTTGTAAATCCTACAGATTAAACCAGCAATAATTTCAAGTTCGATATGTTCACAATTCGATTAAACCAAATCTCTTTGCAGATAATCCAATTGCTCACCCTAGGTTTTATCAGATTACTCAATTGCACTGTCGTGCCTAATCGATTAATCTAGGTTCTATGTTCTAAGTGATCAGGTTAGAAATAGCTTTGAGAACAACCTATGGTGAAGAACTATTCAGATTTTGAACCCCTAACAGATCAATTAATCATAAATCAGAGAAATCCATATGAGAAAATCCCTAAACCTAAAAGGTGACTACTCAAGCATGATTGGTGAAACACAAAGCATAATTGAATAAATCATGAAATTTAACAAAAGAATAAAAACAAGGGTTCGGGAATCTTCTCTATGATGAACAAGTCTCAGATCCGTCTCCCTCACAAAGGCTCTCAAATCAAAATCCAAAGTGAAAAGTAAAGTCTCTCCTCTGACCTAATGACTAAAAACTTGCTTAAATAGGTCTAAAAACACGAGTTGGGCCTCTTTGTAAATAAGGGAAAGTATTGGGCTTCTTATGGTGAAAGTATTGGGCATCTTACGTCGGTATCGATCGATACTAAATTGGTATCGGTCGATACCAGGACACTTCTTCTGCTCGCCAGACTGGACTGTCTTCACGACAACTGGCATAACTTTTGATCGCACCGTTGGATTTCCTTCAAACCACTTGCAAACGAAAGCTAAATCAAAGATCTATCTTGTGTCAAAATTTCAGCTCGATCTAACGGTGGAAAGTCTTCCAACGAATTGCCAAAAAGCTCCAAATGTCTCCAAAATCTCCAATTTCGTCCCAAACGTGCTAAAACCTGAAAAGACTCTAAAATGATAGAAAAAGCACTAGAAAGACTCGATAAAACGACTTATATCATGGCTAAAAACGGGTAAAATCCATGATATATCACTCCCCAGACTTAGCCTTTTGCTTGCCCTCAAGCAAAACAGAAAACTAAGTTAGAGAAAGAGGTTTGAAAAACCTTAGAGATCTGACCTCTTACCGAAATCGCTGTAATAATCCTTTTCCCAAGCGCCCACTGCTGCCTGATTAGCTCCAGATCTAACCACCATGTACTTCTCCGTAGGAATCCCAACTTCCCAAGACTTCACTCATTATCTCACACCAATATTCATCCAAGCTCTCATCGCCAGTTTCATCGCTGCAATCAGTGTTCAAGAACCTTCTAGATTCTTGCCCATACAATATCATAGCCAAAGAACCATTTATTCAACAACATTTATTGCTTTCCGGTATTCTTTATCTCCCCCAGACTTATTTCATAATCAGTTCTCATTAGATTTCAACAGCGCAGGTTTATTTGAACAGCATATACAAATCAAGGTCCGAAACGCGAGTATTGATAGTGTTTGCTACCGAATCCCCGGTTCTTACCCTCTCAATGTATCAAAAGTCTTAGGTGAATAATGGAGTCATAGGAAATTTTCCTACCCCTCACTTCAGGCCTTTGTGTGATCATCCCTTATCCAAGTAGAATAATGGGATCATAGGAAATTTTCCTACCCCTCTACTCGGCGGAAATCATTTCATCTTTTATAATGATTTTACCTGTTTTAACGCAAGTATGTATCTAACAATTTTCACGGGGGAGATATACCACAATTTTTCAAACATGATGGGTTCTTTAGCCAGATATGAATGATGAATCAAGCTCTAAGAACACTAACCGCGTAGATGAAGTGCAAAATTTGGCTAAAGCTTGTGAAGAACCTTGCTGGAGACATCAGTGATTTCTAGCTGGCTGGTTATCCCTTGGATTTTTCATTAGTCGAACTGAAACTAATCCTGTAACAGTGGTCACTCAAAAGCAAAACCAGAACAACAAAACCAAGCACAATCCAGAAAACTCTAAGTTGTTTTGACTCAATTAAACAAAATTTTTTTTTTTTTTTTTTTTTTTTTTTTTTTTTTTTCAAAATGAACACACAATGTCAGTAACTACCTCCCCCAGACTTAAACAACACTGTCCCCAGTGTTTATCAAGCCTAGAGAAGGTGAAGGAAAACAAATGGAGCAAATGGGAAGGATTAAGAACAAGAGGGGTTACCAAAGTCTCAGTATCGATCGACACCGGGATGGTATCGATCGATACTAACATTCATGGAGGCACTTCTGACCGATTGGTGTCGACCGATACCCAGGTGGTGTCGATCGATGCTGATGTCCAAAATCCGATTCACTACACAGAACAAAAACAAAAACGAAATCAGTATGTACAGCGCTTGTTTATTGTCACGAGCCTGACGTTAGTTAAGACATCAGTCGGGACAAGATGGAGAATTCACTCCGAGATAAACCCCACAGCCAGACATCTCAAGCTTCAGAGTTTTGCTCATCAGATCTTCTTCTCTCGCTTTCATCTCTGTAGGAATGAGAACTCTAACCTTAGAGAAAGGTTTTGAGGTTCTCTTGCAGTTAACCTTATATTCGATCGAATCTCCATCACATTTCTGAGGAATCAAAGTGAAATTAGCAGCAACGTTGATCGTCTTGCTCGTCGCTTTAGTCTTTGTTGCCTTGGTCTTCCCTGCAACCTTCTTGGGGTGTTGGGGGGGTTCACTTGAAACATCTGCGACCTTTGGTTCGATCTTCAGAGGCTCGCCCGAGGCAATGGTGATGCACGAGACAAGTCTGGGTGCTTCTCTAGAAGGAATGACATCGTAGAAGACGTCTCTGTCAATGAAAGAGAAAGATAGTCTCTTATTAGGCGTGTCCATGATCGCACCAACAGTGGCCAGAAATGATCTCCCCAAAATCAAGGGTACCGTGGATCCTTGGCTCATCTCCACAACCTGAAAATCAGTAGGAATCAGACAATCTCCTATTTTAACAGGTAAATCAAAAATGGTAGCGTAAGGGAGTGAGCTAGAAGAATTCGCGTATGTGAGAAGCGTGTTAGGAGATTTCATATCAGCTTTCAATCTCTCTGCAATCTCCCTTGACATGACGTTGACACTAGACCCTGAGTCAACGAGAGACTCTTTGAAGTTTACTCCAGAGATGGAGCATGGAACTGAGAATTTCCCTGGGTCTTCCCTCTTTGTCAACTGTCTCAGCGGTGGTGGTGTATCAGCGACGGGAGGTCTTGTAACCCTTTTTTCTGACAAAAACTTGCTTCTAGCAGCCTCCCACTCTTCTCTTGTCAGCTTGGGAAGAACAGGGTAAGGTAGCTTTGGCTTGTATACCCGCTCCTCAACCATCTCTGTCCTTTTCTCAGTCATTGATTCAGCTTGCGAAGGGTATCGACCGATACCAGATGAGTATCGATCGACACTGGAGTTTTGTATTGTTTCTGCGGGTTGGTGTCGATCGACACAGATAGGGGTGTCGATCGATACGCGTGGAATGTCAGAATTCTTAGCTTTATCTTCAGCAACCTTCGAATCTACAGCAGGTCTCGGGAAGTGTCGATCGATATCAAGCAGGTATCGGTCGATACTAGTATCACTGCATACGTACACAGTCATCTCAGGCTCAAAATTCTCTTTTCTAGCGCTCGAAGTGATTGCATTGACATGTCCATGCTGTGGTTGAACTGTCTTTCCTTTGACAGCTGCTGATGTCTGAGCTAATTGATTCTCCAGCATCTTCTGATGGGTTTCGAGAGCGTTGATTTTCCCACTCAGATCATTGTATACATTATCCAGCTTTCTGTTAAAATCAACGGTCATCTTTTCTTGTCCCTGCAGAATCTGTTCCAAGAGGATATCCGTCTTACTCTCTGCAGCTCTAGGAGAAAGTGGTTGGTAAGCTGAATTACCGTATTGGCGAGTGAAATCATTGCTCTGAAGTGGTTTTTGGGTGAATTGAGTGCCACCAAAACCAGATTGGTTACCTCGAGACTTGTAACCACCTTGCTGATTGTTGTTGAAACCGCAGTTGTTGTTGTAACCAAATCGCTGACCCTGAAAACCAGAACCACCAATGTAGTTAACATCCTCTGTCTCATCCTCAATGTTTTCCACTTCCTCAGCAAAGTGCACAGCCTTCTTCGTCTTCCCCACTAATAGATTGTGCATTGTATCCAGCTTCGCCTGAACCTCAGCAATCTGCGAACCATCAGCAACACTAGCGAGCCGCTTTCGCTCAAAATCAGCATTCTTGGTGCTATTACTAGACGCCAAGTTCTCAATCAGCTTCACAGCATCGGTTGGAACCCTAGTGTTGAAGTTCCCATTACTTGCAGAATCCAATGCCATCTGATACCGCCAATCAATGCCCCTGTAAAATACCCCGAGCAACTGAACTTGAGTGAAACCGTGATGCGGACAGTCTCTCTGGTAGGATCTGAATCGCACCCAAGCAGCCTTGAGCGCTTCTGTTGGACCCTGAGAAAATTGAGAAATCCTGTTCCTGAGTTCCTCTGATCTCGCATCGTCATAAAAGTTGTTCAGGAAAGCGTTCTTGGTCTCATTCCAAGTAGCGAGAGATCCGGGAGGCAACTGCTTCAGCCAGTAAGCTGCTTCTCCACCAAGAGAGTATGGGAAGAGCTTACAAAAGAGATATTCCTGTGGAACTCCATTGTACTTCATACTGGTGACCAAATCTTCAAATTTCTCAATGTGATCCATAGGGTGTTCATGAGAAAGGCCTGTGAAGAGGTGCTGTCCCACAAGAGCGAAGTAAGCAGGCTTCAGCTCAAAGTCATTTCTCTGGAAAGTCGGAATACGGATCGCTGCACGATTTGCATAGAATTGATCCGGTCTGTTGTACTCTCCAAGCGTCCGTTCAGCCTCAGCAGGAGGTTGACGTACACCTCTATTGCGATCTACATCAGGTAGTCCAGCAGCAGCTATTGGTTGTCCAGCTGCGTCGCATATCTGACCAGCTGCGTTTCTGTAAACACCTTCCTCATCACGCACTAAACCCTGTGGAAGATCCATTTCAACTTGAATACCCTTAGCTTTTCGATTTATGCGTTCAAGCTCTGCTAGCTCTGTGAGGGAGAGATTGATCAGTGGTGTGTCCTTCTTTCTCCTGGTAGCACGCTGATGCATACACCTGAAAATCAAAAGACGAGAAAATAAGTAACCAAAATTGAAAAACAGACGTGCAGTGTCGATCGATACCAATGGAGTATCGATCGATACTGACGACGAACTTAGACAAAATCGACAACTAAAACTCTAAAGGTGAATTGTTAGAGTCCCCGGCAACGGCGCCAAATTTGATATGCTCAAATTAATACCCTATAAGATACTAAAGCAGTTACTGTAGTATAGCTAGGGGTCGAACACAAGGACTCAAGAAAACTCACACAATAGGTGAAAAATGCAGATTAAGCTAAGCAATACGGATAATTATGCGACAACAGAAAACAGAATTAAACTTAAGGTTGATTTATATGGAGGAAATTAGGCTCAGGGAGATTCTCAGGAAATCAATAATAAACAATAATCAATCAGTTAAGGGTTCAATTTAATTAGGTACCGTTCTTGAACTCAAACACGAAAGTATAGCTAACCAACTGTCGTTGCGAAAACTAACTAAGTCTAAAATCCAGAATTCCAAATGTCTTTGTAAATCCTACAGATTAAACCGGCAATAATTTCAAGTTCGATATGTTCACAATTCGATTAAACCAAATCTCTTTGCAGATAATCCAATTGCTCACCCTAGGTTTTATCAGATTACTCAATTGCACTGTCGTGCCTAATCGATTAATCTAGGTTCTATGTTCTAAGTGATCAGGTTAAAAATAGCTTTGAGAACAACCTATGGTGAAGAACTATTCAGATTTTGAACCCCTAACAGATCAATTAATCATAAATCAGAGAAATCCATATGAGAAAATCCCTAAACCTAAAAGGTGACTACTCAAGCATGATTGGTGAAACACAAAGCATAATTGAATAAATCATGAAATTTAACAAAAGAATAAAAACAAGGGTTCGGGAATCTTCTCTATGATGAACAAGTCTCAGATCTGTCTCCCTCACAAAGGCTCTCAAATCAAAATCCAAAGTGAAAAGTAAAGTCTCTCCTCTGACCTAATGACTAAAAACTTGCTTAAATAGGTCTAAAAACACGAGCTGGGCCTCTTTGTAAATAAGGGAAAGTATTGGGCTTCTTATGGTGAAAGTATTGGGCATCTTACGTCGGTATCGATCGATACTAAATTGGTATCGGTCGATACCAGGACACTTCTTCTGCTCGCCAGACTGGACTGTCTTCACGACAACTGGCATAACTTTTGATCGCACCGTTGGATTTCCTTCAAACCACTTGCAAACGAAAGCTAAATCAAAGATCTATCTTGTGTCAAAATTTCAGCTCGATCTAACGGTGGAAAGTCTTCCAACGAATTGCCAAAAAGCTCCAAATGTCTCCAAAATCTCCAATTTCGTCCCAAACGTGCTAAAACCTGAAAAGACTCTAAAATGATAGAAAAAGCACTAGAAAGACTCGATAAAACGACTTATATCATGGCTAAAAACGGGTAAAATCCATGATATATCACTAATTTATGTAAGGTACTCAAGCGTGTTGAAGATACAAACTTAGTGCTTAATTGGGAAAAGTGTCATTTCATGGTAAAAGAAAGAATCGTTATTGGGCAGAAAATTTTAGAAAAAGGAATAGAGGTGGATAAAGCCAAGATCAAAGTGATGATGAGTTTGGGACCTTGATACACAGAGTTTTAACTGATACACAGAGTTTTAACCCAATTAAATTACTGCAAGTGCACAGACAATCGCAGTAGTATAAGAGGAATCGAATCCACAGAGACCAAGGTTACACTATGATTTTGTGAGATTTTCAAATAAAGCTAAGACGAAATATGAGGTTGTTTTAGTGACAGAGTTGCAAACAAGTAAAACGATGTAAATTCAATAATTAAAAGGCACTAGATTAGGGTATTTCTCCGGTATTCAGAGATGAAACTTGAGCAACTATTCAGGATTAAATTCAGCACAAGTCTAGAACTCGAATATAAAAGTAAGAACGACCCACTCTCGTGGCGCCAGACTCTTTATCTAACAGCCTAAATACCTAAACTCTCGCTTGGACCTAGGGATGAAGATAAGCATTAATGTATTGATTCGATATGTTCACAAGCAACCGCACCGACTCTCGTCGCCTACGAATGAATGCTCACCAATGTCTCTTCTAGCAACCTAAAACACTCTTGCGAATAGGTTTAACCTAAGATCATAGACTAAGTGATCAGTTTAATCTAAGCATTAAGTCTAACTATTGGCGAAGACAATATATATATGGATCCTATCTGTGCTCAACTTATCAACTCATAAATACCATCGAAAACCCTAATCTAGCTAATGGAACTACTCAGCCATGGAAGAACAAATCACAACAATGGATAAAAAGGAATTCATGAATAATATTGAAATAGAATAAGGTTCAGAATTCTTCTCAAACAAGGTAGTGGTTGATCCTCTGGATCTTACAAGCATGAACCAAACAAATCCAAGGTCTGGAGGAAAAGAAACAAGAGGAAGAATCCCTCAAAACAATCCAAAGGCCGAAAGAAGAATAAGAGAAAAATAGCCAGAGAAAATTAGTCTAGGTCTGAGAACGTCCTCCCTTTGACTGGCGGCTTCTCTATTTATTTATCCTTGTCACCACGCCAAAAATTAGGTAAAAGTCAAAACCCATATTAATTCTTCGGAGCACCCTGGCCAGCATGTGCTCCCGAAACCGGACTGGGTGCTCCGCTTCTGGATTATGCTCTATAGCTGCGATTTCGTCCTTTTTTGCTCCAGAAGCTCAATTAGCTCCAGTCCATCAAATCCATCCTCCAAGACTTCATTTTAACCTGATAAGACTCAAAAACGACTCGAAAGACACAATAAGACTCAAATAAAACTAGTTAATATAAGCTAAAATCCTAACATATCAACTCCCCCGGACTTAGACCTTTGTTTGTCCTCAAACAAACTAGGAAAAAGAACAGAAAGAGGTTTGAAAATCACGGGAACTCGCTTAGCTATTGGGGATGCCTGGACTTCATACGGCTCGTCACTGGATGTTGGAACACGATCCATTCAACCATGGAAATCATCAAACCTTAATTACTCACAATCCAAAGAAAATTTCGGAATCCCCATTGCTATCTCCTTTCATAGATTAATGAAATAGAAAGTGCAGTGGTCTTACCAGGGGGAATAAATCCAAAGGGTGCCAACTTCTTCTAACCAAAGACCCTCTCCCATATAACTTTTCTCTCCCCTCTTTTCCTCTTCCAAAACCACCATCTTTTTGCTTATTTTTCTCCAGCCATCGGTTTTCATTTGCCGATGGTTTACAGCCATCACTTTTCTGATGCTCTTCTTTATTTGGTGGGAGAAATCTCCATGAGGTCACAAAAGATATACGGGTCTACGCATCATCCCTTGGTTCACTTCGACTTTTAGTTTCCCTTACAACAAGTTTTCCATGAGATCACAAAAGATACACGGGTCTACGCATCATCCCTTGGTTCACTTCGGCTTGTTGCTTTGAACTTCTCCTTTTCTTTTTTCTTTTTTTTTTTTTTTCGTGAATAGAAGGGAGTGAGAGGAGAATAACATACTTTGTGGAGAGTTGCGTGGTCTGTTTTGGCTCGAATAGGTCTTCTCCAATGAACATCAATCCCCTGAGAAAGAAATTGAATATCCGATTAAAGTTCAATAAAGCTTAGAGATAACTTTGGTTCAACCTATTTCCCAATGGAAAGGAGCTTTGGGGAGTGTTTAATCCATCCATGATCTTCCGGAACAGAACCTCCACCAATCTGTGAGTCATAACAAGTAATCTCAAGTCCAAATAATCCAATAGATCAAGGTCATAATTCCCTAACAGTTTTGACTAAATAAAAAGACAGCAACTAGACTCGAACAAACTGACTCAATCAAAGGAAAATAAAAGAAATAATGAAGACCTGATTCGGACCTAAACAAAGACAAAGAAAATAAATTAGTAGCAGACCGCTCCCCCGGACTTAAATCACACCGTCCCGGTGTGAAAAAGATCAAAGAGATTAGTCGAATAAAAAGAAAATAGCAGTGGATAATACAATGGTGAAAATAAATAGTGGGTAGAATTCACCGCGAGGTAGCGGTGTCTGGATCGTCTTGGCCGGCTCTGCGCTTCTTCCTTTGTAGGCGTTGGCTCTCTTCCTTTAGCGCGTGTGGAGCACCCTGGCGAGCATGTGCTCGCGACTTCTGGGCGGGTGCTCGAGAGATTTTTTTTTTTTTTTTTTTTTTTTTTTTTTTTTGAAAGCAAGATCTGGAACTTAGAAAATGAAAACATCAGAAAACAAAGAAATGTAATAGAAATATGCACACATACCTGTGGGTTGCCTCCCACCAAGCGCTTGTTTTAAGTCTTTAGCTCGACTCGGTTAACCACTAGGCTTGAGGGGGGTCGCTCAAGGTGGCAGATCCACCTCCGCCAATACATGGCTCAGCTAAGTAGGGCTTGAGTCTCTGACCATTCACCACAAACTCTTCTCCTCTAGAGTTTAGCAAAACTACGGCTCCATGCGATCTAGCCTCCTTGATTGTGAAAGGACCGGAATACCTCGACTTCAATTTCCCTGGAAACAACTTAAGGCGAGAGTTAAACAATAATACCTGATCATTAGGGGAGAAACTCCTGGGGATGATCCGTTTGTCATGATATGCCTTGGTCCTTTCCTTGTAACTCGTGTAGCTGCATGGTCCGCCTTTCAAGTGCTGGTTTGAGGTCGAAGTTGAGCATCTTCACTGTCCAGGCAGCCTTGTACTCTAACTCGACTGGGAGGTGACACGCCTTACCATACACCAAGTGAAACGGTGTAGTTCCCAAAGGAGTCTTGTATGCGGTTCTATATGCCCAAAGCGCGTCGTCTAGCTTCTTGGACCAGTCTTTCCTCGTTATGCTCATGGTCTTCTGCAATATGTTCTTGATTTCCTTGTTGGAGATTTCGACCTGACCGTTTGTTTGAGGGTGGTAGGGAGTGGACACCTTGTGTTTCACGTCATTCTTCCTTAGGAGGTTTTCAAAAATCTTGTTGATAAAGTGGGAACCTCCATCGCTAATCACTACTCTTGGCACACCAAATCTTGGAAAAATGACTGATTTAAACATCTTAACCACCACTCGAGCATCATTCGTAGGGCTTGCCAAAGCCTCTACCCATTTGGACACGTAATCCACTGCAACCAAAATGAATTCATTCCCAGAACAGGATGGGAATGGTCCCATGAAATCAATACCCCACACATCAAAAACTTCAACTTCCAGAATGAAGTTCTGAGGCATTTCACTTCGCTTGCTGATGTTCCCTTGCCTCTGACAGGCATCGCATCTAGATATAAATCGCTGAGCATCTCGGAACATCGTAGGCCACCAAAAACCCGATTGTAGGACCTTTGAAACCGTCTTGAAAGTGGCAAAGTGGCCAGCATATGGTGAACTATGGCAGTGATAAAGGATCTCTGGTATCTCCTCTTCGGTCACACATCTCCTGAATATCCCATCTGAGCAATGCTTATACAAAAAAGGTTCATCCCAAAAATACCTCTTAATGTCTCTAAGGAATTTCCTTCTTTTGTTTCCCACGAAGTCTTCAGACTCCTTCTCAGCAGCTAAGAAGTTGGCTATCTCTCCAAACCAGGGAAAACTGGGTTGGTGTCCCCTTTTAATCGAAATGAAGAAACATTCCGGAGCAGTGCTCCGGGTGGGTGCTCCTCCGGGTGCTCGCCAACGCTACCAATACTAATTGCATAGATTTCTTCACCGGGCAGACTATCATCCATATGTGTCTCTTCTTCAATATTCATCCTAGACAAATGATCTGCCACGCCATTTTCAGCCCCTTTCTTGTCCTTAATCTCCAGATCGAACTCTTGCAACAATAGGATCCACCTCAAAAGTCTAGGCTTGACATCCTTCTTGGTAAGCAAGTACTTCAAGGCGGCATGGTCTGTATGGACAATCACTTTCGATCCCACAAGATATGATCGAAAGTTCTCAAAGGCGAAAACAATGGCTAGGAGCTCTTTCTCGGTTGTGGCGTACTTGCATTGCGCTTCGTCCATAGTCCGACTAGCATAGTAGACAACATGTAGTTTCTTGTCTATTCTCTGGCCTAACACAGCTCCTACAGCAAAATCACTCGCATCTGTCATGACTTCAAAAGGCAAGTCCCAATTGGGTGGCTGAACAATCGGAGCGCTAACCAAAGCCCCCTTAATAGTTTGAAAGGCCTCTAAGCATGCATCATCAAACTCAAACTTCACCTCCTTACACAACAATCTCGTGAGAGGCCTAGCAATCCTCGAAAAATCTTTGATGAAACGGCGGTAGAAACCAGCATGTCCCAGAAAACTGCGGATCCCTTTTACCGAATTTGGCAGCTGCAAGCTCATAATCACCTCGATCTTTGCCTTGTCCACTTCAATGCCTTTTTCAGATATCTTGTGTCCCAGCACTATCCCATATCATACCATGAAGTGGCACTTCTCCCAATTTAGAACAAGGTGTTTCTCCTCACACCTTTGCAAAACCCTGCACAAATTCGACAAACAAACAGAAAAAGAACTCCCATACACAGAAAAATCATCCATGAAAACTTCCATAATATCCTCAATGAGATCAGTAAAAATGAACATCATGCAACGTTGGACAGTTGCTGGGGCGTTACACAAACCGAACGGCATACGGTGGTACGCGAAAGTGCCGTAAGGACATGTGAACGTCGTCTTTTCTTGGTCGTCGGGATGGATGGGGATCTGAAAAAAACCTTAATAACCATTTAGAAACAGTAGTAAGGATGATTAGCCAAGCGTTCAAGCATTTGATCGATAAAGGGCAGCGGAAAATGATCCTTGCGAGTAGCAGCATTCAATTTCCGATAATCTATGCACATCCTATGTCCGGTTACTGTCCTAGTTGGTATCAATTCATTCCTATCATTCTTTATCAAAGTGATCCCTCCTTTCTTAGGTACTACATGCACAGGGCTGACCCATTTGCTGTCAGGAATAGCATAAATCACACCAGCCTCTAGAAGTTTCATTATCTCTTTCTTGACGACATCTTTTAGATTCGGGTTTAACCGTCTCTGATGCTCGACAGAAGTCATTGATTCATCTTCTAGATGTATCCTATGCATGCATAAGTCTGGAGAAATCCCAGTGATATCATTAAGTGAGTACCATAAAGCTTTCCTATACTTTCTCAATTCACACAAAAGCAAGGTAAACTCAACATTATTCAAATCCGCATTTACTATCACAGGGTATGTAGAGTTAGGACCGAGAAATGCGTACCTGAGCCCAGCTGGAAGGGTCTTTTGCTCGAGTTTTGGAGCTTTCAGCTCGCTCCAAGTACATCTAACCGAATCGGCCGGAGCATGTGCTCCCGTCAAATTTTTTTCTATCGCCTTTTCATCCTCTTCCAGGCTCATATATGCAACCTTCTTCTCTATTCTGTGGCTTGAATCTAGCATTTTTGCAAAACCCTCGGAATCTGCACTCAGAAAATCGTGCTCACCTTTAACCTTAGTTAGGGCTACTTCCAATGGGTCATCCGCCAGTAATTCTTCAGCTACTTCCTCAGCTATCTCTGAACCATCGTGAACAACGAATGTCTGTCCATCCATCATTGGCTTCTTGAGAAGCTTGTTCATTTCGAACCTTACTAGTATGTCTCCTAACCGAAGATCGACAATCCCTTCTTCGACATTTATAATTGCGCGTGCTGTGCATCAGAATGCACGCCCTAAGATCAGAGGGTCTCTTGGTTCCTCATCTAACTCCAGAACCACGAAATCTGCTGGAATGAGTGTATCTCCTATTTGCACATGCAGATCTTCAATAATCCCAACTGGTAACTTGGTCGACCTATCCGCAAACACCAACGATATCTTGGTAGGCTTGAATTTCGTGAACCCCAAGCGCTTTGCCACAGAGTATGGCATCAAGTTCACGCTTGAACCTAAGTCACAAAAAAAGCAGGCAAAGGTCATTGGTCCAATCTTTACCGAGATCACGAACCTCCTTGGATCACCTTTCTTCGTCAGCACTTTGTTCTGGAGTATTGCACTGCATTCCTTTGTTACCATCATCACTCTCTCTTCTTCCACAACCTTTCCAGCCACCAGCTCTTTCATGTACCTCTTTAGGGCTGGTACCATCTGCACTGCATCAACCAAAGGAAGCTTCACCATTAAGTCTTTCAACATCTCCCTACACTTAGCATTTTCCAAATCTTTCCGAGTTTTCTTTGGAGGCACTGGATAGGGTACTCTGGGCACGTAGACTCTCTCAGGAGGAGTTTCTGCGGATTTGGCGGGAGCACCCTGTTGGAGCACGTGCTCCTGAGGAGGGTTCGGGTGCTCGCTCGATTTGACCTGAGATTCAGCTGGCGGAGTCTCAACCTGTATTTCTGAGTGTGAACCATGTTCCAGAATGTATTCATCGGTGGTGATATCTTTCCCTTGGGTGTTGTGCTCCATAACACTCTCCTTCCCTTTTCTAGTGACTTTGGGACTAGTTGGAGGTGCCAACACTTTCCCACTTCTCAGCTCCACTGCATTCACATATTCATTCCTTGGATTCATCTCTCCTTTCCCAGGAAGAGTCCCACTAGGTCGCTTAATTGCTTCAGCAGTTTGTGCAACTTGCGTGTCTAGCTTCTTCACGTGAGCGGTAACGGCTTCATGTTTCGCATTGAGATCATTATACATGTGATCCACCTTGGCATTGATCTTAGTTACTGCTTTTTGCTGATTCATCAAGAGTTGCTGCTGATATAGGTTAATTCCTTACTAGACCGAGTTTTCGTTGTAGTAGTAAGGTGTCAATCCATAAGGGTGGAGATATTAACCAAAAAAGATGCGATCAAGCAATTCAAGTCAAGCCAAGCAAATAGCGTATTGGGGTCTAGCAACCTAGACAAAAACTGAGAATGGACACCTAAACAGGTACCGTATAGGACTAACAAGAACTAGCAGAAACCAAGCAATAACAGAAATAGCATATGGGGGTAAAGAGCAGCGTATAGGACTAGCAGCAAATTCAACAATGCAAGAGAAGTTCCTAAGGATGGGGGTAATCGACTCAGTGTGTCCTCTTAGCCTATTCAAGTGGTTTAACAAAACTCAATCAAGCTATTCCCTAGACATCAAACATCAAAACCAGTTAAGTCCACTCCCGCGGTAAGTAACCTCAAACTAGACCAGTTCCAGACCCAATCCCTTGGCGAAATCTACCCTAGCAGGCAATACGATTCAGTTCAATATTGTCGATAAACACCCTAGACAACTAATCCCTTAGGCTAGGTATGCAAATCTCTAACATCAGTTCATTCAAGCATTTTATCAAACACCTTCTGGGTGGAAAAACACCTAAATTCTAATTCCAATTGATCAGAAAGAAACTAGCATTAAGAACACCGATTTAGAAGGGAAATCAAACGATATACACTTAAACCACCTGAAAGACCAAGAATCTACACCTAATCTATCCCATCCTCAAGAACCCTAATGACTACTCAAAACTCATGAAGAACATCAAGAACACAAACCCAGAAATCATAAAAACTTGCATAGATGATAGAAATAGATAGAGATAATGATAGAACAGAAGGAACAAACTCAAAATAACAAGTAGAAATCAAATTACAAGTTCTGGAAACTAAGAACAGAGAAGAACACAAGGAAAAACTCGAAATATTAGAGATAAAAACGTTCTCCTTACTCTTTACCCAACATTAGGTATTTATACTAAGTCTTAAAAACCCTAAAACGTCATGCGCAAAATAGTAAAAATGTGCAGGATAAGGTTCAGCTCGGCTAAGTCTTGGTCGAGTGCTGTGCTCAAACAGACGAAATCAAGACTGCATTTTTCTGAGATGAGCTTGAGTAGTCCACTCGATTGCAGGGGCTCGAGCTGGGTTCTGAAACTTCAAGACACCACCTTTTGTCTCTGCTTGATCATACAGCTCGAGCATGGGTGCTCGAGCTGAGCTTCTGCTCCATCTCCTGCTCAGACTCGATCACGTTTGCTCTAGCATAGGTGCTTGAGTCTGTTGTAGCATCCAGGTCGAGTGGTATGCTCAAGACAGCTTCGGTAAAACACGTCTGCTGGGGCATCCAGCACGGACTCGATCACAACTGCTCTGTATTGACTCGAGCAGCATGTCCCATACAGCTTCTGTTCTGCACGGACTCGAGCAGCATGTCCTATACAGCTTCTGTTCTGCACGGACTCGATCAGCATGTCCCAGACAGCTTCTGCTCTGCATGGACTCGATCACAACTGCTCTGTATGGACTCGAGCAGCACGTACCAGACAGCTTCTGGTCTAACTTCTCCAAAATCACCCGAAAGTACCTGTAACAAGCCAAATATGCAGGATGTATGCGGACCTAATGCAAAACACTCTAAGTATGCAAAACTCGGAATAAATAACAAGAACGGGGTGAATAACACGTCAAAAACGTATGATTTATGCAAGCTAAAACGATGCAAAATGCAAACATATCAACTCCCCCAAACTTAGTCTTTGCTTGCCCTCAAGCAAACAAAGGAATGAGAATGGAGAAGAGGGTTGAAAGTGGGGACTCAGAACCAAAACTTGCAGATAATAACGGATGACCTCAATGTCCAAGTTACTAATTCTAGAATGCAAAGTTTATGAGCTCTACTTAAAAACGTTAGACATACTCTTCGCAACACAAGTTTAATCAAACCTCAACCTAGTCATGCATTCATTTCTATCATTCCCCTTAACATTCATTAGAACAGAAACCATGAATCAAGTTAAACATATTCAATGAACTCATTTGGCTAAGGGTAAGGTCAAGAGACAAAAATGGTCCCTTCAGTACGGTATGGACGTTTCAGAACAAGGGTCTCTCAATGAAACGGAATGAGATTTAGTAGAATGCTAAAGGTAAGAACCAACCTATGCATACAAGAATAGACTCCCACCTACCCAGTCCTACACAAGCGGTCTTATCCCTTAGTCTAAAACCCAGACAGTTATCCTAATTCTACCCTTCACCCTTAGGCTTTTTCTTTTGATATCCTGGATCAGTTTCATCTTTTCTTTTTGTTTTTGGTTCGAGGAGGGGTTATACACATATACATCTAGCGGATTGGGGTTCTTTTCTTAACTTAGCTTAGGCGTTTTTGTGTGTTTTTTTTTTTTTTCAGACTTTTGAGCTTTCTGCCTTTTTTTTTCTTTTGCTATGCACATCCCCCAATCCTTTACTAGATACTCAACCATTCAGATCATTTCCCTCCTAAGAACTCTTACCCTTTTCTTTTCTTTTTCCAAGTTTTTCTCATTCTTTTCGATTCACAGAACCCACCCCAATATCCAACGATCAAGATCCCACCTAGTCCTATCTGATTCGAAAATTGTAAACCAGAACTACATGAGATTCTATCCTTGTCGGCTCAAACCTAACACTTTATACCAAGCTCATTCAGAAATAGACCTCACACACTCACTAAAGTAATAACATGGCTTGAAAGAAGGCTAGGTAAGGGCATGGTAAAACTGATCTAACAATGAGAATCAGCTACTTGGATTAGCAAAGAGTGGTATAAACAGATGAAAGAGAATCCAAGTATGTATATGGTATCCATGAGTTCAAATTCTATGCCTAGACATGATAATTATAAGTCAAATTCAGGTTCAAATAGATGGGGAATGACAGAAAATCACAGCATGCTTCAGCTAAGACTCGATCTAGTTGTGCATTCAGAACATGGTTCAGTCTTACTTCAGGTTCAATATCAAAGCATCAAACAACTAGAAACGAGGGCATTGAAGTCATACAGTTGAATCAGCAAATTTACAAGGTTTTAAATCATCATCATCCCCTATGCATATGCAACAACCCTATATGAAACAATCTAGACTCGATCCTAAAATGTAAATGCAACTAAATGAACACTCTGTTTTTGTGAAATCATTTTCGAAAATTTTTCAAGATTTTTTTGGTTTTTCTATGCCATAGATGCATGCAGACTCAAGGATGCACAAAATCATAATAAGAACAGAAAAAACACATCAATACAGACCTTAACCCTTCCCCCAAACTTAAATTACACAGTCCCTTGTGTAATAAAAATATGGAAAGAAAGATTAAGAGGTAATAGAGAACAATAAAAATGATGCATCTAATATATACAGAAAGGGTCAGTACGGGTACCTTGGTGATTATGGTGAGTATGTCGACTCGACCTGGTAGTGGTCGAGCTGGGTGCGTGAGCTAGATGCTCCGAAGTGTCTGTCTCGATGTCCCTGCTCGAGCCGGGTGCGTGAGCCAGATGCTCCTCCTGCTTGGCGTTACTTTCTCGCGTGTTGAAACTGCCTTGGCTCGAAGGAGGAGGCTCGTGGTGGTTCTATCTCGGGTGCATGACGCCTTGGTTCCTCGCGAAACGACCCGCTCCCTGTCAGAATTCTCCCAGGTACGATGGTTTTCTTGGGTGTAGGGGATTTTAACTTTAGCGTGAAGTCCTTGAGCTGGTCCTTCATGTCTTTCACTTGGTCTTTCAGGTCCTTCACGGTACCCTTGAGTGCAGCGACGGTCTTCCCTTGAAACTTGTTCCACCTTTGAAGGAGATTAATCCGCTTGTGTGCCTCCTTCAGGGCTGGACTATGTGTGGGTTTGAGCTTGTACTCCTCAAACGAGTACCTTTCTGTTGGATTAACCTCCTCCAGAAAAGCATCTTGATCGTCTGACCCCATTCCTTGTTCCATGATCTCCTCGTCTTGATTGTAGAGTCTATCGAGAGGAGGATGGAAATCAATGTTTCGGCCCTGGCGTACCTTGGTGAGATCGGTGCAAGGCAGGCGCAGCTTGGCTTCCCCAGCTGTCGGATGCATGAACTGATAGATGTACTCGTCTGGAGGTGTTGTATGGTCCAGGAACCTACACCTCCTTAAGAAGTCGATATCTATCCATTTGGGTGGATAGGGTACTGATCGTAGCTCTACATCACAAGCAACAAGTATCGGGGTGATGATACCCCCAATACAGAGGTCACCTGCGCCATCCATCTTCATCTTGCCCATCTTTATCGCCCAGTCCTTGTAGTTTAGGAATTGCTCCATCAGAACAAGGGCGAGGTTAGCATCTGCTCTATCGCCCTGCATCTTCCGCCCATCTCTTGTGCTCCCCAGAAGTTGCAGTAGGCATAAGTCCAGCATCCTTAGTTCACCTTCATTAACCGTCCCGGTCACCTTCCTGGCAAACATAGAGCTTGCTATTGTCTTGTGTAGGTACCTCAGGACAGGGCTTACGATGCTTGAGCTCTTGCTTCTAGAGGAGGAGAAAGGTTTGGTGCTGTCTCCTATGGTCGACCATAATTGTTGGAGTTCCTCATGATCAAAATCTTGAATCAGTTCGTCACCTCCAGAAAAACCATATAGGTTGCAGATTTGCGCGATGGTAAGGGCATAGCATTGTCCTCTGCACGCGAAGGTGATGAAACCAGGGCCGTCATCGGGTTCAACATCAGGCTCCTCATCGTAGAAATGAACCCTGAGGGACGAGAGGAAGTGGCACGTCTCTTCCTTGTAGGCTTCCAGCGGTTTGTTCATGAATTGTCTTATACCTCCCGCCTCAAAAAGATACTCCATATCTCTAGCAATCCCGAGTGCTTGCATTGTTTCTTTGTGCGGGTATCTCGTTCCTTCAAAATTACGTTCAAGGAGGGCCTCTGGGTACTTGGTTGCAGAGGGTTTGGTGTTCTTTTTTCTGGGTTGCCTTATAAACTTGGGCTCGTCTTCCTCTGTTTCTTCACCACCTTGATGCATACTCGGCTTCATTGGTGCTTTTCCTTCACGCTTGACCTGAGTGAGCTTCTTGTCTGATACCGTAGTAGCTTGTCCCGACCCTCCAGCTCGAGCGTGAGTGCTCATCCGCCGAGGCTTCCTTATCAACTGAGGCTCGTCTTCCTCTGTTTCTTCATCGCGTAGATGCGGGATAGCCTCCATTTGGTCTTGTTCCTCACACGGGTGACTCGCCTCGTTTCACCGGCTCGAGTGTGGGTGCTCAAGCGAGACTTCCGGCCCTTCTGGCTTGATCCTTGGGTTTGGGCATATGTGGTCGAGTCCGGCGTGACTTCATACTCCATGGGTACCGCAATTTGTTCTTGTTCTGCAGCTTGTTCGTGTTCTTGACCTACGACGGGCTTGGCGAGGGTCCATACCTGAGACTCGATCAAGGACAAGGAAAGAGAACTCAAAATCGTGAGGATTAGCCTCAAGAGCAGCAAGAAAAATTTAGAGAGAATTCTGGAAATGAAAAAGAGAGAAGTGAGAGTGTATGGAGTCGAGTTTGAGGTGTGAGTAAAGTATGGAGTCGAGTTTGGTATATATGGCCGAGTGGGGGAGCGTGTTGAAAGCGTGTGGGCTCCCTCTGGTGAGACTCGAGCTGACATCCTTGGAGTCTAGCGTGTGGGCTCGAGGCAAAGACGTGTTGAAAGAGCGTCGAAAACGCGTTGAATTAGTACGGGCTCGAGTCGTCACTTCGCTGACACCTTATTGACCGAGTGGACGCTTCTTTGGCACCTTCTGAATCGAGTTTGGCTTGTATATACAAGTGGGAGGGGACAAAGGAGCGTGTGTGGGTCGAGTGTGGGGCGTGTTGAAAGAGTGTAGGCTCGAGTCGTCACTTCTCTGATACGTCCGTGATGTCTTTGACTCGGCCAAGTCGACACTGCACTGTTCCTCTCACTTCCTGCACTCGACTATGTGAGCTCTGTATTGACCATGACACCTCCGACTCGACCATGTGGACTCCGTATTGATGGTGACACCTCCGACTCGGGTCCACATGTCAGAATTTTGAATTTTGAAAATTCTCTCCTAAGGTTTATGATACACCTCTCATGCTTTCCTGAAATCACATAATCAAGACAAAATCAAAATAGCTTAGCACACTTATTTGACGTTTTAAAAACTAAGGCAAAGAAATATGTACAGAGATAGACATGAGACTTCCTCCCAAGTGAGCTTGTTTAAAGTCTCTAAGCTTGACTTCCTGTTTTGTTCAGGCGGTGGAAGGCTCATCCAGAGGAATCGAAGTTCCTTCTGGAATGATGGTATCAGCTAGATAGGGTTTGAGCCTCTGTCCATTCACTGTGAATTCGTTTCCTCCCTTTCCAAATAAGGTGATAGCTCCGTAGGGTGAAACTTCCTTGACAGAAAACGGTCCGGACCATCTGGTCTTGAGCTTTCCCGGAAACAGCTTGAGTCGAGAATTGAAAAGGAGGACTTGATCACCAGCCTTGAACTCCTTATGCAAGATTCTCTTGTCATGGAAAGCCTTGGTTCTTTCTTTGTAGATCTTAGAACTCTCATAAGCATCCAGCCTGATCTCTTCTAGCTCATGCAGGTCCAATACTCTCTTTTCCTGGGCAGACTTGATATCCAAATTGAGAAGTTTCGTTGCCCATAACGCCTTATACTCAACTTCAACAGGTAGGTGACAAGCCTTGCCGTAAAGGAGCTGGAATGGCGTTCGCCCTATAGGAGTCTTGAATGCTGTCCTGTACGCCCAGAGGGTCTCATCGAGCTTAGCAGACCAATCTCTCCTTGAAGCGCCTACTACTCTAGCCAAGATGGCTTTGATCTGCTTGTTAGACACCTCCACTTGACCACTAGTCTGGGGGTGATATGATGTAGCTACCTTGTGCTTGACCCCATGTTTCTTCAGGAGATTCTCAAAGAGCTTGTTGATGAAGTGAGATCCCCCATCACTGATTACAACTCTTGGCACACCAAATCTGGGGAAAATGATGCTCTTGAACATCTTCAGGACCACCTTTGCATCATTGCTAGGGCAAGCTATGGCTTCAACCCACTTCGAGACATAATCAACAGCTACCAAGATGTAGCTGTTCCCAGAAGATGGTGGGTTGAAAGGACCCATAAAATCAATCCCCCAAACGTCAAACACCTCCACTTCCAAAATTGGGTTCTGTGGCATCTCATTCCTTCTGCTGATGTTTCCCATTCTCTGGCAAGGATCACACTTGGTGATGAAGGCTTGAGCATCTCTGAACATTGTAGGCCACCATAGACCCGCTTGCAGTACCTTCTGAACAGTCTTGGACGTAGCAAAGTGTCCTCCATAAGCAGACCCATGACAGTGCTCAAGCACACCCTGAACCTCGTCTTGTGCTATGCACCTCCTGAACAGACCATCTGAATTCCTCTTGTAAAGGAAAGGCTCATCCCAGTAGTAGTGGTTGACATCTCTCAGAAACTTCTTTTTTCTGTAAGCATCAAGATCATTAGGTAACTCACCACATGCAAGGAAATTGGCCAGATCTGAGTACCAAGGTATGTCCTTCACTCCTATCACAGAAACAGCATCTAGGAGTCTCTCGTCAGGCATGGTGTCATCAACAGGTGCTGGGTCATCTATCCTCATCCTTGACAAGTGATCGGCCACACCATTCTCTATCCCCTTCTTATCAACAATCTCCGTGTCAAACTCTTGAAGAAGGAGTATCCATCTGAACAGTCTTGGCTTAGTGTCCTTCTTGGCATAGATATGTCTTAGTGCTGCATGATCAGTATAGACTATCACCTTAGACCCAACTAGATAGCTTCTGAATTTCTCAAAGGCAAAGACTACAGCCAGCAACTCCTTTTCTGTTGTGGCATATCTCCCTTGGGCATCATCAAGCGTCCTGCTTGCATAGTAGATCACATGCAGCTTCTTCTCGATCCTTTGGCCCAGTACAGCTCCTACAGCATAGTCCGATGCGTCGTACATGATCTCAAACGGGTGGTCCCAGTTTGGTGCTTGGACTATCGGAGCAGTGACTAAGGCTTCCTTAATGAGCTGGAAAGCCTTCAAACATTCTGTATCAAACAGAAATTCTTGCTCCTTGCACAACAGCCTTGTTAGTGGCCTGGCTATCCTTGAGAAGTCCTTGATGAATCTTCTATAAAACCCAGCGTGCCCAAGGAAACTCCTGATGTCCTTGACGTTTTTTGGTGGCTGCAGCTGCATCATCACATCAATCTTGGCTTTGTCTACCTCTATACCCTTCTCAGAAATTTTGTGCCCCAAGACGATCCCTTCCTTGACTATAAAGTGGCACTTTTCCCAGTTCAGAACCAGATTCGTCTCTTCACACCTAGTGAGTACCCTGCAAAGGTTCAAAAGACAGGAGGAGAAAGAAGAGCCATACACGGAAAAGTCATCCATGAATACCTCAACAGTCTCCTCTATTAAATCCGAGAATATAGAAGTCATGCATCTCTGAAAAGTAGCAGGTGCATTACAAAGACCGAAAGGCATTCTCCTATATGCAAATGTTCCATATGGACAAGTGAATGTAGTTTTCTCTTGATCATTAGGATGAATAAGAATTTGAAAGAAACCACTATATCCATCTAAGAAACAGTAATATGGATGATTAGCAAGTCTCTCTAACATCTGATCAATGAATGGCAATAGAAAATGATCCTTTCTAGATGCAGCGTTTAACTTCCTGTAATCAATACACATTCTATGGCCAATGATAGTTCTAGTGGGTATCAATTCATCCTTATCATTCCTAACCACAGTAATGCCTCCCTTCTTAGGTACACAATGCACAGGTGAAATCCAAGTACTATCAGATATGGGGTATATGATTCCAGCCCCTAGCAACTTAAGAATTTCCTTTTTAACAACTTCTTTTAAATTAGGATTCAATCTCCTCTAGGGTTCAATACTAGCATATGATTCATTTTCCAGATGGATTCTATGAGTGCACAAGCTAGGTGAAATTCCCTTTATATCATCCAGAGAATATCCTATAGCCTATCTAAATTTTCTTAACTCAGTCAATAGCAAATGCAACTCATCATCAGTAAGCATGTCATTTACTATAATTGGGTAAGTAGAATTCGGTCCAAGAAAGGCGTACCTTAGCCCAGAAGGAAGAGGTTTGAGATCTACCTTAGGTGCCCGGAGTTCTGACCAGTCGTCTGCTGCAGAGGAGGCTGGCTCAATGTTAGACTCGATCTGCAGGGTCGAGTTTAACGTCTTGGGTATCTTAGCTCGAGCTGCAGGGTCGAGCTCAGTATCCTGGACAGCTAGAATTTCTGTGTTGACCCCTATCAGCACCTCAAACCCTTCTGATTCTTCCAGGACCTTGTGTGAGTCCAAAATCATTTCATACCCCAAAGTCTTAGCATGGAGATACCCATCCTCACTACTCTTGGTTAAGGCAGTCTGAAGGTAATCATCTTGATTAAGCTCCTCCAGAAAGTCATCAGCAAGCTTGTCCATTACCTCAACATAGAAGACTTGTCCTTCTATTTCCGGCTTTCTCATGGTCTCCTTGACATCAAATGTCATCTTGAGGTCATTCCCAAGATTGAGATCGATCTTCCCTTTTTGGACATCAATGACTGCACCGGCTGTAGCTAGGAAAGGTCTGCCCAGAATCAGAGGATCTCTTGGTTCTTCATCCATTTCAAGAACTATAAAATCTGTAGTTATCTCCACTGTACCAACCATCAGAGGGAGATCTGCTAGCATACCATGAGGAGTCCTAATTGATCTGTCTGCAAGCACCAGAGAGATGTTGCAGGACTTATAGTTATTGAACCCTAGCTTCCTTGCAACCGAGAGTGGCATAAGACTGATAGATGCTCTAAGATCACATAGAGACTTTTTGAAAACCAATGGACCGAGAGAGCATGGTAGAGTGAAAGAACCTAGGTCTCCTAACTTCTCTTTGACGACTCTCTTCTGAATGATGGCGCTGCACTCCTCTGATAGGACAACCATACCTTGAACCTTTTTGTCTTTCTCAGCTACTGCATCCTTCAAAAACTTCTGATAGGCAGGTATCATGGAGAAGGCATCAATGAGAGGCAACCTGATCTCAGCTTCCTTGATATGCTTATCAAATATTTGTTTATGTTTCTCCATTAAGTCCTTCTTAAACCTCTTTGGGAAAGGCAATTTGGGCTTGTAAGGAGGAGGAACATATGGTGCCTTTTTTTCCTCTGAAATCACAGATTTGGGTGCAGGAGGTAGACTGTCTTGACCATTCAGGTCGAGTTGGGGTTGGTCGTTTTTGGGAACCAAATCCTCCCCGTCTTGATCCTCACTGTCCGCAGTGATTGCAGGAGAGCCTTCCCGCTCAGGTAACTCCTTTCCACTCCGCAGAGTGATGGCATTGATGTGAGCGTAGTCCTTAGGGTTCTGGACCACTTTTCCTGGGAGTTGGGAAGTGTTAGAGGATGAAGCTGTCTTGCCCTCGATGGAACGAATCTTGGACTGGAGAGACTCAATCTTGCTGTTAAGATCATTGTAGGTGTAGTCCATCTGGGTTTTAAGTTCACCAAACTTCTTGGCTGTGTCAAGTGCACCAGCTGCTTGACCCTGTAGGAGTTGCTGCAGCAAGGCGTTTGTCTGTTGATCTGGAGCGATAGAAGACTGAGCGTGGTGAGACGGAAAACCGGGTGGTGGACATGGGGTTCCCTGGTGTTGGTGATGACTCTGAAAAGGCGGTTTAGGCGCAAAGTTCTGCTGCGGATTATAGGGAATGAAAGGCTTGGACTGAGGTTGTTGCTGAGGTGGGTAGACTTGATCTTAAGGGTTAGCAACATTGGTACTCCTGTAGGACAGATTCGGGTTGTTCTTGTAATTGATAAAACCTTTGTTGTACTGACCCTGATTCTGCACATAGCTGACCCCCTCTAGACTATCATCCTCCCCATCTTGAACCTGAAAAACTGTATCCTCAGAAGCAAAATGAACTTGTTTCTTCTGCTGTAGCAGTTGATCCAACTTAGCGGTCAAGGCCTTGATGGCCCTAGTCTGATCATCTATAGCAACACTTGGCCGGACACTCCTATCATACTCAGCAGTGTAGTTACCATCAGATTGTGCTAGGTTCTCCACAAGTGCCCAGCCAGCATCAACGTCTTGGTTGAGGAAGTTACCACTGCTGGCTGTATCGAGAAGCATGCGGACCTTCGGGAGAACTCCTCTGTAGAGAGTACTAAGGAGTGACTCGTTGCTGAAACCGTGGTGAGGGCATTGAGTAGTGTAGCCCTTGAAGCGATCCCAGCATTCACAGAAATTTCACCATCTTTCTGAGTAAACCCAGAAATTTCATTCCTCAAGCGAGCTGTCCTGGCATTGGAGAAGAACTTGGCAAAGAAGGCTTTCTTGCAGTCATCCCATGTAGTGATGGATCCATGGGGTAGAGTCTTTTCCCAGTGATGGGCTCTGTCACCTAGAGAGAAGGGAAAGAGCCTTAGCTTGAAACCATCTTCACTGACCCCATTGATCTTGGTAAGGCTGCAGAGCCTATCGAACTCATCCAGATGATCAAGAGGGTCTTCCATAGGTAGTCCATGAAACTTGTTGTTCTGCACCATGGCGATCAAGCTGCTCTTGATCTCGAAATTGTTGTTCTGGACCGTAGGAGGGACAATGCCTTGTCTGTTGGTATGAGTGTTAGGGGCATCTCCGGCTCCTATCAAACGGGGTCTCCTCACAGGAGGGTCTTGAACCTGTGGTTGGTCTTCCATACCGAGTGGATTCTGATGTTCGTCTTGGATGTTTTCTCGCTGCGCTCGCAACCGTTGTGGTAGTCGGTCAATATTATCGATGGGGCGGAGGAGGTTCTGACTTCCTCTTGATCTGGTGTGCATGCAGGGGGATGTGTACCTGAAAATGCAAAGACAGTCAAGTTAGTAACCAAAGAAAAGGAAAAGAACTTGATCTAGAATGTTTTGAAACCCTAATTGTAACAAACAACACCCAAATGGCAACGGCGCCAAATTGATATAGGTCAATCCTTACTAGACCGAGTTTTCGTTGTAGTAGTAAGGTGTCAATCCATAAGGGTGAAGATATTAACCAAAAAGGATGCGATCAAGCAATTCAAGTCAAGCCAAGCAAATAGCGTATTGGGGTCTAGCAACCTAGACAAAAACTGAGAATGGACACCTAAACAGGTACCGTATAGGACTAACAAGAACTAGCAGAAACGAAGCAATAACAGAAATAGCATATGGGGGTAAAGAGCAGCGTATAGGACTAGCATCAAATTCAACAATGCAAGAGAAGTTCCTAAGGATGGGGGTAATCGACTCAGTGTGTCCTCTTAGCCTATTCAAGTGGTTTAACAAAACTCAATCAAGCTATTCCCTAGACGTCAAACATCAAAACCAGTTAAGTCCACTCCCGCGGTAAGTAACCTCAAACTAGACCAGTTCCAGACCCAATCACTTGGCGAAATCTACCCTAGCAGGCAATACGATTCAGTTCAATATTGTCGATAAACATCCTAGACAACTAATCCCTTAGGCTAGGTATGCAAATCTCTAACATCAGTTCATTCAAGCATTTTATCAAACACCTTCTGGGTGGAAAAACACCTAAATTCTAATTCCAATTGATCAGAAAGAAACTAGCATTAAGAACACCGATTTAGAAGGGAAATCAAACGATATACACTTAAACCACCTGAAAGACCAAGAATCTACACCTAATCTATCCCATCCTCAAGAACCCTAATGACTACTCAAAACTCATGAAGAACATCAAGAACACAAACCCAGAAATCATAAAAACTTGCATAGATGATAGAAATAGATAGAGATAATGATAGAACAGAAGGAACAAACTCAAAATAACAAGTAGAAATCAAATTACAAGTTCTGGAAACTAAGAACAGAGAAGAACACAAGGAAAAACTCGAAATATTAGAGATAAAAACGTTCTCCTTAGTCTTTACCCAACATTAGGTATTTATACTAAGTCTTAAAAACCCTAAAACGTCATGCGCAAAATAGTAAAAATGTGCAGGATAAGGTTCAGCTCGGCTAAGTCTTGGTCGAGTGCTGTGCTCAAACAGACGAAATCAAGACTGCATTTTTCTGAGATGAGCTTGAGTAGTCCACTCGATTGCAGGGGCTCGAGCTGGGTTCTGAAACTTCAAGACACCACCTTTTGTCTCTGCTTGATCATACAGCTCGAGCATGGGTGCTCGAGCTGAGCTTCTGCTCCATCTCCTGCTCAGACTCGATCACATTTGCTCTAGCATAGGTGCTTGAGTCTGTTGTAGCATCCAGGTCGAGTGGTATGCTCAAGACAGCTTCGGTAAAACACGTCTGCTGGGGCATCCAGCACGGACTCGATCACAACTGCTCTGTATGGACTCGAGCAGCATGTCCCATACAGCTTCGGTTCTGCACGGACTCGAGCAGCATGTCCCATACAGCTTCTGTTCTACACGGACTCGATCAGCATGTCCCAGACAGCTTCTGCTCTACATGGACTCGATCACAACTGCTCTGTATGGACTCGAGCAGCACGTACCAGACAGCTTCTGGTCTAACTTCTCCAAAATCACCCGAAAGTACCTGTAACAAGCCAAATATGCAGGATGTATGCGGACCTAATGCAAAACACTCTAAGTATGCAAAACTCGGAATAAATAACAAGAACGGGGTGAATAACACGTCAAAAACGTATGATTTATGCAAGCTAAAACGATGCAAAATGCAAACATATCAGCTGCATGAGATTTTTCAGTTCATCTTGAGAGTTTGGCGCAGCGTTGGGTTCTTGAGTGTTTACGAAATTGGGCTTTTGTTGAGTCCCTCCTTGGAATCGGTTCTGGTTTTGATTAGGGACGAACTGCTTCCCTTGCTGGTTGCTAGAGTAGAACTTCTAAAACCCTTGGTTCTGTGGCAACTGATTCATACCTCCTCCTTGCTACGGATAGATCTGGTCTTGTGGGTTTTCCACATTGGTGCTTCGGTAAAAAAGGTTCAGATGGCTCCTATAGTTTGCATTGAAACCACGGTTCTGAACATACCCTTGCCCACTCACGTAATTAATTTCTTGTATACCAGCATCATCGTCCTCTTCAAAATCTTGGGAGATAGGCACGTTACCACTCTCATCCACAAAATGCACCGATTTGTTTCCCCTAAGTAGTTGATTTACTTTTACTGTTAGCTCATCAATCTTTTGCGTCTCCATGATGTTCACTTTCTTGGACCTATCATACTCAGGAGACTTGTTGCTGGAGCTCGAAGCTAAGTTCTCAATCAGCTCAAAAGCGCCTTCCTTTGTCTTGGTCATAAAGTCGCCATTGCTGGCCGCATTCAGCGCATTCCTATAATCCCACTCAACACCATCATAGAAGATACCTAGAATCTGCTCATCCTTGAACCCGTGCTGAGGACACTCTCTTCTGTACTCCTTCAGCCTTTCCCAAGCTTCACAAAAAGCTTCTCCAGAATGTTGTCGGAACGAAGATATCTTGTTCCTCAAAGCGGCAGTTTTCGATTTGGTGTAAAAGTGTTCCAAAAATGCTGCTCTAACCTCAGCCCATGTCGTCAATGAAGCTGATGGCAGTGATTTCAACCAACGTGAAGCCTTTTCCGCAAGTGAAAAAGGAAACAACTTGCACTTGAGAAACTCGCTAGGCACTCCATTAGAACCCGTGGTGCTGCAGATTTCTTCAAAGTTCTCAATATGGTCCATCGGAATCTCAGCTGGAAGCCCGTGGAAGAGGTGTTGCTTCACCAATGAAATCAACTGAGGCTTGATTTCAAAGTCTTGCCTCTGAATGGTAGGAGGCACGATGGCAGCTCGGTTCCGGTAGTATGCATGCGGATTGTCCGCGTCTCCGATACCGGGCTATGGTTGTGGAGCTTCTTGTCTTTCTCTCCGCATCTGCTCTATCTCATCACGGAGCAACTGTAACTGAGCAGCCATTCCGTTTTCTTGCTCGGTCATGTCAGCTGTGAGTCTTCGTTGTCGATTTTCTGGTTCTAGTCTAGCTAGGTCGGCGTTTGAGATATTAACTAAGGGCTCGGTGCAATTTCTTCTTGTTCTTCTCCTGGTCATGCACCTGAAACATAAGGAAAAAGAAAAGAAAAAAGAAAATTAGTAGTTTATTAGACTATTCTAAAATCAAAAATCAAAGGTAACGCAATTGGTCCCCGGCAACGGCGCCAAAAACTTGATACACAGAGTTTTAACTGATACACAGAGTTATAACCCAATTAAATTACTGCAAGTGCACAGACAATCGCAGTAGTATAAGAGGAATCGAATCCACAGAGACCAAGGTTACACTATGATTTTGTGAGATTTTCAAATAAAGCTAAGACGAAATATGAGGTTGTTTTAATGACAGAGTTGCAAACAAGTAAAACGATGTAAATTCAATAATTAAAAGGCACTAGACTAGGGTATTTCTCCGGTATTCAGAGATGAAACTTGAGCAACTATTCAGGATTAAATTCAGCACAAGTCTAGAACTCGAATATAAAAGTAAGAACGACCCACTCTCGTGGCGCCAGACTCTTTATCTAACAGCCTAAATACCTAAACTCTCGCTTGGACCTAGGGATGAAGATAAGCATTAATGTATTGATTCGATATGTTCACAAGCAACCGCACCGACTCTCGTCGCCTACGAATGAATGCTCACCAATGTCTCTTCTAGCAACCTAAAACACTCTTGCGAATAGGTTTAACCTAAGATCATAGACTAAGTGATCAGTTTAATCTAAGCATTAAGTCTAACTATTGGCGAAGACAATATATATATGGATCCTATCTGTGCTCAACTTATCAACTCATAAATACCATCGAAAACCCTAATCTAGCTAATGGAACTACTCAGCCATGGAAGAACAAATCACAACAATGGATAAAAAGGAATTCATGAATAATATTGAAATAGAATAAGGTTCAGAATTCTTCTCAAACAAGGTAGTGGTTGATCCTCTGGATCTTACAAGCATGAACCAAACAAATCCAAGGTCTGGAGGAAAAGAAACAAGAGGAAGAATCCCTCAAAACAATCCAAAGGCCGAAAGAAGAATAAGAGAAAAATAGCCAGAGAAAATTAGTCTAGGTCTGAGAACGTCCTCCCTTTGACTGGCGGCTTCTCTATTTATTTATCCTTGTCACCACGCCAAAAATTAGGTAAAAGTCAAAACCCTTATTAATTCTTCGGAGCACCCTGGCCAGCATGTGCTCCCGAAACCGGACTGGGTGCTCCGCTTCTGGATTATGCTCTATAGCTGCGATTTCGTCCTTTTTTGCTCCAGAAGCTCAATTAGCTCCAGTCCATCAAATCCATCCTCCAAGACTTCATTTTAACCTGATAAGACTCAAAAACGACTCGAAAGACACAATAAGACTCAAATAAAACTAGTTAATATAAGCTAAAATCCTAACATATCAACCTCCAAAAATGGTGAAAGATATAAGAAGTTTCCTTGGACATGCTGGATTTTATCGAAGATTTATAAAGGATTGTTCTAAGATGACACGCCCTCTCACCAGACTATTGTACAAGGAGGTCGAATTCAACTTCGATGATGAATGCCTTAAAGCCTTCCAAATGATCAAGAAAGAGCTGGTAAGCGCACCGATAGTACAACCACAAGATTGGGACCTGTCGTTTGAAATTATGTGCGATGCTAGCGACTATGTAGTATGAGCCGTTCTTGGACAGTTGAAAGATAAGAAGTTGACTGTGATTTATTATGCAACAGGACACTAGGCGAGACGCAAGTGAAGTACGCTTCCACAGAGAAAAAACTTCTAGCAATCGTTTTTGCTTTTGAGAAATTCAGACAATATTTAGTCGGCTCGAAAGTGATCATTCATACAGACCACACTGCATTAAGGTACCTACTCGCCAAGAAAGACGTTAAACCAAGGTTACTCCGATGGATATTGCTCTTACAAGAATTCGATTTGGAGATTAAAGACAAGAAAAGAATAGAAAATGGAGTAGCAGATCATCTTTCAAGAATGAGAATAGTCGACGAGATACCAATTGATGATTCACTAACGGAGGAGCAAGTGTTTGCTATTAGGGTACTTGTCCAAGAACATTATCTTGATAAGGAATTGAAGAGTATTGATGCCTTTAAAGACAAGTCACCATGGTACACAGATATCGTCAATTATCTAGCCTGTGGAGGGAAACCACCTAATCTCATTGGTTATCACAAGAAAAAGTTTTTAAAAGAAGATGCATTCCAGACAACGAAATGCAAGGGATTCTGACAAGGTGCCACATATCAACTTATGGAGGTCACTTCACTACATTCAAGACGGTAGCTAAGATATTATAAGCTGGATTTTGGTGGTCTACTTTGTTCAAAGATGCACATTAATTCATCTTAGGTTGCGATGCGTGTCAGAGGAAAGGAAATATAAGTGGACGGAACGAGATGCCACAAAATCTGATAATGGAAGTTGAAGTGTTCGACGTATGGGGCATCGATTTTATGGGACCTTTCCCGTGTTCTCATGGAAACTACTACATCCTAGTAGCGGTGGATTACATTTCTAAATGGATGGAAGCTGTAGCAAGTCCAACAAATAATGCTAAGGTGGTCATGAAACTTTTTAAAAGCACTACTTTTCCAAGATTTGGAGTTCCACGAGTGGTAATTAGTGATGGAGGATCACACTTTATTAATAGAACATTTGAAAAACTCCTTCGAAGACATAGCGTAAGGCACAAAGTTGCAACGCCATATCATCTTCAAACAAGCGGACAAGTAGAAGTTTCAAATCGAGAAATAAAAGCAATATTAGAAAAACGGTGAATATTTCTCGAAAGAATTGGGCTTTGAAGTTAGACAACCCCTTTTGGGCTTACAGAACCGCTTTCAAGACACCTATCGGTACAACTCCTTTTAATCTTCTGTATGGTAAATCCTGTCATCTACTGGTAGAACTGGAGTACAAGGCTATGTGGACAGTAAAGATGCTGAATTATGATATCAAGACCGCTCGAGAAAAACGTCTCATGCAGTTAAACGAACTAGATGAGATTCGTCTTAACGCTTACGAGAATGCTCGCATATACAAGGAGAAGACTAAAGCATTCCATGACAGGAAGATACTTAAACGAAAACTTAAAGAAAATGATCAGGTTCTACTTTTCAATTCCCGTTTAAGACTTTTTCCAAGCAAATTACGATCTCGCTGGTCCAGGCTTTTCAGAATCAAATCCGTAGTACCTTACGGAGCTATTGAACTTTGGGGAAAAAATGGAGAAAGCTTCCAAATGAACGGATAACGCTTAAAGCCGTATATAAGTTCTAAAAGCGTTGATTAACAAGATGTCATAAGTTTAGAAGATCCGCCTGATTTTCTTGACGAGCTTTAACATCACCAACGCGAAGGCACCATCAAGCTTAATGACGTTATACGAGCGCACTTCAGAGGCATTCTCATGTTATCTGTAAATATAGTATTAACATTTTCATTTTTGTTTCAGATTATCGAACAAGTCATACGAAGTCAAGATGGAGATTTTAGGGAAAAAATATTTGGACCCAGAATCGGCCAATCAGGGTCGATTTTGCTCTAAATATTTTACCAAAAAATTCCTGAATGGATTCATGGAGGTTCCACCGGCCAATCAAGGTCGATTTTCAACTTGAAATTTTCTAAAATATAGGATTTATATTCTATCTTTTTAGTTTATGTTTGTCAATCTTGGGATATAGAAGTTAGGCTAGTCAACTCTTGTAGTATGCTAGTCACTGTGTCAGACCCACTCTCGATTACTCTTATTTGTGAGAGACACATCGTTGGAGGCTGTTACACCATCCAACGATTAACTACCTTAAAGCATGTCTAGGACGAAGAGTGAATGATAGATCTATTTCTGCAATACAATCCCACTCTCGTGATGATGTATTCCTGAGATCACAAACTAATTTGGCCACAATAACTTTAAGATACTCTATCAAACAACACACTCGACCATAGCTAATACTCTCTAATATGCAGATCTGAAATTTTAACCCACTCTCGTGGCGCTAAGAGCTTTTATTCGTATAACCACACATACTGGATTCAATTATAACCTTAAGCATCTCCTTTGGGGATATGACTTAGCATTAAGATTGCATAATAGAGTAGCTAGATCGATTAAGAACAAACAGACATAATAAAAATCTTAGAAGATCCCATCATCGACCACCACCCTCTTGGTCTAAAAGATATACTCTCTTATCCTCTGCGAGGTTACAGAAGAGATAGGGCATAAGAATATAAAACAATAAACAATAAACTAAATAAAACTAAGAACAAAAATGAATCAATGCATAAACATAAACTAAAACATAAAACAAGAGAAAGAAATGAACCTAGAGGAACTCTTTATTTGATATATGAAATTAGACACAAAAAATGGAAACTTGTTTCTAGTGGGATTACATATGTTTATATAGAAGTGAGGCTCTTAGAAAAGATAAGGTGTTGCCTCAGAAGCTTTTAGTAGACCTAAACTCACATTTACAAGCTTTCATATCTTGAATTATGTAAAAACAAAAGTTTCTTTTTCAGCTCGGAACGTTAGCATCGATCGCTCACGATTGATGTACTTGGTCGATGTTGAGGATCAGGGAGAGCATCAAGCATTCACGGTCAGCGCTTGCATCAGTGGTCTTCGTCTTTCGGATCAACATCGACTAGGGCCGGTCGATGCTCACTTCAGGACTTTGAATAGGAGCACATCGACCCCCTATGGTCGATGGTAGGGTCGATGCTCAGCTTATCGGTCTTTATGAAATCCCTTTGCGAACGTACTTGATCCAACTGATGGCTCCATCTTTCCCTTTGGCTTTAGTAAGCTCATAGAACACCTTAAACATGATGCTTTTGCTCCAAGTACCTACATATACATAAACACACACAAATGCACTAAAACTATCCTAAATGCATTTTAGAATATATAAAACTACACTAAATGAATGCATGAAAACATGTAAATATGCATGCTATCAGCAACAAATGAGGAATGTTCAGCGATTTTGAACATTCTCACTAAATATGAAAGGGTTTCAGATCAACAAATTAACTACTCAAAATAATCGATACAATTCAGACATAAGGTAGACCATGCAGTAAGAGAGGTCGCGAAAGACATCTTAGAGAGTACACGATTTGGACGAATGGGAACGTATCTAGGTATACTGAAAACTCTAGATGGTAGTAAAGTTTAATTATTTAGATTTATTCGGGATAGTCTTCAAACCCGGGTTAATGTATGGACATCGAAATTGTTATCCAAATGTGGTAAGAAAGTTTTAATAAAATCAGTAGCATCACCTTTACCCTTATATTATGTCTTGTTTCCAATTATTTAAAAAACTATTCTCAAAATTAATAACCATTATTGCAAATTTCTGGTGGAACTCGTTTAGTAATCAAGGTGGAATGCACTTGATAACATGAAAAAAAAATATGTTGTCCAAAAGCAGATAGTGGTATGGGTTTTTGATATTGGAAGGCTTTAATACAGCCCTGCTGGCTAAACTACTTTGGCGCTTAATGGAATACCCGGAAACACTGTTGGCTAAGGCTTTTAAACGAAAATGTTATAGCCATTTTAATCCAATTGATCAAATAAGTTCATACTCACCATCTTACGGATGGAGGAGTATTATTCTGGCTCGCTTGTTGGTAGAAAAATGTATTATTGAAAGAGTAGGTTTGAGACACTCTATATTAGTATGAAATGAACCTTGGATACAAGACCTAACCCCAAAGCCAACAACATGTAAGAGACACAACTATTATCCCTCTTTCAAAGTAAATCATTTAGGTGATCCAATTAGTCAATCTTGGAATATAAATCTAATTCGGGAAATTATCGACCGAAGGGATGCTTCTATTATACAATGTATGCTAATTAGCTACAATTTCAAACCATATTCAATGGGATGACATTTTACTAAAACAGGAAAATATACGGTTAAATCATATTATAGAATGGCAAGGGAATACCTTCCGTGCAGGGAAGAGATGGGTACTTCAGGCCTCACCATAAATCTTAACAGGCATTTTGTTGGAAACTAAAATGTTCCCCAAAACTGCAACACTTCATTTGGCAGGCTTTGACAGGGTGCTGATCGGTGATTTCTAACCTACGATATAGGCATATAAATTGTGAGTCACAATGTGTGCAGTGCGGAGCGGAATTTGAAACAGTTAATCATACTTTATTTGAGTGCCTTCCGGCCCTACAAACATGGGTGTTATCAGATATACCCACACCACCCGAAATTTTTACAATACAATCGGTATAGGAAAATCTGGATTATTTTTTTGGAAAATGTAAACAGGTAAAGAAGATCTACAATTTCCGTGGATTATTGATATATCATGGATTTTACCCGTTTTTAGCCATGATATAAGTCGTTTTATCGAGTCTTTCTAGTGCTTTTTCTATCATTTTAGAGTCTTTTCAGGTTTTAGCATGTTTGGGACGAAATTGGAGATTTTGGAGACATTTGGAGCCTTTTTGGAGCAAACCGAAGAAAGTACCCGTTTTGAAGCTTTAGCATCGATCGACACCATCATGGTATCGATCGATACCGACGTAATCAACGCGCATAAGAGATTTTCAAGGAAGCCCATAAGAAAAATCCTCTTTATTTACATAAGAAGCCCAGCTCGTGATTTTAGGTTTATTTAAGCAAACTTTTAGTCATTAGGAAAAGGGGGGAGACTTTATTTTTCACTTTTATTCTTGAGCCACCATTGAGATTTGAGAGCTTTTGTGAGGGAGACGGATCCAAGACTTTGTTCATCATAGAGAAGATCCCGAACCCTTGTTTTTATTCCTTTGTTTAATTTCATGATTTATTCAGTTATGTTATTTGTTTCATCTATCATGTCTGAGTAGTCTCATTTTAGGTGTAGGGATTTCTCATATGGATTTCTCTGATTTATGATAAATGATTTGTTAGGGTTCAAAATCTGAACAGTTCTTCACCATAGGTTGTTCTCAAAGCTATTTCTAACCTGATCACTTAGAACATAGAACCTAGATTAATCGATTAGGCACGACAGTGCAATTGAGTAATTTGATAAAACCTAGGGTGAGCAATTGGATTATCTGCAAAGAGATTTGGTTTAATCGAATTGTGAACATATCAAACTTGAATTGATTGCTGGTTTACTGTGTAGGATTTGCAAAGAGATTTGGAATTTTAGACTTTAGACTTAGTTAGTTTTCGCAACGACAGTTGGTTAACTATACTTTCGTGTTTGAGTTCAAGAACGGCGCTTAATTGAATTGAACCTTAATTGATTAATTTATTATCTATCATTGATTTCCTGAGAATTTCCCTGAGCCTAGTTTCCCCTAATATAAATCGACTTAAGTTCAATTTGATCATTTGTTTTCTCGTCATTCACTGTTAGCTTAGCACAATCTGCATCTTTTATCTACTGTGTGAGTTTTCTTGAGTTCTTGTGTTCGACCCCTAACTTTACTGCAGCAACTACTTTAGTATCATTATAGGGTATTAATTTGAGCATATCAAATTTGGCGCCGTTGCCGGGGACTCTAAAAATTCACCATTAGAATTTTAGTTGTCGATTTTGTCTAAGTTCGTCGTCAGTATCGATCGATACTCCACTGGTATCGATCGACACTGAACGTCTGTTTTTAAATTTTGGTTACTTACCTTCTCGTGTTTTGATTTTCAGGTGTATGCATCAGCGTACCACCAGGAGAACGAAGAACACACCACTGATCAATCTCTCCAACTCAGAGCTAGCAGAGCTTGAACGCACGAGTCGAACAAGGAAAAGAACTACAGTTAAGATGGATCTTCCACAAGGTTTGGTGCATGATGAGGAAGGTGAACAACTACCTCCTCCACAACAACCCCAAGCTGTTGCTGAACGGACGCTTGGCGAGTACAACCGACCGGATCAATTCTATGCAAATCGTGCAGCGATCCGTATTCCGACTTTCCAGAGGAATGACTTTGAGCTGAAGCCTGCTTACTTCACTCTTGTTGGACAGCCTATGGATCACATCGAGAAATTCGAGGACTTGGTCACCAGTATGAAGTACAATGGAGTGCCACATGAATACCTCTTTTGTAAGCTCTTTCCATACTCTCTTGGTGGAGAGGCAGCTTACTGGCTGAAGCAGCTACCTCCCGGATCTCTCACTACTTGGAACGAGACCAAGAACGCATTCCTGAACAATTTCTATGACGATGCGAGGTCGGAGGAGCTCAGGAACAAGCTCTCTCAATTTTCTCAAGGTCCAACAGAAGCACTCAAGGCTGCTTGGGTGCGATTCAGATCCTACCAGAGAGACTGCCCTCATCACGGTTTCAGTCAAGTTCAGCTGCTCGGGATCTTTTACAGAGGGATCGATTGGCGGTATCAGATGGCACTGGATTCTGTAAGCAACGGGAACTTCAACACTAGGATTCCAACCGATGCTGTGAAGTTGATTGAGAACTTGGCGTCTAGCAATAGCACCAAGAATGCTGATTTCGAGCGGAAGAGGCTCGCTAGTGTTGCTGACGGTTCGCAGATTGCTGAGGTTCAGGCGAAGCTAGACACAATGCACAACCTGCTACTGGGGAAGACAAAGAAGGCTGTACATTTTGCTGAGGAAGTAGAGGAGATTAAAGATGAAGCAGAAGATGTTAACTACATTGGTGATTCTGGTTTTCTGGGTCAGCGATTTGGTTACAACAACAACAGAAGCCTCAACAACAATCAGCAAGGTGGTTACAAATTAGGTGGTAACCAATCTGGTTTTGGTGCCACGCAATTCGCCCAAAAACCACTTCAGAGCAATGACTTTACTCGCCAATACAGTAATTCATCTTACCAACCGCATTCTCCGAGGTCTACAGAGAGTAAGACAGAGATCCTTTTGGAACAGATTCTGCAGGGACAACAAAGGATGACTGGAGAGTTTAATGGGAAGCTGGATAACTTGTATATCGACCTGAATGGCAAGATTGAGGCGTTGAATCTGTCGCAGAAGAAGCTCGAAACTCAGATTGCTCAGACCGCAGCTGCTGTGAAAAGACAAGAGGGGTTTCTACCAGGAAAGACTGATGATCCAAGAGCCCACATCAATGCCATAAGTCTGAGAAGTGGTAAAGTGGTAGAATCAGGAGTTGAGCAAGCTCCAATAGCTGAAAATTCTGTCGATCTTGCTGGAAACGACGAGTGGGATGCTGAAAATCCCAGTTGATGCTATCAAGACTTCTCCCGCATTCAGAAGGTACGTGAAGCGGATGGTATCCAGCAACTTCAGTCTCAGTGAAGGTGTCGCTATGCTTTCAGCCGAGTGCAGTGCTATTCTCACCAACACGATCCCTAAGAAACTTCTAGATCCAGGTAGTTTTGTGTTGGATTGCACTGTTTTCACAGAGCGTTTTGCGCGCTCTCTTTGTGATATTGGATCAAGTGTGAATCTTATGCCGCACTCTGTTGCTAAGAGAATGGGAATGAGTGATTACCAGCCTACACGGATTTCATTGGTCCTTGCTGATCGTTCAGTACGTCTACCAGAGGGGCTTCTCGAAGATGTACCTGTTAAGATTGGAAATTGCTTGATTCCGACTGATTTCATTGTGTTGGAGTACGATGCCGAGCCTAAGGATCCTCTTATCCTAGGCAGACCATTCCTTGCTACTGCTGGTGCTCTGATAAACTGCAAGAATGGGCAGATTACTCTGAACGTTGGTGATTTGGTAATGTCCTTCAGCATGGAGAAAATCATGAAACGACCAACCATCGACGGGCAAACCTTCTGTGTCGATACATTCAGTGACATTGCAGAAGAGTATTTTCTGGGGAAACACCCTGAGGATCCACTAGAGCGAGCACTGGTTCATACTGAAGGGTCAGAGTTGGGTTTTGATGATGATGCTGCTGGTTATGTTAGAATCCTCGACAGTGCAGAGCCAGTATCGATCGATACCACAGGAGGTATCGATCGACACCACGTGTGTGCAGTGGAAAGTTTAGGCAAAATTCCTGAACAAGTCAGTGTTTCTGGGGATTGGAGTGAGGAAAAGGCACCAAAGATTGAGCTCAAACCACTTCCAGCCGAGCTAAGGTACGTTTTCATTGGCCCTAATTCGACATATCCTGTTATTGTCAATTCTTCTTTGAACAATGCGGAGGTCACTTTACTGCTGAGCACGCTGCGCAAGTATCGCAAAGCTCTCGGCTATTCTCTTGATGATATTGCAGGTATCTCTCCCGACCTATGCATGCACAGGATCTACCTGGAAGATGAGTCAAAGTCATCGATTGAATGTCAGAAACGGTTGAACCCGAAACCTGAAAGAAGTTGTCAGGAAAGAAGTGATGAAACTGCTAGAAGCTGGGATCATTTATGCAATCTCAGATAGTTCTTGGGTCAGTCCAGTTCATGTTGTGCCTAAGAAAGGCGGTATCACAGTGGTGAAGAATGAAAAGAACGAGTTGATCCCGACACGGACTATCACTGGTCATAGGATGTGTATTGATTACAGAAAGTTGAATGCTGCTACACGAAAGGATCATTTTCCTTTGCCTTTTATTGACCAGATGTTGGAGCGCTTGGCTAATCACCCATACTACTGTTTTCTTGATGGGTATTCAGGCTTTTTCCAGATCCCCATTCACCCAGAGGATCAAGGGAAGACAACTTTTACATGCCCTTATGGCACTTTTGCGTACCGCAGAATGCCGTTTGGACTATGTAACGCTCCTGCCACTTTCCAGAGATGCATGATTTCGATCTTCACTGATATGATCGAGGAGTTTATGGAGGTATTCATGGATGATTTCTCTGTTTATGGGTCTTCATTTAAGGATTGTCTGGATAACTTATGCAAGGTCCTTCAGCGATGTGAAGAGGAGCATCTGGTTCTTAACTGGGAAAAGTGTCACTTCATGGTGCAAGCTGGGATTGTTTTGGGACATAAGGTTTCAGAGAAAGGGATTGAAGTTGATCAAGCCAAGGTTCAGGTGATCTCGAGTTTGCAACCCCCACGGTCAGTTTCAGAGATCCGAAGTTTCCTGGGTCATGCTGGTTTCTACAGGAGATTTATGAAGGATTTCTCAAAAATTGCTCGACCTCTTACTGCCCTGTTATGTAAAGAGGTGCAATTTGACTTCACCCCTGCTTGTCATGCTGCTTTCAAGGCCATCAAAGCGGCGCTAGTGAGCGCGCCTGTTGTTCAACCTCCGGATTGGAATCTGCCTTTTGAGGTCATGTGCGATGCGAGCAATTTTGCTGTAGGTGGTGTGCTGGGTCAGAGGAAAGAAAAGAAGCTGCATGTCATTTATTATGCCAGCCGAACATTGGATGATGCCCAGCGCAACTACAGTACTACCGAGAAAGAGCTCCTAGCAGTTGTGTTCGCTTCTGAGAAATTTAGATCTTATTTGGTTGGAAGCAAAGTAGTCGTTCACACTGATCATGCTGCTCTTAGATACCTGTTTAAGAACAAAGATCTCAAGCCTCGTCTCTGTCGTTGGGACTTTTGCTTCAAGGCTTCGATATCGAGGTTAAGGACAAGAAAGGGATAGAGAATGGAGTTGCAGATCACTTGTAGCGAATGGAGATAGATGGGGGCGTGCCTATTGATGATTACCTACCAGAGGAGCGCATCTACTTCATTTCTACAGAGGCGCGGGCTGATTTTGGGAAAAATATCGACTTCTCTGACGATCTGAGCATCAGCATCGATCGATACCACCTGGGTATCGATCGACACCCTTCGACGGATCACACCATTTTGTCGACAGATGGCATCAGTTCTTATGCCGCCTATTCAGCTGCTGTGACAACCGTTTCCAGGCCTTGGTATGCTTACATCGCCAACTTTTTAGCTACGGAAACTGAGCCGAATCACACAACACCTTATGAGAGGAAAAAGTTTCTGCGAGAGGTACGGCGTTTCTTGTGGGATGAACCTTATCTGTACAAGCATTGTTCTGATGGTCTTTACAGAAGATGTTTGGCTGAGTCTGAGGTTCCGGACGTTCTCTTCCACTGCCATGGTTCTGAATATGCTGGACACTTCGCAACTTTCAAGACAGTTTCTAAGGTTCTGCAAGCCGGTTTCTGGTGGCCGACTATGTTCAGAGATGCTAATGCTTTTGTTGCTCAGTGTGATACTTGTCAGCGGAGAGGGAAGATCAGTAAGCGACATGAGATGCCACAAAACTTCATACTTGAGGTTGAAGTTTTTGATTGCTGGGGCATTGACTTCATGGGGCCTTTTCCATCGTCGCACAAGAACAGATACATTTTGGTTGCTGTTGATTATGTCTCCAAGTGGGTGGAAGCAATTGCTAGTCTAACCAATGATCATACGGTGGTTCTTAAGCTGTTTAAGACCATCATCTTCCCGCGGTTTGGGATCCCGCGAATCGTCGTCAGTGATGGTGGCAGTCACTTCATCAACAAGGTTTTCGAGCGGTTGTTGAAGAAGTACGGGGTTAATCATCGTGTCGCTACACCGTATCATCCTCAGACAAGTGGACAAGTTGAGGTTTCCAACAGGCAGATCAAGGAGATTCTTGAAAAGACTGTGGGTACTTCGCGGAAGGACTGGTCTACTAAGCTGAATGATGCACTATGGGCATACATAACTGCTTTTAAAACACCGCTGGGGACTACGCCATTTCACTTGCTGTATGGGAAAGCATGACATCTCCCTGTTGAACTTGAGCATAAGGGAATTTGGGCGACATGGCTACTCAACTACGACATCAAACCTGCTGCGGAGAGGAGATTGATTCAGTTGAATGAGCTCGATGAGATCAGATATCACGCCTATGAGAACTCGAAGTTATACAAAGAACGAGCCAAGGTCTATCATAATAAGAAGATCCTTTCACGACAATTCGAACTAAACGACCAGGTGCTTCTTTATAACTCTCGTTTGCATTTATTTCCTGGAAAACTTCGTTCTCGTTGGTCAGGTCCTTTCACTGTCAAGGACGTGCGACCACATGGTGCCATAGTGCTGCTTAATTCGTCAGGTGATGAATTCACTGTGAATGGGCAAAGGGTTAAACATTATTGGGCGAAAGCCGAAATTCCAGCAGGACAGATCGTGCCTCTGGCTAATCCACCCATCGCCTAACCGTCATTAAAGTCAGGCTCGTGACATTAAACAAGCGCTCAGTGGGAGGCAACCCACTGGTGATTCTGTACATACTAGTTTTGGTTTTTGGTTTTTGCTAATTTTCGTTTTTAGTTTTCTTAGTAACAGATTCGGAGATTGAGTGTCAGTATCGATCGATACCACCTGGGTATCGATCGATACCCGTCTGCCAGGTAAGTGCGTATATAAACCCCTAGGGCTTAAATCGCACAACACACTTTGCCTCATCGCTCGACACAAACACAAAAATCACCTCTTTTTCATTTTCTCACGGTTTTGAGTGATTCTTTCGCCTATACACTTGATTTTTCGCATGCATTAACAATATCTATCCCGTTCAATCGATTACACAAGGTAACATCTCCATTTTGCAATTTTTCATTCCATGGAATCAATTTTTGGGTTTGAGATTTTGGCCTCTTAAACTTGTTTTTAGGGTTGAATATTGGATAATCGGGTTGATCTAGGCCTAGTCGAACCTTGCCTTGCATGTATTTGTCATTAGTTACAACTTGTGTATCGATCAATTCAGATTGTTCTTCGCGAAAACAGTCAATGGTATCGATCGATAACACCTGAGTGTCGATCGATACGCCGTACTTGATATGTTGGTGTCGATCGATACCACCTGAGTGTCGATCGACACCCGTACTTAACCTTGGCGAATTTTGGTGATTTTTTACTCTCTATTTATGTTTTTGTGTTGTTGATACAGATGCCTCCCAGAAAGAAGTCACGAAATGACGAAGGGACGAGTTCTCTTCCGCACCAATTCAGACTAATGGACGTCGTTGAGATCTTCGACGGATATGACTGGCGTCGGGGGAAAGTGACAGCCATACTGAATGATGCAAGTTATCAGGTGGCGTATGATGAGTCTACTGAGAGATTTTGCGTCACAAGAGACCGGGTAAGAGCAGCTACAGAGGCGCCAACTTCATCTGGCTCACCTCGTGCGCCACCTTCAGCCGGCCGGCCTCGCGCGCCATCTTCGTCTCAACCACCTCGTGCACCATCATCATCCCGCCCCTCCTCCTCTTCCAGACCTTCCACCACCACATCAAGGCCACCTTGGCCTAGAAGAGACGAGAGAGCCAAGATTCGCCTCTCACAGACGTTCAAGGGAGAGTACAAGGCAATTACTGAGAGCGCCGCCTGCACGCAGCGTCCTATTTCTGACACTTGGGACGACTACGACTCCATCTTCTACAATGCATGGCTGGACGTTGAGATCAAGCCGACCAGATTTGCAGATCCACTTACCATGCGTCATCTGGGTTTTGATGGGGAGTTACAGAGACTCCTGCAGAAGATTGGTCTCGGTACTATGCGTAAGAGGTGGTATCCGCTTTACCCAGATCTCGTCCGCCAATTCCTTGCCTCCGTACGTGTCTACTACACCGGAGAGGCCCCTGTTACTGCGCAGCAGGGAGTGCTTACTTTCATGATTCGCGGAGTGAGATACCGTCTTCCTTTCCAGGATCTCTGCAGCATCTACGGTTTCCGTAGAGATTACTCTCGCTGCGAGCTGCCCACCAAGTTCCTGGACGTCCAAAACTTCTGGCGGCATTTCGGACACGGGCAATATCACAGCAAGATGACGACACAGATGGATATCCGCCACCCAGTCTTGCGTTGCCTAGCTCGGATTCTAAGCAACACGCTGATGTGCAAGATGGAGCCCAACAAGATGCGGGTATCTGAGCTGATTGTGATGTCTATGGCCATTGGAGACATTATTGATGATGAGGAGTATGAATGGCCTGAGCTGGATCTTGCAGTTAACTTGGGTGCAGTATTCGCACATCACCTGGAGTCACTGAAGGTGAAACCTTTCACCTCGCGCGGCAAGAGTGGCAAGACTTCAGGGCGCGCCAAGTCAGAGTCTGTGGGTAACCTTCTCACTCCCATTTTTCTTCATTTTGGGATTGATGTTTCGAGCTGTTCGATTGTCTCTACTCGAGCTGTGATGGATGAGTCGCATTTAGAGCATCTGCGCTGGCTTAAGCCAGGACGACGTTGGGTATTCAGCACCTCTCAGGGGGACTTCCTTGTCCAGCTGCCCAACACAGATCTGACGGACATAGATTCAGATGCATCCAAGCTGCTGTTCACTCCTGCTCAGACAGACATGGTTCGCGCGCCAGTCACTCGACGCCGCGGTATGCCCTCCGGATCTCACACTGCTGCTGCTGACGAAGACGCGCCGACTCAGCCTCCTGCTCCTACATTTCCTGCTGCTCCACCCATGGACCTGTACCCTTTTCAGCAGTACGTTGTTCAGAGTCTTCAGGCGATTTGGAGCACCATTTCTCGTTGCAGCTGCATGACTCCATCGACTTCTCGCTCGCGCCGCACTGCACCTGCTGCTGGACCATCACGCACAGCTGGTGGTGATGACACCGACTATGACTCCGAGTATTCGGAGGATTAGTCATCTCTCTCTCTCTCATTTTTTTATGTTTTCTCTTTTTCATTTTTTTCTTTTGTTTTGTTTTGAACTAATGTCAGTTTCTCTTATGTATGGACGCAAATGGTTTAACGTTTATGATCTTTTGTTATCTCTAACTCGTGTCTGAATGTATCTCAGTTTCTAACTCGGATCATCTAACACAGTCAGATCATTCACGCAGAAAGAGGTTTTTCTTCACGGTTTCCGCCTGGTATCGATCGATACCACCATGGTGTCGATCGATACCACTCACCTGTGGTAACACCTCTCGTTCTTCATCTTACCATTTTTCTCCATTTATTTTTCTTTCACCTTCTCTAAGCTTGATATACACTGGGGACAGTGTTGTTTAATTCTGGGGGAGGTAGTTACTGACATTGTGTTTTGTTTTTATTCAAAAAAAAAAAAAAAAAAGAAAATGTTTTTCGTGTCAAAACAACTTAGAGATTCCTGACTGTGCTTGGTTTTGATGTGCTGGTTTTGCTTTTGAGTGTCTATTGTTACAGGGTCAATATCCAGTTCGACTAATGAAAAATCCAGAGGTAAACCAGCCAGCCAGAATTCATGGATTGTCTCCAACAAGTTTTCATCACAAGTTTTAGCCAAATTCTGCACTTCATCAATAAGATAAATGTCCAAAGAGCTTGATTCATCATTCATTACCTAGCTAAGGAACTATTGCGTATGAAAGAAATGGTAGATCTCCCCCGTGATAAGTACTGGATATGAATTTGGTGATAATCAGGATCAAAAATGCATGAAAGATGAGATGATTTCCGCCAAGTGGAGGGGTAAGAAAATTTCCTATGACCCCATTATTCTACTTGAATAAGGGATGATCACACAAGTGCCTAAAGTGAGGGGTAGGAAAATTTCCTATGACCCCATTATTCACCTAAGATACTTGATACATTGAGAGGGTAAGAACCGGGGATTCGGTAGCTAACACTATCAATACTCGCGTCTCGAACCTTGATTTGTATATGCAGCTAAAAAAAAACAAAAAAAAAAAATCAATAAGAACTGGTTGTGAAATAAGTCTGGGGGAGTTAAATACCAAGAAAAAGTTGAATGAATTGTTCTTTGGCTATGGTATTGTATGACCAAAGAATCTAGAAAGTTCGTGGACATTGATTTTAGCGATGAAACTGGCAATGATAAGCTTGGATGAACACTTAGCGGGGTCATGAGTGAAGTCTGTGGAAGCTGGGAATTCCGATGGAGAAGTACATGGAGGTTAGATCTGAAGCTGATCAGGCAACAGTGGGCGCTTGGGAAGAGGGATCGTTACAGAGATTTCGGTACCAGATCAGGATTTCTAAGGTTTTTCAAACCTCTTTCTCTCACTTAGTTTTCTGTTTTGCTTGAGGGCAAGCAAAAGGCTAAGTCTGGGGGAGTTGATATATCATGGATTTTACCCGTTTTTAGCCATGATATAAGTCGTTTTATCGAGTCTTTCTAGTGCTTTTTCTATCATTTTAGAGTCTTTTCAGGTTTTAGCACGTTTGGGACGAAATTGGAGATTTTGGAGACATTTGGAGCCTTTTTGGAGCAAACCGAAGAAAGTACCCGTTTTGAAGCTTTAGCATCGATCGACACCATCATGGTATCGATCGATACCGACGTAATCAACGCGCATAAGAGATTTTCAAGGAAGCCCATAAGAAGCCCAATCATCCCCTTTATTTACATAAAAAGCCCAGCTCGTGATTTTAGGTTTATTTAAGCAAACTTTTAGTCATTAGGAAAAGGGGGGAGACTTTATTTTTCACTTTTATTCTTGAGCCACCATTGAGATTTGAGAGCTTTTGTGAGGGAGACGGATCCAAGACTTTGTTCATCATAGAGAAGATCCCGAACCCTTGTTTTTATTCCTTTGTTTAATTTCATGATTTATTCAGTTATGTTATTTGTTTCATCTATCATGTCTGAGTAGTCTCATTTTAGGTGTAGGGATTTCTCATATGGATTTATCTGATTTATGATAATTGATTTGTTAGGGTTCAAAATCTGAACAGTTCTTCACCATAGGTTGTTCTCAAAGCTATTTCTAACCTGATCACTTAGAACATAGAACCTAGATTAATCGATTAGGCACGACAGTGCAATTGAGTAATTTTATAAAACCTAGGGTGAGCAATTGGATTATCTGCAAAGAGATTTGGTTTAATCGAATTGTGAACATATCAAACTTGAATTGATCGCTGGTTTACTGTGTAGGATTTGCAAAGAGATTTGGAATTTTAGACTTTAGACTTAGTTAGTTTTCGCAACGACAGTTGGTTAACTATACTTTCGTGTTTGAGTTCAAGAACGGCGCTTAATTGAATTGAACCTTAATTGATTAATTTATTATCTATCATTGATTTCCTGAGAATTTCCCTGAGCCTAGTTTCCCCTCATATAAATCGACTTAAGTTCAATTTGATCATTTGTTTTCTCGTCATTCACTGTTAGCTTAGCACAATCTGCATCTTTTATCTACTGTGTGAGTTTTCTTGAGTTCTTGTGTTCGATCCCTAACTTTACTGCAGCAACTGCTTTAGTATCATTATATGGTATTAATTTGAGCATATCAATTATATGGGTATATATGGAAAGCACAGAACAATAAGGTGTTTTCGAATTTAGATATTGATCCCAAAGATACTTTGAACTTGGCAACAGATGAGGCATTATCTTGGACAATAACTCAAATAGTAGACCAAATCCAAGAAGAGGAGAGATGTCCAATTCCAAAAGAAAATATGGGTACATGTACAAGTTATTAAATGTTATATCAATGGATCCTGGAAGGAATCAGATTTTTTTTCAGGGATGAGCTAGTACTCTTTTCAAGACGGTGGACACGAGACGCTTATGGGACCCAAAAAACATTTACAAGCGACTGAAACCACTTTACTCGGAGTTAGAATCTCTAATATGAGCTATGTAGTGTATGCTATCACATCAAAAGTCACCGGTAGGTTTTTATACAGATAACTCCGAATTATTGAATATGGTAGCAGCCTCAGAAGAATGGCCCACCTTTGCGGTTTTATTAAAAGAAATGAAGAAGAACAAATAAAGTTTTGAGTTTTTTTTCATTTATCAAATTTCTCGCAGTTTGAATGTAAAAATCGATAATCTGGCTCGCAGTGCTAGAATATTTGCTAAAGAAGTAAGTTATATAAACTATGTACTCCGGTTTGAATTTCTAAACCTTTTTAATTTTATAAGCTGCTGACAAAAAAAAAAAAGATATACCTAGATTCTCTATACTCATGTACAAGATATATTGATTACCTAACGAATAAAAGAAACCCAAAAGATATACCAATCTGCCAAGTCTCTTCTTTTTATTTCATTTATTCGCGATGGCGATGGCTGACATCATCCTAACTGCATACGAAAAATCATTCCAAATCACTCAAATTCGAGCTTATATTTTCGTCACTCTTAACTTGAATTAGTTGAACTACGAGGTATGGTGTGAGCTTTTCGAGACTCCCTGCCTAAGCTTTAGTGTCCTTGGTCACAATGATGGCTCTTTGACACCAACTCCAGTGATCGAGAAAAGGTGGAAGGAACGTGGTGGGAAGGCAAAGTGTTGTTGTTCACCTCTATTCAGGTTTCACCCGAGTGCTACCCATAAGATTGTCTCGAAAGTTTAACCCATAGGACTGCAAGTGCACAATCATGCAATTGTAGTACTTACGGGGTCGATCCACATAGAGAAATAGAATAACACACAGAGAATGCAAATGCAAATCTAATCTAGGCGGGATAATAAAGTAGGGTGATGTCGAGTCCTAAACTATATAATGCGAAATAAATAAAACATAAAATAAAATAAAACAATTAAATAAACTAAAACATAAAATAAATAACTTAAATTAAAAAACTTAAATTAAATTACATAATTAAATTACTAAAATTAAATTGCATAATTAAAGTACTTAAAATAAATTACATAAAATAAATTATAGAAAATAAAGTGCATAAAATAAATTACGTAATTAAATTGCATAAAATAAATAACATAAAATAAAAAGCATAAAATTAAACTACATAAATTAAATTGCAGAAATTAAATTACAGAAATTAAAGTGCAGAAAATAAATTGCACAAAATATAAATAACATAAATAAATAAACTTAAATAAAATATTTAAATAAATATTTACAGAGAATTTGGTGGTAGTCGATTTACAGGGATATTAGATTATAGGATTCATGTCTTTACCAATTAAGTTTGTGTTGTCAATCTAGGGCTATTCGAATTAGGCTAGTGACCACTCTCGTGATAAACTAGACATTGTGTCAGAGCGACTTCCGTGGCGACCTTTACGGATTAAACACAATCCCATCATCGATTACTCTTACGTATGAGAGACACATCGATTGGAGGCTGTCATACAATCCAGCGATTAACCAAGTGATTAGCTTGTGTTAGTGTGTGTCTAAGACGAGTAGTGAATGATAGCTCTATTTCCAAAATACGATACCATTCTCGTGATAAAGTGTTCCTGAGATCAATACCTACCTTGGCCACAACTCGGCAAGTATTAAAATGTTCCATCAAACAACAATCTCGACCATAGCTATTACTCTCTAATATGCAAGTCTCAAGTTCTAACCCACTTTTGTGGTGCTAAGGGCTCCTAATCGTGTAACCGCTTCTACTGATTTGATTACAATCTTAAGCTTAGTATTAAGAGTGCATATTAGTGTAGCTAGATCGGTTAAGAACAATCGCACATACTGAATCCTAAATCTTCGATCCCATCATCGATCACCACCCTAGTGGTCTAAAAGATCTACTCTCTTGTCTCTCCGAGAGTGACTGACTCTGGGGGAGAGATTGATTGTGATTTGCAAATGTGTTCATCCCCGTTCAGGTTTCACCCGAGCGCTACTAGAAAGTAGTCTCGAGAGTTAAACCCGGAGGACCGCAAGTACACATTCATGCAATTGTAGTACGTACGAGATCGATACACAGAGAAAATAGAATAACACACAGAGAATGCAAATGCAAATCTAATCTAGGCGGGATAATAAAAAAAGAAGTTGTCGAGTCCTAAACTATATATTAAAATGCATAAATTACTTAAAATAAAATACATAAATAAAATAACATAAATTAAATAGCATAAAATAAATTACTTAAATTAAATTGCATAAAATAAATAACTGAAAATAAAGTGCATAAATTAAATTACGAAAATTAATTGCATAAATTAAATTGCGGAAATTAAATTGCATAAACTAAAGTGCGGAAATTAAATTACATAAATGAAAATGCAGGAATTAAATTTAAAGTGCGGAAATTAAATTATATAAATTAAAGTGTAGAAATTAAATTACAGAAATATAAATTATATAAATTAAATTGCATAAATATAAATTGCATAAATTAAATTAGAGAAATATAAATAAATAAATAAACATAAATAAAATATCATAAATAAAATACCTAAATAAATATTTACAGGGAATTGGGTGGTAGTCGATTTACATAGATTTTAGATTATAGGATTCATGTCTTTACCAATTAAGTTTGTGTTGTCAATCTAGGGATATTCGAAGTAGCCTAGTGACCACTCTCGTGATTACTCTTATGTGTGAGAGACACATCGATTGGAGGCTGTCACACCATCCAGCGATTAACCAAGTGATTAGTTTGCGTTAGAGTGTATCTAAGACGAAGAGTGAATGACATATCTATTTCCAAAATATTATACCACTCTCCTGATAAAGTGTTCCTGAGATCAATATCTAGCTTGGCCACAACTAGGCAAGCATTGCGATGTTCCATCAAACAACCATCTCGACCATAGCTAATACTCTCTAATATGCAAGTTCAAAGTTTTAACCCACTCTTGTGGTGCTAAGAGCTTCTATTCGTATAACCTCTCGATTATAACCTTAAGCAATCCCATAGGACATAGCTTAGCATTAAGAATGCATATTAGAGTAGCTAGATCAGTTAAGAACAATCACACATATTGAATCCTAAATCTTCGATCCCATCATCGACCACCACCCTAGCGGTCTAAAGGATCTACTCTCTTGTCTCTCAGAGGGTGACGGTAGAGACAAGGAAAAGGATCATAAAACAGTAAACAATAAACTAAAGAATAAGAACATTAAAGTAAATCAAAGCATAAACATAAACAAAAGCATAAGGAAGAAAGAAACCTAAAGAAGAACTCTTTATTGAAGATGAAAACAAAAGTTGGCTAAGAGAGAGTCCCCAAACTCCCGTCTTATTACAATTCCTTTCCTCTTCCTTTTTTCACTTCAAGGTCGATCGTTTTCTCTCTACTTTTCTAGGGTATCATTTTTTTTTATTGATCGACTTTTCTCTTAAGCTCTTTTCTAGGACAAGTTTTCTTGAGACGCGAACATTGAAAGTGGTTGCTTCTAATGCGCGGTTCGCTTCTATATCCTTTTCTTTCTTTTCTCTTCTCTTTCTTTTCTTTTTCTTTTCCTTTCTTATCTAATCAAAGGGAAGGAAGAGGGGAATCGTACTTACTTAGACGAGTCTTGCAGTGTCTCATAGAGGTATCATGTCAGATGCAACTCAAGCCCCAAATCGAGAATAATTAAATTGATATAAGGTGAGTAGTCAACTCCGATTTGTCTAAGTCTCATAAAGAATGATCCTTTTGGGGTTTGTTGATCCACTCATGGATTTTACAATCCTAATAAAGATCACATACTATCCAATAAAGCATCCAAATGTTAGCACAAATAACAAAATTAATAATTTCTATCGCTACCTCATTAAAAACTTTTTCACATGTTATTGAACTTATGAACGAGGAAAAGAGTGTAACAATCTCTCAAGATGTGAAAAATTTATGGTAAAACTTCTATCAAAAAGATGTAAAAGAAAAAGAATTACCTCCATAGATCGCAAGACTCCCCCCCTCCACATTTAAATCACAACGTCCCCGTTGTGATGAAGACTGTAAGGGGGTAAAAAGTAAGAGAATTTTACCGTAATTCTCTTATTGGGTGTGTGGGTTGGCAGCTCCCATGGTTGCAAGTCATTTTTTTATATAGTGAAATACACCTGAAATTTAAAACAGAAAAGAGAAAACGAAAATAGCAAAACAAAAAAAAAACGAAAAATATTGAAAAATTGAAAAACTTTAAAAATTAAAACCGAAAAAATGTATTTACAAGGTTAGAATGTTTTTTAACATCGTGAGCTCGACGGGCTTACGGAATGGGTGATGGGTGGACATCATTGAGTGTCATCAGCCGGTGATGTGGACATCATACCGGTCACTACGCGTGACAAGGACAAGGACCATGAGACAACAAGAGAACTCACGGCACCAAGTCTACCGCCTCGAAGAGTGACTAGAAGCATCTCCAAAGGTTAAGGCCTTTTCTAATTTTTGCTTATGATAGTTTTAGTGCCTTTTTGTGTTAAGGCATGTTTAGAGTTTATTAATTAGGCACAAGTTCAAGCTTGTCTAATTATTGGCTTGAGCCCATTTAGACCTACTCTTGTAGCCTTGCCTTTTGGGTTTGTTTTTGTGACATCTTGCATGTTGTCCTAACTTGATATTTTTGCATCCAAATTTGAGTTTTGAGACATCATTCTAGCATTTATCACGTGCCTAATCTCCTTCAAAAGCTAAATCGAAAATGAACGCCATTTGCATCATTTCATTTACGGTTTACTATTTGTGGCTCCGGTTTAAAAAATTCTTAACTTTCTTTGGTTTGTGTTGATTTCGTGTGGCCTTTGCAAGGTGAGTAAGCTCTCATGGCCGAACAACCTGACCTCACCACCATCCTCACCAATATTCAGAATCGTCTTGAGTAATTAGAGCGAGTTGACCGTGTAGAACCTCCACGGAGACAAGCGCCTCCACCATTCTATGATCCAGTAATTGATGATATTTCCGAAGAGGAATATTTTCAGCCTCCACCTCCTAGAGGGTGAGGCCTAGAGATAGGAGAGATTTTGGGGATAGAGATGATCAAGATCAACTAAGAGTTCATTCCCCAAGCCTCAAGTTAACGGCCCCCACTTTTGCGCGAAAAGATGAGAGCACTAGGGAAGAGGTTGAGTACCCCGACGTGGGAGAGTTACCTGCCACCATGAGGGTCCTTAGTGCCGTACAAGAACCGGAAGAGGTCGCTTAACATGAAAACATATTTCACACACGGTGTACGGTAAAAGGGAAGGTTTGCTCTCTTATTATTGATGGTGGTTCTTACACTAATGTGGCTAACTCATACATGGTAGAGAAGTTACAATTAGAAACCACTAAGCATCCTAAGCCTTATAAACTTAGGTGGCTAAATGATAAAACAGAATTGAGAATTAGTGATCAAGTTAGGACCTGGTTTAGTGTTGGTAAGTATTGTGATTATGTTTTGTGTGATGTGGTTTCAATGCAAGCCACCCATCTATTGCTAGGTAGACCTTAGCAATTTGATAGGGAAGTTACTCACCATGGTAGGACAAATCACTCTACTTTCATGCATGCTAAGAAACGAATTAATCTAGCTCCTTTACTCCCATCTCAAGTGCAAGAAATGCAACTAAAATTGGTTAAGGAAAAGAGTAATGCTAAATCTAACTTTCTTATAGCTCCTAGTGACATTAGAAGATCAATTACATGATGGTAATTGTACTGTTCTACTAATGATCTTCAAAGAATTGTTAAGTGTAGGTGAGACCACGGTGGAGTTACCCCAGGAGATTAAACAAGTCTTAGACCGATTTTGAGATGTCTTTCCGGAAGAGCTACCCATGAGATTACCACCTCTAAGGGGTATTGAACATCAAATCAATTTTGTACCCGAGGCTCAACTTTCAAACCGACCGACCTATATAGTGAATCCTAATGAGGCTAAAGAGCTTGAATTGGTGTTAGAAACTTTAGGAATGAAGGTCTTAATGTTAAACTTAAGACGTGTGTCTTTTGCACTAGTGAGCTTGTTTTCCTTGGTTTTGTGGTTAGCTCTCAAGGTCTTCGTGTAGACCCACCAACGTGAGCCAAGTGAGAAACTTCCATGGTCTAGCTAGTTTTTACCACCGGTTCGTCAAGGATTTTAGCACCCTAGCCGCACCTCTCACATCCATCATCAAGAAAGGTTATTTCTGGATCTCAAGTACCATCTCACTCATGCTCCAATCCTCATTTTGCCCAATTTCAACAAGACCTTTGAAGTGGAATGTGACGCATCCGCTATAGGAATTGGAGCGGTTTTGACACAAGGAGGGAAACCGGTTTCTTTCTTTAGTGAGAAGTTGAGTGGAGCCATTTTGAACTATCCCACTTATGACAAGGAGCTCTATGCTTTGGTGAGAGAAATGCAAACATGACAGCATTATCTCCTCTCCAAAGAATGTGTCATTCACACCGCTCATGAGACTTTGAAGGACTTAAGGAGATAAACGACTTTGAAGAAGTGGCACGCCAAGTGGTTGGAGTTCATAGAGACTTTCCCTTATGTGATTAAGTATAAGAAGGGCAAGGAGAAAATAGTTGCTGATATCTTATCTAGGAGACACGCCCTCATTACAACCATGGAATCTAGGATGCACGGGATTGAGATTCTTTAGAGATTGTATGAAGAAGACCCGGATTAGAAGGAAACTTTTGTGGGACATGAGGCTGGATCCTACACTAAGTTCTACTTGCATGATGGGTTTTTGGTCAAGGAGAAAAGACTATGCATTCCCCAAAGTTCCATGAGAGAGTTGTTGGTAAAAGAAGCTCATGGAAGCGCTTTGATGGGACACTTTCGAATTGAGAAAACTTTGAACACTTTGAAAGAACACTTCTATTGGCCAAGGATGAAGAAGATGGTCATGGACTATTATGGTAGAATTCTTGAATGCAAGAGGGATAAGTCAAGAGTGCAACCTCACGGTCTTTACCAACCTCTACCCGTTCCTACAAAGCCTTGGGTGGATATTTCTATGGATTTCGTGTTGGGATTACCAAAAATTCAGCATAGGAATTTAATCTTTGTGGTGGTAGATACATTTTCTAAGATGGTTCATTTTGTTCCTTGTTCCGAGACCAACGACGCTACTCAAACGGCTACCTTGTTCTTCAAAGAGATAGTTCGTTTACATGGGATTCCACAGACCATAGTGTCGGACCGGGATACAAAATTTTTGAGCCACTTTTGGAGGACCTTATAGAAGAAACTGGGAACTCAACTACTCTACTCCACTACTTTCCATCCACAAACCGATGGGCAAATGGAGGTGTGAACCACACACTAGGCGTTTTGTTGAGAGCTACCATAGGGTGAAATGTGAAAAATTGGCTAGAATGCATTCCTTGGGTTGAATTTGCATATAACTCCACTAGGCACTCCACTACCAAGTTGTCGCCATTTGAAGTGGTCTATGGGCAGAATACTAGCACTCCTTTGACCTTCACACCCCTACCATAAGCCGAGAGATTGGATCTTGAAGGAACTTCTAAAGTCAAAACAATGAAAAATCTTTATGAGAAGGTTCGGGACAACATTGAGAAGGCAAATGCACGAGTTGAGGAGCGGACCAACAAGAGGAAGAAGCAAGTAATCTTTCAACCAGGAGATTGTGTGTGGCTTCACCTTAGACCCGAGCGCTTTCCAAAGAAGAGGAAGCACAAGTTGGATGCACGCGGAGACGGTCCATTCAAAGTGATCGAGAAGATTAATGACAACGCTTACCGTCTCGAACTTCCGGGTGAGTATAATGTCTCTTCTTTCTTCAATGTTGCTGATAGCATCATATTTTACATGCTTTCTTGCATACATTTAGCTTAGTTTTATATGTTTCTAACAATCATTTAGGATAGTTTTAGTGCATTTGCATTTGTTTATGTGTTTATAGGTACTTGAAAGAAATCATACACTTTAAGAGCATTTTGGGACCCTTAGAACCTATAGGAACCTTGGAGCAACTTGTTAGGGCTAAGAACATCATGAAGAAACATCTCAAGAGCCTCACAAAGGAGGCAGCGGCCCTAACATCGACAAAGAGTGGTCGATGCTCTCCTAGATGAGACCATCGACAGCCAGCATTGATTCAGGGTAGTCGATGTTCTTCCTCGGACACGAACTTGAAGCCGAAGACGAAGACCATCGATGTAAACATCCACCAGGAGTGGTCGATACTCATCCTGAAAAAGCCCACTGACCACAAGCATCGACCTAGGGCTATCGATGCTGAGTCACTGTGCAGAAAAGGAAACTTTGGTTAATGCGAACTTGCAAGTTATGGAAGTTTAGGATCTCAAGTTATGACCTTCCAGAAGCTTATAGGGACGTCCTAGACTCCCCCAAGATACCTAAACTCTTTATAAACTCATGTATTCTCACTAGACACAAGAGGAGAGGCTCTCTAACCACTTTTTGTCTCACTTTCAATAAAGAGTTTTTCTTTTATGTTTACTTCTTTTTTATGCTTTTGTTTATGTTTATGCTTTGATTTTGATTTCTGTTCTGGTTCTTTAGTTTCTTATTTACAGTTTTATGAACCTATTCCTTGTCTTTGCCATCACCCTCAGAAAGAGAAGAGAGTAGATCATTTAGACCACCAGGGTGGTGGTCGATGATGGGATTGAAGATTTAAGATTCAACATGTCCGATTGTTCTTGACCGATCTAACTACTCTAATATGCACTCTTAATGCTAAATCATGTCCTATGGGATGTGCTTAAGGTTATAACCAAATCAATAGATGCGGTTATATGAATAGAAGCCCTTAGCACCACGAGAGTGGGTTAAAACTTCAGACTTTAATATTAGGGAGTATTAGTTAGCATCGAGTTTGTTGTTTGATAGAGTATCTTAAAGCTAATCTAATTGTAGCCAAAGTTATATTATGATCTCAGGAATACATCACCATGAGAGTGGGATTGTAGTCTAGAAATAGATCTGTCATTCACTCTTTGTCTTAGACACATTCTAACGCAAGCTAAACACTTGGCTTATCGGTTGGTAGTGTGACAACGTCAATTAATATGTCTCTCACACATAAAAGTAATCGATGATGGAATGTGTTTAAGCGTGAAGGTTGCCACGAGAGTAGGTCTGACACAGTGTTTAGCATACCATGAGAGTGGACTAGCCTACTTCGAATATCCCTAGATTGACAACATAAACTAAAAAGATAGAACATGAATCCTATAATCTGAAATCCCTGATAAATCGACTATCACCCAATTAACTGTAAATATTTAATTAAGTATTTTAGTTTATGTTATTTTATTTATGTTTATTTATTTATGTTATTTATATTTCTACAATTTACTTTTCTTCAATTTACAGTTCTGTAATTTAATTTATGTACTTTTATTTTATGCACTTTAATTTCTGCAATTTAATTTCTGCACTTTAATTTATGCAATTTACTTTATGCACTTTATTTTTCAGTAATTTATTTTTTTGCAATTTAATTTCGGTAATTTAATTTATGCAATTTAATTTCAGTATTTAATTTATGTAATTTAATTTAATTTCAGTATTTTATGTTATTTAATTTATGTCTTTTACTTTTAAGTCTTTTATTTTATTTATTTTAATCGCATCATATAGCTTAGGACACAACCCTCCTATTTTATTATTCAGCCTATAATAGATTTGCATTTGCATTCTCTGTGTAATATTATATTCTCTTTGTGGATCGATCCCGTACGTACTACAATTACATGACTGTGCACTTGCGGTCCTATGGGTTAAACTCTCGAGACTACTCTTTAGTAGCGCTCGGGTGAAGTCTGCGAAGAAAATAACAGCGGTGAAAACCACACAATTTCATGATGACAGTTTTTTTGGCACCGTTGCCGAGGAGAATATGCAATAGCCATAGAGTTTTGATGTGAATCTAAGACAATGCATTTACGTTTTACTAACATGCTCATATTTTTGAACCTCAGGTGTATGAACCCGAGAAGAAGCAATACAAACATTTCTGCCGATTCTATTTCTGACATCAGAGAAATCGAGAAAAGAGTTAGAAAAGAAAAAAAAAGAAAAGAAGAGAGAGGATGGAGCAGCAAAGAAACGAGCGAACTGCTGATAACGTTGAAGGCGTTGAGGGTGTCAACAACAACGCCGCTCAAGATGATGGCGTGCCACGTCGGGCGGCTGGCCATAGACACCAAGATACAATCGTTACGATTGATGAGCCTACCACAACGGCTCTAAGATTTGGTATTCTTCCCCCATCGGTGGAGAATAACAATTTCGAGATCAAGTCAAGCTTAATCAACATGGTGCAAGGCGATAAGTTCGATGTGCTGCCTATGGAGAACCCACTTGATCACTTAGATCAATTCAACAAGCTATGCGGGACCGTGAAGATTAACGGAGTTTCGGAGGATGATCTGAAGTTACGTTTATTCTCATTTTCCTTGGGTGATAAAGCAAAGCAGTGGGAGAAGAGTCTACTAGCTGGCTCCATTCTTACATGAGAATAATGCAAGAAGCTGTTCCTCGCAAAATTTTTCTCAAATTCCTGAACAACTCGTTTTGAGAAACGAGATATCGAGTTTTGTGCAAAAAGGATCGGAAAGTTTCCGAAAAACATGAAAAGATTCAAGAGTTACACCATGATGTGCCCGCACCATGGTTTTAGTGAGGAGTCACTACTAAGCACTCTTTGCAGAGGTGTCCTGCCCAAGTATCGTATGCTTCTCGACACGGGAAGCAATGGTAATTTTTTGGGACAAGATGCTGAACACGGAATGAGATTGGTAGAGAATTTGGCTCACAGTGACGCCAATTTTGGAGGGGATTATGACCGTAGAGACCAAAGTGTAGCTGAAGGAGAGAACACGTTCGGACATCAAAGTGTTGAACGATAAGCTTGACAAAGATAAGTTTTGAAACGACAAGTACATGATATATGTCAATTTGATATAAGTCAAACTGATATGGGTCAATTCCCTAATGCACTGTCATTGTAGCACATAAAGGTGTCAATCCAAATGGGTGAGCTATTAACCAGAAAGGATGCAATCAAACCAATTAAGTCAAGCCAAGCAATAGATCATGAAACTAACAATCTAACAGAGCAATAATTAAAAGCGTTATAGAGACTAAAAACAGAAGCTAACAGAAGCAATGCAAACAGAATTCAATCAATTAAAGAGAAGCTCCTAAGGATGGGGTTATTGATTAGTGTATCCTCTTAATCTACCAAGGTGTTTAACATACTCAAGCAGAGCTAATTCCCTAGACAATAAACTCAACAGTAGCTAAATCCATTCTCATGACAGATAACCTCAAGCTAGACTAGTTCCAGACCTAAATCTCTTTAGCGAAATCTAACCTAGCAGACATTAAGATTCAGTCTATTAAACCCAATAAACACCCTAGAGAACCAATCTCTTAGGCTAGGAATGTATATCTCTGGAATTAGTTAGTTCGGGCATTTCATCAAACACTTGGTGGGCGTGGAAATGCCTAAGTTTTAGTTCTAATTGATCAGAGAGAAACTAGCATTAATAACACTAATCCAGAAGGGAAATCAAGTAATCTAAACTTAAACCACCTAGGAGACTAAGATTTCACACTTAATCTAACCCATCCTTAAGAACCCTAAAGACTACTCAGAACCCATGAAGAACATCAAGAACACAAACCCAGAAATCATTAAAACTTGCATAATAGGAAAGATCAAGATGAAAATAGAGAGACTACTGAGAATCAAACACAAATACTTAATAGATCAAAAGAAATCTGATTACAAAGCTAAACAAGTTTAGGGAGAAGAGAAAAACCCAGCAGACTCTGTATATGCCCAGTGGTCAATACATGGTATTTATAGATTTGGTCAAAACCCTAGCTCACAAACAGACAAAATAGTTAGGTTCGGAGGTGTACTCGAGCTGGGGGTCGAGTCCTTTGGTCGAGTCCAACAAAAATCTTCAAGATGGCAACTTTGTGGTGGACTCGAGTGGTTGAATCGAGTGGGCGGATCGAGTTGGCTCCAAGGTGCAGTCTTTGTGGTGGACTCAAGTGGGTGACTCGATTGGCTGGATCGAGTTGGCTTCAAAATGGCAACTTTGGTGCAGACTTGAGTTAGCCAGTTCAAGTTAGTGGCTCGAGTCAGTCTCAAGGTGGTATTTTTGGTTCCACTCGACTTCCTACTCGAGTTCTTGTTCGAGTCCGGTTCCAAGGTCTCTGTTTTGTGCTCCACTCGAGTCTCCTGGTCGAGTGCATGTTCGAGTTAAGCTCTCCCTTCCTTCCTTCTCTCCATTTGACCTCAACATATTCAATATTCCTTGAATGTACCTGATACAGCTCCAAAATGCAATATGCATGCAATCCTAATGCAAAACACTCTAAGTATGCAAAACTGGAAACAAGTGACATGAAATGGTAAGAATATGGTATGAGACAAGGCTAAATGGATGAAAAATGCATGTTAAAAGCATATAAAATATAGACATATTAACTCCCCCAAACTTAGTTTTTGCTTGTCCTCAAGCAAATAGATAAGTGTAAGATGGAGAAGAGGTTTGAAGGTGGGGATTCAGAACCAAAACATGATGATATAATAGATGATATTAATGTCCAAGTTGTTAGTTCTAGAATGCAAGATGTTTGAACTCTACTTAAAAACTTTAGCCATACTCTTCACGACACAATTTCTATTAGTCTCAATCTAGACATGCATTCAAATCTACCAATCCCTTTAACATTCAATTAAGCAGAAACCATGAATCAAGCTATGCATTTTCAATGAACTCATTTGTCTAAGGGTAAGGTTAAGAGAAAAAAATGGTCCCTTTCATATGGTTTAATCATTTCTAAACAGGGATCACTCAAGAAAGGAATGAGCTTTAACAGAATGCTAAAAGTAAGAACCAACCTATGCATACAAGGATCTATTCTCATCTACCCAATGATACACAAGTGATCTTCACCCTCCTAGTACTAAACCTAGAAAAATATCCTATTTCTACCCTTAACTCTTGACAATCATTTTTCTACCTTGAACCTTTTCTTCGATCAAACTCATTCTCTTCTTTTTGTTCTTGTTCTAAGGAGAGGCTTTTAAGACTTCTAGCAGATTAGGGGTCTTGCACTTCCAGCTTAGGCTTTCTTTCTTAAGACATTAGGCTTTTTGCCTTTCTTTCCCTTTTTCTCTTCTTAGCACAGCCCCAAATCCTTTACTAGATCAATTTACTTTCAGCTTTTCCTCTCCTAAAAACTTTTAACCCTTTTTCTTTTTTTCTTTTCTTCTTTCTCCACATTTTTTTCTTTTTGCAGAACCAAACCCTATACCCAATAATCAAGCTCCCACCTAATCCTATCTGATTTGAAAATTGCAAATCAGAACTACATGAGACACTATCCTTGTCGGCTCAAACCTAACACTTTCTGCCAAGCTCATTCAAAAATAGGCCTTACACGCTCAATAAAGTAAACATGACTTGAAAGAAGGCTAGGTTAAGGGTAGGGAAACTGTTCTAAGGATGAGAACAACTACTTGGATTAGCAAGAGTGGTAAACAGGTGAAAGAAAATCTAAGTATGTATGTGGTATCCATGAGTTCAAATGCAATGCATAAGCGAGATAATTACAAGTCAAATTCAGGTTCAATTAGATAGGGAATGGTGTCAAATCACAGCATGCTTCAAACAAGACTATCTTGTTGTGCATTCAAAGTATGGTGCAGTCTTATTTCAAGTTCATTCACAATGCATTAGACAACTAGAAACGAGGGCATTGAGATTATCTTATTGAATCAGCACGCTTACAAGGTTATAATCATCATAATCCCCTATGCATATGCAAAAGCCCTATATGAAAAGAATCTAGACTCTATCCTAAAATGCAAATGCAACTACATGAACACTCTCTTTTTGTGTTTTTGTTTTTTGAATATTTTTCAAATTTGTTTGGTTTTTCCATGCCTTAGATGTATGCAGACTCAAATATGCACAAACTTGAAAAATAAGAACAAAATAAACATGTCAAACAGATCTTAACCACTCCCCCAAACTTAAAGTACACAGTCCCTTGTGTAATAAAAATCTGAAGGATGGTTTAAGAAACAACAAAAATAAAGAAAAATTTAAATGAGATGTACAAAGATAGATGGACATGGGACTTCCTCCCAAGTGAGTTTGTTTAAAGTCTCTAAGCTTGACTTCACCTCCTTATTAGGTCTAGGGTGGTTCATGGAGGGGAACTGAGGTCTCCTCAGCAATGATCCGACCAAGTATGAATGGCTTGACCCCTTGCTTATTCATTGTGCTCTCAGGTCCATCCTGTCGTTCCAGAGACTTCTCTTCCTCTTCATAAACCTTTAGGGGTGGAGCTTCATCGACCTTCTCAATTGTACCAATGTACTTTACTTCTTCATCACGGTAGCCATCATCTTTGATAGTAATTGTGCCACATAGTTTGTTGGAAGAAGCTTTCATTGGGTAGTAGACCTTGTCATTCACATTCATAAGAACTACCCTTTGGTTCTTGAAGTCCATGTTTGTACCAGTAGTGTTGAGGAAGAGAGTTCCAAGGAGGAGTGGGAGCTTGTTGGCCTTCTTCATTTCCATAACAACGAAGTCCGTTGGGACTATTCAATCCCCAACTTTAAGTGGGTAATCTTCAAGAAGACCAAGTGGCTTTCGTGAATTGAGCGTCCCCAAAAGTGATGGGTGATGGGTGATGAGTGATGTTTCTTATCCCTAGACTTTTTAACATCTCATGGGACATGACATTCACACTTGAACCGGAGTCGCATAGAGCATCCTCAATTTCCAAATCACCAAGAAAGCAGGTTATGGAGAACATACCGGGATTCCCAAGCTTGGGGAGAGACTTAGGCTCAATCCTTATCGTGTTTGGTGAATCAATGTAATCAACACTACTCTTGTATTCAACCATGGTTACGTCCTTATCTTTCTTGAATCTTCCTGGGAATGGAAGTTTGGGCTTGTATGGAGGTAGAGCAAAAGGTGATTTTCTTTCCTTGGAAGAAACTGATTTTTCAGCAGGTGGTGGCTAAACTTGAGATGGAGCTCGAACAGGTTGATCGAGTGCTCTGTTCGAATCCATACTCGGCTGATCAATTTGAATTTTTTCTTAGCACAAATCCTCTCCATCTTGGTCTTCAATGTCTACAGTGACTAGAGTAGTTCCTTCTCTAGCTGGGAGCGCTCTTCCGCTCCTCAAAGTGATTGCATTGGTGTTAGCATCTGAACCATAAAGCAAAGACTCAATTTCTCTAATTTCAGCTTCATTATCAGCAATGGGACTTGATTCCATTGAAAATATGGCATTGCAATACTCCTTTGGGTTCTGAATTGCTTTTCTGGGAAGTTGTCCAATAGGCTTTGTGGAAGAGGTGGAGGCAGTCGTGTTCTCCATGTACTTAATTTTAGAGTTCAGTATCTCAATCTTACTGTTGAGATCATTGTAGGTGTAGTCCATCTGGGTTTTCACTTCAGCAAACTTCTTTACTGCTTCCATAGCACCTGCTGCTTGACCTTGGAGTAGTTGTTGCATCATTATCTTGAGTTCTTGATCTAGTGCTGTAGACGGTGGAACTTGTTGTGTAAACCCCAGAGGTGGACCCATGACTCCTTGCTGTTGATAACCTCTTTGGTATTGCGTCTTAGGAACAAAGCCTTGATTTTGGTTGTAAGCAACAAAAGACTTGTTTTGTAGCTGTTGCTGCTGAGGTGGGTAGAGGTGATCCTGCTGGTTTGGGTTGCTTTTATAGTTGATGAAACCCTTGTTGTAGCCTCCCTGGTTCTGAATATAGCTTATCTCTTCTACCTGATAGCTCTCCCCTTCTTGAATTTGAAGTTGTCCTTCTTCACTAACAAAGTGAACTTGCTTTTGCTGGACTAGGAAGAGCTTATCCAACTTCTCATTAAGATCCTTGATTTCTTGCTTATACTTCTCACCGGAATCCGCATACCTCCTTACGCTCTTATCATAATCCTCATTGTACTTCCCATCAGATTAAGCAAGGTTCTCCACTAGCTCCCAGCCTTCATCAACATCTTTGTTTAGGAAGTTTCCATTGCTGGCTGTATCTAGTAGCATCCTTATCTTTGGGAGAACTCTTCTGTAAAGAGTGCTAAGAATGGACTCATTACTGAATCCATGATGAGGACACTGAGATTGGTAGCTCTAGTATCTTTCCCAAGCTTCACAGAAAGTTTCACCATTCTTTTGTGCAAATCCGGAGATCTCGTTGCGGAGTCTTGCTGTCCTTGAGTTTGAGAAGAACTTGACAAGGAAAGCCTTTTTGCAATAATCCCAGGATGTAATCAATCCATGAGGTAAATTTTTCTCCCACAGATGGGCTTTGTCACCAAGAGAGAAGGGGAAAAGTCGAAGTTTAAAGCCATCTTCACTGACTCCATTGATCTTAGTGAGGCTGCAGAACCTATCAAACTCGTCCAAGTGATCAAGAGGATCCTCTAGAGGTAACCCGTGGAATTTGTTTCTTTGCACCATAGCTATCAAACCATTCTTGATCTCAAAGTTGTTGTTTTAGATTGTAGGAGGTACAATCCCTTGCCTATGAGTGTGAATATTAGGAGCATCTCCTGCTCTAATCAATCGTGGTCTCCTCGGAGGAAGTCCTTGTTCATTCTGTCCTTGTGGGTTTTCTTCCATTTCCATTTGATCCTGTTGATCAACTCTAATGTGTTCTCTTTGCTCTCGCAACTGTCTTGGTAGCTGATTAATATTATCGAGGTAGCGCAGGAGGTTCTGGTTTCCTTTTGATCTTGTTTGCATACAGGTGAAGGTAGACTCGATTGACTGACTCAAAATGGGCACTCGAGTGCGTGGGTCGAGTCAGAACAGGACACTGATAGAGTCTGTCTGATGACGTGTATAAGTACCTGAGATGCAAAGACAATAAAGGAAACACAAAGTGAGTAGCAAACTAGACTGAAAAGAACTTGATCTGAAATGATTTAAAATCCTAATTGTAACAAACAACACCCAAATGGCAACGACGCCAAATTGGCGAAGGTCAATTTGATATAAGTCAAACTGATATGGGTCAATTCCCTAATGCACTGTCATTGTAGCACAGAAAGGTGTCAATCCAAATGGGTGAGCTATTAACCATAAAGGATGCAATCAAACCAATTAAGTCAAGCCAAGCAATAGATCATGAAACTAACAATCTAACAGAGTAATAATTAAAAGCGTTACAGAGACTAAAAACAGAAGATAACAGAAGCAATGCAAACATAATTCAATCAATTAAAGAGAAGCTCCTAAGGATGGAGTTATTGATTAGTGTATCCTCTTAATCTACCTAGGTGTTCAACATACTCAAGCAGAGCTAATTCCCTAGACAATAAACTAAACAGTAGCTAAATCCATTCTCATGACAGATAACCTCAAACTAGACTAGTTCCAGACCTAAATCTCTTTAGCGAAATCTAACCTAGCAGGCATTAAGATTCAATCTATTAAAGCCAATAAACACCCTAGACAACCAATCTCTTAGGCTAGGAATGTATATCTCTGGAATTAGTTGGTTCAGGCATTTCATCAAACAATTGGTGGGTGTGGAAATGCCTAAGTTCTAGTTCCAATTGATCAGAGAGAAACTAGCATTAATAACACTAATCCAGAAGGGAAATCAAGTAATCTAAACTTAAACCACCTAGGAGACTAAGATTCCACACTTAAGCTAACCCATCCTTAAGAACCCTAAAAACTACTTAGAACCCATGAAGAACATCAAGAACACAAACCCATAAATCATTAAAACTTGCATAATAGAAAAGATCAAGATGAAAATAGAGAGACTACTGAGAATCAAACACAAATACATAATAGATCAAAAAAAATCTGATTACAAAGCTAAACAAGTTTAGGGATAAGAGAAAAACCCAGCAGACTCTGTATATGCCAGTGGTCAATACAGGGTATTTATAGATTTGGTCAAAACTCTAGTTCACAAACAGACAAAATAGCTAGGTTCGGAGGTGCACTCGAGCTGGGGGTCGAGTCCAGCAAAAATCTTTAAGGTGGCAACTTTGTGGTGGACTCGAGTGGGTGAATCGAGTGGGCGGATCGAGTTGGCTCCAAGGTGCAGTCTTTGTGGTGGACTCGAGTGGCCGGATCGAGTTGGCTTCAAAATGGTAACATTGGTGCAGACTCGAGTTAGCCAGTTCAAGTTAGTCTCAAGGTGGTATTTTTGGTTCCACTCGACTTCCTACTCGAGTTCTTGTCCGAGTCCGGTTCCAAGATCTCTGTTTTGTGCTCCACTCGAGTCTCCTGGTCGAGTGCATGGTCGAGTTAAGCTCTCCCTTCCTTCCTTCTCTCTATTTGACCTCAACATCTTCAAAATTCCTTGAATGTACCTCATACAGCTCCAAAATACAATATGCATGCAATCCTAATGCAAAACACTCTAAGTATACAAAACTGGAAACAATTGATATGAAATGGTAAATATATGCTATGAGACAAGGCTAAATGGATGATAAATGCATGTTAAAAGCCTGTAAAATATAGACATATCAGTACACTTTGTTAAGGACTTGGATGCTGCAAGGGGATATGCTGAGGAAGATGATGTTGAAGAAAACCAATGTGAGGTCAACTTTGTTGGTGGCTATAGACAAAATGGTGTTTCAACTCTTTTTGAAATCACCCAAATCTCTCATAGCAGAGAAACAATGTGGAGAACCCGCAAGATCAGACATACCCACCATGAGAGCACCCGCCCAGCCATTTCAGCAAGGAGGTTTTCGACAAGCATCTCAGTTTCAACAACCGTTTTACTCTCAATAACAAAATCAAGGCCAAGGAGGACAAAATTTTCAAGCAAAAGAGGAGAAGTACGAAAGAATGCTTCAACAAATTATCGAGGGGCAAGATAAGGCTTCAATGGAGATCTTTGAAGGTTTCAAGAATGTCCATAGAAGGTGCAATGAGCTGAACAGCAAGTTCGACGGTCTTGCTTCGCACATTAACGTGTTAGAAACACAAACCGCTCAAGTCGCATCTTTGGCTTAAAGACCCCAAGGAATGCTCCCCGGGAAGCCTGAAATGAACCCTAAAGAGTATGTCAACGTTATCACAATAAGAAGTAACAAGACTGTGGAAGAAAAAGGTACCAGTCGAGCTAAGACGGAGAGCATCGACCACCACCATCGACCAGGTGTAGTCGATGGTCTCAAATACAGACAAAGGCATCGACCGGCCAGGGTCGATGTTCGATTTGAATGGAGACCCATTATCAAGTCGCATTGACCCCACTCTGTCGATGCTAACACAATGGACAGACCCGTTGGACAACACCGTCGACCTCTCCTGGTTGGCGGTCAGTCAGAAGCAAACACCGGACCCCTCCATCGACCAGGCGAGGTCGATGGCTTCTCCAAAGAAACTACCCCACATCAACCCCACGTGGTCGATGATCTCCCAGAGGTTCATACCGAACCTCAGCATTAACCCCACAAGGTCGATGCTGTACCAGTAAATAACGATGACATTGCAGAAGAAACAATTCATAAACCCAGTGAACAGAAAGCGATTTTAAGTATTAGTCAACCACATCCCGGAGAACCTACCTTCAAGGACGCATGGAAGCAGTATCAATTGAGGGACTTCTTCAAGACCACTGATGAGACGATTCAAGACATAGAACAACTATTCCGAGGAACCCATTTCTCAAAGAACTCTCAGTTAGACCGCCCATACCAACCAACAAAGGCATATGACACGACTTGGTTCTTTAAACAAGTAAGCAAGGAGAAGTTACTCCAATTCAAACGTCTTGTCAAATCACTTCTGGTAAACATCACCTTCGGGCATGCTCTCCTCAAGTATAACCTCGATCTCTACTTCACGGACACCAAGGAAACCATAGAGGACATATGCGACATTTACATGAAGATACGACTTAAAGGAGCAGTCATCAGTATCCCTAAGCGAGAAGATTCCAGACTTTACAAGGTATGTTGCTCTATACTAGGTCGTGATTTGGTGATGCTTTATGTGATTCCGGTGCCACCATAAATGTGATGTCCATGGAGAGAGTGAAAGGCATTAGGATTCAATGATCTAAAGCGGTCAAACGTTAGAATCGGCTTAGTAAATGCCGAGATTATGAAATCATACGGAGTTGCTGAAGACATGATAGTGTGCATTGGAAACTGTTGCATCCCCACCGACTTCCATGTGATCGACATGAGGGAAGATGATAACCCTCCACTCATCCTTGGTGGACTGTTACTTACAACAGTTGGAGCGGTCATTAATTGGACAAGAAGAGAATCTCGTTCACATATGTGAACCAAGACGTATTCTACAAAGCCACACCGGCTGATCACACTCCACCACCTCCAACCATCGACCACTCTGTAAGTCTGTCGAGAAAACGACGATAAATAACTTTATATCTTTGTAAATACTTTTTTAATTTCTAATTTTTCATGGTTTCATTTTTTAATTCTTTTTAAATTTGATGGTACTTTTAGTTTGTTTGTTTTTGGTTTTGCTGTTTTCTCTTTTGTGTTTTAAATTTTCCAGGTGATAATTCACCATAAAAAATAAACCAAGGACTTGAAACTGCGGGAGCTGCCAACCCACACACCCGATAAGAGAATTACGGTAAAATTCTCTTCCTTTTACCACATTACAGTTTTTGTCACAACGTGATGTTGTGATTTAAGTGTGGAGGAGGGAAGTCTTGCGATCTATGGAGGTAATTTTTTTTCTTTGACATCTTTTGATGGAAGCTTTACCACAAGTTTTTCGCAATTTTGAGAGATTGTTATACTCTTTTCCATGTTCATAAGTTCAATAACATGTGAAAAAGTTTTTAACGAGGTAGCAATAGAACTTGGTAATAGTGTCATTTGTGCTAATGTTTGGATGCTTTGTTGGATAGTGTGTGATCTTTACTAGGAAATTTAGAAAATCCACGACAAACCCCAAAAGGATCATTCTTCCGGAGACTTAGACGAATCGGAGTTGACTTCTCACCCCAATGAACTTTAATTGTCTCGATTTGGGGCTTGAGATACATTGGACATGATACCTCTATGTGATCTGTAAGGCTCGTCTACGTAAGTACAATTCTCATCTTCCTTCTCTTCAATAATTAGAGAAAAAGATATAGGTATTAAGGAAGTGAACCGGGTGTTGGAAGCTACCACATTTAACATTCGCGTCTCATGAAATCCTGCCCTAAAGGGAAGAAACGGAAAGGATATAAGTATTAAAGAAGTGAACCGGGTGTTGGAAGCTACCATTTTTAACATTCGCGTCTCATGGAAACCTGTACTAAAGGGAAGTAAAGAGCTGAAAAAAAAAGAAAAAAAAAGATCGATGAAAAAAATAAAATGGTTCCCTAAAAAGTAGGTAAAAATTGATTGACCTTGAAGTGAGAAAAGAAAGTGGAAAATAATTGTACTAAGATGGTCTTGAGCTTACAGAAATCTGAAAGAGTAAGTGTTCATATCCTTTGATCGATATTCCCAAGTTGAGAACCCATGCTTAGAATAAAAAGAGAAGTCAATAATGAGAAGTCTAGGATGAAAGGAAGAGCAGTCCAAACTAAGGTGAGTTGCTATGCTTATGGCGAAGTACATAAGTACGGCAGAGATCATTCCACTTCCACAAGTTCGAAAAGCATTAAGCACAACAATGTCACAAGTTACAAGTTCACTCTGCTTATCTTTACTGAATTTAGAATTTTTTCACCATGCTTAGCTTTTGTTTGCTTGAGGACAAGCAAAAATGTATGTTTGGGGGAGTTGATAACATCGTATTTTACATGCTTTCTTGCATACATTTAGCTTAGTTTTATATGTTTCTACCTAGCATTTAGGATAGTTTTAGTGTATTTACATTTGTTTATGTGTTTGTAGGTACTTGGAGGAAATCATACACTTTCAAAGCATTTTGGGATCCTTAGAAGCTATAGGGACCTTGAAGCTATTTGTTGGGGCCAAGAACATCATGAAGAAATATCTCAAGAGCCTCACAAAGGAAGCAGCGGCCCTAGCATCGACCAAGAGTGGTTGATGCTCTCCCAGAGGAGACCATCGACAGCCAGCATCGACCCAGGATGGTCGATGTTTTTCCTCGGACTCGAAATTGAAGCTGAAGCCAAAGCCGAAGCCCATCAATCAAAAGCATTGACCCAGGGCCGTCGATGCTGAGTCACTGTGCGGCAAAAAAAACTTTGGTTAATGCGAACTTGCAAGTTATGAAAGTTTAGGATCTCGATTTATGACCTTCTAAAAGCTTCTAAGGACGCCCTAGACTCCCCCAAGCTACCTAAACTCTATATAAACTCATGTATTCTCACTAGACACAAAAGGATAGACTCTCTAACCACTTTTTTCTCTCTTTCAATAAAGAGTTCTTCTTTTAGGTTTACTTCTTTCTTATGCTTAAGTTTATGTTTATGATTTGATTTTGTTTTTTGTTCTTGTTCTTTAGTTTCTTATTTACTGTTTTATAAACTTATTCCTTGTCTTTACCGTCACCCTCAGAGAGAGAAGAGTGTAGATCCTTTGGACTACTAGGGTGGTGGTCGATGATGGGATTGAAAATTTAAGATTCAACATGTCCGATTGTTCTTGACCGATCTAACTACTCTAATATGCACATGTCATGTCCTATGGGATATGCTTAAGGTTATAACCAAATCAGTAGATGTGGTTATACCTTAGCACCACGAGAGTTGGTTAAAACTTCAGACTTGCATATTAGGGAGTTGATATGCTCAAATTAATACCCTATGATGATACTAAAGCAGTTGCTGCAGTAAAGTTAGGGGTCGAACACAAGAACTCAAGAAAACTCACTCAGTAGATGAAAGATGCAGATTGTGCTAAGCAAACAGTGAATGACGAGAAAACAAATGATCAAATTAAACTTAGGTTGAATTAATATGGATGGGAGCTAGGCTCAGGGAAATTCTCAGGAAATCAATGATAGATAACAATAAATCAATTAAGGTTCAATTCAATTAAGCGTCGTTCTTGAACTCAAACACGATAATATAGTCAACCAACTGTCGTTGCGAAAACTAACTAAGTCTAAAATCTAGAATTCCAAATCTCTTTGCAAATCCTACAAATTAAACCAGCAATTAATTCAAGTTTGATGTGTTCACAATTCGATTAAACCAAATCACTTTGCAGATAACCGAATTGCTCACCCTAGGCTTTATCAGATTACTCAATTGCACTGTCGTGCTTAATCGATTAATCTAAGTTCTATGTTCTAGGTGATCAGACTAGAAATAGCTTTGAGAACAACCTATGGTGAAGAACTATTCAGGTTATGAACCCTAACAAATCAATCATCATAAATCAGAGAAATCCATATGAGAAAACCCTGAACCTAAAATGAGACTACTCAGACATGATAGATGAAACAAATAACATAACTGAATAAATCATGAAATTAAATATAACAAAAGAATAAAAACAAGGGTTCGGGATCTTCTCTATGATGAACAAAGTCTTGGATCCGTCTCCCTCACAAAAGCTCTCAAATCTCAATGGTGGCTCAAGAATAATAGTGAAAAGTAAAAGTCTGCCTCCTCTCTAACCTAATTACTAAAAGTTTGCTTAAATAGGTCTAAAAACACGAGCTGGGTCTCTTTGTAAATAAGGGAAAGTATTGGGCTTCTTATGGTGAAAATTCTCTTCCTTGGATATCTCTTTATTCCGCGTCAGTTACGTCGGTATCGATCGATACCGGGGTGGTGTCGATCGATACTCAGGCTTCAAAACGGGTACTTTCTTCGGTTTGCTCCAAAAAGCTCCAAATGGTTCCAAAATCTCCAATTTCGTCCCAAACGTGCTAAAACCTGAAAAGACTCCAGAACGATACAAAAAACACTAGAAAGACTCGATAAAACAACTTATATCATGGCTAAAAACGGGTAAAAACCATGATATATCAACTCCCCCAGACTTAGCCTTTTGCTTGTCCTCAAGCCAAACAGAAAACTAAGTTTGAGAAAGAGGTTTGAAAAACCTTAGAGACCTGACCTGTTACCGACATCGCTGTAATGATCCTTTTCCCAAGCGCCCACTGCTGCCTGATCAGCTCCAGATCTAACCACCATGTACTTCTCCGTAGGAACCCCAACTTCCCAAGACTTCACTTATTATCTCACACCAATATTCATCCAAGCTCTCATCGCCAGTTTCATCGCTGCAATCAGTGTTCAAGAACCTTCTAGATTCTTGCCCATACAATATCATAGCTAAGGAACCATTTACTCAACAACATTTATTGCTCTCCGGTATTCTTTATCTCCCCAGACTTATTTCATAATCAGTTCTAATTGGATTTCAACAGCGCAGGTTTATACGAACAGCACATACAAAGCAAGGTCCGAAACGCGAGTATTGGTAGTGTTTGCTACCGAATCCCCGGTTCTTACCCTCTGAATGTATCTAAAGTCTAAGGTGAATAATGGGGTCATTGGTAATTTTCCTACCCCTCACTTCAGGCCTTTGTGTGATCATTCCTTATCCAAGTAGAATAATGGGGTCATAGGAAATTTTTCTACCCCTCTACTCGGCGGAAATCATTTCATCTTTTATAATGATTTTACCTGTTTTAACGCAAATATGTATCCAACAATTTTCACGGGAGAGATATACCACAATTTTCAAGCATGATGGGTTCCTTAGCCAGATATGAATGATGAATCAAGCTCTAAGAACACTAACCGCGTAGATGAAGTGCAAAATTTGGCTAAAGCTTGTGAAGAACATTGCTGGAGACATGAGTGATTTCTAGCTGGCTGGTTATCCCTTGGATTTTTCATTAGTCGGACTGAAACTGATCCTGTAACAGTGGTCACTCAAAAGCAAAACCAGAACAACAAAAACAAGCACAATCCAGAAATCTCTAAGTTGTTTTGACTCAATTAAACAAAAGGTGTTTTTTTTTTTTTTTTTTTTTTTTTTTTTTTTTTTTTAACTGAATAAAATGAACAAATTGTCACTAACTATCTTCCCCAGACTTTATCAACTCTGTCTCAAGTGTGTATCAAGCCTAGAGAAGGTGAAGGAAAACAAATGGAGAAAATGGGAATGATGAAGAACAAGAGGCTTTACCATACACGGGGGGTATCGATCGACACCAGGCTGGTATCGATCGATACCAGGTGAAAACGAAATGAAAAACCTCTTTCTCTGCATGAGTTGAGCTGACCGTGTTAGATGATCCAAGTTAGAAACTGAGATACATTCAGACACGAGTTAGAGACAACAAAAGATCATAACCGTTTAACCATTTGTACACACATAAAGGAGAAACTGACATTAGTTCATAACAAAATCAAAAGAAAAAGAAAAACAAAAACATGTGAATCAGAAAGAGAGATGACTAATCCTCTGTAGCGTCGGAATCAGCGTCATCTGCAGCATCAGCACCAGCTGTGCGTGATGGTCCAGCAGCGGTCTGTGTACAGGGCGAGCGAGGGGCCGGTGGAGTCATGCAGCTGCAATGAGAAATGGTGCTCTAGATCGCCTGAAGACTCTGAACAACATACTGCTGAAACGGGTCCAGGTCCATGGTTGGCGCAGGGGGAAAGGTAGCTGCAGGCGCAGGAGCAGGAGTCCGAGTTGGCGAGGCCTCGTCAGCAGCAAGAGTACGGACTCCGGAGGGTCCACCACGGCGTCGAGTGACTGGTGCTGCAGTCATGTCCGTCGGAGTAGGGGTGAAGAACAGCTTGGACGCATCTGAGCCTATGTCTGTCAAATCTGTGTTGGGTAGCTGGACTAGGAAGTCCCCCTGAGAGGTGCTGAATATCCAACGTCTTGCTGGCTTGAGCCAGCGCAGATGCTCTAGGTGCGCCTCATCCATAACAGCCCGAGTAGAGATTACCGAGCAGCTCGAGGTATCAATCCCAAAATGGAGAAAAATGGGAGTGAGAAGGCTACCAACGGACTCGGACTTGGCGCGACCTGAAGTCTTGCCGCTCCTGCTGCGCGAGGTGAAGGGCTTAACCTTCAATGACTCTAAATGGTGTGCGAATACCGCACCAAGGTTGACCGCGAGATCTAGCTCAGGCCACTCGTACTCCGCATCATCAATAATGTCCCCAATGGCCATGGACATCACTATCAGCTCAGATACCCGCATCTTGTTGGGCTCCATCTTGCACATCAATGTGTTGCTCAAAATCCGAGCTAGGCATCGCAAGACTGGATGACGTATATCTGTCTGCGTCGTCGTCTTGCTGTGGTAGGCTCCATGCCCAAAATGTCTCCAGAAGTTCTAGACGTCAAGGAACTTGGTGGGCAGCTCACAGCGTGAGAAATCTCTGCGGAAACCGTAGATGCTGCAGAGGTCCTGGAAGGGTAGGCGGTACCTCACTCCGCGAATCATAAAAGTCAGCACGCCCTGCTGCGCAGTGACAGGGGCCTCTCCGTTGTAGTAGACACGTACGGAGGATAGGAATTGGCGAACGAGGTCTGGATAGAGCGGGTACCACTTCGTAGCCATCGTCCCCAGTCCGATCTTCTGCAGGAATCGCTGTAACTCTACATCGAAGCCCAGGCGACGCATGGTATGCGGGTCTGCAAACCTAGTCGGTTTGATCTCAACATCTAGCCATGCGTTGTAGAACATCGAGTCGTAGTCATCCCAATCGTCAGAGATGGGACGCTGTGTGCAGTTAAACCTCTCAATGATCGCCTTGTACTCTCCCACAAAAGGCGTAGTGATGCGAATCTTGGCCCTCTCGTCCCTTCTAGGCCAAGGTGGCCTAGATGTGGTGGTGGAGGGCGTGGAAGAGGAAGAGGGGCGGGATGGTGGAGGTCCGCGAGGCGGCCGAGATGAAGATGGGGCTCCTCGAACAGGTCGAACTCGGTCCGTTGAGACGAAGAATCTCTCAGTGGACCCATCATATGCCACCTGATACCCTGTGCCATCCAATATGGCCGTCACTTTCCCTTGTAGCCAATCGTACCCGTCGAAGATTTCGACATGTTCCAGTAAGCGGAGCTTGTGTGGAATAGAACTGGTTCCCTCCTCGTTTCGTGACTTCTTCCTAGGAGGCATCTGCATCATTAACAACAACACATATAGAGTCAGAATATCTCAGAATAAACCAAAATCGCCAAAATTAAGCACGGGTGTCGATCGATACCCAGGTGGTATCGATCGATGCTATTCATAGTGAGTCAAGATTAAACACGGGTATCGATCGATACTCAGGTGGTATCGATCGATGCCATTAACAGTTTTTATGAAGAACAAAATCGAATCGATGCATTTGTTTGAAACCAATGACAAATACATGCGAGGCAAGGTTCGACTAGGCCTAAAACAACCATATCATTCAGTAATCAACCCTAAAAAACAAGTTTAAGAGGCGAAAATTTCAAAACCTAAAACTTGGTTCCATGGATTGAAAAATTGACAAATCCGAGATCTTACCTTGTTAAATCGATTGAAAGGAATAGAGGTGTTAATGGGGTGAAAAATCGAGTAGAAACAACAAAGGAATCACTCAAAACCGTGAAGAAATAAAAAAGAGGGCGATTTGGTGCTTTGTGTCGAGCGATGAGAAGTGAGAGGCGTCGATACAACCCTAGGGGTTTTATAGAGGTACTTACCTGGCCGACTGGTGTCGACCGATACCCAGGTGGTATCGATCGATACTGATAAAAATGCTTACTTGCTCGACTGGTATCGACCGATACCCAGGTGGTATCGATCGATACGGATAGACAATCCTGATTCACGACACAAAAGAAAACAAAAACAAAAATTAGTATGTACAGACTTAACGGTGGGTGGCCTCCCACCAAGCGCTTGTTTAATGTCACGAGCTTGACTTTAATGACGACTAGGGAGTGGGTGGATTAGCCAGAGGCACGATTTGTCCTGCTGGAATCTCGGATTTCGCCCAATAGTGTTTAACCCTTTGCCCATTCACAGTGAATTCGTCTCCTGACGAATTAATCAGCACGATAGCACCATGTGGTCGCACCTCCTTGATAGTGAAAGGACCTGACCAATGAGAACGAAATTTACCAGGAAACAAGTGCAAACGAGAGTTATACAGAAGAACCTGGTCATTCGGTTCGAAGTAACGGGAAAGGATCTTCTTATCATGATAAGCTTTAACTCGTTCCTTGTACAACTTCGAATTTTCGTAGGCGTGATACCTGATCTCGTCGAGCTCATTCAACTGAATCAATCTCCGCTCAGCAGCTTGTTTGATGTCATAGTTGAGTAGCTTAGTTGCCCAGATTCCTTTGTGTTCGAGCTCAACAGGAAGGTGACATGCTTTCCCGTACAGTAGGAGGAACGGTGTAGCCCCCAGCGGTGTCTTGAAAGCAGTCCTATACGCCCAGAGTGCATCGTTCAGCTTAGTAGACCAGTCCTTCCGCGAAGTACCTACAGTTTTCTCTAGGATCTCCTTGATCTGCCTGTTGGAAACCTCAACCTGTCCACTAGTCTGAGGATGGTATGGAGTAGCGACACGATGATTAACCCCGTACTTCATCAACAATCGCTCGAAAACCTTGTTGATGAAGTGACTGCCACCATCACTGATGACAATTCGCGGGACTCCAAATCGTGGAAAGATGATGGTCTTAAACAGCTTAAGAACCACCGTATGATCATTGGTCGGACTTGCAATCGCTTCTACCCACTTGGAGACATAGTCAACGGCAACCAAGATGTATCTGTTCTTGTGCGAGGATGGAAAAGGACCCATGAAGTCAATACCCCAGCAATCAAAGACTTCGACCTCGAGGATGAAGTTTTGTGGCATCTCATGTCGCTTACTTATCTTCCCTCTCCGCTGACAGACATCGCACTGAGCAACAAAAGCATTAGCATCTTTGAACATAGTTGGCCACCAAAACCCGGCTTGGAGAACCTTAGAGACTGTCTTGAAGGTAGCGAAGTGACCAGCATATTCAGAACCATGGCAATGAAAAAGAACGTCCGGTACATCAGACTCAGCAAGGCACCTCCTGTAGAGACCATCAGAGCAATGCTTGTAGAGATAAGGTTCATCCTAGAAGAAACGCCTTATTTCTCGTAGGAACTTCTTCCTCGCATAAGGGTTTGCGTGGTTCGGCTCAGTCTCTGTAGCTAAATAGTTGGCGATATCAGCATACCAAGGTCTGGAAGAAGTTGCAACAGCAGCTGAATAAACATCATACGAGCTGACGTCATCTGTCGATAAAATTGCACAATCAGCCGACTGGTATCGACCGATACCTAGGTGGTATCGATCGACGCTGGCACTAAGAACGTGAGAGACGTCAGAATTATCCTCCAAATCGGCCTGATCTTCTGTAGAAATGAAGTAGATGCGTTCTTCCGGCAGGAAATCATCAATAGGCACGTCCCTATCTATGCGCATTCGTGACAAGTGATCAGCAGCTCCATTCTCGATCCCTTTCTTGTCTTTAACCTCTATGTCAAAACCCTGAAGCAAGAGCACCCATCGACAGAGACGAGGCTTGAGGTCTTTGTTCTGAAATAGGTACCTGAGAGCAGCATGATCTGTGTGAACAACCACTTTGCTTCCAACCAAATAGGATCGAAATTTCTCAAAAGAGAAGACAACTACTAGGAACTCTTTCTCGGTTGTGCTGTAGTTGCGTTGGGCATCATCCAACGTTCGGCTGGCATAATAGATGACATGCAACTTCTTATCTTTCCTCTGAACCAGCACAGCACCTACATCAAAATCACTTGCATCGCACATTATCTCAAAAGGTAAGTTCCAATCCGGAGGCTGAACAACAGGTGCGCTTACTAGCGCCGCTTTGATAGCTTCGAAAGCAGCAAGACAAGCAGGAGTGAAGTCAAATTTCACCTCCTTACACAAAAGAGCAGTGAGTGGTCGAGCAATTTTGGAGAAATCCTTCATGAATCGCCTGTAGAAACCAGCATGACCCAGGAAGCTTCGAATCTCAGAAACTAACCGTGGGGGCTGCAAACTTGAGATGACCTGAACTTTGGCTTCGTCGACCTCAATCCCTCTCTCTGAAACCTTGTGACCCAAAACAATCCCAGCTTGCACCATGAAGTGACACTTTTCCCAATTAAGAACTAGATGCTTTTCTTCACATCGCTGAAGCACCTTGCATAAGCTGTCCAGACAATCTTTGAATGAAGACCCATAAACAGAGAAATCATCCATGAATACCTCCATAAACTCCTCGATCATATCAGTGAAGATCAAAATCATGCATCTCTGGAACGTGGCGGGGGCGTTACATAGTCCGAACGACATTCTGCGGTATGCGAAAGTGCCATAAGGACATGTAAAGGTTGTCTTCATTTGATCCTCTCGGTGAATGGGGATCTGGAAAAAGCCTGAGTACCCATCAAGAAAGCAGTAGTATGGGTGACTCGCCAAGCGCTCCAACATCTGGTCAATGAAAGGTAAGGGAAAATGATCCTTTCGAGTAGCAGCATTCAACTTCCTGTAGTCGATGCACATCCTATGACCAGTGATAGTCCGTGTCGGGATCAGCTCGCTCTTCTCATTCTTTACCACTGTGATACCACCCTTCTTTGGCACGACATGAACAGGGCTAACCCAAGAACTATCTGAGATTGCATAGATGATCCCGGCTTCGAGCAGCTTTATAACCTCTTTCCTGACAACCTCCTTCAGGTTCGGGTTCAACCGTCTCTGACACACAACCGATGACTTTGACTCATCCTCCAAGTAAATCCTGTGCATGCATAAGTCGGGAGAGATACCTGCAATATCATCAAGAGAATAGCCGAGAGCTTTGCGATACTTGCGCAGCTTGCTCAGCAGTAAAGTGACCTCCGCATTGTTTAAAGAAGAATTGACGATAACAGGATATGTTGAGTTAGGGCCAATAAAGACGTACCTTAGCTCGGAGCTTTGGAGCTTTTTCCTCGCTCTAATCTTCGGTTATACTGACTTGTTTTGGAATCTCGCCCAAGTTCTCCACTGCGTACACGTGGCGTCGATCGATACCCCCATTGGTATCGATCGATACTGGGTCTGCATTGTCGAGGATTTTGACATAACCAGTGGCATCATCATCTAAAGCCAATTCCAAGCCCTCAGTACAAACCAGTGCTCGTTCTAACGGATCCTCAGGATGTTTCTCCAAGAAATACTCCTCCGCAATGTCACTGAGTGTATCGACGTAGAAGGTTTGTTCGTCGATGGTTGGTCGTTTCATGATCTTCTCCATGTTGACAGACATTACCAAATCACCGACGTTCAGAGTAATCTGTCCATTCTTGCAGTCTATCAGAGCACCGGCAGTAGCAAGGAATGGTCTGCCTAGGATAAGAGGATCCTTAGGTTCGGCGTCGTACTCCAACACGATGAAATCAGTTGGGATCAAGCAATTTCCAATCTTGACAGGCACATCTTCGAGAAGACCTTCTGGCAAGCGTACTGAACGATCAGCAAGGATCAACGAGATCCTTGTAGGTTGGTAATCACTAATCCCCATTCTCTTGGCAATGGAGTGTGGCATGAGATTTACACTCGATCCAATATCGCAGAGGGAATGTGCAAATCGCTCTGTGAAAATAGTGCAATCCAAAACAAAACTACCTGGGTCTGGAAGTTTCTTAGGAATCGTGTTGGTGAGAATACTGCTGCACTCGGCTGAAAGCATCATGACACCTTCACTAAGGTTGACGTTGCTAGATACCATCCGCTTCACGTACCTTCTGAATGCGGGAGAAGTCTTGATAACATCAATAAAAGGGAGTTCTACTACCAACTTGTCCAACATCACCTTGCATCTAGCATCCTCCCATTCCTTCTTGGTCAGCTTGGGAGTAATAGGATAGGGCAACTTTGGCTTGTAGACCCTTTCATTGACAGGTTCAACATTTTCCTTGGGCAGTGTCTCGGTATCGATCGATACTGGAGTAGTGTCGATCGATACCCTGGGGTTTTCATCATCCCACTCGTCATCTCCAGCAAGATTGACGGGGTTTTCAGCTATTAGAGTCTGATTAACTCCTGAATTTACCACTTTTCCACTTCTTAGACTGATGGCGTTGATGTGAGCTCTTGGAGCTTCAGTCTTTCCTGGAAAAAACCCTTCTTGTCTTCTCACAGCGGCTGCGGTCTAAGCAATTTGAGTCTCAAGCTTTCTCTGCGACAGATTCAATGCTTCAATCTTACCATTCAGGTCAGTATACAAGTTGTCCAGCTTTCCATTAAATTCTCCAGTCATCTTTTCTTGTCCCTGCAGAATCTGTTCCAAGAGGATCTCTGTCTTACTCTCTGCAGCCCTCGGAGAATGCGGTTGGTAAGCTGAATTACCGTATTGGCGAGTAAAATCACCGCCTTGAAGTGGTTTTTGGGCGAATTGAGTGGCACCAAAACCAGATTGGTTACCTCCAGACTTGTAACCACCTTGCTGATTGTTGTTGAAGCTTCGGTTGCTGTTGTAACCAAATCGCTGACCCTGAAAACCAGAACCACCAATGTAGTTAACATCCTCTGCCTCATCTTCAATGTTCTCTACTTCCTCAGCAAAATGTACAGCCTTCTTCGTCTTTCCCATTAAGAGGTTGTGCATCGTGTCCAGCTTCGCCTGAACCTCAGCAATCTGCGAACCGTCAGCAACACTAGCGAGCCGTTTTCGCTCGAAATCAGCATTCTTGGTGCTATTGCTAGATGCCAAGTTCTCAATCAGCTTCACAGCATCGGTTGGAATCCTAGTGTTGAAGTTCCCGTTGCTTGCAGAATCCAGTGCCATCTGATACCGCCAATCAATCCCTCTGTAAAAGATCCCGAGCAGCTGAACTTGACTGAAACCGTGATGCGGACAGTCTCTCTGGTAGGATCTGAATCGCACCCAAGCAGCCTTGAGTGCTTCTGTTGGACCTTGAGAAAATTGAGAGAGCTTGTTCCTGAGCTCCTCCGATCTCGCATCGTCATAGAAATTGTTCAGGAATGCGTTCTTGGTCTCGTTCCAAGTAGCGAGAGATCCGGGAGGTAACTGCTTCAGCCAGTAAGCTGCTTCTCCACCAAGAGAGTATGGAAAGAGCTTACAAAAGAGGTATTCATGTGGTACTCCATTGTACTTCATACTGGTGACCAAGTCCTCGAATTTCTCGATGTGATCCATAGGGTGCTCATGAGAGAGACCGGTGAAGGGGTGCTGTCCAACAAGAGCGAAGTAAGCAGGCTTCATCTCAAAGTCATTCCTCTGGAAAGTCGGAATACGGATCGCTGCACGAATTGCATAGAATTGATCCGGTCGGTTGTACTCGCCAAGCGTCCGTTCAGCCTCGGCGTGAGGTTGCTGAGGTTGACGTCCAGCCTCGGCAGGAAGTTGGCGTCCACCTTCCTCATCCTGCACCAAACCATGTGGAAGATCCATCTCAACTGTAGTCCTCTTCGTTGTCCGATTTGTGCGTTTAAGCTTTGCTAGCTTTGTGAGGGAGAGATGATCAGTGGGGTGTCCTTCTTTCTCCTGGTAGCACGCTGATGCATATACCTGAAAATCAAAAGACGAGAAAATAAGTAACCAAAATTCAAAAACAGACGTTCAGTGTCGATCGATACCAATGGAGTATCGATCGATACTGACGACGAATTTAGCCAAAATCGACAACTAAAATTCTAATGGTGAATTTTTAGAGTCCCCGGCAACGGCGCCAAATTTGATATGCTCAAATTAATACCCTATGATGATACTAAAACAGTTGCTGCAGTAAAGTTAGGGGTCGAACTTAAGAGCTTAAGAAAACTCACTCAGTAGATGAAAGATGCAGATTGTGCTAAGCAAACAGTGAATGACGAGAAAACAAATGATCAAATTAAACTTAGGTTGAATTAATATGGATGGGAGCTAGGCTCAGGGAAATTCTCAGGAAATCAATGATAGATAACAATAAATCAATTAAGGTTCAATTCAATTAAGCGCCGTTCTTGAACTCAAACACGATAATATAGTCAACCAACTGTCGTTGCGAAAACTAACTAAGTCTAAAATCTAGAATTCCAAATCTCTTTGCAAATCCTACAAATTAAACCAGCAATTAATTCAAGTTTGATGTGTTCACAATTCGATTAAACCAAATCTCTTTGCAGATAACCGAATTGCTCACCCTAGGTTTTATCAGATTACTCAATTGCACTGTCGTGCCTAATCGATTAATCTAAGTTCTATGTTCTAGGTGATCAGACTAGAAATAGCTTTGAGAACAACCTATGGTGAAGAACTATTCAGGTTATGAACCCTAACAAATCAATCATCATAAATCAGAGAAATCCATATGAGAAAACCCTGAACCTAAAATGAGACTACTCAGACATGATAGATGAAACAAATAACATAACTGAATAAATCATGAAATTAAATATAACAAAAGAATAAAAACAAGGGTTCGGGATCTTCTCTATGATGAACAAAGTGTTGGATCTGTCTCCCTCACAAAAGCTCTCAAATCTCAATGGTGGCTCAAGAATAATAGTGAAAAGTAAAAGTCTGCCTCCTCTCTAACCTAATGACTAAAAGTTTGCTTAAATAAGTCTAAAAACACGAGCTGGGTCTCTTTGTAAATAAGGGAAAGTATTGGGCTTCTTATGGTGAGAATTCTCTTCCTTGGATATCTCTTTATTCCGCGTCAGTTACGTCGGTATCGATCGATACCGGGGTGGTGTCGATCGATACTCAGGCTTCAAAACGGGTACTTTCTTCGGTTTGCTCCAAAAAGCTCCAAATGGTTCCAAAATCTCCAATTTCGTCCCAAACGTGCTAAAACCTGAAAAGACTCCAGAACGATACAAAAAACACTAGAAAGACTCGATAAAACAACTTATATCATGGCTAAAAACGGGTAAAAACCATGATATATCAGGAGTATTAGTTAGCATCGAGTTTGTTGTTTGATGGAGTATCTTAAAGCTAATCTAATTCTGGCCAAAGTTAGATTATGATCTCAGAAATACATCACCACGAGAGTGGGATTGTATTCTAGAAATAGATCTGTCATTCACTCTTCGTCTTAGACACACTCTAACGCAAGCTAACACTTGGTTAAACGGTTGGTAGTGTGACAACGCCAATAGATGTGTCTCTCACACGAGTAATCGATGATGGGATGCGTTTAATGCATGAAGGTTGCCACGAGAGTGCGTCTGACATAGTGTATAGTATACCACGAGAGTGGACTACCCTACTTCAAATATCCCTAGATTGACAACATAAACTAAAAAGGTAGAACATGAATCCTATAATTTGGAATCCCTTATAAATCGACTATCACCCAATTAACTGTAAATATTTAATTAGGTATTTTAGTTTATGTTATTTTATTTATGTTTATTTATTTATGTTATTTATATTTCTGCAATTTTATTTATGCAATATACTTTTCCGTAATTTACATTTCTGCAATTTTATTTATGCACTTTTATTTTACGCACTTTAATTTCCGCAATTTTTTTGCACTTTAATTTATGCAATTTACTTTATCCATCTTATTTTCAGTAATTTATTTTATGCAATTTAATTTCAGTAATTTATTTTATGTCTTGTAGTTTTAAGTCTTTTATTTTTTTTTTCTAATCGCATCATATAGCTTAGTACACAACCCTCCTGTTTTATTATTCTATTCTTTATGTGGATCGATCTCGTACGTACTACAATTGCATGATTGTGCACTTGCGGTCCTATGGGTTAAACCCTCGAGACTACTCTTTAGTAGCGCTCGGGTGAAACCTGCGAAGAAAATAAAAGTGGTGAAAACAACACAATTTCCTGATGACCAGTTGCTGACTTGACTCCTTTTGATGTAGGTGATGAGAAAATTTGGGGACCAAAGCTCTTGAAGAGGGAGGAAATGATGTGGACATCGTACCGGTCAGTACGCGGGACAACGACAAGGACCACAGGACAACACAATAACTCACGGCGCCAAGTCTACCACCTCGAAAAGTGACTAGAAGCGTGTCCAAATGTTACCAAAAGGAAGTCCAAGCCTACCTACAAAGCCTCAAGGATCACGGTGGACAAGAGAGGTCATCGGAGCTATCGGGAGACATTGTGAGCGGACAAGCCGAGCAAGCAGACACTAGCTCACAGACACTCGGCTTCGGGAGCAAAGCCATGTGTGTCCTCACTATCTCTAAGTGAGGACATCCCTTAAGACCTTAGGTAAAGTATTGTACTCTTTCCCTACTTCTAGTTACCACATTGGGTTCCTAGAAAAGAGTTTTTATGAGGCAAGAAACACCTAAGGCATCACGTCTCATCTTCTTGTGTGTTGACTTGGAAACATCTATGACAAGATCAATACACAAGAGATGTGATTCTATCCCCCAAGGAAGATCTTTACATATGTATTTCCTTTTCTAATTTTTGCTTATGATAGTTTTAGTGCCTTTTTGTGTTAAGGCTTGTTTAGAGTTTATTAATTAGACGCAAGTTCAAGCTTGTGTAATTATTGGCTTGGGTCCATTTAGACCTACTCTAAACCCTACTTGTAGCCTATAAAAGACAACTATTTCTCATTTTACAAGCTAAGCAATCATTACAAAAATCTTAAAGTTGTCAACTTTAAAGTCCATCTCCTCCGTGTTACAAGGGTCACAGTTCAACCATCGTCTGCCTCCCCACCTGTGTTCTGAGCTTGAGTCTCATGCCGGTTCACTTTGTTGTCTGTCCGCCTCTTGTACCGGTCATTTGGTCTGATTCTTGTCCGAATCTTTGTGTGGAGTTTTTGAGGACGTACTAGCCGGTGTGGCTTTGTAGAATACGCCTCCATTTATATATGTGAACGAGATTCTCTTTTTCGTCCAATTGATGACCGCTCCAACTATTGTAAGAAATGGCCCGCCAAGGATGAGTGGAGTGTGATCATCTTCCCTCATGTCAATCACATGAAAATCGGCGGGGAACAATCCAAACTATCACGTTTTTGGCTACTCCATATGTTGACATAACCTTGGAATTTGCTAGGCCGATGCAAATGTTTGATTTCTTTATATCATTAAGCCCTAATGCTTTCGCTCTCTCCATGGACATCACGTTTATGGTGGCACCGAAATCACATATAGCATCACTAAACTCATGACCTTGTATGGAACAGAATACCTTGTAAAGTCCTGAGTCTTTTCTCTTAGGTAGAGTTATGACCGCTCCTTTAAGTCGTGTCTCCATGTATAACTCCTTGATATCCTTTATTGTTTCTTTTGTGTCCGTGAAGTAGAGATCGAGGTTGTACTTGAAAAGAGCTTGCTTAAATGTGATGCCCATAGGGAGTGATCGAACAAGATGTTTGAATAAGCGTAGGTTTTCCTCATTTACTCGTCTAAAGAACCAAGTCGTGTCGTACGCCATTATTGGATGGTGTGGATATCCTAACTGAGAGTTCCTTGAGAAACGAGTCCCTCAAAATTGTTGTTCGATGTCTTTAATCATCTCGTCAGTTCCCTTGAAAGTAGTGGTTTCGGGGGTGGAGTTGACTAGAACTTAGAATCTCCTCTCGTTTATGGGGTCTATGAATCGTTTCTTCTTTTGGCTCATCGGTGGAGCAGAGTTTTCTGTAACATCATTGCTGGTTTCTGACATGGCATCGACCTGGTGGGATCGATGTTGAGGGTCGGCATGTGCTCCTGGGAGACCGTCGACCACGTGGGGTCGATGTGGTTCGGCGATTACTCCTGAGAGGCCGTCGACCTTGCCTGGTCAATGGTACTATCCGACGGGTCTACACAACGAGTTAGCATCGACAAAGTTGGGTCGATGTGGCCGTCTGATGGGTCTCCATTCAAGTATAGTATCGACCCTCGCCGGTCGATGCTTTTGTCTGTGTCTGAGACCATCGACCACACTTGGTCGATGGTGATGGTGGATGTACTCCATTTTAGCTCGGCTGGAACCATTTTCTTCCACCGTCTCGTTAATCCTTATTATGATGGCGTTGACATACTCTTAAGGGTTCATCTCAGGATTGCCAGCAAGCATTCCTTGGGGTCTTTTAGCTGAAGATGCGACTTGAACGGTTTGTGTCTCCAACACGTTAATGCATGAAACGAGTCCATCGAACTTACTATTCAACTCATTGCACCTTTAGTGGACGTTCTTGAAACCTTTAGAGATCTCCACTGAAACTTTGTCTTATCCCTCGAGAATGCGTTGAAGCATTTCTTCCTACTTGTCGTCCTTTGGTTGAAAAATTTTATCCTCTTTGGCCTTGATTTTGTTGTTGAGAGTAGAACGGTTGTCGAAACTAAGATATTTGTCGAAAACCTCCTTATTGGAATGACTGGGTGGGTGCTCTCATGGGTGGGTATGTTTGACCTTGCGGGTTTTTAACATTGTTGCTCCGCAATGAGAGATTTGGGTGATTTCAGATTGACTTGAAATCACCGTTTTGTCGATAGCCACCAACAAAGTTAACCTCACATTGGTTACATTCACTATCATCTTCCTCAACATAATCCCTTGTAGCATCCAACTCATCAACAAAGTGAACTTGTCGCTTCGAGACTATTATCACCTTGTCAAGCTTATCGTTCAACGCTGATAGCATCATATTTTACGTGTTTTTTTGCATTATAATAACTTAATTTTAGCTTTTATAACTAACATTTAGTGTAGAATTATTGTTTTTGCATGTGGTTATATATTTTTAGGTACTTGGTGCTAAATATGAGTAGTAAAGATGTTACTGAATCCCACAGCCCACAGGAATACTGGTCAAATCGCCTTAATCGTGCACATTCGGAGAAAGATTTCACAGAATCCGAAGAAGGCAGAATTGACCCTAATATCGATCTGTAGGGGTCAATATTGAGTCCAAGGATTTTCCAGAGAGAATTCCTGAAGGATGCATCGACCAGTCAAGCCAGAGAGGCAGGATCAATACTAGCATCGACCCATCAAGGTCGATGCTGACCTCCGAGAAAGCTGAAAAATTACCTACGTGGCAAGATATGACTTGAGCACCTTGTCATTTCGACTTCTAAGCCTCCAGAAACAAGATAAAAATGAAATGGATGGTTCCAGAAAACCCTAATGCTATATAATCACTTGTAATCTCAGTAGAAAAAAAGAAAAACACACACCACAAAAATAGATCTTGTAGCCGTCACATTTTTAGATCTAATAAAGTTCTTCTTCTTTAGGTCAATACTTGTTCTTATTCTTTTGTTTATACTTTGATTACTGCTTTATATTAGTTTCCTTTTTAGTTTCCCAATAGAGATAAGAGTCTAGATCTTTTAGACCACATGAGGTGGTGGTCAATGATGGAATCTATGTTTTAGGATTCATTATTGTACTTAATCGATCTAGCTACTTTAGTATGCACATTAATGCCGAGTACTTGATATATCATGGTTTTTACCCATTTTTAGACATGATATAAGTTGTTTATTCGAGTCTTTCCAGTGTTTTTTGTATCGTTCTGGAGTCTTTTCAGGTTTTAGCACGTTTGGGACGAAATTGGAGATTTTGGAACCATTTGGAGTCTTTTGGAGCAAACCGAAGAAAGTACCCGTTTTGAAGTCTGGGTATCGATCGACACCATCCCGGTATCGATCGATACCGACGTAACTGACGCGGAATAAAGAGATATCCAAGGAAGAGAATTCTCACCATAAGAAGCCCAATACTTTCCCTTATTTACAAAGAGACCCAGCTCGTATTTTAGACTTATTTAAGCAATCTTTTAGTCATTAGGTTAAGGGAGGACGGCAGACTTTACTTTTCACTATTATTCTTGAGCCACCATTGAGATTTGAGAGCTTTTGTGAGGGAGACGGATCCAAGACTTTGTTCATCATAGAGAAGATCCCGAATCCTTGTTTTTATTCTTTTGTTATATTTAATTTCATGATCTATCCAGTTATGTTATTTGTTTCATCTATCATGTCTGAGTAGTCTCATTTTAGGTTCAGGGTTTTCTCATATGGATTTCTCTGATTTATGATGATTGATTTGTTAGGGTTCATAACCTGAATAGTTCTTCACCATAGGTTGTTCTCAAAGCTATTTCTAGTCTGATCACCTAGAACATAGAACTTAGATTAATCGATTAGGCACGACAGTGCAATTGAGTAATCTGATAAAACCTAGGGTGAGCAATTCGGTTATCTGCAAAGAGATTTGGTTTAATCGAATTGTGAACATATCAAACTTGAATTAATTGCTGGTTTAATTTGTAGGATTTGCAAAGAGATTTGGAATTCTAGATTTTAGACTTAGTTAGTTTTCGCAACGACAGTTGGTTGACTATATTATCGTGTTTGAGTTCAAGAACGGCGCTTAATTGAATTGAACCTTAATTGATTAATTATTATCTATCATTGATTTCCTGAGAATTTCCCTGAGCCTAGCTCCCATCCATATTAATTCAAGCTAAGTTTAATTTGATCATTTGTTTTCTCGTCATTCACTGTTTACTTAGCACAATCTGCATCTTTCATCTACTGAGTGAGTTTTCTTGAGTTCTTGTGTTCGACCCCTAACTTTACTGCAGCAACTGCTTTAGTATCATCATAGGGTATTAATTTCAGCATATCAAATTTGGCGCCGTTGCCGGGGACTCTAAAAATTCACCATTAGAATTTTAGTTGTCGAATTTGTCTAAGTCCGTCGTCAGTATCGATCGATACTCCATTGGTATCGATCGACACTGAACGTCTGTTTTTGAATTTTGGTTACTTATTTTCTCGTCTTTTGATTTTCAGCGTGCTACCAAGAGAAAGAAGGACACACCACTGATCAATCTCCCCCTCACGGAGCTAGCAGAGCTTGAACGCACAAATCGGACAACGAAGAGGACTACGGTTGAGATGGATCTTCCACATGGTTTGGTGCATGATGAGGAAGGTGGACGCCAACTTCCTGCCGAGGCTGGACGTCAACCTCAGCAACCTCACGCCGAGGCTGAACGGACGCTTGGCGAGTACAACCGACCGGATCAATTCTATGCAAATCGTGCAGCAATCCGTATTCCGACTTTCCAGAGGAATGACTTTGAGCTGAAGCCTGCTTACTTCGCTCTTGTTGGACAGCACCCCTTCACCGGTCTCTCTCATGAGCACCCTATGGATCACATCGAGAAATTCGAGGACTTGGTCACCAGTATGAAGTACAATGGGGTACCCCATGAATACCTCTTTTGTAAGCTCTTTCCATACTCTCTTGGTGGAGAAGCAGCTTACTGGCTGAAGCAGTTACCTCCTGGATCTCTCGCTACTTGGAACGAGACCAAGAACGCATTCCTGAACAATTTCTATGACGATGCGAGATCGGAGGAGCTCAGGAACAAGATCTCTCAATTTTCTCAGGGTCCAACAGAAGCACTCAAGGCTGCTTGGGTGCGATTCAGATCCTACCAGAGAGACTGTCCGCATCACGGTTTCAGTCAAGTTCAGCTGCTCGGGATCTTTTACAGAGGGATTGATTGGCGGTATCAGATGGCACTGGATTCTGCAAGCAACGGGAACTTCAACACTAGGATTCCAACCGATGCTGTGAAGCTGATTGAGAACTTGGCGTCTAGCAATAGCACCAAAAATGCTGATTTTGAGCGGAAAAGACTCGCTAGTGTTGCTGACGGTTCGCAGATTGCTGAGGTTCAGGCGAAGCTGGACACGATGCACAACATCTTAGTGGGGAAGACGAAGAAGGCTGTACATTTTGCTGAGGAAGTAGAGAACATTGAAGATGAAACAGAGGATGTTAACTACATTGGTGGTTCTGGTTTTTAGGGTCAGCGATTTGGTTACAACAACAACCGAAGCTTCAACAACAATCAGCAAGGTGGTTACAAGTCTGGAGGTAACCAATCTGGTTTTGGTGCCACTCAATTCGCCCAAAAACCACTTCAAGGCGGTGATTTTACTCGCCAATACGGTAATTCAGCTTACCAACCGCATTCTCCGAGGGCTGCAGAGAGTAAGACAGAGATCCTCTTGGAACAGATTCTGCAGGGACAAGAAAAGATGACTGGAGAATTTAATGGAAAGCTGGACAACCTGTATACTGACCTGAATGGTAAGATTGAAGCATTGAATCTGTCGCAGAGAAAGCTTGAGACTCAAATTGCTCAGACCGCAGCCGTTGTGAGAAGACAAGAAGGGTTTCTTCCAGGAAAGACTGAAGCTCCAAGAGCTCACATCAACGCCATCAGTCTAAGAAGTGGAAAAGTGGTAAATTCAGGAGTTAATCAGACTCCAATAGCTGAAAACCCCGTCAATCTTGCTGGAGATGACGAGTGGGATGATGAAAATCCCAGGGTATCGATCGACACTACTCCAGTATCGATCGATACCGAGACACTGCCCAAGGAAAACGTTGAATTTGTCAAAGAAAGGGTCTACAAACCAAAGTTGCCCTATCCTATTACTCCCAAGCTGACCAAGAAGGAATGGGAGGATGCTAGATGCAAGGTGATGTTGGACAAGTTGGTAGTAGAACTCCCTTTTGTTGATGCTATCAAAACTTTTCCCGTTTTTAGAAGATACGTGAAGCGGATGGTATCTAGCAACGTCAACCTTAGTGAAGGTGTCATGATGCTTTCAGCCGAGTGCAGCAGTATTCTCACCAACACGATTCCTAAGAAACTTCCAGACCCAGGTAGTTTTGTTTTGGATTGCACTATTTTCACAGAGCGATTTGCACGATCCCTCTGCGATATTGGATCGAGTGTAAATCTCATGCCACACTCCGTTGCCAAGAGAATGGGGATTAGTGATTACCAACCTACAAGGATTTCGTTGATCCTTGCTGATCGTTCAGTACGCTTGCCAGAAGGTCTTCTCGAAGATGTGCCTATCAAGATTGGAAATTGCTTGATCCCAACTGATTTCATCGTGTTGGAGTACGATGCCGAGCCTAAGGATCCTCTTATCCTAGGCAGACCATTCGTTGCTACTGCTGGTGCTCTGATAGACTGCAAGAATGGACAGATTACGCTGAACGTAGGTGATTTGGTCATGTCTATTAGCATGGAGAAGATCATGAAACGACCAGCCATCGACGAACAAACCTTCTACGTCGATACACTCAGTGACATTGCGGAGGAGTATTTCTTGGAGAAACATCCTGAGGATCCGTTAGAACGAGCACTGGTTTGTACTGAGGGCTTGGAATTGGCTTTAGATGATGATGCCACTGGTTATGTCAAAATCCTCGACAATGCAGACCCAGTGTACGCAGTGGAGAACTTGGGCGAGATTCCAAAATAAGTCAGCATAACCGGGGATTGGAGCGAGGAAAAAGCTCCAAAGATCGATCTCAAACCACTTCCAGCCGAGCTAAGGTACGTTTTCATTGGCCCTAACTCGACATATCCTGTTATCGTTAATTCTTCTTTGAACAATGCGGAGGTCACTTTACTGCTGAGCAAGCTGCGCAAGTATCGCAAAGCTCTCGGCTATTCTCTTGATGATATTGCAGGTATCTCTCCCGACTTATGCATGCACAGGATTTACTTGGAGGATGAGTCAAAGTCATCGGTTGAGTGTCAGAGACGGTTGAACCCGAACCTGAAGGAGGTTGTCAGGAAAGAGGTTATGAAGCTGCTCGAAGCCTGGATCATCTATGCAATCTCAGATAGTTCTTGGGTTAGCCCTATTCATGTCGTGCCGAAGAAGGGTGGTATCACAGTGGTAAAAAATGAGAAGAACGAGCTGATCCCGACACGGACTATCACTGGTCATAGGATGTGCATCGACTACAGGAAGTTGAATGCTGCTACTCGAAAGGATCATTTTCCCTTACCTTTCATTGACCAGATGTTGGAGCGCTTGGCGAGTCACCCATACTACTGCTTTCTTGATGGGTACTCAGGCTTTTTCCAGATCCCCATTCACCCAGAGGATCAAATGAAGGCAACCTTTACATGTCCTTATGGCAGTTTCGCATACCGCAGAATGCCGTTCGGACTATGTAACGCCCCCGCCACGTTCCAGAGATGCATGATTTCGATCTTCACTGATATGATCGAGGAGTTTATGGAGGTATTCATGGATGATTTCTCTGTTTATGGGTCTTCATTCAAAGATTGTCTGGACAGCTTATGTAAGGTGCTTCAGCGATGCGAAGAGAAGCATCTAGTTCTTAATTGGGAAAAGTGTCACTTTATGGTGCAAGCTGGTATTGTTTTGGGACACAAGGTTTCAGAGAGAGGGATCGAGGTTGACGAGGCCAAGGTTCAGGTTATTTCGAGTTTGCAGCCCCCACGGTCAGTTTCTGAGATTCGAAGCTTCCTGGGTCATGCTGGTTTCTACAGGCGATTCGTAAAAGATTTCTCCAAAATTGCTCGACCACTCACTGCTCTTTTGTGTAAGGAAGTAAAATTTGACTTCACTCCTGCTTGTCTTGCTGCCTTCGAAGCTATCAAAGCTGCGCTAGTAAGCGCACCTATTGTTCAGCCTCCGGATTGGAACTTACGTTTTGAGGTTATGTGCGATGCAAGTGATTTTACTGTAGGTGCTGTGCTGGGTCAGAGGAAATATAAGAAGTTGCATGTCATCTATTATGCCAGCCGAAAGTTGGATGATGCCCAACGCAACTACAGCACAACCGAGAAAGAGCTCCTAGCAGTTGTCTTCTCTTTTGAGAAATTTCGATCCTATTTGGTTGGAAGCAAAGTGGTTGTTCACACTGATCATGCTGCTCTCAGGTACCTATTTCAGAACAAAGACCTCAAGCCTCGTCTCTGTCGATGGGTGCTCTTGCTTCAGGGTTTTGACATAGAGGTTACAGACAAGAAAGGGATCGAGAATGAAGCTGCTGATCACTTGTCACGAATGCGCATAGATGGGGACGTACCTATTGATGATTTCCTGCCAGATGAACGCATCTACTTCATTGCTATAGAAGATCAGGCCGATTTGGGGGATAATTCCGACGTCTCTCACGATCTGAGTTCCAGCGTCGATCGATACCACCTGGGTATCGGTCGATACCAGTCGGCTGATTGTGCAATTTTATCGACAGATGACGTCAGCTCGTATGATGTTTATTCAGCTGCTGTTGCAACTTCTTCCAGACCTTGGTATGCTGATATCGCCAACTATTTAGCTACAAAGACTGAGCCGAACCACGCAAACCCTTATGCGAGGAAGAAGTTCCTACGAGAAATAAGGCGTTTCTTCTGGGATGAACCTTATCTGTACAAGCATTGCTCTGACGGTCTTTACAGGAGGTGCCTTGCTGAGTCTGAAGTACCAGATGTTCTCTTTCATTGCCATGGTTCTGAATATGCTGGTCACTTCGCTACCTTCAAGACAGTCTCTAAGGTTCTCCAAGCCGGGTTTTGGTGGCCAACTATGTTCAGAGATGCTAATGCTTTTGTTGCTCAGTGCGATGCCTGTCAGCGGAGAGGGAAGATAAGTAAGCGACATGAGATGCCACAAAACTTCATCCTCGAGGTCGAAGTGTTTGATTGCTGGGGTATTGACTTCATGGGTCCTTTTCCATCTTCGCACAAGAACAGATACATCTTGGTTGCCGTTGACTATGTCTCCAAGTGGGTAGAAGCGATTGCAAGTCCGACCAATGATCATACGGTGGTTCTTAAGCTGTTTAAGACCACGATTTGGAGTCCCGCGAATTGTCATCAGTGATGCTGGCAGTCACTTCATCAACAAGGTTTTCGAGCGATTGTTGAAGAAGTACGGGGCTAATCATCGTGTCGCTACTCCATACCATCCTCAGACTAGTGGACAGGTTGAGGTTTCCAACAGGCAGATCAAGGAGATCCTAGAGAAGACTATAGGTACTTCGCAGAAGGACTGGTCTACTAAGCTGAACGATGCACTCTGGACGTATAGGACTGCTTTCAAGACACCGCTGGGGACTACACCGTTCCACCTACCGTACGGGAAAGCATGTCACCTTCCTGTTGAGCTCGAACACAAAGGAATCTGGGCAACTAAGCTACTCAACTATGACATCAAACAAGCTGCTGAGCGGAGATTGATTCAGTTGAATGAGCTCGACGAGATCAGGTATCACGCCTACGAAAATTCGAAGTTGTACCAGGAACGAGTCAAAACTTATCATGATAAGAAGATTCTTTCCCGTTACTTCGAACCGAATGACCAGGTTCTTCTGTATACTCTCGTTTGCACTTGTTTCCTGGTAAACTTCATTCTCGTTGGTCAGGTCCTTTCACTATCAAGGAGGTGCGACCACATGGTGCTATCGTGCTGATTAATTCGTCAGGAGACGAATTCACTGTGAATGGGCAAAGGGTTAAACACTATTGGGCGAAAGCCGAGATTCCAGCAGGACAAATCGTGCCTCTGGCTAATCCACCCACTCCCTAATCGTCATTAAAGTCAAGTTCGTGACATTAAACAAGCGCTTAGTGGGAGGCAACCCACTGGTAAGTCTATAAATATGAGTTTTTGTTTTTGTGTTTTGTTGTGACTTGCGAATCAGGTCGGAAGAAAGATGGTCGTTTTTGTTCCGTATCGATCGACACCACCTTGGTATCGATCGACACCACCGCTCTATGGTAACACCTCTTGTTCTTGACCTATTTCGTTTTGTCCTTTGATTTCTTTCACCTTCTCTGGGCTTGATAAACACTGGGGACAGTGTTGTTTAAGTCTGGGGGAGGTAGTTACTGACATTGTGTTCATTTTGAGTATTGATCTAAAAAAAAAAAAAAAAAAAAAAACCTTTGTTTAATTGAGTCAAAACAACTTAGAGATTTCTGTCTTTTGCTTGAATTTGTTGTTCTGATTTTGCTTTTGAGTGACCACTGTTACAGGATTAGTTTCAGTTCGACTAATGAAAAATCCAAGGGATAACCAGCCAGCTAGAAATCACTCATGTCTCCAGCAAAGTTCTTCACAAGCTTTAGCCAAATTTTGCATTTCATCTACGCGGTTAGTGTTCTTAGAGCTTGATTCATCATTCATATCTGGCTAAGGAACCCATCATGCTTGAAAATTGTGGTATATCTCTCCCGTGAAAATTGTAGGTAAAATCTATATAAAAGATGAAATGATTTCCGCCGAGTAGAGGGGTAGGAAAATTTCCTATGACCCCATTATTCTACTTGGATAAGGAATGATCACACGAAGGCCTGAAGTGAGGGGTAGGAAAATTTCCTATGACCCCATTATTCACCTAAGACTTTTGATACATTGAGAGGGTAAGAACTGGGGATTCGGTAGCAAACACTATCAATACTCGCGTTTCGAACCTTGATTTGTATTTGCTGTTCAGATAAACCTGCGCTGTTGAAATCCAATTAGAACTGATTATGAAATAAGTCTGGGGGAGATAAAGAATACCGGAGAGCAATAAATGTTGTTGAATAAGTGGTTCCTTAGCTATGATAATTGTATGGGCAAGAATCTAAAAGGTTCTTGAACACTGATTGCAGCGATGAAACTGGCGATGAGAGCTTGGATGAATATTGGTGTGAGATAATAAGTGAAGTCTTGGGAAGTTGGGGTTCCTACGGAGAAGTACATGGTGGTTATATCTGGAGCTGATCAGGCAGAAGTGGGCGCTTGGGAAAAGGATCATTACAGCGATTTCGGTAACAGGTCAGGTCTCTAAGGTTTTTCAAACCTCTTTCTCTAACTTAGTTTTCTGTTTTGCTTGAGGGCAAGCAAAAGGCTAAGTCTGGGGGAGTTGATATATCATAGTTTTTACCCATTTTTAGCCATGATATAAGTTGTTTATTCGAGTCTTTCCAGTGTTTTTTGTATTGTTCTGGAGTCTTTTCAGGTTTTAGCACGTTTAGGACGAAATTGGAGATTTTGGAACCATTTGGAGCCTTTTGGAGCAAACCGAAGAAAGTACCCGTTTTGAAGCCTAGGTATCGATCGACACCATCCCGGTATCGATCGATACCGACGTAACTGACGCGGAATAAAGAGATATCCAAGGAAGAGAATTCTCACCATAAGAAGCCCAATACTTTCCCTTATTTACAAAGAGACCCAGCTCGTGTTTTTAGACTTATTTAAGCAAACTTTTAGTCATTAGGTTAGAGAGGAGGCAGACTTTTACTTTTCACTATTATTCTTGAGCCACCATTGAGATTTGAGAGCTTTTGTGAGGGAGACAGATCCAAGACTTTGTTCATCATAGAGAAGATCCCGAACCCTTGTTTTTATTCTTTTGTTATATTTAATTTCATGATTTATTCAGTTATGTTATTTGTTTCATCTATCATGTCTGAGTAGTCTCATTTTAGGTTCAGGGTTTTCTCATATGGATTTCTCTGATTTATGATGATTGATTTGTTAGGGTTCATAACCTGAATAGTTCTTCACCATAGGTTGTTCTCAAAGCTATTTCTAGTCTGATCACCTAGAACATAGAACTTAGATTAATCGATTAGGCACGACAGTGCAATTGAGTAATCTGATAAAACCTAAGGTGAGCAATTCGGTTATCTGCAAAGAGATTTGGTTTAATCGAATTGTGAACATATCAAACTTGAATTAATTGCTGGTTTAATTTGTAGGATTTGCAAAGAGATTTGGAATTCTAGATTTTAGACTTAGTTAGTTTTCGCAATGACAGTTGGTTGACTATATTACGTGTTTGAGTTCAAGAACGGCGCTTAATTGAATTGAACCTTAATTGATTAATTATTATCTATCATTGATTTCCTGAGAATTTCCCTGAGCCTAGCTCCCATCCATATTAATTCAACCTAAGTTTAATTTGATCATTTGTTTTCTCGTCATTCACTGTTTGCTTAGCACAATCTGCATCTTTCATCTACTGAGTAAGTTTTCTTGAGTTCTTGTGTTCGACCCCTAACTTTACTGCAGCAACTGCTTTAGTATCATCATAGGGTATTAATTTGAGCATATCAGTACTCTCTCATGGGAGATACTTAAGAGTACAACTGAATTCAGTATGTGTAGTTGTCTATTTAGAAGTGTTTGATACCACGAGAGTGGATCAAACCTTCAAATCTGTATACTAGAGAGTCATCGCTAGTGTCGAATTTGTTGTTTGATAAAATTAATTATAGATCTTGCTTTGGCTAAGTTAGATTGAATATTTTAGGAGTATTTCACCACGAGAGTGGGTTGTACTTTAGAAACAAATCTATCACTCACTTTGTATTCTTGAGGCGAGAGTCTAAGGATACATGGTATTCGATGATGGGATATTATGAAATGCATTTCCAGTTTATGACGAGAGTGGATCTGGATATAGAGTCTAGCATACCACGAGAGTGGACTAGCAATTTATGGAAGATCCCTAGAATGACAAATATAAATCATTTAGATAAAATATAAATTCTAGACTTAGGTTTCCTGATTTAGACTATCACCCATAGTTTGTATATAGTTAGTTAATTATTGTTTTTTTCTTTATGCAATTTAATTATGTTTATGCTTAGTTTACATTTAATTTGTTTCTTATTTTATAATTTATTTGCTTTATTTCCTGTTTTATTATTTTCACATATCATTTTAGATTAGAATTCAGCTCCACTTTTATTTTATTCCACCTAGATTAAATATGCATTTGCATTCTCTGTGTAGTTATTCTATTTCCCCGTGCACTTGCGATTTTATGGGTTAAACTTTCGAGATTTATTTCTCGGGTGAAACCTGTGAAGACGCATAAAAACCTCTGCAAATTTTTGGCACCGTTGCCGGGAAAATTAGCAATAGCCATAGAGTTTAGATGTAGATCTGAGATTTGGTGTTTATGTTTTACTAGCTTGTTTTATTTTCGAATTTCAGGTGCATGCATTTGAGAAGTTACGGGAAGACTCCACCAACTGACCAAATTCGCGACATCAAAGAAATCGAAAGACAAGTTAGGAAGGAAAAGAAAAGGAGACAAGAAATAGAGCAGCAACGATTTGATCTACCTGTTGAACATATTGAGGGCATTGCACGAGTTGACAATGCTACTGAAGTTGAAGGTGATGCACGTCGAGCGGCTGCACGCCAACCAAGAGTCGCCCTGACTATTGGTACCCTTGATGAGACTACTTCTATGGCTCAAAGATCTGGGATTCTCACCCCACCAGTTGCGAACAACAACTTTAAAATCAAGACAGGCTTGATTACTATGGTGCAAGGCAACAAATTTTATGGGTTGCCTATGGAGAATCCAACTGATCATTTTGATCGATTCGATAGGCTGTGTGGTACAGTGAAGATTAACGGAGTTTCAAACGACGCTCTGAAGTTACGTCTATTTCCATTCTCGTTGGGAGACAAAGCACATCAATGGGAGAAGGGTCTACCACCTGGGTCGATCCTAACATGGGGGCAATGCAAGAAGATGTTCGTTGCGAAGTACTTCTCGAGTTCTCGGACTGCTCGACTTCGTAATGAGCTATCTAGCTATGTGCAAAAAGGTTCATAAAGTTTTGGACAAACATGGGAGCACTATCTTGCCCACACCATAGATTTAGTGAAGATTCGCTGCTGAGCACTTTTTACAAAGGACTCTTGCCCAAGTATCGCGAGCTACTTGATACCGCGTGCAACGGTAATTTCTTAGGGCAAGATGCTGAGCATGGAATGACTTTGGTGGAGAACATGGCACAAAGCGACACTAACTGTGAAGGAGACTATGATCGTCGAGATCGTAGTATAGCTGATGATGGAGGTGACAAGATGAGGGTTGACATAAAAGCATTAAATGACAAGTTGGACAAGGTACTACAAGTGACAAGGAGACATGTTCACTTTGTTGATGAGTTGGATGCTGCAAGGGCACAAGCTGACGAAGAGGCAAGAGAAGAGAACGTGTGAGGTGAACTTTGTCAGTAACTTTCGACAAAGTGGTTTGAACCGTAACTACAGGAGCAACAATGTGGAGAATCCACAAGATGAGACGTACCCACTGATAACAACCATTTTTACATGTTTTTATGCATTCATTTTGTTTAGTTTCATGCATAATAGCTAGCTTTTAAGATAGTTTTGGTATGTTTGCATATGTTTATGTGTTTTTATGTACTTGGAGCTAAACATGAATATTTACGATGTTTCTGGAGCTTACTAAAGCCTACAGGAAGACTGGTGACATTGCTTGGATTGTTCACATTTGGAGAAGGATTTCACAGAGTCCGAAGAGTGCAGAATCGACCACAGAATCGACCTATGGGTAAGCCTGAGGAATTTCCAGAGAGAATTTTCGGAGGATGCATCGACCAGTCAAAACCAAGGGGCTAGAATCGATCCCAAAATCGACCTATCAAGGTCGATTCTGATCCGAAAAAAAAAGACGGAATTTTATCACATGGCAACTAAGAATTTGGAATTTTCGTTTTGATGCTTTGGTAACCCTAGACACTCGACTTGGACGCCTCCAGAAGCCTAAGAACTATATAAACATGTTGTAATGCATAGCCATAAGTGTGGGAGATTTTAGAGACAAATACAATAAACAGGATCTCATCATAACGCTTGTTCTTACGTTTTATTTATGAATATACAGTAGTTCTTCTTGTTTTGCAATTCCTCTACTTTTATTTACTGTTTCTATTGCTTATTATGTCTTCAATCTCATACCTTGTTATTGTTAGCAAATGCACGAGTGAGTAGATCTTTAGATCTCTCGGGTGGATGATGACTAAGGAGATCTATTAGTCAGAGTTTGATCTCCTAGGTTCTTAATCTGTTTAGCTACCTTTTATGCGTTTTTAATGCTAGATCTGTTCTCATGTGAATAATCTAAGGGTTATGTTGAATCCAGTAGGTGTAGCTTAGTGTTAAGAAACTCTCTTTGCCACGAGAGTGGATAGAAGTTTCATATCTGCATATTTGGAATTATAGCTATTCGATAAATCTATTCGTATTTGTATGCTTATCTAGATTAGCCCTAATCAAGTTAGTTTAGCATCGTAGAATCTAGATGTCACGATACTGAATCTAGATTTTGCAATTTGACAAATTACGAGCTTAATTACCTTTGTAGGAATGCAACAGTTAATTAGGTTGGTCAAATAGAGATTGTGTTCGACGCTTGTAAGAGTGCCACGAGAGTGGGTTTTTACAAAGTGTTTAGCTTACCACGAGAGTGGACTAGACAACTTTTATTATCTCTAGATTAATAGATATTTGCAATACGCCAAAGAGCATCATTCTCCGATTAGGAAATTCTCTGAAATTGTTTCCTTCACCCTTGAGATTATTTGCATTATAATTGTTTTACCGTTATTTATTTACTGCTATCTTTTATTATTTATTTTATGCAATTCAGTCACGAAGAAACAAGACTCCAAAAATTTTATTTTCAACCTAGATTAGATTTATTCTTGTATTTTCTTTGTAGTTAATCTCAGTCCCTGTGGATCGACCCCGTGCATACTACGATTGCATTACTGTGCACTTGCGGTATTATCGGGTAAAACTCTCGAGAATTTAGTCTTGGGTGAAACTTGTGAAGAGGTAAAAAAAAACCTCATATCAAGTTTTTGGTGCCGTTGCCGGGGACTGAAGCAATAGGCATAAGGATTTAGTCTAGATCTGAGACTAGGTTTCTTTCGTTTTATTTTATTTTATTGGTTTTAGGTTTTTAAATTTGAAAAATAAAAAATGCTAAGGACATATCAGTTACTGGATTGGATGGATAAAAGATGGATGCGTAGGCCTAGAGCTACAAGAACGATAGGAATGATCAATGAGCCAACAAGCAACAGCCACCGCACCGGAATTCGCCCACCACCATTAGAAGATTTTGAGTTCGAAATCAAGTTTGACTTGATCCGTTTGGTTCAGGGCAACAAGTTTTACGGTTTATCAACTAAAAATCATGTGGAGCATCTAATCCAATTCGACAAATTATGTGATACAATTAAGATGAATGGAGTCTCGGAAGATGCACTGAAACTTCGTTTATTTCCATTTTCACTTGGAATTGGAGCAAGCCAATGGGAGAAGCATCTTCTGTCAGAAACCATTACAACGTGGAGTCAATGCAGAAAAGTTTTCCTAAAAAAATTCTTCTCGAATTCAAGGACAGCTCGTTGGAGAAACGAGATTTCAAACTTCACGCAACAATGCACTAAAAGCTTCGGAAAAGGATGGGAAAGAATGAAAGGATACACTCTACAATGCCCTCATCATGGATTTAGTAACGAGTCTTTATTAAGTATTTTCTACACAGGAGCCACGCCTAAGCATCGTATGTTACTCAACGTAGCCAATCACGGAACCTTCTTAGGCCAAGAAGCGCAACATGGGATGACATTGGTGGGAGAATTTAGCTGAAAGTGACATAAGGTATGAAGATGAATATGATCACACGAGTAGATGCACTGATATCCATGAAGATGTGGAGAAAAAAACTATAGAAGCACTGCACGAGAAGATAAACAGAATTTTGGATCAACAGGAAAGGCTTCACTGTCAACCAAATGGAGTCGGAGGTTTCCCAGACAGCAAAATCGGCCACCTGAATCGGCCAATCAATCTCGATGTAACCCCAGGAGAAGCCTCCGAACCATATTATCGACCAATCAATGTCGATATGCTATAAATCGACTAGACGAATCGGCCAGTCAAGGTCGATGTGCCTTCTGAATGCAATGATGGAGCAGGCTGGTCGACGATGGAGACAGATAAGTCTGAAGAGAAGATTAAAATGCGTTAGATGGGTAGACAAGAATAAGTGCAGAGATAAGTGAAGGATTTAAGAACATTGATTAAAGATGCGAAGATTTAAGAGAAAAATTTGAAGAATTGTTCTTAAAAGTCCAATCGTTGGAAACTCGAACAACAACTAAAACAACTTCAATCAATGCCATAATCTTAAAGAGTGGAAAACAACTCAAACCAATCACACCTAGGAAACCAATCAACAAGGAGAACTTGACACCTAACTTAGGAAAAGAAGATCATATCATAATAGAAGATGAACCTGAGACCGTAGAGATAGCGGACGAGAGACCAGATGCAAGCAAAGAATCTATATCTCGAGAAAGGAACCAAGCAACACCGAATGTATCAAATTATCAGCCCAAGGTTCCTTTTCCAAGAAGAATATAAAAAAAATAGCGGAACGAATGATTAATGCCTTTGAAAAACAAATGAAAGGAATAATCATCACCATGCAAATGCTGGATGCTTTGATGATGATTCCTAATGCCAGCAAATTCCTCAAGGATCTCGTAACTAAAAAGAAGAAGGAGCTCACCGAAGTGGCGTTCATAACTCACGAGTGTAGTGCCGTTATTCTCAACAAACAAATTCCAGAAAAATTAGACGATTCGGGAAGTTTCACTCTCTCGTGTACCTTAGGCACTGTGACGTTTGGAAAATCCCTATGTGATCTTGGAGCCAGCGTGAGTCTCATGCTGTTATCCATTTCTGAGAAGCTAGGGTTCACTCAATTCAAGAAATGTCGAATGTCACTCATCCTCGCTGATCGATCAATCAAGACACCAGACGGATTACATGAAAATGTCCCGGTGATGGTTGGAAAATATCAAATACCAACTGATTTTGTGGTACTAAAGATGGACCAAAAACCAAAGAATTCTCTCATATTAGGAATGTCTAATGTCTGTCGTTCTCGCTGATCGGTCAATCAAGACACCAATCGGATTACTTGAAGATGTCCCGATGATGGTTGAAGACACCAACTGATTTTGTGGTACTGACGATGGACCAAGAACCAAAGAATCCTCTCATATTAGGAAGACCATTCCTAGCAACTGCAGGAGCCATCATCGATGTAAAAAATGGAAAAATTGATCTTCATGTGAATGATGAAGTCATGCAGTTTAATATCGATGAAGTGATGAAGAAACCTCAAGAGCGAGATCGTCTTTTCTATATCGACGACCTCGATTTGCTAGTGGATAAATTTCTAGCTGAGATAGCTTTCAAAGACGAGAAGTTATGTGAAGAGCTTCAAACGCTACAAAATGGAGAGATAGCAGAAATGATACCTCGTGACATGTTTTCTGTGCAATTAACCGAACAAGACGAGGAGATCATAGAACCAGCAAGTAATGGTAAGACTTGTGACGATGATGATTAGAGCGAACTAAAGGCGCCCAAGGTGGAGCTGAAACAACTTCCAAAAGGGCTAAAGTATACATTTCTCGGTCCTAATTCAACTTATGTTGTGATAATGATGGAGATGCGGAAGCTTTATAAGGGTGGAGTGAAGGAGATGAAGGTCGAAGCGAGAGTACTCCTCTCAGTACTTGTTTACACAAGCTCTTTGGATAACTAAGGTTACCTTTTTTTTTTTTTCTAATTAATTTTAAAAAGCAAAAACGTCCCAACCAAGAGTTCGACCATCTCTATTTAAAGAGATGAAGATGAAACCTAAACTATCCTAATCCTAACCGCTTAAGGATTTGTAATTATCCTTTAAATAGAGAAAACACCAATAAAGTAAAAAAAAACAAAAAACCAAGGCTAACCAAAAATGTAAATAAAACTAAAACCAAGAAAGTCATAGATGCGATGCATCAGGTCCCTCCGGTGGAAGAGGATTCGGCCTCGAATCGGGATCGTCGTTGTCACCACGAAAGGGAATGAGATGCTTCACATTGGAGGCCGGTATGAAGATGAGATGGCAATCTAACGCAGTAAGCATTGTCATTTATGCGTTCCAACACTTCGATCGGACCAATCTTCTTGGACTTCAACTTGTTATACTCATGCACTGGAAGACGATCTTTCGTAAGGATGACCCAAACCAAATCACCAGGTGCATCAATAACTTCACGTCGTTTTGCGTCGGCGGCAACCTTATACTTAGAAGTAGAGACCTCCAAATTTACCTGAGCTTGCTTATGAACTTGCTGAATGTCATTAACAAAGTCAATGGCTTGACCATGAAATCTGGACAGATCAGGGAGCGTTGATAAGTCTAAGGGGCAGCAAGGGACAATGCCATAGACCACGCGAAATGGACTAAAGCTAAGACTCCGATTCAATGCGTGATTATGCGCAAATTCTGCTTGACATAGCTTGGAATTCCAACTCTTAATATTGTCACCCACCAAACAACGTAGCATATTACGCAAGGAACGATTAGTAACTTCTGTTTGGCCATCCGTTTGAGGATGATATGCAGTGCTCATGTCAAGGCTCGTACGTAAGAGTTTCCACAAAGATCGCCAAAAATGACTTAAAAAATGCGTGTCACGATCAGAAACAATTAAAGAAGGTAAACCATGTAAACGGTATATTTTGCGAAAGAAGAGTATCGACACAAACCACATCAGTCGTCTTTTTACACGGAACAAAGTGAGCCATTTTAGAGAAGCGATCCACAATAACAAAGATGGAATCGTTGCCTCGCTGTGTACGAGGGAGACCCAAGACAAAATCCATACTCACATCAGTCCAAGGCTGCGAGAGAATAGGTAAAGGTAAATATAAGCCAGCATTAGAGGAGCTCCCTTTGCTTAGTTGACAAATCCGACATCGCTCTACGAAATGTTCCACATCTTTACGTAAGGAAGGCCAAAAGTAGGACGTAGTAACGAGTTGGAGAGTTCGATCACGTCCCACATGCCAGTTGATCGGAAAATGTTAGTTCGTAGCCAGTGATCTGTTTGAACTTGTGGAAGTAGGCACGAACGACGTACCACTAAGAGGGGACCCTAATCACCGTGAGTGTGATGTACCAATTCGTCTCCACTTAGGTTGTCACGGTCGTTAGAGTCATATATCGGATCTGTTTCTAGTATATGACCATCAGCTACCATGGTAGATAATCCATGGCGGGTTTGGCGATGTCCCGGTTCTCCACACCCAAAACAACGTAGAGCATTACGAGCTGAACGCCTAACTAGTTGGTCATCAATTGTTGAAAAAGAACGATTAGACGAACCTGTTGTGGTGTCGGGTTCATGAGCTTTCACTTCAGGCTGACTTTGCAAAGTATCTAGGTTACGTGATCTAGTTGTGGAACTACTCCAATTCGTTGACCTTTGTTGTTGTTCAAAAGATGCAGCACGACGGTGAGCCTCAGCAACAGAAGTTGGGTCAAATTGAGCTAGCGAATTTTGAAGTTGATTACGTAATCCTCCAATAAAGCGAGACACAAGCTGAATCTCACTATCATGAATTTCATTTCTTGTGAGTAGAATATAAAATTCCTCTGCATATTCGTCTACCGTACGACTCCCCTGTCTAAGATTTTGTAAACGTGTGTACATGGTGCGGTCGTAATTATGAGGTAAGAAGGTGGAACGAAGCTTTTTCTTCAGTTTGCTCCATGACTGAATTGGGGGCTTATTTGCACGTGTCCTTGTTAATTTCAGCTGTTGCCACCATGACGCGGCATGAACACGAAACTTAGTTGCGACTAAAGGGACACAACGATCTTCCGGTACTTCTTTGAACTCGAGCAATTCTTCCACAGTATTAATCCAATCAACCAATGAATCACCATTGACTCCACCTACAAATTCTGGAATTTCGACTCGAAAACTTGATTCCCAACGAGGATCTCGATGATCTTGGTACCGCAAAAGCACATCTTGATCGCCCGCTTGGGGCATCGCAGAAAAAGGGTTAACGTTGGCGTGTACGTCTCTCCTCTCTGCTTGATGTCGTGGTTGTAGGTTTTGAATCAAAGTTTCCCCTAACTCGCGAATTGAGCGTTGTATGGAATTCTCCATGTTTGCTTGGATTGTTTCTTGCATCGTAAGTAACGTGGAACGTAGCTCAGCCCAATTCATATTTTGGGTATCGTCACGTTGATCATGATTATGTGCATCTTGTCTCTTTGGAGGCATCGTGAGATGAGATTAGAAACCCAGAACGTGCTGAATCTGATACTAACTGATGGAGATGCGGAAGTTTTATAAGGGTGGAGTGAAGGAGATGAAGGTCGAAGCGAGAGTACTCCTCTCAGTACTTGTTTACACAAGCTCTTTGGGTAACTAAGGTTACCTCTTTTTTTTTCTTCTGATTAATTCTCAAAAGCAAAAACGTCCCAACCAAGAGTTCGACCATCTCTATTTAAAGAGATGAAGATGAAACCTAAACTATCCTAATCCTAACTGCTTAAGGATTTGTAATTATCCTTTAAATAGAGAAAACACTAATAAAGTAAAAAAAACACAAAACCAAAGCTAACCGAAAATGTAAATAAAACCAAAACCAAGAAAGTCATAGATGCGCTGCATCAGATAATAAGTGATGAGCTTAGTAATGATGAAACCGCAGCTTTACTTAGTGAATTGAAGAAATATAGAAAAGCTATAGAATATTCTTTTTATAGATCAAATGTTAGAACGATTAGCAAATCACTTTCACTATTGTTTCCTAGATGGATATTCAGGATTTTTCCAAATCCCTATACATCCTCATGATCAATAAAAAATGACATTCACATGTCCTTATGGTACCTTTGCTTATCGAAGAATGCCATTTGGATTATGCAACGCACCTACAACATTTCAGAGGTGTATGATGTCGATTTTCTCTGACTTAATTGAATCGGTAGTAAAAGTATTTATGGATGATTTTTCTGTGTGTCGTTCTTCATTTGGTGTTTGTTTGTCTAATTTATTGAAGGTACTCAAGCGTTGGGAAGAGACAAACATAGTGTTTAATTGGGAAAAATGTCATTTCATGGTAAAAAACGAAATCGTTCTTGGGCACAAAATTTCAGAAAAAGGAATAGAGGTGGATAAAGCCAAGATCGAAGTGATGATGAGTTTGGGACCTCCAAAAACGGTAATAGATATAAGAAGTTTCCTTGGGACATGCTGGATTTTATCGAAGATTTATAAATGATTTTTCTAAGATGACACGCCCTCTCACTAGACTATTGTGCAAGGAGGTCAAATTCAACTTCAATGATGAATGCCTTAAAGCTTTCCAAATGATCAAGAAGGAGTTGGTAAGCGCAACGATAATACAACCACCAGATTGGGACCTGCCATTTGAAATTATGTGCGATGCTAGCGACTATGCAGTAGGAGCCGTTCTTGGACAGCGAAAATATAAAAAGTTGAATGTGATTTATTATGCAAGCAGGACGCTAGACGAGACGCAAGTGAAGTACGCTACCACAGAGAAAGAACTTCTAGCAATCGTTTTTGCTTTTGGAAAATTCAGACAATATTTAGTCGGCTCGAAAGTGATCTTCCATACAGACCACGCTGCATTAAGGTACCTACTCGCCAAGAAAGACGTTAAACCAAGGTTACTCCGTGGATATTTGTCTTGCAAGAATTCGATTTGGAGATTAAAGACAAGAAAGGAATAGAAAATAGAGTAGCAGATCATTTTTCAAACATGAGAATAGTCGAAGAACATTATCTTGATAAGGAGCTGAAGAGTATTGATGCCATTGAAGATAAGTCACCATGGTACGCAGATATCGTCGATTATCTAGCCTGTGGAGAGAAACCACCTGATCTCGTTGGTTATCACAAGAAAAAAATTTTGTAAAGAAATCAATAGGTATTACTGGGACGATCCTCAGTTATACACATTGTGCAAAGATAAAATCTATAGAAGATGTGTTCCAGACAACAAAATGCAAGAGATTCTGACAAGGTGCCACAGATCAACTTATGGAGGTCACTTCGCTAAATTTAAGACGGTAGCTAAGATTTTACAAGCTGGATTTTGGTGGCCTTCTTTGTTCAAAGATGCACATCAATTCATCTTAGCTGCGATGCGAGTCAGAGGAAAGGAAATATAAGTAGACGGAACGAGATGCCACAGAATCCGATAATGGAAGTTGAAGTTTTCAACGTATGGGGCATCGACTTATAGCGGTGGGACCTTTCCTGTGTTCTCATGGAAACTAATACATCCTAGTAGCGGTGGATTACATTTCTAAATGGGTGAAAGCTGTAGCAAGTCCAACAAATGATCCTAAGGTGGTCATGAAACTTTCTAAAAGCACTTTTTTTTCAAGATTTGGAGTTCCACGAGTGGTAATTAGCAATGGATGATCACACTTTATTAACAGATCATTTGAAAAACTCCTTTGAAGACATGGTGTAAGGCACAAAGTAGCAACGCTATATCATCCTCAAACAAGCGGACAAGTGAAAGTTTCAAATCGAGAAATAAAAGCAATATTAGAAAAAACGGTAAATATTTCCCGAAAGAATTGGGCTTTGAAGTTAGACGACGCCTTGTGAGCCTACAGAACCACTTTCAAGACACATATTGGTACAATTCCTTTTAATCTTCTGTATGGTAAATCCTGTCATCTACTAGTAGGATTGGAGTACAAGGCTATGTGGGCAGTAAAGATATTGAATTATGATATCAAGACCGCTGGAGAAAAACGTCTCATGCAGTTAAACGAACTAGATGAGATTTTTCTTAACGCTTACGAGAATGCTCGCATATACAAGGAGAAAAGTAAAGCATTCCATGACATGAAGATACTTAAACGAGAATTTAAAGAAAATTATCAGGTTCTACTTTTCAATTCCCGTTTAAAACTTTTTCAGGCAAATTAAGATCTCGCTTGTTCGGGCCTTTTAGAATCAAATCTGTAATAGCTTACGGAGCTATTGCACTTTGGAGAAAGAATGGAGAAATCTTCCAAGTGAACGGACAATGCTTAAAGTCGTATATAAGTTTTGAAATAGTTGGTGAACAAGATGTGACAAGTCTAGAAGATACGCCTGATTTTCTTGACGAGCCTTATCATCACGACGCGAAGGCACCGTCGAGCTCAACGACGTTAAAGGAGCGCACTTGAGAGGCATTCTCATGTTATCTGTAAATATAATATTAACATTTTCATTTTTGTTTCAGATTATCGAACAAGTCATACGAAGTCAAGACGGAGATTTCAGGAAAACAATATTTCTCTTCCATTTTCACTCTCATTACACCTCCTTCATCCACAATCTCCATCAAAGGTATGTTCTCAAAAACCCAATTTCTCCATAAATTTCTATGATTTTGATTTTTATGAGAATAGGTAGAAATTTAGTTGGAGAATCATGGGTCTTGCTAGTTTTTGTTAGGGAACTTAGGATTTGAGTTTAATTTTAGATTAGAATGGAGAATTTTTTATGCTAGAAAGTTATGGTTCTTGAATTGGGTTTGAATTTGGAAATTAGGGAAATAGTAGTAATTTTTGATTTAATTGTTAAATTGAGTGTGGTATTATGATATTGAGCAATTTAGATTAGTTTTTCATTAGATAATTATTTGATTTTAGTATTGCTCAATAACATAGGACACACATTGGTGAATTGGATTGTTGAGTTTGTTAATTATGTAGGATAATGGGAAGAAAAAGAAAACAACCACCAAGAGAACCTACATCACCACCACCACAACAGATCGCTCTAACACGTGCTAAGAACAAAGAAAAAGCAGTGGATGAAAGTTCCAATGCACCAGTTCAGCCTAAGTCATTGAGTTTTCGGCGAAGATTGGATAAGCTTCTCGCTACAGATTTTGTTCAAACTCGATACCCAAACAGAACCATTTTGAGAGAGATGGGTATCCTTGAGGATGTTGAGATGATGTTTGAGAATATGGGATTGGGTTACTTCTTCAAGATGGAACATCATGCCTATAAGCAGGAAACATGCGAGTTCTTGGCCTCAGTCTCACTCTGGATCGCAGACAAGTATGACGACGAGCTTGGATCGATTAACTTCCGTGTTGGTAAAGAGCGATTCGATGTCACTTTCGAAGAGCTTAATTATATATTTGGGTTCGCTGAGGTGAGTTTACCAGAGATCTCCATCAGTAAAAATGAGATGGATGAAGTGTGGACAGATATTGGTGATAGGGATTTTAGAACTGGGGCAGACGAAAGCTTCTTCAATCCGTAATCCTACGATACGATATGTCCAGAAGGCATTGGCACTTACCTTCTTTCCACGTTCTGAGATAGGTAACATCCACCAGGGTGAGTTGGCTATGATAATCGAGGGGATCAAGCCACTATACACTCGTTTCGAAAATGGACGAGAGATCTTAGGAATTCGTCAACCATTGTGTCTTGGCGGAATTTTAGCGCAACACTAAGTGAATTTCGACGATGTAGCCTGGCAAACCAAGATGAAGAGCCACACAATTAATGTAATTGTTGGTTGTATCATCACACCGATTCTGCTGTATTGCGGGATTGATCTCGGGGTTTCCCAGGGGATATTCTATGCATTAAGGGATCTTATCTCTCCGTCAGCCGAGTTATTGTTGGATGCCTCGACGACAAGATTGTTTATCGATTCCTTCTTCCTAAGACCCATGAGAGGAAGATCATGTTACCTCAGCCCGAGCTAACCACCATTCATGTATGTCTAAATGTGATATTCTTGCTGGCAGAGGAGCACGAGTTTGAGGCAGCAGACCATCCACCACTCCGCCCATACACGCTCAGGCGAGCGAGAGACAGCAGCCAGGCCACATCTAGTGGACATCTCTATGGTAGTGCTTGTTATTACTACGAGCCTTTGATGAGGCTATTTCAACCAAGCCAATTCGCGTTGCATACAAGCATCTCCGTCTTGTCGAGAGATGGTACAAATGGCAAGATAAGACCATTCATAAGCTTGTGGCTGGGATGAAATCTATGAGGGCAGAGATCAAGAGCCTTAAGGCGATGATAGTTGGATCGAGTAGTCGCGATGATGTAGAGTCACACACCGAGTCCGATCCCGATGACGACTCGTCTTTGGTTCCTCACCGCGCTTCACATGCAGACTTGCCGATCTCCTCTATGGTACCTCCTGAAGCATCTCGTCCATCTTAATACGAGGCCAGATCCCATCGTTAATGTCGCGCGACATATTCCCCTTTAGTGAGTTCAAGCAACCTGTCTCTATCTCTTGGTACTTCATATTCTGTCGATTTTTAGTAAGACTTGTTTCGATCTATCTTTTATTTTTATCATTTTCCTATTTATTTTTATGTATTGTTTACGATATTTTTTCTTGGATTTATTTCCACCGAGACGGTGGAAAATAAGTCCGGAGAAGATATCGTAAACCTCTCATTTTTTATTGTTTCTTTTGACGTTATTTTCTATTTTCTTTTGTTATGCATTTAGGATATAAAATTTTTGTACTCTTTTTCTCTTCGCCATGGTTCAATAACGCATGGCAAGGTTTTTAGTGAGGCAACAATTTGAACTTTATCATGATATTGTCTATGCTAATATTTCTTTTATGCTTTCTGAGAATTAGGTATTCACTCTAACTGAAGATTGGAAAATCCATGTACTGATCAATAAACCCCAAAAGGACCATTCCTTCGGAGACTTAGACAACTGATATAGGTCAATTCCTTACTAGACCAAGATTTTGTTGTAGTATAGTAAGGTGTCAATCCATAAGGGTGAAGATATTAACCAAAAAGGATGAGATCAAACCATTCAAATCAAGCCAAACAAGAGCGTATAGGACTCTAACAACCTAGACAGAAATTAAAAATAGAAGCTAAGGCGAATCAATTCAAAGACTAACGGAAACAAGGCAATAGCAGAAACAGTGTATAGGACTAGACGAAAATTTAATCAATGCAAGAGAAGTTCCTAAGGATGGGGTAATCGATTCAGTGTATCTTCTTAGCCTACCCAGGTGGTCTAACAAAACTCAATCAAGCTATTCCCTAAGACATCAAACATCACAACCAGTTAAGTCCACTCCCGTGATAAGTAACCTCAAGCTAGGCCAGTTCCAGACCCAATCCCTTGGCGAAATCTACCCTAGCAGGCAATAAGATTCTGTTCAATATTGTCAATAAACACCCTAGACATCTAATCCCTTAGGCTAGGTATGCAAATCTCTAACATCAATTCATTCAAGCATTTTATCAAACACCTTCTGGGTGGAAAAACACCTAAGTTCTAATCTCAATTGATCAGAGAGAAATTAGCATTAAGAACACTGATTTAGAAGGGAATTTAAACAATCAACTCTTAAACCACCTAGGAGACTAAGATTCCACACTAATCTAACCTATCCTTAAGAACCCTAATGACTACTCAGAAATCATGAAGAACAACATAATCACAAACCCAGAAATCATAGAAACTTGCATAGATGAAAGAACAGATAGAGAAAAGATAGAACAGAAGGAATTAACTAAAAAAAACAAGTAGAAACCAAATTACAAAGTCTAGAAATCAAGAATAATGAAGAACAGAAGGAAAACTCGAAAATTAGGCATAAAACTAAACTCAGAAGTTTTAATCCCACATTAGGTATTTATACTAAGTCTTAAAAACCCTAAAACGTCATGGGCAAAATGGTAAAAACGCGCAAGGTAAGGTCCAACTCGACCCTGTGGTGGTCGAGTGCTGTGCTCGAGCTGATGAGATCAAGATTGCATTTTTGTGTGTTGAGCTCGAGCCTCCTACTCGACCCTATGGGCTTGAGTCAGACTTGAAATTTCCAAGACTCCTCTTTTGTGTTGGGCTCGATTATGGAGCTCGAGCAAGCGTGCTCGAGCTCGGCCAAAAATCTCAAAGATGCCACCTTTCGCCTCACCTCGACCCCTTGACTCGACCCTACAGGCCAGAGTCTGCTTCTGCACCATCTCCTGCCTTAGCTCGACCCTCCTACTCGACCCTACAGGCCAGAGTCTGCTTCTGCACCATCTCCTGCCTTAGCTCGACCCTCCTACTCGACCCTATAGGCCAGAGTCTGACGTCCAGGACAGCTTCGAGTCTAACTTCTCCAGAATCGCCTGAAAGTACCTATAACAAGCCAAATATGCAAGATGTATGCAAACCTAATGGAAAACACTCTAAGTATGCAAAACTATAAATAAATGACAAGAACAGGTCAAATAACATGTCTAAATGAATGAATAATGCAAGCTAAAACCATATAAAATGCAGACATATCAACTCCCCCAAACTTAGTCTTTGCTTGCCCTCAAGCAAACAGAAGAATAAAAATGGAGAAGAGGTTTGAAAATGGGGATTCAGAACCAAAACTTGCAGATTGTAACAGATGACCTCAATGTCCAAGTTACCAATTCTAGAATGCAAAGTTTATGAACTCTACTTAAAAACGTTAGTCATACTCTTCACAGCACAAGTTCAATCAAATCTCAACCTAGACATGCATTCAAATCTATCATTCCCCTTAACATTCATTTAAACAGAAACCATGAACCAAGCTATGCACATTCAAGGAACTCATTTGGCTAAGGGTAAGGTCAAGAGACAAAGATGGTCCCTTCAGTATGGTTTTATCATTTCAGAACAAGGATCTCTCAATGAGAAGGAATGAGCTTCAGTAGAATGCTAAAGGTAAGAACCAACCTATGCATACAAGAATAGACTCTCATCTACCCAGTCCTACACAAGTGTTCTTAACCTTCAAGTCTAAACCCAGAAAGTCATCCTAATTCTACCCTTGACCCTCAGGCTTCCCTTTTGATTTCTTGGATCAGTTTCATTTTTTTTCTTTTTGTTTTTGGTTCTAGGAGAGGTTATACAAATACTTCTAGCGGATTGGGGTTTTTTCTCATGGTTTTTCATGACCATCTTGGGCATTTTTCATGTTTTTAAGACTTTAAGCTTTATGCCCTTTCTATTCTTATACTCAGCACCCCCTAATCCTTTACTAGATACTTAGACATTCAGATCATTCCCCTCCTAAGAACTTTTATCTTTTTCTTTCAATCTTTTCCAAGTTTTTCATTCTTTTCTATCCACAGAACCAACCCCAATACCCAATGATCAAGATCCCACCTAATTCTTATCTGATTCGAAAATTGCAAATCAGAACTACATGAGAATCTATCCTTGTCGGCTCAAACCTAACACTTTCTACCAAGCTCATTCAGAAATAGGTCTCACACACTCAAGAAAATAACATCATGGCTTGAAAGAAGGCTAGGCTAAGGGCAAGGTAAAACTACTTTAATGATGAGAACAGCTACTTGGATTAGCAAGAGTGGTAAACAGGTGAAAGAAAATCCAAGTATGTATATGGTATCCATGAGTTCAAATTCAATGCATAGACATGATAATTATAAGTCAAATTCAGGTTCAAATAGATGGGGAATGACAGAAAATCACAGCATGCTTCAGTAAAGACTTAATCTAGTTGTGCATTCAAAGCATGGTTCAGTCTTACTTCAAGCTCAATAACAAGGCATTAAACAACTGGAAACTAGGGCATTGAAATCATACAGTTGAATCAGCAAGTTTACAAAATTTAAATCATCATCATCCCCTATGCATATGCAACACTCCTATATGAAACAATCTAGACTCAATCCTAATATGAAGATGCAATACTACATGAACACTCTGTTTTTAAAGATTTTTCAAAAAAAAATTTTAATTTTTTTGGTTTTTCTATGCCATAGATGAAGATTCAAGGATGAACAAAATCAAAATAAGAACAGAGAAAACACATCAAACGAATCTTAACCTTTCCCCCCAAACTTAAATCACACAGTCCCTTGTGTAATAAAAATTTGGGAAGAAAGATTAAGAATCAACAGAAAACATGAAAATAATGCAGCTAATATATACAAGAATGGATGGAACAGGTACCTCAAGGCTTTGGAGAAGAAGGAGGAGATCGAGTTCTCGTCTTGAGCATGGGGGCTCGAGCCGGTGGCTCGAGTCAGACGAGTGCAGGTGTCTGGCTCGATCTCAGGGCTCGACTTGGGTGCTCGAGTCAAGCCATTCCTGTGCGTTTTTGCCTCCTTTTCATGATTCACCTCTCATACTTTCCTGAAATCACACAATCAAGACAAAATCAAAAAGCTTAGCACACTTATTTGACGTTTTTTATTAAAAACTAAAACAAAGAAATATGTACAGAGATAGACATGGGACTTCCTCCCAAGTGAGCTTGTTTATAGTCTCTAAGCTTGACTTCCTTTTTCTTAGGTCTATGGTTCATGGAGGGGAACTGAGGTGTCCTCTGCAATGATCTGACCAAGTATGAATGGCTTGACCCCTTGTTCATTCATTGTACTCTCAGCTCTATCCTTTCGTTCCAGAGACTTCTCTTTCTCATCATAGACCTTTAGGGGTGGAGTTTCATCAACCTTCTCAACTGTGCCAATGTACTGCACTTTCTCATCACGGTAGCCATCATCCTTGATAGTCATTGTGCCACATAGCTCATTAGGAGAAGCTTTTAGTGGGTAATAGGCTTTGTCATCCACATTCATAAGAACCACCCTTTGGTTCTTGAAGTCCATGTTTGCACCAGTAGTGTTGAGGAAGGGGGTTCCAAGAAGGAGTGGGAGCTTGTTGGCCTTCTTCATTTCCATAACAACAAAGTCTGTTGGGACTATACAGTCCCTAACTTTAACTGGGTAATCTTCCAGAAGACCAAGTGGCTTTCGTGAATGAGCGTCTCCAAAAGTGATGGGCAATGGGTGATAAGTGAGGTATCTTATCCCTAGATTTTCTAGCATCTCACGGGACATGACATTCACACTTGAACCGGAGTCGCATAGAGCATCCTCAATTACCAAATCACCAAGAAGGCAGGTTATGGAGAACATACCAGGATTGCCAAGCTTGGGGAGAGACTTAGGCTCAATCTTTGTCATGCTTGGTGAATCAACGCAATCGACACTACCCTCGTTTTCAACCATGGTTACGTCCTTATCTTTCTTGAATCTTCCTGGGAATGGAAGTTTAGGTTTGTAAGGAGGGGGGACAAAGGGTGCTGTTTTTTTCTCTGAAACAGCAGGTTTTGCAGCAGGTGGAGTGCTGGCTCGACCCCCTAGCTCGAGCTGGGTGCTAGAGTCAGCCTCCAGATGAGTTTTTTCGTGTTCTTTGCAGCTCAAATCCTCCCCATCTTCAACCTCACTGTCCACAGTGACTGGAACTGAACCTTCCCTGGCAGGTAACTCTTTTCCGCTTCTTAAGGTGATTGCATTGGTGTTAGCATCTGAACCATAAAGCAAAGCCTCAATTTCTCTAACATCCGCTTCATGAGCAGCAATAGGACTTGATTCCATTGAAAAGATGGCATTGCAATACTCCTTGGGGTTCTGAATTGCTTTTCCTGGAAGTTGTCCAATAGGTGCTGTGGAGGAAGTAGATGTAGTGTTCCCCTCCAAATACTTAATCCTGGAGTTCAATGTCTCGATCTTGCTATTGAGAGCGTTGTAGTTGTAGTCGAACTGGGTTTTGAGTTCACCAAATTTCTTGGTTGTTTCAAGTGCTCCAGCTGTTTGACCATGTAGGAGTTGCTGCAGCAAGTTGTTTGTTTGTTGATCTGGAGCGGTAGAAGGCTGAGCGTGGTGAGATGTGAAACCAGGTGGGGCACCCATGACTCCCTGTTGCGGGTAATGACTCTGATAGTGCGGCCTAGGAACAAAACCCTGATTCTGGTTGTAAGCAGCGAAAGGCGTGGATTGAGGCGGTTGTTGCTGAGGCGGGTAGACTTGATCTTGAGGGTTAGCAACATTGGTGCTTCTGTAAGAGAGATTCGGGTTGTTCTTGTAGTTGATGAAACCTTTGATGTACTGACCCTGATTCTGCACATAGTTGACCTCCTCTATACCATCATCCTCCCTATCTTGAACCTGAAAAACTGTATCCTCAAAAGCAAAGTGGACTTGTTTCTTCTGCTGTAGCAGTTGATCCAACTTAGCAGTCAAGGCCTTGATGGCCCTAGTCTGATCATCTGTAGCAACACTTGGCCGAACACTCCTATCATACTCAGCAGTGTAGTTACCATCAGATTGTGCTAGGTTCTCCATAAGTGCCCAGCCAGCATCAACGTCTTGGTTGAGGAAGTTACAACTGCTGGCCGTATCTAGAAGCATGCGGACCTTCGGGAGAACTCCTCTGTAGAGAGTGCTAAGGAGGGATTCATTGCTAAAACCGTGGTGAGGGCATTGAGTAGTGTAGCCCTTGAAGCGCTCCCAGCATTCGCAGAAACTTTCACCATCCTTCTCTGTAAATCCAGAGATTTCATTCCTCAAGCGCGCAGTCCTGGCATTGGAGAAGAACTTGGCCAGAAAGGCTTTCTTGCAGTCATCCCAGGAAGTGATGGATCCATGGGGGAGAGTCTTTTCCCAGTGATGGGCTCTGTCACCAAGAGAGAAGGGAAAAAGCCTTAGCTTGAAACCATCTTCACTGACCCCATTGATCTTGGTAAGGCTGCAGAGCCTATCAAACTCATCTAGATGATCAAGAGGGTCCTCCATAGGCAGTCCATGAAACTTGTTGTTCTGCACCATGGCGATTAAGCTGCTCTAGCTTGATCTCAAAATTGTTGTTCTGGACCGTAGGAGGGACAATCCCTTGTCTGTTGGTATGAGTATTAGGAGCGTCTCCTGCACCTACCAGACGGGGTCTTCGCTGATGAGGCACATGTTCAGGCTGTGGTGGTGGAATATGATCAGCCATATCTATTGGATCTTGGAGATCTGTGTTGAGAAGTTCACTCGGCTCTCTCAACTGTTGCGGTAACTTGTGAATATTATCAATGTATCGGATGAGGTTCTGACTGCCTTTAGATCGCGTGTGCATGCAGGGGGAGGCAGACTCGATGCACTGGCTCGAGCAGACGTGGGCGAGAGAGGCAGACTCGAGCTGCAAGGGTCGAGCTGGGGACCTCGAGTCAAGAAACGTCCTGCAAACCAAAGACAGAAAAAGAAAATCAAAGTGAGTAACAGAGTATATAGAAAAGAACTTGATCTAGAACGATATGAAATCCTAAATGTAACAAACAACACCCAAATGGCAACGGCGCCAAATTGATATAGGTGAATTCCTTACTAGACCAAGATTTCGTTGTAGTATAGTAAGGTGTCAATCCATAAGGGTGAAGATATTAACCAAAAAGGATGAGATCAAACCATTCTAGTCAAGCCAAACAAGAGCGTATAGGACTCTAACAACCTAGACAGAAATTAAAAATAGAAAAGCTAAGGCGAATCAATTCAAAGACTAACGGAAACAAGGCAATAGCAGAAACAGTGTATAGGACTAGACGAAAATTTAATCAATGCAAGAGAAGTTCCTAAGGATGGGGTAATCGATTCAGTGTATCTTCTTAGCCTACCCAGGTGGTCTAACAAAACTCAATCAAGCTATTCCCTAGACATCAAACATCACAACTAGTTAAGTCCACTCCCGTGATAAGTAACCTCAAGCTAGGCCAGTTCCAGACCCAATCCCTTGGCGAAATCTACCCTAACAGGCAATAAGATTCAGTTCAATATTGTCAATAAACACCCTAGACATCTAATCCCTTAGGCTAGGTATGCAAATCTCTAACATCAATTCATTCAAGCATTTTATCAAACACCTTCTGGGTGGAAAAACACCTAAGTTCTAATCTCAATTGATCAGAGAGAAATTAGCATTAAGAACACTGATTTAGAAGGGAATTTAAACAATCAACTCTTAAACCACCTAGGAGACTAAGATTCCACACTAATCTAACCCATCCTTAAGAACCCTAATGACTACTCAGAAATCATGAAGAACAACATAATCACAAACCCAGAAATCATAGAAACTTACATAGATGAAAGAAACAGATAGAGAAAAGATAGAACAGAAGGAATTAACTAAAAATAACAAGTAGAAACCAAAATACAAAGTCTAGAAATCAAGAACAATGAAGAACAGAAGGAAAACTCGAAAATTAGGCATAAAACTAAACTCAGAAGTTTTAATCCCACATTAGGTATTTATACTAAGTCTTAAAAACCCTAAAACGTCATGGGCAAAATGGTAAAAACGCGCAAGGTAAGGTCCAACTCGACCCTGTGTTGGTTGAGTGCTGTGCTCGAGCTGATGAGATCAAGATTGCATTTTTGTGTGTTGAGCTCGAGCCTCCTACTCGACCCTATGGGCTCGAGTCAGACTTGAAATTTCCAAGACTCCTCTTTGTGTTAGGCTCGATTATGGAGCTCGAGCAGGCGTGCTCGAGCTCGGCCAAAAATCTCAAAGATGCCACCTTTCGCCTCACCTCGGCCCCTTGACTCGACCCTACAGGCCAGAGTCTGCTTCTGCACCATCTCCTGCCTTAGCTCGATCTCCTACTCGACCCTACAGGCCAGAGTCTGCTTCTGCACCATCTCCTGCCTTAGCTCGACCCTCCTACTCGACCCTACAGGCCAGAGTCTGACGTCCAGGACAGCTTCGAGTCTAACTTCTCCAGAATCGCCTGAAAGTACCTGTAACAAGCCAAATATGCAAGATGTATGCAAACCTAATGCAAAACACTCTAAGTATGCAAAACTATAAATAAATGACAAGAACAGGTCAAATAACATGTCTAAATGAATGAATAATACAAGCTAAAACCATATAAAATACAGACATATCAACAACTCAGAGTTGATTCCTTATCTTTAATAAATATAAATCTTCTCGGTTTGGAGCCTACGATACATCGAGCTGTAACACCTCTATGAGACCCTACGAGATATGTGTATGTAAGTATAATTCCCCTCTTCCTTCCCTTCGATATAGAAAAAAAAAGACAAATAAAGGATATAGGTAAGAAAGAAGTGAACCGGGTGTTAGAAGCTACCACTTTCAACACTCGCGTCTCATGGAAACCTGTCCTATTAACGAAAGAAAAAGGAGGAAAGATAATCGACCTTGAAGTGAGAAAAGGGAGAGGAAAAGAAAAATACTATGACAATTTTGAGCTTACAAAAATCTGAAAGAGTAAGTGTTTACGTCTTATGGATCAATGGTTTCAAATCGAGGTCTCACGCCTAAAATAATTAAGAGGAGTCAACAATGGGAAGCCTAAGTTCAACGACGGATGTGGCTCTAAATTAAGGTACGCTGCTATGTTCATGGTGAAGTATATGTAGTATGTTTAGGTTTATTTCTTATTCGTTAAGCTAAGGGATGTTAGTACGATAAGATAATGTAGAATAAAAGTTCAAATTAGATATGGTAATTCCTTTTCACTAGTCTAGCCTTTGTTTGCTTGAGGACAAGCAAAGAGATAAGTCTAGGAGAGTTGATAATACCCATTTTTACATGTTTCTATGCATTCATTTGGTTTAGTTTCATGCATAATAGCTAGCTTTTAGGATAATTTTGATATGTTTGCATATATTTATGTGTTTTTAGGTACTTGGAGCTAAACATGAATATTTCAGATGTTTCAGGAGCTTACTGAAGCCTACAGGAAGAATGGTACATTGCATGGATCGTGCACATTTAGAGAAGGATTTCACAGAGTCCGAAGAATGCAGAATCGACCCCATAATCGACCTGTGGGGTCGATATTTAGCCTGAGGAATTTCCAGAGAAAATTCTCGGAGGATGCATCGACCAGTCAAAGCCAAGGAGCAAGAATCGCCCTATCAAGGTCGATTCTGATCCAAAAAAAAAGGAGAAATTTTATCACATGGCAATTAAGGACTTGGAATATTCGTTTTGATGCTTTGGTAACCCTAGACACTCGACTTGGACGCCTCCAAAAGCCTAAGAACTATATAAACATGTTGTAACGCATAGCCACAAGTGTGGGAGATTTTAGAGACAAGTACACAAAAGAGGATCTCACCTTAACTCTTGTTCTTACGTTTTATTTATGAATATACAGTAGTTCTTCTTGTTTTGTAATTCCTCTACTTTTATTTACTGTTTCTATTGCTTATTATGTCTTCAATCTCGTACCTTGTTATTCTTAGCAAAGGCATGAGTGAGTAGATCTTGGAAAAGGTAGGGTGATGGATCTCGGGTGGATGATTACTAAGGAGATCTACTAGTCAGAGTTTGATGTCCTAGGTGATTAATCTGTTTAGCTACGTTTTATGCGTTTTTAATGCTAGATCTGTTCTCATGGTAATAATCTAAGGGCTAGGTTGAATCAAGTAGGTGTAGCTTACTGTTAAGAAACTCTCTTTGCCACGAGAGTGGATAGAAGTTTTAGATTTGCATATTTGGATTTATAGCTATTCGATAAATCTATTCGTATTTGTATGTTTATCTAGATTAGCTCTGATCAAGTTAGTTTAGCATCGTAGAATCTGGATGCCATGGGAGTGAATCTAGATTTTGAAATTTGACAAATTACTAGCTTAATTACCTTTGTAGGAATGCAGCAGTTAATTAGGTTGGTCAAATAGAGATTGTGTTCAACGCTTGTAAGAGTGCCACGACAGTGGGTTTTTACAAAGAGTTTAGCTTACCACGAGCGTGGACTAGACAACTTTTTATATCTCTAGATAGATAGATCTTTGCAATAGGCCACAGTGCATCATTCTCCGATTAGGAAATTCTCGGAAATTGTTTCCTTCACCCTTGAAATTGTTTGCATTATAATTGTTTTACCGTTATTTATTTATTACTATCTTTTATTATTTATTTTATGCAATTCAATCACGAAGAAACACGGCCTCCAAAACATTTATTTTCAGCCTAGATTATATTTATTCTTGTATTTCCTTTGTTAGTTAATCTTAGTCCTTCTGGATCGACCCCGTACATACTACGATTGCATTACTGTGCACTTGCGGTATTATCGAGTAAAACTCTCGAGAATTAAGTCTCGAGTGAAACCTGTGAAAAGGTAAAAAAAACCTCCTATCACCCACCCATGAAGGCACTAACCCCTTCATTCCAATAAGGAGGTTTCAGACCAAGCACTCAATTCAACAAACCATCTTACGCACCACAATCGTACCAAGGACAAGGAGGAACAAATCTACAACCAAAAGAGGAGAAATACGAAGGAATGCTTCGATGCATTCTCGAGGGGCAAACAAAAGCTTCAGTGGAGATCTCTGAAGGCTTCAAGAATGTATACAGAAGATGCAACGAACTCAACAATAAGTTCGACGGACTCGCTTTCCGCATCAACTTGCTTCATCCTCACAAAGATCGCATGGTATGCTCCCTGGGAAACCTGAGATGAACCCTAAGAATTATGTGAACATGATCACACTGAAAAGCATCATCATGACAGGAGAAGAGTCACCCAAAAAAAGCAAAAACAGAGAAATCGGACCTATAAATCAGCCAATCAGGGTCGATTTTGCTGACCCAAATTTCCTGAGCAAAATCTCGGACATGCATATCAACCAGTCATGATTGATTCCCAGCCCATTGACCCATCACATCGACTTATTAGGGTCGATGTACTTCCAGAACGAAGCCACGGACGAACACATCGACCTATCCAGGTCGATTCCAGACATGTCGGACGCCCCCATCGATCTAACCTGACCAATAATACTACCGCCTCGAGCACTGGACCTTCCCATCGACCCTCAACAATGGATGGTCGTAGCATCAGGCGTACGTATTGGCCAGTCATGATTGATCCTAGTCCCGAAGACACCCAGAACGCTACCTTGGCAACATATCGGAGGTATAATCATGTAGAAGGAAGCAACAGACCAGACTATGAGATTATAAGGAGCTATAACTCAATCACAAAACAACGAAGAACAAGATTCATCGATCCGATCAACAAAAAATGCTTCGAAGAACTAGTCCAGAGCATCCCCGAGCCATTCTCTTTTAAAGACGCTTGGAAAAGGTAGGGTGATGGATCTTTGACACCGAGCTTTTCGAGACTCTCTGCCTAAGCTTTAGTGTCCTTGGTCACAATGATGGATCTTTGACACCAACTCTAGTGATCGAGAAAAGGTGGAAGGAACGTGGTGGGGAGGCGAAGTGTTGTTGTTCACCTCTATTCAGGTTTCACCCGAGTGCTACCCATAAGATTGTCTCGAAAGTTTAACCCATAGGACCGCAAGTGCACAATCATGCAATTGTAGTACGTACGGGGTCTATCCACAGAGAGAAATAGAATAACACACAGAGAATGCAAATGCAAATCTAATCTAGGCGGGATAATAAAGTAGGGTGATGTCGAGTCCTAAACTATATAATGCGAAATAAATAAAACATAAAATAAAATAAAACAATTAAATAAACTGAAACATAAAATAAATAACTTAAATTAAAAAACTTAAATTAAATTACATAATTAAATTACTGAAATTAAATTGCATAATTAAAGTACTTAAAATAAATTACATAAAATAAATTATAGAAAATAAAGTGCATAAAATAAATTACGTAATTAAATTGCATAAAATAAATAACATAAAATAAAAAGCATAAAATTAAACTACATAAATTAAATTGCAGAAATTAAATTACAGAAATTAAAGTGCAGAAAATAAATTGCACAAAATATAAATAACATAAATAAATAAACTTAAATAAAATATTTAAATAAATATTTACAGAGAATTTGGTGGTAGTCGATTTACATGGATATTAGATTATAGGATTCATGTCTTTACCAATTAAGTTTGTGTTGTCAATCTAGGGCTATTCGAATTAGGCTAGTGACCACTCTCGTGATAAACTAGACATTGTGTCAGAGCGACTTCCGTGGCGACCTTTACGGATTAAACGCAATCCCATCATCGATTACTCTTACGTATGAGAGACACATCGATTGGAGGCTGTCATACAATCCAGCGATTAACCAAGTGATTAGCTTGTGTTAGTGTGTGTCTAAGACGAGTAGTGAATGATAGCTCTATTTCCAAAATACGATACCATTCTCGTGATAAAGTGTTCCTGAGATCAATACCTACCTTGGCCACAACTCGGCAAGTATTAAAATGTTCCATCAAACAACAATCTCGACCATAGCTAATACTCTCTAATATGCAAGTCTCAAGTTCTAACCCACTTTTGTGGTGCTAAGGGCTCCTAATCGTGTAACCGCTTCTACTGATTTGATTACAATCTTAAGCTTAGTATTAAGAATGCATATTAGTGTAGCTAGATCGGTTAAGAACAATCGCACATACTGAATCCTAAATCTTCGATCCCATCATCGATCACCACCCTAGTGGTCTAAAAGATCTACTCTCTTGTCTCTCCGAGAGTGACTGACTCTGGGGGAGAGATTGATTGTGATTTGCAAATGTGTTCATCCCCGTTCAGGTTTCACCCGAGCGCTACTAGAAAGTAGTCTCGAGAGTTAAACCCGGAGGACTGCAAGTACACATTCATGCAATTGTAGTACATACGAGATCGATACACAGAAAAAATAGAATAACACACAGAGAATGCAAATGCAAATCTAATCTAGGCGGGATAATAAAAAAAGAAGTTGTCGAGTCCTAAACTATATATTAAAATGCATAAATTACTTAAAATAAAATACATAAATAAAATAACATAAATTAAATAGCATAAAATAAATTACTTAAATTAAATTGCATAAAATAAATAACTGAAAATAAAGTGCATAAATTAAGTTGCGAAAATTAATTGCATAAATTAAATTGCGGAAATTAAATTGCATAAACTAAAGTGCGGAAATTAAATTACATAAATGAAAATGCAGGAATTAAATTTAAAGTGCGGAAATTAAATTATATAAATTAAAGTGTAGAAATTAAATTACAGAAATATAAATTATATAAATTAAATTGCATAAATATAAATTGCATAAATTAAATTAGAGAAATATAAATAAATAAATAAACATAAATAAAATACCTAAATAAATATTTACAGGGAATTGGGTGGTAGTCGATTTACATAGATTTTAGATTATAGGATTCATGTCTTTACCAATTAAGTTTGTGTTGTCAATCTAGGGATATTCGAAGTAGCCTAGTGACCACTCTCGTGATTACTCTTATGTGTGAGAGACACATCGATTGGAGGCTGTCACACCATCCAGCGATTAACCAAGTGATTAGTTTGCGTTAGAGTGTATCTAAGACGAAGAGTGAATGACAGATCTATTTCCAAAATATTATACCACTCTCCTGATAAAATGTTCCTGAGATCAATATCTAGCTTGGCCACAACTAGGCAAGCATTGCGATGTTCCATCAAACAACCATCTCGACCATAGCGAATACACTCTAATATGCAAGTTCAAAATTTTAACCCACTCTCGTGGTGCTAAGAGCTTCTATTCGTATAACCTCTCGATTATAACCTTAAGCAATCCCATAGGACATAGCTTAGCATTAAGAATGCATATTAGAGTAGCTAGATCGGTTAAGAACAATCACACATATTGAATCCTAAATCTTCGATCCCATCATCGACCACCACCCTAGCGGTCTAAAGGATCTACTCTCTTGCCTCTCGGAGGGTGACGGTAGAGACAAGGAAAAGGATCATAAAACAGTAAACAATAAACTAAAGAATAAGCACATTAAAGTAAATCAAAGCATAAACATAAACAAAAGCATAAGGAAGAAAGAAACCTAAAGAAGAACTCTTTATTGAAGATGAAAACAAAAGGTGGCTAAGAGAGAGTCCCCAAACTCCCGTCTTATTACAATTCATTTCCTCTTCCTTTTTTCACTTCAAGGTCGATCGATTTCTCCCTACTTTTCTAGGGTATCATTTTTTTTTATTGATCGACTTTTCTCTTAAGCTCTTTTCTAGGACAAGTTTTCTTGAGACGCGAAATTTGAAAGTGGTTGCTTCTAATGCGCGGTTCGCTTCTATATCCTTTTCTTTCTTTTCTCTTCTCTTTCTTTCTTTTTCTTTTCCTTTCTTATCTAATCGAAGGGAAGGAAGAGGGGAATCGTACTTACTTAGACGAGTCTTGCAGTGTCTCATAGAGGTATCATGTCAGATGCATCTCAAGCCCCAAATCGAGAATAATTAAATTGATATAAGGTGAGTAGTCAACTCCGATTTGTCTAAGTCTCATAAAGAATGATCCTTTTGGGGTTTGTTGATCCACTCATGGATTTTGCAAATTTCTTAGTAAAGATCACATACTATCCAATAAAGCATCCAAACATTAGCACAAATAACAAAATTAACAATTTCTATCGCTACCTCATTAAAAACTTTTTCACATGTTATTGAACCTATGAACGAAGAAAAGAGTGTAACAATCCCTCAAGATGTGAAAAATTTATGGTAAAACTTCTATCAAAAAGATGTAAAAGAAAAAGAATTACCTCCATAGATCGCAAGACTACCCCCCCCCCCACATTTAAATCACAACGTCCCCGTTGTGATGAAGACTGTAAGGGGGTAAAAAGTAAGAGAATTTTACCGTAATTCTCTTATTGGGTGTGTGGGTTGGCAGATCCCATGGTTGCAAGTCATTTTTTTATATGGTGAAATACACCTGAAATTTAAAACACAAAAGAGAAAACGAAAATAGCAAAACAAAAAAAAAACGAAAAATATTGAAAAATTGAAAAACTTTAAAAATTAAAACCGAAAAAATATATTTACAAGGTTAGAATGTTTTTTAACGTCGTGAGCTCGACGGGCTTACGGAATGGGTGATGGGTGGACATCATTGAGTGTCATCAGCCGGTGATGTGGACATCGTACCGGTCACTACGCGTGACAAGGACAAGGACCATGAGACAACAAGAGAACTCACGGCGCCAAGTCTACTGCCTCGAAGAGTGACTAGAAGCATCTCCAAAGGTTAAGGCCTTTTCTAATTTTTGCTTATGATAGTTTTAGTGCCTTTTTGTGTTAAGGCTTGTTTAGAGTTTATTAATTAGGCATAAGTTCAAGCTTGTCTAATTATTGGCTTGAGCCCATTTAGACCTACTCTAAACCCTACTTGTAGCCTATAAAAGGTAATTTTTTTTCATTTTACAAGCTAAGCAATCATTAAAAAAATCTTAAAGTTGTCAACGTTATTTCTAATCTATTGAGGTTGCTCTAGATTAGGGTTCTTCCTGAGAGTAATTGAGTGTGTCTCTTACTCAAAGGATCTTGGCTGTATCAAAGATCTCTCCATAGTCCTTGTGGTTCGCCTATCACTCCACATCACCGAGTTCACCTCTCCATCACTTCCCGCGGCTTCAAATCTTTGCCGTTAAGAGCTCCGCCGATCTACCTTGACTCTGTGATACTTCCCGAGGTCAAGTCCATCTCCTCCGTGTTCCAATGGTCACAATTAAAACATCGTCCGCCTCCCCACCCATGTTCCGAGCTTGAGTCTCACACCGGTTCACTTCGTTGTCCGTCCACCTCCTGTACCGGTCATTTGGTCCGATTCTTGTCCGAATCTTTGTGTAGAGTTTCTGAGGACGTACCATTTAGTATCAGAGCTGAAGATTCCTACCAAAGTTTGTATCTTTCTAACTCAATCACCTCTAGCTTGCTTGATCTCTTAGCTCTAAGAAGAGAACTTGAAAAAGTTTGAATCTTGGGTTGAGTTTTTAAGTTTTCATTGTTAGTCTAGTTTGATTAGGTTGTTTAGCTTAAGGGAACCTAGGATGATGCATGAGGTAGTTGACTGAGCAGCCATTGTTGTAGCTTGTGGTAGAAGAGGTCTTTTTTGCTAAAAGAGGAAAGTTTAAGGAAGTACTTGTTGCTTTTGCTTTTTCCTTTTGCCTTGCTTTTTGGATTTGTTTTTGTGACATCTTGCATGTGGTCCTAACTTGATATTTTTGCATCCAAATTTGAGTTTTGAGACATCATTCTAGCATTTATCACGTGCCTAATCTCCTTCAAAAGCTAAATCGAAAATGAACGCCATTTGCATCATTTCATTTACGCTTTACTATTTGTTGCTCCGGTTTAAAAAATTCTTAACTTTCTTTGGTTTGTGTTGATTTCGTGTGGCCTTTGCAAGGTGAGTAAGTTCTCATGACCGAACCACCTGACCTCACCACCATCCTCACCAATATTCAGAACCGTCTTGAGTAATTAGAGCGAGTTGACCGTGTAGAACCTCCACGGAGACAAGCGCCTCCACCATTCTATGATCTAGTAATTGATGATATTTTCGAAGAGGAATATTTCCAGCCTCCACCGCCTAGAGAGTGAGGCCTAGAGATAGGAGAGATTTTGGGGATAGAGATGATCAAGATCAACTAAGAGTTCATTCCCCAAGCCTCAAGTTAACGGCCCCCACTTTTGCGCGAAAAGATGAGAGCACTGGGGAAGAGGTTGAGTACCCTGACGTGGGAGAGTTACCTATCACCATGAGGGTCCTTAGTGCCGTACAAGAACCGGAAGAGGTCGCTTAACGTGAAAACATATTTCACACACGGTGTACGGTAAAAGGGAAGGTTTGTTCTCTTATTATTGATGGTGGTTCTTACACTAATGTGGCTAACTCATACATGGTAGAGAAGTTACAATTAGAAACCACTAAGCATCCTAAGCCTTATAAACTTAGGTGGCTAAATGATAAAACAAAATTGAGAATTAGTGATCAAGTTAGGATCTGGTTTAGTGTTGGTAAGTATTGTGATTATGTTTTGTGTGATGTGGTTCCAATGCAAGCCACCCATCTATTGCTAGGTAGACCTTACCAATTTGATAGGGAAGTTACTCACCATGGTAGGACAAATCACTCTACTTTCATGCATGCTAAGAAACGAATTAGTCTAGCTCCTTTACTCCCATCTCAAGTGCAAGAAATGCAACTAAAATTGGTTAAGGAAAAGAGTAATGCTAAATCTAACTTTTTTATAGCTCCTAGTGACATTAGAAGATCATTACATGATGGTACTTGTACTGTTCTACTAATGGTCTTCAAAGAATTGTTAAGTGTAGGTGAGACCACGGTGGAGTTACCCCAGGAGATTAAACAAGTCTTAGACCGATTTTGAGATGTCTTTCCGGAAGAGCTACCCATGAGATTACCACCTCTAAGGGGCATTGAACATCAAATCAATTTTGTACCCGAGGCTCAACTTTCAAACCGACTGACCTATATAGTGAATTCTAATGAGGCTAAAGAGCTTGAATTGGTGTTAGAAACTTTAGGAATGAAGGTCTTAATGCTAAACTTAAGAAGTGTGTCTTTTGCACTAGTGAGCTTGTTTTCCTTGGTTTTGTGGTTAGCTCTCAAGGTCTTCGTGTAGACCCACCAACGTGAGCCAAGTGAGAAACTTCCATGGTCTAGCTAGTTTTTACCACCGGTTCGTCAAGGATTTTAGCACCCTAGCCGCACCTCTCACATCCATCATCAAGAGAGGTTATTTCTGGATCTCAAGTACCATCTCACTCATGCTCCAATCCTCATTTTGCCCAATTTCAACAAGACCTTTGAAGTGGAATGTGACGCATCCGCTATAGGAATTGGAGCGGTTTTGACACAAGGAGGGAAACTGGTTTCTTTCTTTAGTGAGAAGTTGAGTGGAGCCATTTTGAACTATCCCACTTATGACAAGGAGCTCTATGCTTTGGTGAGAGAAATGCAAAAATGGCTGCATTATCTCCTCTCCAAAGAATGTGTCATTCACACCGATCATGAGACTTTGAAGGACTTAAGGGGAGAAACGACTTTGAAGAAGTGGCACGCCAAGTGGTTGGAGTTCATAGAGACTTTCCCTTATGTGATTAAGTATAAGAAGGGCAAGGAGAAAATAGTTGCTGATATCTTATCTAGGAGACACGCCCTCATTACAACCATGGAATCTAGGATGCATGGGTTTGAGATTCTTTAGGGATTGTATGAAGAAGACCCGGATTAGAAGGAAAATTTTGTGGGACATGAGGCTGGATCCTACACTAAGTTCTACTTGCATGATGGGTTTTTGGTCAAGGAGAAAAGACTATGCATTCCCCAAAGTTCCATGAGAGAGTTGTTGGTAAAAGAAGCTCATGGAAGCGCTTTGATGGGACACTTTCGAATTGAGAAAACTTTGAACACTTTGAAAGAACACTTCTATTGGCCAAGGATGAAGAACCATTATGGTAGGTGTCTTGAATGCAAGAGGGATAAGTCAAGAGTGCAACCTCACGGTCTTTACCAACCTCTACCCGTTCCTACAAAGCCTTGGGTGGATATTTCTATGGATTTCGTGTTGGGGTTACCAAAAATTCAGCATAGGAATTTAATCTTTGTGGTGGTAGATACATTTTCTAAGATGGTTCATTTTGTTCCTTGTTCCAAGACCAACGACGCTACCCAAACGGCTGTCTTGTTCTTCAAAGAGATAGTTCGTTTACATGGGATTCCACAGACCATAGTGTCGGACCGGGATACAAAATTTTTGAGCCACTTTTGGAGGACCTTATGGAAGAAACGGGAACTCAACTACTCTACTCCACTACTTTCCATCCACAAACCGATGGGCAAATGGAGGTGTGAACCACACACTAGGCGTTTTGTTGAGAGCTACCCATAGGGTGGAATGTGAAAAATTGGCTAGAATGCATTCCTTGGGTTGAATTTGCATATAACTCCACTAGGCACTCCACTACCAAGTTGTCGCCATTTGAAGTGGTGTATGGGCAGAATACTAGCACTCTTTTGACCTTCACACCCCTACCATAAGCCGAGAGATTGGATCTAGAAGGAACTTCTAAAGTCAAAACAATGAAAAATCTTTATGAGAAGGTTCGGGACAACATTGAGAAGGCAAATGCACGAGTTGAGGAGCGGACCAACAAGAGGAAGAAGCAAGTCATCTTTCAACCAGGAGATTGTGTGTGGCTACACCTTAGACCCGAGCGCTTTCCAAAGAAGAGGAAGCACAAGTTGGATGCACGCGGAGACGGTCCATTCAAAGTGATCGAGAAGATTAATGACAACACTTACCGTCTCAAACTTTCGGGTGAGTATAATGTCTCTTCTTTCTTCAATGTTGCTGATAGCATCATATTTTACATGCTTTCTTGCATACATTTAGCTTAGTTTTATATGTTTCTAACTAGCATTTAGGATAGTTTTAGTGCATTTGCATTTGTTTATGTGTTTATAGGTACTTGAAAGAAATCATACACTTTAAGAGCATTTTGGGACCCATAGAACCTATAGGAACCTTGGAGCAACTTGTTAGGGCCAAGAACATCATGAAGAAACATCTCAAGAGCCTCACAAAGGAAGCAGCAGCCCTAACATCGACAAGGAGTGGTCGATGCTCTCCTAGATGAGACCATCGACAGCCAGCATTGACTCAGGGTGGTCGATGTTCTTCCTCGGACCCGAACTTGAAGCCGAAGACGAAGACCAACGATGCAAACATCGACCAGGAGTGGTTGATACTTATCCTAGAAAAGCCCAGTGACCACAAGCATCGACCTAGGGCTGTCGATACTGAGTCACTGTGCAGAAAAGGAAACTGCGGTTAATGCGAACTTGCAAGTTATGGAAGTTTAGGATCTCAAGTTATGACCTTCCAGAAGCTTCTAAGGACGTCCTAGACTCCCCCAAGCTACCTAAACTCTATATAAACTCATGTATTCTCACTAGACACAAGAGGAGAGGCTCTCTAACCACTTTTTGTCTCACTTTCAATAAAGAGTTCTTCTTTTATTTTTACTTCTTTCTTATGTTTTTGTTTATGTTTATGCTTTGATTTCTATTTCTGTTCTGGTTCTTTAGTTTCTTATTTACAGTTTTATGAACCTATTCCTTGTCTTTGCCATCACCCTCAGAAAGAGAAGAGAGTAGATCATTTAGACCACCAGGGTGGTGGTCGATGATGGGATTGAAGATTTACGATTCAACATGTCCGATTGTTCTTGACCGATCTAACTACTCTAATATGCACTCTTAATGTTAAATCATGTCCTATGGGATGTGCTTAAGGTTATAACCAAATCAATAGATGCGGTTATACGAATAGAAGCCCTTAGCACCACGAGAGTGGGTTAAAACTTCAGACTTTAATATTAGGGAGTATTAGTTAGCATCGAGTTTGTTGTTTGATGGAGTATCTTAAAGCTAATCTAATTGTAGCCAAAGTTATATTATGATCTCAGGAATACATCACCATGAGAGTGGGATTGTATTCTAGAAATAGATCTGTCATTCACTTTTCGTCTTAGACACACTCTAACGCAAGCTAAACACTTGGTTTATCGGTTGGTAGTGTGACAACGTTAATTAATATGTCTCTCACACATAAGAGTAATCGATGATGGAATGTGTTTAAGCGTGAAGGCTGCCACGAGAGTAGGTCTGACACAGTGTTTAGCATACCACGAGAGTGGACTAGCCTACTTCGAATATCCCTAGATTGACAACATAAACTAAAAAGGTAGAACATGAATCCTATAATCTGAAATCCCTGATAAATCGACTATCACCCAATTAACTGTAAATATTTAATTAAGTATTTTAGTTTATGTTATTTTATTTATGTTTATTTATTTATGTTATTTATATTTTTGCAATTTACTTTTCCTCAATTTACAGTTCTGTAATTTAATTTATGTACTTTTATTTTATGCACTTTAATTTCTGCAATTTAATTTCTGCACTTTAATTTATGCAATTTACTTTATGCACTTTATTTTTCAGAAATTTATTTTTTTGTAATTTAATTTCAGTAATTTAATTTATGCAGTTTAATTTCAGTATTTAATTTATGTAATTTAATTTAATTTCAGTATTTTATGTTATTTAATTTATGTCTTTTACTTTTAAGTCTTTTATTTTATTTATTTTAATTGCATCATATACCTTAGGACACAACTCTCCTATTTTATTATTCAGCCTATAATAGATTTGCATTTGTATTCTCTGTGTAATATTCTATTCTCTTTGTGGATCGATCCCGTATGTACTACAATTGCATGACTGTGCACTTGCGGTCCTATGGGTTAAACTCTCGAGACTACTCTTTAGTAGCGCTCGGGTGAAATCTGCGAAGGAAATAACAGTGGTGAAAACCACACAATTTCATGATGACAATTTTTTTGGCACCGTTGCCGAGGAGAATATGCAATAGCCATAGAGTTTTGATGTGAATCTAAGACAATGCATTTACGTTTTACTAACATGCTCATATTTTTGAACCTCAGGTGTATGAACACGAGAAGAAGTAATACAAACATTTCTGCCGATTCTATTTCTGACATCAGAGAAATCGAGAAAAGAGTTAGAAAGGAAAAGAAAAGAAAAGAAGAGAGAGGATGGAGCAGCAAAGAAACGAGCGAACTGCTGATAACGTTGAAGGCGTTGAGGGTGTCAACAACAACGCCGCTCAAAATGATGGCGTGCCACGTCGGGCGGCTGGCCATAGACATCAAGCTACAATCGTTACGATTGATGAGCCTACCACAACAGCTCTAAGATTTGGTATTCTTCCCCCATTGGTGGAGAATAACAATTTCGAGATCAAGTCAAGCTTAATCAACATAGTGCAAGGCGATAAGTTCCATGTGCTACCTATGGAGAACCCACTTGATCACTTACATCAATTCAACAAGCTATGCAGGACCGTGAAGATTAACGGAGTTTCGGAGGATGCTCTGAAGTTGCGTTTATTCTCATTTTCCTTGGGTGATAAAGCAAAGCAGTGGGAGAAGAGTCTACTAGCTGGCTCGATTCTTACATGAGAATAATGCAAGAAGCTGTTCCTCGCAAAATTTTTCTCAAATTCCTGAACAACTTGTTTGAGAAACGAGATATCGAGTTTTGTGCAAAAAGGATCGGAAAGTTTCGGAAAAACATGAAAAGATTCAAGAGTTACACCATGCTGTGCCCGCACCATGGTTTTAGTGAGGAGTCACTACTAAGCACTCTTTGCAGAGGTGTCCTGCCCAAGTATCGTATGCTTCTCGACACGGGAAGCAATGGTAATTTTTTGGGACAAGATGCTGAACACGGAATGAGATTGGTGGAGAATTTGGCTCACAGTTACCCCAATTTTGGAGGGGATTATGACCGTAGAGACCGACGTGTAGCTGAAGGAGAGAACACGTTCGGACATCAAAGTGTTGAACGATAAGCTTGACAAAGTACTATAAGTTTTGAAACGACAAGTACATGATATATGTCAATTTGATATAAGTCAAACTGATATGGGTCAATTCCCTAATGCACTGTCATTGTAGCACAGAAAGGTGTCAATCCAAATGGGTGAGCTATTAACCAGAAAAGATGCAATCAAACCAATTAAGTCAAGCCAAGCAATTGATCATGAAACTAACAATCTAACAGAGCAATAATTAAAAGCGTTACAGAGACTAAAAACAGAAGCTAACAGAAGCAATGCAAACATAATTCAATCAATTAAAGAGAAGCTCCTAAGGATGGGGTTATTGATTAGTGTATCCTCTTAATATACCTAGGTGTTTAACATACTCAAGCAGAGCTAATTCCTTAGACAATAAACTCAACAGTAGCTAAATCCATTCTCATGACAGATAACCTCAAGCTAGACTAGTTCGAGACCTAAATCTCTTTAGCGAAATCTAACCTAGCAGGCATTAAGATTCAGTCTATTAAAGCCAATAAACACCCTAGAGAACCAATCTCTTAGGCTAGGAATGTATATCTCTGGAATTAGTTAGTTCGGGCATTTCATCAAACACTTGGTGGGCGTAGAAATGCCTAAGTTTTAGTTCTAATTGATCAGAGAGAAACTAACATTAATAACACTAATCCAGAAGGGAAATCAAGTAATCTAAACTTAAACCACCTAGGAGACTAAGATTCCACACTTAATCTAACCCATCCTTAAGAACCCTAAAGACTACTCAGAACCCATGAAGAACATCAAGAACACAAACCCAGAAATCATTAAAACTTGCATAATAGGAAAGATCAAGATGAAAATAGAGAGACTACTGAGAATCAAACACAAATACTTAATAGATCAAAAGAAATCTGATTACAAAGCTAAACAAGTTTAGGGAGAAGAGAAAAACCCAGCAGACTCTGTATATGCCCAGTGGTCAATACATGGTATTTATAGATTTGGTCAAAACCCTAGCTCACAAACAGACAAAATAGTTAGGTTCAGAGGTGCACTCGAGCTGGGGGTCGAGTCCTTTGGTCGAGTCCAACAAAAATCTTCAATATGGCAACTTTGTGGTGGACTCGAGTGGGTGAATCGAGTGGGCGGATCGAGTTGGCTCCAAGGTGCAGTCTTTGTGGTGGACTCGAGTGGGTGACTCGAGTGGCTGGATCGAGTTGGCTTCAAAATGGCAACTTTGGTGCCCACTTGAGTTAGCCAGTTCAAGTCAGTGGCTCGAGTTAGTCTCAAGGTGGTATTTTTGGTTCCACTCAACTTCCTACTCGAGTTCTTGTTCGAGTCCGGTTCCAAGGTCTCTGTTTTGTGCTCCACTCGAGTCTCCTGGTCGAGTGCATGGTCGAGTTAAGCTCTCCCTTCCTTCCTTCTCTCCATTTGACCTCAACATATTCAATATTCCTTGAATGTACCTGATACAGCTCCAAAATGCAATATGCATGCAATCCTAATGCAAAACACTCTAAGTATGCAAAACTGGAAACAAGTGACATGAAATGGTAAGAATATGCTATGAGACAAGGCTAAATGGATTAAATGCATGTTAAAAGCATGTAAAATATAGACATATTAACTCCCCCAAACTTAGTTTTGCTTGTCCTCAAGCAAACAGATAAGTGTAAGATGGAAGAGAGGTTTGAAGGGGGGATTCAGAACCAAAACATGATGATATAATAGATGATATAAATGTCCAAGTTGTTAGTTCTAGAATGCAAGATGTTTGAACTCTACTTAAAAACTTTAGCCATACTCTTCACGACACAATTTTGATTAGTCTCAATCTAGACATGCATTCAAATCTACCAATCCCTTTAACATTCAATTAAGCAGAAACCATGAATCAAGCTATGCATTTTCAATGAACTCATTTGGCTAAGGGTAAGGTTAAGAGAAAAAAAAGTCCCTTTCATATGGTTTAATCATTTCAAAACAGGGATCACTCAAGAAAGGAATGAGCTTTAACAGAATGCTAAAAGTAAGAACCAACCTATGCATACAAGGATCTATTCTCATCTACCCAATGATACACAAGTGATCTTAACCCTCCTAGTACTAAACCCAGAAAAATATCCTATTTCTACCCTTAGCTCTTGACAATCATTTTTCTGCCTTGAACCTTTTCTTCGATCAAACTCATTCTCTTCTTCTTGTTCTTGTTCTAAGGAGAGGGTTTTAAGACTTCTAGCAGATTAGGGGTCTTTCACTTCCAGCTTAGGCTTTCTTTCTTAAGACATTAGGCTTTTTGCCTTTCATTCCCTTTTTCTCTTCTTAGTACAGCCCCAAATCCTTTACTAGATCAATTTACTTTCAGCTTTTCCTCTCCTAAAAGCTTTTAACCCTTTTTCTTTTTTTCTTTTCTTCTTTCTCCACATTTTTTTCTTTTTGCAGAACCAAACCCTATACCCAATAATCAAGCTCCCACCTAATCCTATCTGATTTGAAAATTGCAAATCAGAACTACATGAGACTCTATCCTTGTCGGCTTAAACCTAACACTTTCTGCCAAGCTCATTCAAAAATAGGCTTTACACGCTCGATAAAGTAAACATGACTTGAAAGAAGGCTAGGTTAAGGGTAGGGAAACTGTTCTAAGGATGAGAACAACTACTTGGATTAGCAAGAGTGGTAAACAGGTGAAAGAAAATCTAAGTATGTATGTGGTATCCATGAGTTCAAATGCAATGCATAACCGAGATAATTACAAGTCAAATTCAGGTTCAATTAGATAGGAAATGGTGTCAAATCACAGCATGCTTCAAACAAGACTATCTTGTTGTGCATTCAAAGTATGGTGCAGTCTTATTTCAAGTTCATTCACAATCCATTAGACAACTAGAAACGAGGGCATTGAGATTATCTTATTGAATCAGCACGCTTACAAGGTTATAATCATCATAATCCCCTATGCATATGCAAAAGTCCTATATGAAAAGAATCTAGACTCTATCCTAAAATGCAAATGCAATTACATGAACACTCTCTTTTTGTGTTTTTGTTTTTCGAATATTTTTCAAATTTGTTTGGTTTTTCTATGCCTTAGATGTATGCAGACTCAAATATGCACAAAATTGAAAAATAAGAACAAAATAAACATGTCAAATAGATCTTATGCCCTCCCCCAAACTTAAAGTACACAGTCCCTTGTGTAATAAAAATCTGAAGGATGGTTTAAGAAACAACAAAAATAAAGAAAAATTCAAATGAGATGTACAAAGATAGATGGAGTTGGTACCTCAAGGGTTGGAGAAGAAGGAAGTTATTGATTCCTCCATGTTCTCGCTGGTGTAGACAGGCTGGTATGCTGGCTCGACTACTAACTCGACCTGGGGCTCGAGTCTGTTGGTCGAGTCAGTTAGTTTTTGAATTTGAAAGTAGGCGCCAACACTGACTGACCGGCTGACTCGAGTGGGCCACTCGAGTCTGTCACGTGTATTGTATTCTCCTCCTTTGCTTCATCATTCAGCGCTCATACTCTCCTCTAATTATTCCTGCAAACCAAAAATACTAAATAACATACCAAATGCCAAGAATCTAAAGCATTATGTACAAGGATAGACATGGGACTTCCTCCCAAGTGAGTTTGTTTAAAGTCTCTAAGCTTGACTTCACCTCCTTATTAGGTCTAGGGTGGTTCATGGAGGGGAACTGAGGTCTCCTCTGCAATGATCCGACCAAGTATGAATGGCTTGACCCCTTGCTTATTCATTGTGCTCTCAGCTCCATCCTGTCGTTCCAGAGACTTCTCTTTCTCTCATAAACCTTTGGGGGTGGAGCTTCATCGACCTTCTCAATTGTACCAATGTACTTTACTTCCTCATCACGGTAGCCATCATCTTTGATAGTAATTGTGCCACATAGCTTGTTGGAAGAAGCTTTCATTGGGTAGTAGACTTTGTCATTCACATTCATAAGAACTACCCTTTGGTTCTTGAAGTCCATGTTTGTACCAGTAGTGTTGAGGAAGGGAGTTCCAAGGAGGAGTGGGAGCTTGTTGGCCTTCTTCATTTCCATAACAACGAAGTCCATTGGGACTATTCAATCCCAAACTTTAAGTGGGTAATCTTCAAGAAGACCAAGTGGCTTTCGTGAATTGAGCGTCCCCAAAAGTGATGGGTGATGGGTGATGAGTGATGTTTCTTATCCCTAGACTCTTTAACATCTCATGGGACATGATATTCACACTTGAACTGGAGTCGCATAGAGCATCTTCAATTTCCAAATCACCAAGAAAGCAGGTTATAGAGAACATACCGGGATTCCCAAGCTTGGGGAGAGACTTAGGCTCAATCCTTGTCGTGTTTGGTGAATCAATGCAATCAACACTACCCTTGTATTCAACCATGGTTACGTCCTTATCTTTCTTGAATCTTCCTGGGAATGGAAGTTTGGGCTTGTATGGAGGTAGAGCAAAAGGTGATTTCCTTTCCTTGGAAGAAACTGATTTTTCAGCAGGTGGTGGCTAAACTTGAGATGGAGCTCGAACAGGTTGATCGAGTGCTCTGTTCGAGTCCATACTCGGCTGATCAATTTGAATTTTTTCTTGGCACAAATCCTCTCCATCTTGGTGTTCAATGTCCACAGTGACTGGAGTAGTTCCTTCTCTAGCTGGGAGCGCTCTTCCGCTCCTCAAAGTGATTGCATTGGTGTTAGCATCTGAACCATAAAGCAAAGACTCAATTTCTCTAATTTCAGCTTCATGATCAGCAATGGGACTTGATTCCATTGAAAAGATGGCATTGCAATACTCCTTTGGGTTCTGAATTGCTTTTCTGGGAAGTTGTCCAATAGGCTTTGTGGAAGAGGTGGAGGCAGTCGTGTTCTCCATGTACTTAATTTTAGAGTTCAGTATCTCAATCTTACTGTTGAGATCATTGTAGGTGTAGTCCATCTGGGTTTTCACTTCAGCAAATTTCTTTGCTGCTTCCATATCACCTGCTGCTTGACCTTGGAGTAGCTGTTGCATCATTATCTTGAGTTCTTGATCTAGTGTTGTGAACGGTGGAACTTGTTGTGTAAACCCCGGAGGTGGACCCATGACTCCTTGCTGTTGATAACCTCTTTGGTATTGCGTCTTAGGAACAAAGCCTTGATTTTGGTTGTAATCAACAAAAGGCTTGTTTTGTAGTTGTTGCTGCTGAGGTGGGTAGAGGTGATCCTGCTGGTTTGGGTTGCTTTTATAGTTGATGAAACCCTTGTTATAGCCTCCCTGGTTCTGAATATAGTTTATCTCTTCTACCTGATAGCTCTCCCGTCTTGAATTTGAAGTTGTCCTTCTTCACTAACAAAGTGAACTTGCTTTTGCTGGACTAGGAGGAGCTTATCCAACTTCTCATTAAGATCCTTGATTTCTTGCTTATACTTCTCACCGGAATCCGCATACCTCCTTACGCTCTTATCATAATCCTCATTGTACTTCCCATCAGATTAAGCAAGGTTCTCCACTAGCTCCCAGCCTTCATCAACATCTTTGTTTAGAAAGTTTCCATTGCTGGTTGTATCTAGTAGCATCCTTATCTTTGGGAGAACTCTTCTGTAAAGAGTGCTAAGAATGGACTCATTACTGAATCCATGATGAGGACACTGAGATTGGTAGCTCTAGTATCTTTCCCAAGCTTCACAGAAAGTTTCACCATTCTTTTGTGCAAATCCGGAGATCTCGTTGCAGAGTCTTGCTGTCCTTGAGTTTGAGAAGAACTTGGCAAGGAAAGCCTTTTTGCAATAATCCCAGGATGTAATCAATCCATGAGGTAAATTTTTCTCCCACATATGGGCTTTGTCACCAAGAGAGAAGGGGAAAAGTCGAAGTTTAAAGCCATCTTCACTGACTCCATTGATCTTAGTGAGGGTGCAGAACCTATCAAACTCGTCCAAGTGATCAAGAGGATCCTCCAGAGGCAACCCGTGGAATTTTTTTCTTTGCACCATAGCTATCAAACCATTCTTGATCTCAAAGTTGTTGTTTTGGATTGTAGGAGGTACAATCCCTTGCCTATGAGCGTGAATATTAGGAGCATCTCCTGCTCCAATCAATCGTGGCCTCCTCGGAGGAAGTCCTTGTTCATTCTGTCCTTGTGGGTTTTCTTCCATTTCCACTTGATCCTGTTGATCTACTTTAATGTGTTTTCTCTGCTCTCGCAACTGTCTTGGTAGCTGATTAATATTATCGAGGTAGTGCAGGAGGTTCTGGTTTCCTTTTGATCTCGTTTGCATACAGGTGAAGGTAGACTCGATTGACTGACTCGAAATGGGCACTCGAGTGCGTGGGTCGAGTCAGAACAGGGCACTGATAGAGTCTGTGATGAGGACATCACCTTGGAGCTGAACGGAGACAAGGAGCAACCTATGGAGAATCCAATTCCATACATTCCAACCGGCCCTATTACACGCCAGAGAGCTAAAGCATTGAGGCACAAGTTCAATGGATATGTAGAATCAGCATTTGACTCGACCAAGTCACTACTTGACTCGATCGAGTCCTCAAGCTCGACCACCCGACTCGACGAGCCAGGTCGAGCTAGGTCACCATCAGTCGCAGACGCGACCAGCTCGACCACCAGACTCGACGTGCCTGGTCGAGCCAGTCCGAAACCCGCAGCAGACTCGACCAGCTCACCTCTTGACTCGATCGAGCCTGCACCGTTTTCGCCTTCGAGCTTCGTTTCTGCACCATGGCCACTTCTCAGCATCAAGACACGTGAGTCTAGTGTCTTCACTATCATCAAATAGTGAAGACACACAAAGACGTGCTAAGGCATTGTACTCTTTTTCCTTACCATCAGTTTTGTCCCAAGGGGTATGGGTTTTCTGAGGAAGGTTTTAACGAGGCAACACCCTTAGTGTGCATTTTGGACTTGTTCTCGGTCTACTACATCTTTCACAAGTCCAAGAACACTTCAAGAGCTGAGCGCCAAGAGCAAAGACTGACGAGAGACAAGTTGTTTTGTTTTAGCTCAAACTTTCCATTTTTGAGTTATTTCCTTATTTTCGCAAACCCTGCTGTTTTTGCTTGAACTACTTGTTGTTCTTGGTTGTTTGTGACGTTTTGATGTCAAGGGGCTATTATATAAAGCCTAGGTCGTCCTCTTAATAAGATAGACTTTTTACCCTAAAAACTAAAACGAGTTTATCTCTCAAACCTAGGCAGCAGCCGCTTCCTTCTCTCTTCTCTTGCTTGATTGAGTAATCGGACTCTCAAACTTGAGAATCACTTAGTGTTTATCACAAGGCTTCCGCATCTTGTGTGGTCTCACATCGCTCCACCGTTTCTCCTTCAAGACGAGCCTCTCTCCTGAAGAAGAACAACACTATCGTTTGAAGATTCTGAGTTTTGAGACCAGGCGTGTATCATCTTTGGTATCAGAGCCAGGTTCCTTCAATCAGGTTGTGTCTAAACCTATCCTTTGCTTTCAGTCGATTTTTGCTTTAGAAGTTCTTAGAGAATTAAGTTGTTAGGTTGTTTCAACTGATAGCTTATTTCTGCGTTGCTTCTGTTTGCTTGTCTTGCTGTTTGCTTTTGTTTGCTGTTTCTGTTTAGGACGAAATTTTTTGTTTCAGTTTGTTAAGTTGTTAGTTTATTGTTTTAGTAATCTAGAAAAGAAAAGAAAAAGAAGATAGGGTTGTAGAAGAAAACGAAATTAGCTAGAGTGTTTCACCTTGTTAATCTGTTTTGCTTCTGTTTTGTGAACTGTTTTGTTGCATCCTGTTTGATCGTTTAGAACTGAATTGAATCATCATATTAAGCTGTTGTTGCACCATTAGAGACTGAATTTTCGTGGCTGCTAGGGTAGAGAAGGCGAAAATTAAAACAGAAAATTAGGGCTTCATTAGAATAAGTGCAGTTTCCTTTTTCTGTTTTTGTGAATTTTCCTTTTTCTTGCAGTCTGTTTGATTATTTCCAGAAAAACTAAGTTTGTGATTTTCCTGTTTTGTGCAAGGAGAACTCGACCTCAATGGCAGAGAATTATGATCAAACTGACGCCAACAATGCCATGATTCAAATGATGGCAAATATCAACACTCAACTCCAAGCTCTCACTAACCGAATGGACCGCATGGAGAACCCTCCCATACCTGCAAGAACAGAAAATGGACCTGAACCGTATCAGAATCGAAGGGTACATGATCCAGGCGATCTGCCACTGCCACCACCAGCACGAGCTAGACATGCTTATGGAGAGCATGAACCAGACCACCAGCCACCACCGCCTCAGCACTCACCAGACCTGAAATTAAACACACCAACTTTTGCTGGAAGAGTTGATCCAGAAGCTTATCTAGAGTGGGAAAGGAGAATGGATAAGATTTTTGGCTGTTACAATTACACCGAGGCAAAGAAAGTGGCCTTTGCAGCAGCTCAGCTGACCGACCATGCCCTTACATGGTGGGATCGAGATGTGGCTGATAGGAGACGTTACCAAGACCATCCTATCTCTACTTGGCACGATATGAGACAGTTAATGAAAAGGAGATATGTGCCACCACATTTCCACCGTGAGCTGCAAAAGAAATTCAGACGGCTTACTCAAGGCAACAAATCAGTGGAAGAATATTATGAGGAATTTGAGTACCTCAGGAATCGCCTTGAATTAGATGAAGCACCAGAAACACTCATGGTTCAGTTTCTAGATGGATTGCAAGAGAGGATTGTTACAAAAGTGGAAATGCAAGTGTATCATCAGATGGAGGATCTCCTGCACTTAGCAATCCAAGCTGAACAACAAATCAAGAGAAAGAACTCAAGTTTCAGCCGAAATAAAAATACTTGGAGTTCAGCGCCAAAACAAGCTGATAAGGGCAAAGTAGTTGTGATTGATTCACGTTTTAAACCAAGAGCTCCTGAGCCATCTAGAGACACTAAAGCTGAGCCCAGACGTGATCATCAGCCTAGGAACCAACAAAATCAGCAAAGGAGCCGAGACATTACCTGTTATAAGTGTCAAGGCCGAGGGCATATATCCAGGGATTGTCCTAATCAAAGAGTGATGATCCTTACTGAATCTGGGGATTATGAATCACAAGATGAAGAAGAGGCTGAGGGGGACGCTGATGAGGAGATTACAGAATTTCCAGACACCGGAGAGCTTCTAATGATGAGACGCATTCTCAGCACAATGATAGAACCGGAGGAGAGTGCTCAGCGTGAGAACATCTTCCATACCAGATGCACTATCAAGGGAAAGGTATGTTCTCTTATAATTGATGGGGGTTCTTGTACAAACGTTGCAAGCCTCTATATGGTTGAAAAACTAGGCTTGGAGAGAACTAAGCACCCGAGACCTTACAGGTTGAGGTGGCTCAATGATAAGTCTGAGTTAAAGATCACTGATCAAGTGACAGTTCCATTTAGTGTGGGGCGTTACAATGATCAAGTGCTCTGTGATGTGGTTCCAATGCAAGCTGGCCATCTCTTATTGGGACGTCCATGGCAGTTTGACAAAGAAACCACACATAACGGTCGCACCAATTTATACTCATTTATGCATGATAAAAGAAAAGTGAATTTAGCTCCATTATCACCTCAGCAAGTTCATGAAATGCAAATTAAAATGTCTAAAGAAAAGAGTAATGGTGCTAAATCTAACTTCCTAGTTAATACTAGTAAAGTAAGAAGGGCTTTAAAAACTACTTCACACACTGTGCTACTAATGGTCTTTAAGGAGCTTTTGAGCGCAGGTTCTGTAGCTGTAGAGTTACCTAAGGAGATAAGTCAGCTCCTAGAACAATTTGAAGACGTTTTTCCTGAAGAGATACCGGCTGGACTGCCACCAAGCCGAGGGATAGAGCACCAAATCGATTTCATACCTGGTGCACAACTTCCAAATAGACCAGCTTACCGTGTGAATCCAGAGGAAGCAAAAGAGCTTGAACGTCAAGTTAGGGCACTAATGGAGCAAGGTTATGTGAGGGAGAGTCTTAGTCCCTGTGCTGTACCGGTCTTGCTAGTGCCTAAGAAAGATGGGTCGTGGAGGATGTGTGTGGACTGTAGGGCGATTAACAACATAACCATCAAATATAGACATCCTATTCCGCGCCTTGATGACATGCTGGATGAGCTTAGTGGAGCCACCATCTTCTCTAAAATAGACCTGAAGAGTGGATATCATCAAGTCAGGATGAAAGAAGGAGATGAATGGAAAACAGCATTCAAAACGAAACAAGGACTCTATGAATGGCTAGTCATGCCATTTGGACTCTCAAATGCACCCAGCACCTTTATGCGTCTAATGAACCATGTTCTTAGGACATACATCTGTAAGTTTGTAGTTGTGTATTTTGATGATATTTTAATTTACAGTTCTTGTTTATCTGACCATGTGACACATCTTGAGTTAGTCTTAAAGACTCTCCGAAAGGAAGGCCTTTATGCAAACTTAAAGAAGTGCACATTATGCACTAATGATCTAGTTTCCTAGGATTTGTTGTGAGTTCGCAGGAATTACAGGTTGATGGAGAGAAGATAAAGGCTATACAAGAATGGCCAACCCCAACAAGCATCAGCCAAGTTCGAAGCTTCCATGGTCTTGCAAGCTTCTATCGCCGTTTTGTTAAGGACTTTAGTAGTGTTGCTGCACCACTCACATCTGTTATCAAGAAAAACGTTGGGTTTACTTGGGGAGAAGCTCAGAATAAGGCGTTTCAGGATCTGAAGGAACGCCTAACTAATGCACCTGTTCTAGCACTTCCAGATTTTAATAAGACCTTTGAAGTGGAGTGTGATGCATCTGGAATTGGGATAGGGGCTGTTCTTACTCAAGGAGGCAAACCAGTGGCTTATTTCAGTGAAAAGCTAAGTGGGGCTGCGTTGAATTATCCTACTTATGACAAGGAGTTGTATGCGTTGGTTAGAGCTATGGAGACGTGGTAACACTACCTGCTTGCTAGAGAATGTGTAATTCATACTGATCATGAAACGTTGAAGCATCTCAAGGGGCAAACAACACTTAAGAAGAGACATGCTCGCTGGCTAGAGTACATTGAGACATTCCCTTATGTCATTAAGTACAAAAAGAGTAAAGAGAACGTGGTAGCTGATGCACTTTCAAGGAGACATGCGTTGATCACCACGATGGAGTCTAAGGTTTTGGGGTTTGAAATGATTAAGATGCAATATGAAGAAGACCCAGATTTCAAGGATATCTACTCAGAATGTGGTAAAGGAGCCTACAGCAATTTCTACAAGTCAGATGGATTTTTATTTAGAGAAAAGAGACTGTGCATACCTCAGGGTTCTCTACGCGAATTGCTGATTAGAGAAGCTCATGGGGGTGGTCTTATGGGTCATTTTGGGGCTGAGAAGACATTGAGCATACTGAAGGAGCATTTCTTTTGGCCTCATCTCAGAAAAACAGTGGAGGCGTTTTGTGCTAGATGTGTAACGTGCAAGCAGGCTAAGTCTAAATCTCATCCTCATGGACTATACATGCCGTTGCCTATACCTACAGCTCCTTGGGTCGACATATCAATGGATTTTGTGCTTGGACTTCCCAAGATTCAGAATAAGGATTCTATCTTCGTTGTTGTGGATAGGTTCTCAAAGATGGCACATTTCATTCCATGTGCTAAAACTAATGATGCTTCTCAGACCGCCAACTTATTTTTCAGAGAAGTAGTGAGATTACATGGGATTCCAAGGACGATTGTATCAGATAGAGACACCAAGTTTCTGAGTCATTTTTGGAGAACGCTTTGGAAGAAGCTGGGGACGAAACTAGTATTCTCTACTACTTGCCATCCTCAAACAGATGGGCAAACTGAGGTTGTTAACCGGACCTTGTCAACATTGCTGAGAGCAACCATTGGGAGGAATTTGAAGAACTGGTTAGAGTGTATACCATTTGTGGAGTTTGCTTACAATCGAGCTGTTCACTCCGCCACCAAGCTGTCACCATTTCAGGTTGTCTATGGCTTTAATCCAAACTCGCCATTAGACCTCTCACCGTTGCCGCCAGCTGAGATCGTGAGCTTAGAAGGGCAGAAAAAGGCTGATTACATCAAGAGCATACATTAGAAAGCTAGAGAGAACATTGAGAAGAAAACTGAGATGTATGCTAAGCAAGCTAACAAGGGGCGTAAACAGGTCATCTTCAAAGAAGTGATATATCATGGATTTTACCCGTTTTTAGCCATGATATAAGTCGTTTTATCGAGTCTTTCTAGTGCTTTTTCTATCATTTTAGAGTCTTTTCAGGTTTTAGCACGTTTGGGACGAAATTGGAGATTTTGGAGACATTTGGAGCCTTTTTGGAGCAAACCGAAGAAAGTAACCGTTTTGAAGCCTGAGTATCGATCGACACCATCATGGTATCGATCGATACCGACGTAATCAACGCGCAGAAGAGATTTTCAAGGAAGCCCATAAGAAGCCCAATACTTTCCCTTATTTACAAAGAAGCCCAGCTCGTGTTTTTAGACCTATTTAAGTAGTTTTGAGCCACCATTGTGAGAGAGAGCTTTTGTGAGGGAGACGGATCCAAGACTCTGTTCATAGAGAAGATCCCGAACCCTTGTTTTTATTCTTTTGCTATATTTAATCTCATGATTTATTCAGTTATGCTTTGTTTCTCATCAATCATGTCTGAGTAGTCACCTTTTAGGTTTAGGGTTTTCTCATATGGATTTCTCTGATTTATGATGATTGATTTGTTAGGGTTCAAAATCTGAATAGTTCTTCACCATAGGTTGTTCTCAAAGCTATTTCTAACCTGATCACTTAGAACATAGAACCTAGATTAATCGATTAGGCACGACAGTGCAATTGAGTAATCTGATAAAACCTAGGGTGAGCAATTTGATTATCTGCAAAGAAATTTGGGTTAATTGAATTGTGAACATATCAAACTTGAATTAATTGCTGGTTTAATCTGTAGGATTTACAAAGAGATTTGGAATTCTAGATTTTAGACTTAGTTAGTTTTCACAACGAGTTGGTCAACTATACTATCGTGTTTGAGTTTAAGAACGGCACTTAATTGAATTGAACCTTGGTTGATTGATTATCATTTATCTTTGATTTCCTGAGAGTTACCCTGAGCCTGATCTTTCCCCTGAATTTAATCAACCAATCATATTTCGTTCTTCTGTTTATTAATTAACTGCGAATTGCTTAGCTTAATCTTCACTAATTTGCTTATTGTGTGATTTTCCTGAGTCCTTGTGTTCGACCCCTGTTATACTGCAGCAACTGCTTTAGTATCTTTTAGGGTATTAATTTGAGCATATCAAATTTGGCGCCGTTGCCGGGGACTCTAAAAATTCACCATTAGAATTTTAGTTGTCGATTTTGTCTAAGTTCGTCGTCAGTATCGATCGATACTCCATTGGTATCGATCGATACTGCACGTCTGTTTTTGAATTTTGGTTACTTATTTTCTCGTCTTTTGATTTTCAGGTGTATGCATCAGCGTACTACGAGGAGAACGAAGAACACACCACTGATCAATCTCTCCAACTCAGAGCTAGCAGAGCTTGAACGCACAATTCGAACAAAGAAAAGAATTACAGTTGAGATGGATCTTCCACAAGGTTTGGTGCATGATGAGGAAGGTGAACAACTACCTCCTCCACAACAACCCCAAGCTGTTGCTGAACGGACACTTGGCGATTACAACCGACCGGATCAATTCTATGCCAATCGTGCAGCGATCCGTATTCCGACTTTCCAGAGGAATGACTTTGAGCTGAAGCCTGCTTACTTCACTCTTGTTGGACAGCACCCTTTCACCGGTCTCTCTCATGAGCACCCTATGGATCACATTGAGAAATTCGAGGATTTGGTCACCAGTATGAAGTACAATGGAGTTCCACAGGAATATCTCTTTTGTAAGCTCTTCCCATACTCTCTTGGTGGAGAGGCAGCTTACTGGCTGAAGCAATTACCTCCCGGATCTCTCACTACTTGGAACGAGACCAAGAACGCATTCCTGAACAATTTCTATGACGATGCGAGATCGGAGGAGCTCAGGAACAAGATCTCTCAATTTTCTCAGGGTCCAACAGAAGCGCTCAAGGCTGCTTGGATTCGATTCGGATCATATCAGAGAGACTGCCCTCATCACGGTTTCAGTCAAGTTCAGCTACTCGGGATCTTTTACAGAGGGGTTGATTGGAGGTATCAGATGGCACTGGATTCTGCAAGCAATGGAAACTTCAACACTAGAATCCCCACTGATGCTGTGAAGCTGATTGAAAACTTGGCGTCTAGCAATAGCGCCAAAAATGCTGATTTCGAGCGGAAGAGGCTCACTAGTGTTGCTGACAGTTCGCAGATTGCTGAGGTTCAGGCGAAGCTAGACACAATGCACAACCTGCTAGTGGGGAAGACAAAGAAGGCTGTACATTTTGCTGAGGAAGTAGAGGAGATTAAAGATGAAGCAGAAGATGTTAACTACATTGGTGATTCGGGTTTTCAGGGTCAGCGATTTGGTTACAACAACAACAGAAGCTTCAACAACAATCAGCAAGGTGGTTACAAATCTGGTGGTAACCAATCTGGTTTTGGTGCCACTCAATTCGCCCAAAAACCACTTCAAGGTGGTGATTTTACTCGCCAATACGGTAATTCATCTTACCAACCGCATTCTCCGAGGTCTACAGAGAGTAAGACAGAGATCCTTTTGGAACAGATTCTGCAGGGACAACAAAGGATGACTGGAGAGTTTAATGGGAAGCTGGATAACTTGTATATCGACATGAATGGCAAGATTGAGGCGTTGAATCTGTCACAGAAGAAGCTCGAAACTCAGATTGCTCAGACCGCAGCTGCTGTAAAAAGACAAGAGGGATTTCTACCAGGAAAAACTGAAGATCCAAGAGCCCACATCAATGCCATAAGTCTGAGAAGTGGTAAAGTGGTAGAATCAGGAGTTAGGCAAGCTCCAATAGCTGATAATCTCGTCGATCTTGCTGGAGACGACGAGTGGGATGCTGAAAATCCCGGCGTGTCGATCGACACTCCACCAGTATCGACCGATACCACCAAAGCATCGATCGACACTCCACCAGTATCGACCGATACCACCAAAGCATCGATCGACACTCCGCCAGTATCGATCGATACCAAGACAAATCCGAAGGAAGGCGCTGAACCTGTCAAGGAAAGGGTTTACAAGCCGAAGTTGCCCTATCCTATCACTCCTAAGCTGACCAAAAAGAAGTGGGAAGATGCTAGATGCAAGGTTATGTTGGACAAGCTGGTAGTTGAGCTTCCTTTTGTTGATGCTATCAAAACTTCTCCTGCATTCAGAAGATACGTGAAGCGGATGGTATCCAGCAATTTCAGTCTCAGTGAAGGTGTCGCTATGCTTTCGGCCGAGTGCAGTGCTATTCTAACCAACACGATTCCTAAGAAACTTCCAGATCCAGGTAGCTTTGTGTTGGATTGCACTGTTTTCACAGAGCGTTTTGCGCGCTCTCTTTGTGATATTGGATCGAGTGTAAATCTCATGCCGCACTCCGTTGCTAAGAGAATGGGAATGAGTGATTATCAACCTACACGGATTTCACTGGTCCTTGCTGATCGTTCTGTACGTCTACCAGAAGGGCTTCTCGAAGATGTACCTGTTAAGATTGGAAATTGCTTGATTCCGACTGATTTCATCGTTTTGGAATACGATGCTGAGCCTAAGGATCCTCTTATCCTAGGCAGACCATTCCTTGCTACTGCTGGTGCTCTGATTAACTGCAAGAATGGGCAGATTACTCTGAATGTTGGTGATTTGGTAATGTCTTTTAACATGGAAAAAATCATGAAACGACCAACCATCGACGGGCAAACCTTCTGCGTCGACACATTCAGTGACATTGCATAGAAGTATTTTCTAGGAAAACATCCTGAGGATCCACTAGAGCGAGCACTGGTGCATACTGAAGATTCAGAGTTGGGTTTGGATGATGATGCTGCTGGTTATGTCAAAATTCTCGACAGTGCAGAGCCAGTATCGATCGACACCACAGGAGGTACCGATCGACACCACGTGTGTGCAGTGGAAAGTTTAGGCGAAATTCCTAAACAAGTCAGTGTTTCTGGGGATTGGAGTGAGGAAAAGGCACCAAAGATTGAGCTCAAACCACTTCTAGCCGAGCTAAGGTACGTTTTCATTGGCCCTAATTCGACATATCCTGTTATAGTCAATTCTTCTTTGAACAACGCGGAGGTCACTTTACTGCTGAGCAAGCTGCGCAAGTATCGCAAGGCTCTCGGCTATTCTCTTGATGATATTGCAGGTATCTCTCCCGACCTATGCATGCACAGGATCTACCTGGAAGATGAGTCGAAGTCATCAATTGAGTGTCAGAGAAGATTGAATCCGAACTTGAAGGAGGTTGTCAGGAAAGAGGTGATGAAACTGCTGGAAGCTGGGATCATTTATGCAATCTCAGATAGTTCTTGGGTCAGTCCTGTTCATGTTGTGCCTAAGAAAGGCGGTATCACAGTGGTGAAGAATGAAAAGAACGAGTTGATCCCGACAAGGACTATCACTGGTCACAGGATGTGTATTGACTACAGAAAGTTGAACGCTGCTACACGGAAGGATCATTTTCCTTTGCCTTTTATTGACCAGATGTTGGAGCGCTTGGCTAATCACCCATACTACTGCTTTCTTGATGGGTATTCAGGCTTTTTCCAGATTCCCATTCACCCAGAGGATCAAGGGAAGACGACTTTTACATGTCCCTATGGCACTTTTGCATACCGCAGAATGCCGTTTCGACTGTGTAACGCTCTTGCTACTTTTCAGAAATGCATGATTTCAATCGTCCCTGATATGATCGAGGAGTTTATGGAGATATTCATGGATGATTTCTCTGTTTATGGGTCTTCGTTTAAGGATTGTCTGGATAATTTGTGCAAGGTTACGCAGCGATGTGAAGAGAAGCATCTGGTTCTGAATTGGGAAAAGTGTCACTTCATGGTACAAGCTGGGATTGTTTTGGGGCACAAGGTTTCAGAGAAGGGGATTGAAGTTGATCAGGCCAAGGTTCAGGTCATCTCGAGTTTGCAACCTCCACGGTCAGTTTCAGAGATCCGAAGTTTCCTGGGTCATGCTGGTTTCTACAGGAGATTTATGAAGGATTTCTCAAAAATTGCTCGACCTCTCACTGCCCTGTTGTGTAAGGAAGTGCAATTTGACTTCACCCCCGTTTGTTATGCTGCTTTCAAGGCCATCAAGGCCGCGCTAGTGAGTGCACCTGTTGTTCAACCTCCGGATTGGAATCTGCCTTTTGAGGTCATGTGCGATGCGAGCGATTTTGCTGTAGGTGCTGTGCTGGGTCAGAGGAAGGAAAAGAGGCTGCATGTCATTTACTATGCCAGCCGTACATTGGATGATGCACAACGCAACTACAGTACTACCGAGAAAGAGCTCCTAGCAGTTGTGTTCGCTTTTGAGAAATTCAGATCTTATTTGGTTGGAAGCAAAGTAGTCGTGCACACTGATCATGCTGCTCTTAGATACTTGTTTCAGAACAAAGACCTCAAGCCTCGTCTGTGTCGTTGGGTACTTTTGCTTCAGGGCTTCGATATCGAAATTAAGGACAAGAAAGGGATAGAGAATGGAGTTGCAGATCACTTGTCGCGAATGAAGATAGATGGGGACGTGCCTATTGATGATTACTTACCAGAGGAACGCATCTATTTCATTGCTACAGAGGACCGGGCTGAATTTTCGAAAAATTTCGAATTCTCTGACGCTCTGAGCATCAGTATCGATCGACACCACCTGGGTATCGATCGACACCCTTCGGTGGATCGCACAATTTTGTCGACAGATGGCATCAGTTCTTATGCTGCCTATTCAGCTGCTGTGACAACCGTTTCCAGGCCTTGGTATGCTGACATCGCCAATTTTTTAGCAACAGAAACTGAGTCGAATCACACGACACCTTATGAGAGGAAAAAGTTTCTGCGAGAGGTACGACGTTTCTTCTGGGATGAACCTTATCTGTATAAGCATTGCTCTGATGGTCTTTACAGAAGATGTTTGGCTGAGTCTGAGGTTCCAGACGTTCTTTTCCACTGCCATGGTTCTGAATATGCTGGGCATTTCGCAACTTTCAAGACAGTTTCTAAGGTTCTGCAAGCCGGTTTCTGGTGGCCGACTATGTTCAGAGATGCTAATGCTTTTGTTGCTCAGTGCGATACTTGTCAGCGGAGAGGGAAGATCAGTAAGCGACATGAGATGCCACAAAATTTCATCCTTGAGGTTGAAGTTTTTGATTGCTGGGGCATTGACTTCATGGGCCCTTTTCCATCGTCGCACAGGAACATATACATTTTGGTTGCTGTTGATTATGTCTCCAAGTGGGTGGAAGCAATTGCTAGTCCAACCAATGATCATACGGTGGTTCTTAAGCTGTTTAAGACCATCATCTTCCCGCGGTTTGGGATCCCGCGAATCGTCGTCAGTGATGGTGGCAGTCACTTCATCAACAAGGTTTTCGAGCGGTTGTTGAGGAAGTACGGGGTTGATCATCGTGTCGCTACACCGTATCATCCTCAGACAAGTGGACAAGTTGAGGTTTCCAACAGGCAGATCAAGGAGATTCTTAAAAAGACTGTGGGTACTTCGCGGAAGGACTGGTCTACTAAGCTGAATGACGCACTATGGGCATACAGAACTGCTTTTAAAACACCGCTGGGGACTACGCCATTTCACTTGCTGTATGGGAAAGCGTGTCATCTCCCTGTTGAACTTGAGCATAAAGGAATCTGGGCGACAAGGCTACTCAACTACGACATCAAACCAGCTGCTGAGAGAAGGTTGATTCAGTTGAATGAGCTTGACGAGATCAGATATCACGCATATGAGAACTCGAAATTGTACAAAGAACGAGCCATGGTCTATCATGATAAGAAGATCCTTTCACGACAATTCGAACCAAACGACCAGGTTCTTCTTTATAACTCTCGTTTGCACTTATTTCCTGGAAAACTTCGTTCTCGTTGGTCGGGTCCTTTCACTGTCAAGGACGTGCGACCACATGGTGCAATAGTGCTGCTTAATTCGTCAGGAGACGAATTCACTGTGAATGGGCAAAGGGTTAAACATTATTGGGCGAAAGCCGAAATTCCAGCAGGACAGATCGTGCCTTTGGCTAATCCACCCATCGCCTAACCGTCGTTAAAGTCAGGCTCGTGACATTAAACAAGCGCTCAGTGGGAGGCAACCCACTGTTGATTTTGTACATACTAGTTTTGGTTTTTGGTTTTTGCTAATTTTCGTTTTTCGTTTTCTTAGTAACAGATTCGGAGATTGAGTGTCAGTATCGATCGATACCACCTGGGTATCGATCGATACCCGTCCGCCAGGTAAGTGCGTATATAAACCCCTAGGGCTGAAATCGCACAACACACTTTGCCTTATCGCTCGACACAAACACAAAAATCACCTCTTTTTCATTTTCTCACGGTTTTGAGTGATTCTTTCGCCTATTCCACTCGATTTTTCGCCTGCATTAACAATATCTATCCCGTTCAATCGATTACACAAGGTAACATCTCGATTTTGCAATTTTTCATTCCATGGAATCAATTTTTGGGTTTGAGATTTTGGCCTCTTAAACTTGTTTTTAGGGGTGAATATTAGATAATCGGGTTGATCTAGGCCTAGTCGAACCTTGCCTTGCATGAATTTGTCATTAGTTACAACTTGTGTATCGATCGATTCGGATTGTTCTTCGCGAAAACAGTCGATGGTATCGATCGATACCACCTGAGTGTCGATCGACACCCGTACTTAACCTTGGCGAATTTTGGTGATTTTTGACTCTCTATTTATGTTTTGTGTTGTTGATACAGATGCCTCCCAGAAAGAAGTCGCGCAACGACGAAGGGACGAGCTCTACTCTCACCAATTCAGATTGCTGGATGCCGTTGAGATTTTCGACGGATATGATTGGCGTAGAGGGAAGGTTACAGCGATAATAAATGACGGAAGGTATCAGGTGGCTTATGATGAGTCTACTGAGAGATTCTGCGTCACAAGGGACCGGATTCGAGCAGCCACAGGCGAACCATCCGCATCTGGCTCACCTCGAGCCAGACCTTCAGCTGGCCGGCCTCGCGAGCCATCTGCGTCTCAACCGCCTCGTGCATCCTCTTCAGGACGCCCCTCTTCTTCTTCCAGACCTACCACCGCTACATCTAGGCCACCTTGGCCTAGAAGAGATGAAAGAGCCAAGATTCGCCTCTCACAGACGTTCGAGGGAGAGTACAAGGCAATTACTGAGAGCGCCGCCTGCACGCAGCGTCCCATTTCTGACACTTGGGATGATTATGACTCCATCTTCTACAATGCATGGCTAGACGTTGAGATCAAGCCGACCAGATTTGCGAGACCCTCTTACTATGCGTCATGCGGGATTTGATGTGGAGTTACGAGAGACTCCTGGAGAAGATTGGTCTGGGTACTATGTCTACTAGGTGGTATCCTCTTTACCCAGATCTCGTCCGCCAGTTCCTTGCCTCCGTCCGTGTCTACTATACCGGAGAGGCCTCTGTTACTGCACAGCAGGGGTGCTTACTTTTATGATCCGCGGAGTGAGATATCGTCTTCCCTTCCAGGATCTCTGCAGCATCTACGGTTTCCGTAGAGATTACTCTCGCTGCGAGCTGCCCACCAAGTTCCTGGACGTCCAAAACTTCTGGCGGCATTTCGGACACGGGCAATATCACAGCAAGACGACGACGCAGATGGATATCGCCACCCAGTCTTGCGATGCCTAGCTCGGATTCTGAGCAACACGCTGATGTGCAAGATGGAGCCCAACAAGATGCGGGTATCTGAGCTGATTGTGATGTCTATGGCCATTGGAGACATTATTGATGATGAGGCGTATGAATGGCCTGAGCTGGATCTTGCAGTTAACTTGGGTGCAGTATTCGCACATCACCTGGAGTCACTGAAGGTGAAACCTTTCACCTCGCGCGGCAAGAGTGGCAAGACTTCAGGGCGCGCCAAGTCAGAGTCTGTGGGTAGCCTTCTCACTCCCATCTTTCTGCATTTCGGGATTGACGTTTCGAGCTGTTCGATAGTCTCTACTCGAGCTGTGATGGATGAGCCGCATTTAGAGCATCTGCGCTGGCTTAAGCCAGGTCGACGTTGGGTTTTCAGCACCTCCCAGGGGGACTTCCTCGTCCAGCTGCCCAACACGGATTTGACGGACATAGATTCAGATGCGTCCAAGCTGCTGTTCACTCCTTCTCAGGCAGACATGGTCCGCGCGCCAGTCACTCGACGCCGCGGTATGCCCTCCGGATCTCGCACTGCTGCTGCTGACGAGGACACGCCTACGCCTGCCTCTCCTGCACTTCCGCCTGCTCCTGCACCAGCCCCTACATTTCCTGCTGCTCCATCGATGGACCTGGACCCTTTTCAGCAGTACGTTGTTCAGAGTCTTCAGGCGATTTGGAGCACCATTTCTCGTTGCAGCTGCATGACTCCATCGATTTCTCGCTCGCGCCGCACTGCCCCTGCTGCCGGACCATCACGCACAGCTGGTGGTGATGACACCGACTATGACTCCGAGTATTCGGAGGATTAGTCATCTCTCTCTCTGATTTTTATGTTTTCTCTTTTTCATTTTTTTCTTTTGTTTTGTTTTGAACTAATGTCAGTTTCTCTTATGTATTGACGCAAATGGTTTAACGTTTATGATCTTTTGTTATCACTAACTCGTGTCTGAATGTATCTCAGTTTCTAACTCGGATCATCTAACACAGTCAGATCATTCACGCAGAAAGAGGTTTTTCCTCACGGTTTCCGCCTGGTATCGATCGATACCACCATGGTGTCGATCGATACCACTCGCCTGTGGTAACACCTCTCGTTCTTCATCTTACCATTTTTCTCCATTTATTTTTCTTTCACCTTCTCTAAGCTTGATAAACACTGGGGACAGTGTTGTTTAAGTCTGGGGGAGGTAGTTACTGACATTGTGTTTTGTTTTGCTAGTTAAAAAAAAAAAAAAAAAAAAAAAACTTAGAGATTTCTGGATTGTGCTTGGTTTTGTTGTTCTGGTTTTGTTTTTGAGTGACCACTGTTACAGGATTAGTTTCAGTTCGACTAATGAAAAATCCAAGGGATAACCAGCCAGCTAGAAATCACCCATGTCTCCAGCAATGTTCTTCACAAGCTTTAGCCAAATTTTGCACTTCATCTACGCGGTTAGTGTTCTTAGAGCTTGATTCATCATTCATATCTGGCTAAAGAACCCATCATATTTGAAAAATTGTGGTATATCTCCCCCGTGAAAATTGTTAGATACATACTTGCGTTAAAACAGGTAAAATCATTATAAAAGATGAAATGATTTCCGCCGAGTAGAGGGGTAGGAAAATTTCCTATGACCCCATTATTCTACTTGGATAAGGGATGATCACACGAAAGCCTGAAGTGAGGGGTAGGAAAATTTCCTATGACCCCATTATTCAACTAAGACTTTTGATACATCGAGAGAGTAAGAACCGGGGATTCGGTAGCAAACACTATCAATACTCGCGTTTCGGACCTTGATTTGTATATGCTGTTCAAATAAACCTGCGCTGTTGAAATCTAATGAGAACTGATTATGAAATAAGTCTGGGGGAGATAAAGAATACCGGAAAGCAATAAATGTTGTTGAATAAATGGTTCCTTAGCTATGATATTGTATGGGCAAGAATCTAGAAGGTTCTTGAACACTGATTGCAGCGATGAAACTGGCGATGAGAGCTTGGATGAATATTGGTGTGAGATAATGAGTGAAGTCTTGGAAAGTTGGGATTCCTACGGAGAAGTACATGGAGGTTAGATCTGGAGCTGATCAGGCAGCAGTGGGCGCTTGGGAAGAGAGATCATTACGGCGATTTCGGTACCAGATTAGGATCTCTAAGGTTTTTCAAACCTCTTTCTCTCACTTAGTTTTCTGTTTTGCTTGAGGGCAAGCAAAAGGCTAAGTCTGGGGGAGTGATATATCATGGATTTTACCCGTTTTTAGCCATGATATAAGTCGTTTTATCGAGTCTTTCTAGTGCTTTTTCAATCATTTTAGAGTCTTTTCAGGTTTTAGCACGTTTGGGACGAAATTAGAGATTTTGGAGACATTTGGAGCCTTTTTGGAGCAAACCGAAGAAAGTAACCGTTTTGAAGCCTGAGTATCGATCGACACCATCATGGTATCGATCGATACCGACGTAATCAACGCGCAGAAGAGATTTTCAAGGAAGCCCATAAGAAGCCCATTACTTTCCCTTATTTACAAAGAAGCCCAGCTCGTCTTTTTAGACCTATTTAAGTAGTTTTGAGCCACCATTGTGAGAGAGAGCTTTTGTGAGGGAGACGGATCCAAGACTCTGTTCATAGAGAAGATCCCGAACCCTTGTTTTTATTCTTTTGCTATATTTAATCTCATGATTTATTCAGTTATGCTTTGTTTCTCATCAATCATGTCTGAGTAGTCACCTTTTAGGTTTAGGGTTTTCTCATATGGATTTCTCTGATTTATGATGATTGATTTGTTAGGGTTCAAAATCTGAATAGTTCTTCACCATAGGTTGTTCTCAAAGCTATTTCTAACCTGATCACTTAGAACATAGAACCTAGATTAATCGATTAGGCACGACAGTGCAATTGAGATTGGGTATGGCTTCATATGCGTCTAGAACGGTTCCCAAACAAGAGGAAGGATAAGCTAGCACCAAGAGGAGATGGGCCATTCCGAGTAGCTGAGAAGATCAATGACAACGCCTATAGGCTTGAATTACCAGGTGAGTTTAATATATCTCCTACTTTCAATGTTACTGACTTAGAGTTGTTTGATGCAGGTGATGAACCAGTTTTGAGGTCAAAACCTTCTGAAGAGGGTGGGAATGATGAGGACATCACCTTGGAGCTGAACGGACACAAGGAGCAACCTATGGAGAATCCAATTCCATACATTCCAACCGGCCCTATTACACGCCAGAGAGCTAAAGCATTGAGGCACAAGTTCAATGGATATGTGGAATCAGCATTTGACTCGACCAAGTCACTACTTGACTCGATCGAGTCCTCAAGCTCGACCACCCGACTCGACGAGCCAGGTCGAGCTAGGTCACCATCAGTCGCAGACGCGACCAGCTCGACCACCAGACTCGACGTGCCTGGTCGAGCCAGTCCGAAACCCGCAGCAGACTCGACCAGCTCACCTCTTGACTCGATCGAGCCTGCACCGTTTTCGCCTTCGAGCTTCGTTTCTGCACCATGGCCACTTCTCAACATCAAGACACGTGAGTCTAGTGTCTTCACTGTCATCAAATAGTGAAGACACACAAAGACGTGCTAAGGCATTGTACTCTTTTTCCTTACCATCAGTTTTGTCCCAAGGGGTATGGGTTTTCTGAGGAAGGTTTTAACGAGGCAACACCCTTAGTGCGCATTTTGGACTTGTTCTCGGTCTACTACATCTTTCACAAGTCCAAGAACACTTCAAGAGCTGAGCGCCAAGAGCAAAGACTGACGAGAGACAAGTTGTTCTGTTTTAGCTCAAACTTTCCAATTTTGAGTTATTTCCTTATTTTCGCAAACCCTGCTGTTTTTGCTTGAACTACTTGTTGTTCTTGGTTGTTTGTGACGTTTTGATGTCAAGGGGCTATTATATAAAGCCTAGGTCGTCCTCTTAATAAGATAGACTTTTTACCCTAAAAACTAAAACGAGTTTATCTCTCAAACCTAGGCAGCAACCGCTTCCTTCTCTCTTCTCTTGCTTGATTGAGTAATCGGACTCTCAAACCTGAGAATCACTTAGTGTTTATCACAAGGCTTCCGCATCTTGTGTGGTCTCACATCGCTCCACCGTTTCTCCTTCAAGATGAGCCTCTCTCCTGAAGAAGAACAACACCATCGTTTGAAGATTCTGAGTTTTGAGACCAGGCGTGTATCAGTCTGTCTGATGACGTGTATAAGTACCTGAGATGCAAAGACAATGAAGGAAACACAAAGTGAGTAGCAAACTAGACTGAAAAGAACTTGATCTGAAATGATTTAAAATCCTAATTGTAACAAACAACACCCAAATGGCAACGGCGCCAAATTGGCAAAGGTCAATTTGATATAAGTCAAACTGATATGGGTCAATTCCCTAATGCACTGTCATTATAGCACAGAAAGGTGTCAATCCAAATGGGTGAGCTATTAACCATAAAGGATGCAATCAAATCAATTAAGTCAAGCCAAGCAATAGATCTTGAAACTAACAATCTAACAGAGCAATAATTAAAAGCGTTACAGAGACTAAAAACAGAAGCTAACAGAAGCAATGCAAACAGAATTCAATCAATTACAGAGAAGCTCCTAAGGATGGGGTTATTGATTAGTGTATCCTCTTAATCTACCTAGGTGTTTAACATACTCAAGCAGAGCTAATTCCCTAGACAATAAACTAAACAGTAGCTAAATCCATTCTCATGACAGATAACCTCAAGCTAGACTAGTTCCAGACCTAAATCTCTTTAGCGAAATCTAACCTAGCAGGCATTAAGATTCAATCTATTAAAGCCAATAAACACCCTAGACAACCAATCTTTTAGGCTAAAAATGTATATCTCTCGAATTAGTTGGTTCAGGCATTTCATCAAACACTTGGTGGGTGTGAAAATGCCTAAGTTCTAGTTCCAATTGATCAGAGAGAAACTAGCATTAATAACACTAATCCAGAAGGGAAATCAAGTAATCTAAACTTAAACTACCTAAGAGACTAAGATTCCACACTTAAGCTAACCCATCCTTAAGAACCCTAAAGACTACTCAGAACCAATGAAGAACATCAAGAACACAAACCCATAAATCATTAAAACTTACATAATAGGAAAGATCAAGATGAAAATAGAGAGACTACTGAGAATCAAACACAAATACGTAATAGATCAAAAAAAATCTGATTACAAAGCTAAACAAGTTTAGGGAGAAGAGAAAAACCCAGCAGACTCTGTATATGCCAGTGGTCAATACAGGGTATTTATAGATTTGGTCAAAACCCTAGTTCACAAACAGACAAAATAGCTAGGTTCGGAGGTGCACTCGAGCTGGGGGTCGAGTCCTTTGGTCGAGTACAGCAAAAATCTTTAAGGTGGCAACTTTGTGGTGGACTCGAGTGGGTGAATCGAGTGGGCGGATCGAGTTGGCTCCAAGGTGCAGTCTTTGTGGTGGACTCGAGTGGCCGGATCGAGTTGGCTTCAAAATAGCAACTTTGGTGCAGACTCGAGTTAGCCAGTTCAAGTCAGTCTCAAGGTGGTATTTTTGGTTCCACTCGACTTCCTACTCGAGTTCTTGTTCGAGTCCAGTTCCAAGATCTCTGTTTTGTGCTCCACTCGAGTCTCCTGGTCGAGTGCATGGTGGAGTTAAGCTCTCCCTTCCTTCCTTCTCTATATTTGACCTCAACATCTTCAAAATTCCTTGAATGTACCTGATACAGCTCCAAAATACAATATGCATGCAATCCTAATGCAAAACACTCTAAGTATACAAAACTGGAAACAAGTGACATGAAATGGTAAAAATATGCTATGAGACAAGGCTAAATTGATGATAAATGCATGTTAAAAGCATGTAAAATATAGACATATCAGTACACTTTGTCGAGGACTTGGATGCTGCAAGGGCATATGCTGAGGAAAATGATGTTGAAGAAAACCAATGTGAGGTCAACTTTGTTGGTGGCTATAGACAAAATGGTGGTTTCAACTCTTTTTGAAATCACCCAAATCTCTCATACCAGAGAAACAATGTGGAAAACCCGCAAGATCAGACATACCCACCAATGAGAGCACCCGCCCAGCCATTTGAGCAAGGAGGTTTTCGACAAGCATCTCAGTTTCGACAACCGTTTTACTCTCAATAACAAAAACAAGGCCAAGGAGGACAAAATTTTCAACCAAAGGAGGAGAAGTACGAAGGAATGCTTCAACAAATTATCGAGGGGCAAGGTAAGGCTTCAATGGAGATCTCTGAAGGTTTCAAAAACGTCCATAGAAGGTGCAATGAGCTGAACAGCAAGTTCGACGGACTTGCTTCGCACATTAACGTGTTAGAAACACAAACCGCTCAAGTCGCATCTTTGGCTTAAAGACCCCAAGGAATACTCCCCGGGAAGCCTGAAATGAACCCTAAAGAGTATGTCAACGTCATCACAATAAGAAGTAACAAGACTGTGGAAGAAAAAGGTACCAGTCGAGCTAAGACGGAGAGCATCGACCACCACCATCGACCAGGTGTAGTCGATGGTCTCAAATGCAGACAAAGGCATCGACCAGCCAGGGTCGATGTTCGATTTGAATGGAGACCCATTATCAAGTCGTATTGACCCCACTCTATCGATGCTAACACAATGGACAGACCCGTTGGACAACACCGTCGACCAGGAGAGGTTAACGGTCAGTCAGAAGCAAACACCGGACCCATCCATCGACCAGGCGAGGTCAATGGCTTCTCCAAAGAAAATACCCCACATCAACCCCACGTGGTCGATGATCTCCCAGAGGTTCATACCGAACCTCAGCATTGACCCCATAAGGTCGATGTTGTGCCAGTAAATAACGATGACATTACAGAAGAATGTGATCCACCGAGGAGCACCATGAAGAAACAATTCATAAACCCAGTGAACAAAAAGAGATTTTAAGTATTAGTCAACCACATCCCGGAGATCCTTACCTTCAAGGACGCATGGAAGCAGTATCAATTGAGGGACTTCTTCAAGACCACTGATGAGATGATTCAAGACATAGAACATCTATTCCGAGGAACCCATTTCTCAAAGAACTCTCAGTTAGACCGCCCATACCAACCAACAAAGGCATATGACACGACTTGGTTCTTTAAACAAGTAAGCAAGGAGAAGTTACACCAATTCAAACGTCTTGTCAAATCACTTCTGGTAAACATCACCTTCGGGCATGCTCTCCTCAAGTATAACCTCGATCTCTATTTCACGGACACCAAGGAAACCATAGAGGACATATGCGACATTTACATGAAGATACGACTTAAAGTAGCAGTCATCAGTATCCCTAAGCGAGAAGATTCCAGACTTTACAAGGTATGTTGCTCTATACTAGGTCTTGATTTGGTGATGCTTTATGTGATTCCAGTGCCACCATAATTGTGATGTCCATGGAGAGAGTGAAGGCATTAGGATTCAATGATAGTGTGGATTGGAAACTGTTGCATCCCCACCGACTTCCATGTGATCGACATGAGGGAAGATGATAACACTCCACTCATCCTTGGTGGACTGTTACTTACAACAGTTGGAGCGGTCATTAATTGGACAAAGAAGAGAATCTCGTTCACATATGTGAACCAAGACGTATTCTACAAAGCCACACCGGCTGATCACACTCCACCACCTCCAACCATCGACCACTCTGTAAGTCTTTCGAGAAAACGACGATAAATAACATTATATCTTTGTAAATACTTTTTTAATTTCTAATTTTTCATGGTTTCATTTTTTAATTCTTTTTAAATTTTATGGTACTTTTAGTTTGTTTGTTTTTGGTTTTGCTGTTTTCTCTTTTGTGTTTTAAATTTTCCAGGTGATAATTCACCATAAAAAATAAACCAAGGACTTGAAACTGTGGGAGCTGCCAACCCACACACCCGATAAGAGAATTATGGTAAAATCCTCTTCCTTTTACCACTTTACAATTTTTGTCACAACGTGATGTTGTGATTTAAGTGTGGGGGAGGGAAGTCTTGCAATCTATGGAGGTAATTTTTTTTCTTTGACATCTTTTGATGGAAGCTTTACCACAAGTTTTTCGTAATTTTGAGAGATTGTTTTACTCTTTTCCATGTTCATAAGTTCAATAACATGTGAAAAAGTTTTTAACGAGGTAGCAATAGAACTTGGTAATAGTGTCATTTGTGCTAATGTTTGGATGCTTTGTTGGATAGTGTGTGATCTTTACTAGGAAATTTAGAAAATCCATGAGTGGATCGACAAACCCCAAAAGGATCATTCTTCCGGAGACTTAGACGAATCGGAGTTGACTTCTCACCCTAATGAACTTTAATTGTCTTGATTTGGGGCTTGAGATACATTGGACATGATACCTCTATGTGATCTGCAAGGCTCGTCTAAGTAAGTACAATTCCCCTCTTCCTTCCCTTCAATAATTAGAGAAAAGGATATAGGTATTAAGGAAGTGAACCGGGTGTTGGAAGCTACCACATTTAACATTCGCGTCTCATGAAATCCTGTCCTAAAGGGAAGAAACGGAAAGGATATAACTATTAAGGAAGTGAACCGGGTGTTGGAAGCTACCATTTTTAACATTCGCGTCTCATGGAAACCTGTACTAAGGGGAAGTAAAGAGCTGAAAAAAAAGAAAAAAAAAGATCGATGAAAAAAATAAAATGGTACCCTAAAAAGTAGGTAAAAATTGATTGACCTTGAAGTGAGAAAAAAAGGGCAAAAGAATTGTACTAAGATGGTCTTGAGCTTACAGAAATCTGAAAGAGTAAGTGTTCATATCCTTTGATCGATATTCCCAAGTTGAGAACCCATGCTTAGAATAAAAAGAGAAGTCAATAATGAGAGGTCTAGGATGAAAGGAAGAGCGGTCCAAACTAAGGTGAGTTGCTATGCTTATGGCGAAGTACATAAGTACGGCAGAGATCATTCCACTTCCACAAGTTCGAAAAGCATTAAGCACAACAATGTCACAAGTTACAAGTTCACTCTGCTTATCTTTACTAAATTTAGAATTTCTTCACCATGCTTAGCTTTTGTTTGCTTGAGGACAAGCAAAAATATATGTTTGGGGGAGTTGATAACATCGTATTTTACATGCTTTCTTGCATACATTTAGCTTAGTTTTATATGTTTCTACCTAGCATTTAGGATAGTTTTAGTGTATTTACATTTGTTTATGTGTTTGTAGGTACTTGGAGGAAATCATACACTTTCAGATCATTTTGGGATCCTTAGAAGCTATAGGGAGCTTGAAGCTACTTGTTGGGGCCAAGAACATCATGAAGAAACATATCAAGAGCCTCACAAAGGAAGCAGCGGCCCTAGCATCGACCAAGAGTGGTTGATGCTCTCCCAGAGGAGACCATCGACAGCCAGCATCGACCCAGGGTGGTCGATGTTTTTCCTCGGACTCGAAATTGAAGCCGAAGCCAAAGCCGAAGCCCATCAATCAAAAGCATCGACCCAGGGCCGTCGATGCTGAGTCACTGTGCAGCAAAAGAAACTTTGGTTAATGCGAACTTGCAAGTTATGAAAGTTTAGGATCTCGACTTATGACCTTCTAAAAGCTTCTAAGGACGCCTTAGACTCCCCCAAACTACCTAAACTCTATATAAACTCATGTATTCTCACTAGACACAAAAGGAGAGACTCTCTAACCACTTTTTTTCTCTTTCAATAAAGAGTTCTTCTTTTAGGTTTATATCTTTCTTATGCTTAAGTTTATGTTTATGCTTTGATTTTGATTTTTGTTCTTGTTCTTTAGTTTCTTATTTACTGTTTTATGAACTTATTCCTTGTCTTTACCGTCACCCTCAGAGAGACAAGAGTGTAGATCCTTTAGACTACTAGGGTGGTGGTCGATGATGGGATTGAAAATTTAAGATTCAACATGTCCGATTGTTCTTGACTGATCTAACTACTCTAATATGCACATGTCATGTCCTATGGGATGTGCTTAAGGTTATAACCAAATCAGTAGATGTGGTTATACCTTTAGCACCACGAGAGTGGGTTAAAACTTCAAACTTGCATATTAGGGAGTATTAGTTAGCATCGAGTTTGTTGTTTGATGTAATATCTTAAAGCTAATCTAATTCTGGCCAAAGTTAGATTATGATCTCAGAAATACATCACCACGAGAGTGGGATTGTATTCTAGAAATAGATCTGTCATTCACTCTTCGTCTTAGACATACTCTAACGCAAGCTAAACACTTGGTTAATCGGTTGGTAGTGTGACAACGTCAATCGATGTGTCTCTCACACGAGTAATCGATGATGGGATGCGTTTAATGCATGAAGGTTGCCACGAGAGTGGGTCTGACACAGTGTATAGTATACCACGAGAGTGGACTACCCTACTTCAAATATCCCTAGATTGACAACATAAACTAAAAAGGTAGAACATGAATCCTATAATTTGGAATCCCTTATAAATCGACTATCACCCAATTAACTGTAAATATTTAATTAGGTATTTTAGTTTATGTTATTTTATTTATGTTTATTTATTTATGTTATTTATATTTCTGCAATTTTATTTATGCAATATACTTTTCCGTAATTTATATTTCTGCAATTTAATTTATGCACTTTTATTTTACGAACTTTAATTTCCGCAATTTTTTTGCACTTTAATTTATGCAATTTATTTTACCCATCTTATTTTCAGTAATTTATTTTATGCAATTTAATTTCAGTAATTTATTTTATGTCTTGTAGTTTTAAGTCTTTTATTTTTTTATTTTAATCGCATCATATAACTTAGTACACAACCCCCTGTTTTATTATTCTATTCTCTCTGTGGATCGATCGCGTACGTACTACAATTGCATGACTGTGCACTTGCTGTCCTATGGGTTAAACCCTCGAGACTACTCTTTAGTAGCGCTCGGGTGAAACCTGCGAAGAAAATAACAGTGGTGAAAACAACACAATTTCCTCATGACCAGTTGCTAACTTGACTCCTTTTGATGTAGGTGATGAGAAAATTTGGGGACCAAAGCTCTTGAAGAGGGAGGAAATGATGTGGACATCGTACCGGTCAGTACGCGGGACAACGACAAGGACCACAGGACAACACAATAACTCACGGCGCCAAGTCTACCACCTCGAAGAGTGACTAGAAGCATGTCCAAAGGTTACCAAAAGGAAGTCCAAGCCTACCTACAAAGCCTCAAGGATCACGGTGGACAAGAGAGGTCATCGGAGCTGTCGGGAGATATTGTGAGCGGACAAGGCGAGCAAGCGGACACTAGCTCACGGACACTCAGCTTCGGGAGCAAAGCCATGTGTGTCCTCACTATCTCTAAGTGAGGACATCCCTTAAGACCTTAGGTAAAGTATTGTACTCTTTCCCTACTTCTAGTTACCACATCGGGTTCCTAGAAAAGAGTTTTTATGAGGCAAGAAACGCCTAAGGCATCACGTCTCATCTTCTTGTGTGTTGACTTGGAAACATCTATGAAAAGATCAATACACAAGAGATGTGATTCTATCCCCCAAGGAAGATCTTTACATATGTATTTCCTTTTCTAATTTTTGCTTATGATAGTTTTAGTGCCTTTTTGTGTTAAGGCTTGTTTAGAGTTTATTAATTAGACGCAAGTTCAAGCTTGTTTAATTATTGGCTTAGCCCATTTAGACCTACTCTAAACCCTACTTGTAGCCTATAAAAGACAACTATTTCTCATTTTACAAGATAAGCAATCATTACAAAAATCTTAAAGTTGTCAACTTTAAAGTCCATCTCCTCCGTGTTACAAGGGTCACAGTTCAACCATCGTCTGCCTCCCCACCTGTGTTCTGAGCTTGAGTCTCATGCTAGTTCACTTTGTTGTCCATCCGCCTCTTGTACCGGTTATTTGGTCTGATTCTTGTCCGAATCTTTGTGTGGAGTTTTTGAGGACGTACTAGCCGGTGTGGCTTTGTAGAATACGCCTCCATTTATATATGTGAACAAGATTCTCTTTTTCGTCCAATTGATGACCGTTCCAACTATTGTAAGAAATGGCCTGCCAAAGATGAGTGGAGTGTGATCATCTTCCCTCATGTTAATCACATGAAAATCGGCGGGGAACAATCCAAACTATCATGTTTTTGGCTACTCCATATGTTGACATAACCTTGGAATTTGCTAGGCCGATGCAAATGTTTGATTTCTTTATATCATTAAGCCCTAATGTTTTCGCTCTCTCCATGGACATCACGTTTATGGTGGCATCGAAATCACAACTCATGACCTTGTATGGAACAGAATACCTTGTAAAGTCCTGCGTCTTTTCTCTTAGGTAGAGTTATGACCGCTCCTTTAAGTCGTGTCTCCATGTATAACTCCTTGATATCCTTTATTGTTTCTTTTGTTTCTGTGAAGTAGAGATCGAGGTTGTACTTGAAAAGAGCTTGCTTAAATGTGATGCCCATAGGGAGTGATCGAACAAGATGTTTGAATAAGCGTAGCTTTTCCTCATTTACTCGTCTAAAGAACCAAGTCGTGTCGTACGCCCTTATTGGATGGTGTGGATATCCTAACTGAGAGTTCCTTGAGAAACGAGTCCCTCAAAATCGTTGTTCGATGTCTTGAATCGTCTCGTCAGTTCCCTTGAACAAATCCCTCAAAGGATATTGTTTCCATGCGTCCTTGAAAGTAGTGGTTTCGGGGGTGGAGTTGACTAGAACTTAGAATCTCCTCTCGTTTATGGGGTCTATGAATCGTTTCTTCTTTTGGCTCATCGGTGGAGCACAGTTTTCAGCAACGTCATTGCTGGTTTCAGACATGGCATCGACCTGCTGGGGTCGATGTTGAGGATCGGCATGTGCTCCTGGGAGACCGTCGACCACGTGGGGTCGATGTGGTTCGGCGATTACTCCTGAGAGGCCGTCGACCTTGCCTGGTCGATGGTACTGTCCGACGGGTCTATGCATCGAGTTAGAATCAACAGAGTTAGGTCGATGTGGCCGTCTGATGGGTCTCCATTCAAGTATAGTATCGACCCTCGCCGGTCGATGCTTTTGTCTGTGTCTGAGACCATCGACCACACTTGGTCGATGGTGATGGTGGATGTACTCCATTTTAGCTCGGCTGGAACCATTTTCTTCCACCGTCTCGTTAATCCTTATTATGATGGCGTTGACATACTCTTAAAGGTTCATCTCAGAATTCCCAGGAAGCATTCCTTGGGGTCTTTTAGCTGAAGATGCGACTTGAACGGTTTGTGTCTCCAACACGTTAACGGATGAAACGAGTCCATCGAACTTACTATTCAGCTCATTGCACCTTTAGTGGACGTTCTTGAAACCTTTAGAGATCTCCACTGAAACTTTGTCTTATCCCTCGAGAATGCGTTGAAGCATTCCTTCCTACTTGTCGTCCTTCGGTTGAAAATTTTTATCCTCTTTGGCCTTAATTTTGTTGTTGAGAGTAGAACGGTTGTCGAAACTAAGATATTTGTCGAAAACCTCCTTATTGGAATGACTGGGTGGGTGCTCTCATGGGTGGGTATGTTTGACCTTGCGGGTTTTCAACATTGTTGCTCCGCAATGAGAGATTTGGGTGATTTCAGAAAGACTTGAAATCACCGTTTTGTCGATAGCCACCAACAAAGTTAACCTAACATTGGTTACATTCACTATCATCTTCCTCAACATAACCCCTTGTAGCATCCAACTCATCAACAAAGTGAACTTGTCGCTTCGAGACTATTATCACCTTGTCAAGCTTATCGTTCAACGCTGATAGCATCATATTTTACTTGTTTTTATGCAGTATAATAACTTAGTTTTAGCTTTTATAACTAACATTTAGTGTAGAATTATTGTTTTTGCATGTGGTTATATATTTTTAGGTACTTGGTGCTAAATATGAGTAGTAAAGATGTTACTGAATCCCACAGCCCACAGGAATAGGTGAAATCGCCTAGATCGTGCACATTCGGAGAAAGATTTCACAGAATCCGAAGAAGGCAGAATTGACCCTAATATCGATCTGTAGGGGTCGATATTGAGTCCAAAGATTTTCCAGAGAGAATTCCTGAAGGATGCATCGACCAGTCAAGCCAGAGAGGTAGGATCAATCCTAGCATCGAACCATCAAGGTCGATGCTGACCTCCGAGAAAGCTGGAAAATTTCCTACGTGGCAAGATATGACTTGAGCACGTTGTCATTTTGACATCTAAGCCTCCAGAAACAAGATAAAAATGAAATGGATGGTTCCAGAAAAACCTAATGCTATATAATCACTTGTAATCTCACTAGAAAAAAAAGAAGAACACACACCACAAAAATAGATCTTGTAGCCGTCACATTTTTAGATCTAATAAAGTTCTTCTTCTTTAGGTCAATACTTGTTCTTATTCTTTTGTTTATGCTTTGATTACTGCTTTAGATTAGTTTTCTTTTTAGTTTTGTTTATTATTTTATAAGTCAACCATTGTCTCTATAACCCAATAAAGACAAGAGTCTAGATCTTTTAGACCACATGAGGTGGTGGTCAATGATGGAATCTATGTTTTAGGATTCATTATTGTACTTAATCGATCTAGCTACTTTAGTATGCACATTAATGCCGAGTATTCTCTCATGGGAGATACTTAAGAGTACAACTGAATTCAGTATGTGTAATTATCTATTTAGAAGTGTTTGATGCCACGAGAGTGGATCAAACCTTCAGATCTGCATACTAAAGAGTCATCGCTAGTGTCGAATTTGTTGTTTAATAAAATTAATTATAGATCTTGCTTTGGCTAAGTTAGATTGAATATTTTAGGAGTATTTCGCCACGAGAGTGGGTTGTACTTTAGAAACAAATCTATCACTCACTTTGTATTCTTGAGGTGAGAGTCTAAAGATACATGGTATTCGATGATGGGATATTATGAAATGCATATCCAGTTTATGACGAGAGTGGATCTGGATATAGAGTCTAGCATACCACGAGAGTGGACTAGCAATTTATGGAAGATCCCTAGAATGACAAATATAAATCATTTAGATAAAATATGAATTCTAGACTTAGGTTTCCTGATTTAGACTATCACCCATAGTTTGTATATAGTTAGTTAATTATTGTTCTTTTCTTTATGCAATTTAATTATGTTTATGCTTAGTTTACATTTAATTGGTTTCTTATTTTATAATTTATTTGCTTTATTTCCTGTTTTATTATTTTCACATATCATTTTAGATTAGAATTCAACTCCACTTTTATTTTATTCCACCTAGATTAAATCTACATTTGCATTCTCTTTGTAGTTATTCTATTTCCCTGTGCACTTGCGATTTTATGGGTTAAACTTTCGAGATTTATTTCTCGGATGAAACCTGTGAAGACGCATAAAAACCTCTGCATCAAATTTTTGGCACCGTTGCCGGGAAAATAAGCAATAGCCATAGAGTTTAGATGTAGATCTGAGATTTGGTGTTTATGTTTTATTAGTTTGTTTTATTTTCGAATTTCAGGTGCATGCATTTGAGAAGTTACGGGAAGACTCCACCAACTGACCAAATTCGCGACATCAGAGAAATCGAAAGACAAGTTAGGAAGGAGACAAGAAATAGAGCAGCAACGATTTGATCTACCTGTTGAACATATTGAGGGCATTGCACGAGTTGACAATGCTACTCAAGTTGAAGGTGATGCACGTCGAGCGGCTGCACGCCAACCAAGAGTCGCCCCGACTATTGGTACCCCTGGTGAGACTACTTCTATGGCTCAAAGATCTGGGATTCTCACCCCACCAGTTGCGAACAACAACTTTAAAATCAAGTCAGGCTTGATTACTATGGTGCAAGGCAACAAATTTTATGGGTTGCCTATGGAGAATCCAACTGATCATTTTGATTGATTCGATAGGCTGTGTGGTACAGTGAAGATTAACGGAGTTTCAGACGACGCTCTGAAGTTACGTCTATTTCCATTCTCGTTGGGAGAAGGGTCTACCACCTGGGTCGATCCTAACATGGGGGCAATGCAAGAAGATGTTCGTTGCGAAGTACTTCTCGAGTTCTCGGACTGCTCGACTTCGTAATGAGCTATCTAGCTATGTGCAAAAAGGTTCATAAAGTTTTGGAGAGACGTGGGAGCGCTATCTCAATGCCCACACCATAGATTTAGTGAAGAGTCGCTGCTGAGCACTTTTTACAAAGGACTCTTGCCCAAGTATCACGAGCTACTTGATACCGCGTGCAACGGTAATTTCTTAGGACAAGATGCTGAGCATGGAATGACTTTGGTGGAGAACATGGCACAAAGTGACACTAACTGTGAAGGAGACTATGATCGTCGAGATCGTAGTATAGCTGATGATGGAGGTGACAAGATGAGGGTTGACATAAAAGCATTAAATGACGAGTTGGACAAGGTACTACAAGTGACAAGGAGACATGTTCACTTTGTTGATGAGTTGGATGCTGCAAGGGCACAAGCTGACGAAGAGGCAAGAGAAGAGAACGTGTGAGGTGAACTTTGCCAGTAACTTTCGACAAAGTGGTTTGAACCGTAACTACAGGGGCAACAATGTGGAGAATCCACAAGATGAGACGTACCCACTGATAACAACCATTTTTACATGTTTTTATGCATTCATTTTGTTTAGTTTCATGCATAATAGCTAGCTTTTAAGATAGTTTTGGTATGTTTGCATATGTTTATGTGTTTTTATGTACTTGGAGCTCAACATGAATATTTACGATGTTTCTGGAGCTTACTAAAACCTATAGGAAGACTGGTGACATTGCTTGGATCGTTCACATTTGGAGAATGATTTCACAGAGTCCGAAGAGTGCAGAATCGACCACAGAATCGACCTATGGGGTCGATATTAAGCCTGAGGAATTTCCAGAGAGAATTATCGGAGGATGCATCGACCAGTCAAAACCAAGGGGCTAGAATCGACCCCAAAATCGACCTATCAAGGTCGATTCTGATCCGAAAAAAGAGAAGGAATTTTATCACATGGCAACTAAGGATTTGGAATTTTCGTTTTGATGCTTTGGTAACCCTAGACACTCGACTTGGACGCCTCCAGAAGCCTAAGAACTATATAAACATGTTGTAATGCATAGCCATAAGTGTGGGAGATTTTAGAGACAAATACACAAAACAGGATCTCATCATAACGCTTGTTCTTACGTTTTATTTATGAATATACAGTAGTTCTTCTTGTTTGCAATTCCTCTACTTTTATTTACTGTTTCTATTGCTTATTATGTCTTCAATCTCATACCTTGTTATTGTTAGCAAATGCATGAGTGAGTAGATCTTTAGATCTCTCGGGTGGATAATGACTAAGGAGATCTACTAGTGAGAGTTTGATGTCCTAGGTTCTTAATCCGTTTAGCTACCTTTTATGCGTTTTTAATGCTAGATCTGTTTTCATGTGAATAATCTAAGGGCTATGTTGAATCTAGTAGGTGTAGCTTAGTGTTAAGAAACTCTCTTTGCCACGAGAGTGGATAGAAGTTTCAGATCTGCATATTTGGAATTATAGCTATTCGATAAATCTATTCGTATTTGTATGCTTATCTAGATTAGCCCTGATCAAGTTAGTTTAGCATCGTAGAATCTAGATGTCACGATACTGAATCTAGATTTTGCAATTAGACAAATTACGAGCTTAATTACCTTTGTAGGAATGCAACAGTTAATTAGATTGGTCAAATAGAGATTGTGTTCAACGCTTGTAAGAGTGCCACGAGAGTGGGTTTTTACAAAGTGTTTACCTTACCACGAGAGTGGACTAGACAACTTTTATTATCTCTAGATTAATAGATATTTGAAATACGCCAAAGAGCATCATTCTCCGATTAAGAAATTCTCTGAAATTGTTTCCTTCACCCTTGAGATTATTTGCATTATAATTGTTTTACCGTTATTTATTTATTGCTATCTTTTATTATTTATTTTATGCAATTCAGTCACGAAGAAACAAGGCTCCAAAAATTATATTTTCAACCTAGATTAGATTTATTCTTGTATTTCCTTTGTAGTTAATCTCAGTCCCTGTGGATCGATGATATGTTTGCATTTTGCATTATTTTAGCTTGGTTAATTCACACATTTAGACTTGTTATTTAACTTGTTCTTGTCATTTATCTCTAGTTTTGCATACTTAGAGTGTTTTGCATTAGGTTTGCATACATCTTGCATATTTGGCTTGTTACAGGTACTTTTAGGCGATTCTGGAGAAGTTAGCATCAAATTAAGCTGTCTAGGGCATCTGACTCGAGCCACTAGGGTCAAGACGAGGAAGCTAAGGCTGGAGATGATGCAGAAGCAAGCTCGAGCCTATAGGGTCGAGCTAAGGGGTCGAGTCAACACAAAAGGTGTCATTTTGGAGGTTTTTTGCCAAGCTCGAGTCCCACGCTCGAGCTCCATGATCGAGCTCAAGAAAAAGAGGAGTCTTGGAGTTTCTGAACCCAGCTCGAGCACACCACGTCGAGTAGGAGGGTCGAGCTCAACACACAAAAATGCAATCTTGATTTCATCAGCTCGAGCACAGCACTCGACCTACACAGGTCGAGTTGCACCTATCTTGCACGTTTTTACTATTTTGCCCATGACGTTTTAGGGTTTTTAAGACTTAGTATAAATACCTAATGGGGGATTAAGTTTTTTCTCGAAGTCTAGTTTTTATGCTTAATTTTCGAGTTCTATCTTCTCGTTCTTCATTGTTCTTGATTTCCAGACTTTGTAGTTTGATTTCTACTTGTTATTTTCAGTTGATTTCTTTTGTTCTATCATTTCTCTATCTATCTCTATCATCTATGCAATTTTCTATGATTTACGGGTTTGTGATTATGATATTCTTCATGGTTTCTGAGTAGTCATTAGGGTTCTTGAGGATGGGTTAGATTAGTGTGGAATCTTAGTCTTTTAGGTGGTTTAAGAGTTGATTGTTTTAATTCCATTCTCAATCAGTGTTCTTAATGCTAATTTCTCTCGATCAATTGAGATTAGATCTTAAGTGTTTTTCCACCCGTAAGGTGTTTGATAAAATGCTTGAATGAATTGATGTTAGAGATTTGCATATCTAGCCTAAGGGATTAGTTGTCTAGGGTGTTTATTGACAATATTGAACTGAATCTTATTGCCTGCTAGGGTAGATTTCGCCAAGGGATTGGGTCCGGAACTGGTCTAGCTTGAGGTTACTTATCACGGGAGTGGACTTAACTGGTTGTGATGTTTGATGTCTAGGGAATAGCTTGATTGAGTTTTGTTAGACCGCCTGGGTAGGCTAAGAGGACACACCGAGTCGATTACCCCATCCTTAGGAACTTCTCTTGCATTGATTGAATTCTCGTCTAGCCCTATACACTGTTTCTGTATTGCCTTGCTCTTGTTAGTCTATACAGTATCTGTTTTAGTTTCCATTTTTAGTTTCTGTCTAGGGTGTTAGAGTCCTATACGCTCTTGCTTGGCTTGACTTGAATGATTTGATCTCATCCTTTTTGGTTAATATCTTCACCCTTATGGATTGACACCTTACTATACTACAACGAAATCTTGGTCTAGTAAGGAATTGACCTATATCAATTTGGCGCCGTTGCCATTTGGGTGTTGTTTGTTACAATTAGGATTTCAAATCGTTCTAGATCAAGTTCTTTTCTATATACTCTGTTACTCACTTTGATTTTCTTTTTCTGTCTTTGGCTTGCAGGACCTTTCTTGACTCAAGCACGTCTGCTCGAGCCTAGCAGATCGAGTCTGCCTGTCTTGCACACGTCTGCTCGACCCTTGCAGCTCGAGTCTGCCTCTCTCGCCCACGTCTGCTCGAGTCTACCATCGAGTCCTGTACCCCCTGCATGCAAACGAGATCTAAAGGGAGTCAGAACCTCATCCGATACATCGACAATATTCACAAGCTACCACAACAGTTGAGAGACCCGAGTGAACTTCTCAACACAGATCTCCAAGATCAAATAAATATGGCTGATCTTGATCAACCACCACAACCTGAACATGCGCCTCCTCAGCGAAGACCCCGTCTGATAGGGGCGGGAGACGCTCCTAATACTCATACCAACAGACAAGGGATTGTCCCTCCTACGGTCCAGAATAACAATTTTGAGATCAAGAGCAGCTTGATCGCCATGGTGCAGAACAACAAGTTTCATGGACTGCCTATGGAGGACCCTCTTGATCATCTAGATGAGTTTGATAGGCTCTGCAGCCTTACCAAGATCAATGGGGTCAGTGAAGATGGTTTCAAGCTAAGGCTCTTCCCCTTCTCTCTTGGTGACAGAGCCCATCACTGGGAAAAGACTCTACCCCATGGATCCATCACTTCCTGGGATGACTGCAAGAAAGCCTTCCTTGCTAAGTTCTTCTCCAATGCCAGGACAGCGCGCTTGAGGAATGAAATCTCTGGATTTATACAGAAGGATGGTGAAAGTTTCTGCGAATGCTGGGAGCGCTTCAAGGGCTACACTACTCAATGCCCTCACCACGGTTTTAGCAATGAATCCCTCCTTAGCACTCTCTACAGAGGAGTTCTCCCAAAGGTCCGCATGCTTCTCGATACCGCCAGTAATGGTAACTTCCTCAACCAAGACGTTGATGCTGGCTGGGCACTTGTGGAGAACCTAGCCCAATCTGATGGTAATTACACTGCTGAGTATGATAGGAGTGTTCGGCCAAGTATTGCTACTGATGATCAGACTAGGGCCATCAAGGCCTTGACTGCTAAATTGGATCAACTCCTACAGCAGAAGAAACAGGTTCACTTTGCTTCTGAGGATACAGTGTTCCAAGTTCAAGATGGGGAGGATGATGATATAGAGGAGGTCAGCTATGTGCAGTAATCAGGGTCAGTACAACAAAAGTTTCATCAACTACAAGAACAACCCGAATCTGTCCTACAGAGTACCAATGTGGCTAACCCCAGGATCAAGTTTACCCACCTCAAGAACAATCTCAGTCCAAGCCTTTCATTCCCTACAATCAGCAGCAGAACTTTGCCCCTAAACCGCCTTTTCAGAATCATCACCAACACCGTGGAGCCCCGTGTCCACCACCCGGTTTTCCTTCTCACCACGCTCAGTCTTCTATCACCCCAGATCAACAGACAAACGCCTTGCTGCAGCAACTCCTACAGGGTCAAGCAGCCGGTGCACTTGACACAGCCAAGAAGTTTGGTGAACTCAAAACCCAGATGGACTACACCTACAATGATCTTAACAGCAAGATTGAGTCTCTCCAGTCCAAGATTCGTTCCATCGAGGGCAAGACTGCATCTACCTCTAGCACATCACAGCTCCCAGGAAAAGCAGTCCAAAACCCAAAGGACTATGCTCACATCAATGCCATCACTTTGCGGAGTGGAAAGGAGTTACCTGAGCGGGAAGGCTCTCCTGCACTCACTGCGGACAGTGAGGATCAAGACGGGGAGGATTTGGTTCCCAAAAATGACCAAGACAAGAGTTCCACGCCTGCTGGAGCACCCCAACTCGACCTGGAAGGTCAAGACAGTCTACCTCCTGCACCTAAATCTGTGATTTCAGAGGAAAAAAAGGCACCATATGTCCCTCCTCCTTACAAGCCCAAATTGCCTTTCCCAAAGAGGTTTAAGAAGGACTTAATGGAGAAACATAAACAAATCTTTGATAAGCATATCAAGGAAGCTGAGATCAGGTTACCTCTCATTGATGCCTTCTCCATGGTACCTGCCTATCAGAAGTTTTTGAAAGATGTAGTAGCCGAGAAAGACAAAAAGGTTCAAGGTATGGTTGTCCTATCAGAGGAATGCAGCGCCATCATTCAGAAGAGAGTCGTCAAAGAGAAGTTAGGCGACCCAGGTTCACATTTGGATCGTTACTAAAGCCTATAGGAAGACTGGTGACATTGCTTGGATCGTTCACATTTGGAGAATGATTTCACAGAGTCCGAAGAGTGCAGAATCGACCACAGAATCGACCTATGGGGTCGATATTAAGCCTGAGGAATTTCCAGAGAGAATTTTCGGAGGATGCATCGACCAGTCAAAACCAAGGGGCTAGAATCGACCCCAAAATCGACCTATCAAGGTCGATTCTGATCCGAAAAAAGAGAAGGAATTTTATCACATGGCAACTAAGGATTTGGAATTTTCGTTTTGATGCTTTGGTAACCCTAGACACTCGACTTGGACGCCTCCAGAAGCCTAAGAACTATATAAACATGTTGTAATGCATAGCCATAAGTGTGGGAGATTTTAGAGACAAATACACAAAACAGGATCTCATCATAACGCTTGTTCTTACGTTTTATTTATGAATATACAGTAGTTCTTCTTGTTTGCAATTCCTCTACTTTTATTTACTGTTTCTATTGCTTATTATGTCTTCAATCTCATACCTTGTTATTGTTAGCAAATGCATGAGTGAGTAGATCTTTAGATCTCTCGGGTGGATAATGACTAAGGAGATCTACTAGTGAGAGTTTGATGTCCTAGGTTCTTAATCTGTTTAGCTACCTTTTATGCGTTTTTAATGCTAGATCTGTTTTCATGTGAATAATCTAAGGGCTATGTTGAATCTAGTAGGTGTAGCTTAGTGTTAAGAAACTCTCTTTGCCACGAGAGTGGATAGAAGTTTCAGATCTGCATATTTGGAATTATAGCTATTCGATAAATCTATTCGTATTTGTATGCTTATCTAGATTAGCCCTGATCAAGTTAGTTTAGCATCGTAGAATCTAGATGTCACGATACTGAATCTAGATTTTGCAATTAGACAAATTACGAGCTTAATTACCTTTGTAGGAATGCAACAGTTAATTAGATTGGTCAAATAGAGATTGTGTTCAACGCTTGTAAGAGTGCCACGAGAGTGGGTTTTTACAAAGTGTTTACCTTACCACGAGAGTGGACTAGACAACTTTTATTATCTCTAGATTAATAGATATTTGAAATACGCCAAAGAGCATCATTCTCCGATTAAGAAATTCTCTGAAATTGTTTCCTTCACCCTTGAGATTATTTGCATTATAATTGTTTTACCGTTATTTATTTATTGCTATCTTTTATTATTTATTTTATGCAATTCAGTCACGAAGAAACAAGGCTCCAAAAATTTTATTTTCAACCTAGATTAGATTTATTCTTGTATTTCCTTTGTAGTTAATCTCAGTCCCTGTGGATCGACCCCGTGCATACTATGATTGCATTACTGTGCACTTGCGGTATTATCGGGTAAAACTCTCGAGAATTTAGTCTCGGGTGAAACTTGTGAAGAGGTAAAAAAAAAACCCCATATCAAGTTTTTGGTGCCGTTGTCGGGGACTGAAGCAATAGGCATAAGGATTTAGTCTAGATCTAAGACTAGGTTTCTTTCGTTTTATTTTATTTTATTGTTTTTAGGTTTTTAAATTTGAAAAATAAAAAATGCTAAGGACATATCAGTTACTAGATTGGATGGATAAAAGATGGATGTGTAGGCCTAGAGCTACAAGAACGATAGGAATGATCAATGAGCCAACAAGCAACAGCCACCGCACCGGAATTCGCCCACCACCATTAGAAGATTTTGAGTTCGAAATCAAGTTTGACTTGATCCGTTTGGTTCAAGACAACAAGTTTTACGGTTTATCAACTGAAAATCATGTGGAGCATCTAATCCAATTCGACAAATTATGTGATACAATTAAGATGAATGGAGTTTCAGAAGATGCACTGAAACTTCGTCTATTTCCATTTTCACTTGGAATTGGAGCAAGCCAATGGGAGAAGCATCTTCTGTCAGAAACCATTACAACGTGGAGTCAATGCAGAAAAGTTTTCCTAAAAAAATTCTTCTCGAATTCAAGGACAGCTCGTTGGAGAAACGAGATTTCAAACTTCACGCAACAATGCACTAAAAGCTTCGGAAAAAGATGGGAAAGAATGAGAGGATACACTCTACAATGCCCTCATCATGGATTTAGTAACGAGTCTTTATTAAGTATTTTCTACACAGGAGCCACGCCTAAGCATCGTATGTTACTCAACGTAGCCAGTCACGGAACCTTCTTAGGCCAAGAAGCGCAACATGGGATGACATTGGTGGAGAATTTAGCTGAAAGTGACATAATGTATGAAGATGAATATGAACACACGAGTAGATGCACTGATATCCATGAAGATGAGGAGAAAAGAACTATAGAAGCACTGCACGAGAAGATAAACAGAATTTTGGATCAACAGGAAAGGCTTCACTGTCAACCAAATGGAGTCAGAGGTTTCCCAGACAGCAAAATCGGTCACCTGAATCGGCCAATCAATCTCGATGTAACCCCAGGAGAAGCCTCTGAACCATATTATCGACCAATCAATGTCGATATGCTGTAAATCGACAAGACGAATCGGCCAGTCAAGGTCGATGTGCCTTCTGAATGCAATGATGGAGCAGGCTGGTCGACGATGGAGACAGATAAGTCTGAAGAGAAGATTAAAATGCGTTAGATGGGTAGACAAGAATAAGTGCAGAGATAAGTGAAGGATTTAAGAACATTGATTAAAGATGCGAAGATTTAAGAGAAAAATTTGAAGAATTGTTCTTAAAAGTCCAATCGTTGGAAACTCGAACAACAACTGAAACAACTTCAATAAATGCCATAACCTTAAAGAGTGGAAAACAACTCAAACCAATCACACCTAGGAAACCAATCAACAAGGAGAACTTGACACCTAACTTAGGAAAAGAACATCATATCATAATAGAAGATGAACCTGAGACCGTAGAGATAGCGGACGAGAGACCAGATGCAAGCAAAGAATCTATATCTCGAGAAAGGAACCAAGCAACACCGAATGTATCAAATTATCAGCCCAAGGTTCCTTTTCCAAGAAGAATATAAAAAAAAATAGCGGAACGAATGATTAATGCCTTTGAAAAACAAATGAAAGGAGTAATCATCACCATGCAAATGCTGGATGCTTTGATGATGATTTCTAATGCCAGCAAATTCTTCAAGGATCTCGTAACTAAAAAGAAGAAGGAGCTCACCGAAGTGGCGTTCATAACTCACGAGTGTAGTGCCGTTATTCTCAACAAACAAATTCCAGAAAAATTAGACGATCCGGGAAGTTTCACTCTCTCGTGTACCTTAGGCACTGTGACGTTTGGAAAATCCCTATGTGATCTTGGAGCCAGCGTGAGTCTCATGCTGTTATCCATTTCTGAGAAGCTAGGGTTCACTCAATTCAAGAAATGTCTAATGTCACTCATCCTCACTGATCGATCAATCAAGACACCAGACGGATTACATGAAGATTTCCCGGTGATGGTTGGAAAATATCAAATACCAACTGATTTTGTGGTACTAAAGATGGACCAAGAACCAAAGAATTCTCTCATATTAGGAATGTCGAATGTCAGTCGTTCTCGCTGATCGGTCAATCAAGACACCAATCGGATTACTTGAAGATGTCCCGATGATGGTTGAAGACACCAACTGATTTTGTGGTACTGACGATGGACCAAGAAACAAAGAATCCTCTCATATTAGGAAGACCATTCCTAGCAACTGCAGGAGCCATCATCGATGTAAAAAATGGAAAAATTGAGCTTCATCTGAACGATGAAGTCATGCAGTTTTAATATCGATGAAGTGATAAAAAAACCTGAAGAGCGAGATCGTCTTTTCTATATCGACGACCTCGATTTGTTAGAGGATAAATTTCTAGCTGAGATAGCTTTCAAAGACGAGAAGCTATGTGAAGAGCTTCAAACGCTACAAAATGGAGAGATAGCAGAAATGATACCTCGTGACATGTTTTCTGTGCAATTAACCGAACAAGACGAGGAGATCATAGAACCAGCAAGTAATGGTAAGACTTGTGACGATGATGACTAGAGCGAACTAAAGGCGCCCAAGGTGGAGCTGAAACAACTTCCAAAAGAGCTAAAGTATACATTTCTCGGTCCTAATTCAACTTATGCTGTGATAATGATGGATTCGGCCTCGAATCGGGATCGTCGTTGTCACCACGAAAGGGAATGAGATGCTTCACATTGAAGACGTCGCCGGTATGAAGATGAGATGGCAATCTAACGCAGTAAGCATTGTCATTTATGCGTTCCAACACTTCGATCGGACCAATCTTCTTGGACTTCAACTTGTTATACTCATGCACTGGAAGACGATCTTTCGTAAGGATGACCCAAACCAAATCACCAGGTGCATAAATAACTTCACGTCGTTTTGCGTCGGCGGCAACCTTATACTTAGAAGTAGAGACCTCCAAATTTGCCTGAGCTTGCTTATGAACTTGCTGAATGTCATTAACAAAGTCAATGGCTTGACCATGAAATCTGGACAGATCAGGGAGCGTTGATAAGTCTAAGGGGCAGTGAGGGACAATTCCATAGACCACGCGAAATGGACTAAAGCCAAGACTCCGATTCAATGCGTGATTATGCGCAAATTCTGCTTGACATAGCTTGGAATTCCAGCTCTTAATATTGTCACCCACCAAACAACGTAGCATATTACTCAAGGAACGATTAGTAACTTTTGTTTGGCCATCCGTTTGAGGATGATATGCAGTGCTCATGTTAAGGCTCGTACGTAAGAGTTTCCACAAAGATCGCCAAAAATGACTCAAAAAATGAGTGTCACGATTAGAAACAATTGAATAAGGTAAACCATGTAAACGGTAGATTTTGCGAAAGAAGAGTATCGCCACACTAACCGCATCAGTCGTCTTTTTACACGGAACAAAGTGAGCCATTTTAGAGAAGCGATCCACAATAACAAAGATGCAATCGTTGCCTCGCTGTGTACGAGTGAGACCCAAGACAAAATCCATACTCACATCAATCCAAGACTGCGAGGGAATAGGTAAGGGTAAATATAAGCCAGCATTAGAGGGGCTCCCTTTGCTTAGTTGACAAATCTGACATCGCTCTACGAAACGTTCCACTCTTTACGTAAAGAAGGCAAAAAGTAGGACGTAGTAACGAGTTGGAGAGTTCGATCACGTCTCACATGCCAGTTGATCGGAAAATGTTAGTTCGTAGCTAGTGATCTGTTTGAACATGTGGAAGTAGGCACGAACGACGCACCACTAAGAGGGGACCCTGATCACCGTGAGTGTGATGTACCAATTCGTCTCCACTTAGGTTGTCACGGTCGTTAGAGTCATATATCGGATCTGTTTCTAGTATATTACCATCAGCTACCATGGTAGATAATCCACGGTGGGTTTGGCGATGTCCCGGTTCTCCACACCCAAAACAACGTAGAGCATTACGAGCTGAACGCCTAATTAGTTGGTCATCAATTGTTGAAAAAGAACGATTAGACGAACCTGTTGTGGTGTCGGGTTCATGAGCTTTCACTTCAGGCTGACTTTGCAAAGTATCTTGGTTACGTGATCTAGTTGTGGAACTACTCCAATTCGTTGACCTTTGTTGTTGTTCAAAAGATGCAGCACGACGGTGAGCCTCAGCAACAGAAGTTGGGTGAAATTGAGCTAGCGAATTTTGAAGTTGATTACGTAATCCTCCAATAAAGCGAGACACAAGCTGAATCTCACTATCATGAATTTCATTTCTTGTGAGTAGAATATAAAATTCCTCTGCATATTCGTCTACCGTACGACTCCCCTGTCTAAGATTTTGTAAACGTGTGTACATGGTGCGGTCGTAATTATGAGGTAAGAAGGTGGAACGAAGCTTTTTCTTCAGTTTGCTCCATGACTGAATTGGGGGCTTATTTGCACGTGTCCTTGTTAATTTCAGCTGTTGCCACCATGACGCGGCATGACCACGAAACTTAGTTGCGATTAGAGGGACACAACGATCTTCCGGTACTTCTTTGAACTCGAGCAATTCTTCCACAATATTAATCCAATCAACCAATGAATCACCATTGACTCCACCTACAAATTCTGGAATTTCGACTCGAAAACTTGATTCCCAATGAGGATCTCGATGGTCTTGTTGCTGCAAAAGCACATCTTGATCGCCCGCTTGGGGCATCACAGAAAAAGGGTTAACGTTGGCATGTACGTCTCTCCTCTCTGCTTAATGTCGTGGTTGTAGGTTTTGAATCAAAGTTTCCCCTAACTCGCGAATTGAGCATTGTATGGAATTCTCCATGTTTGCTTGGATTGTTTCTTGCATCGTAAGTAACGTGGAACGTAGCTCAGCCCAATTCATATTTTGGGTATCGTCACGTTGATCATGATTATGTGCATCTTGTCTCTTTGGAGGCATCGTGAGATGAGATTAGAAACCCAGAACGTACTGAATCTGATACCAACTGATGGAGATGCGGAAGCTTTATAAGGGTGGAGTGAAGGAGATGAAGGTCGAAGCGAGAGTACTCCTCTCAGTACTTGTTTACACAAGCTCTTTGGGTAACTAAGGTTACCTCTTTTTTTTTTGTTTTCTGATTAATTCTCAAAAGCAAAAACGTCCCAACCAAGAGTTCGACCATCTCTATTTAAAGAGATGAAGATGAAACCTAAACTATCCTAATCCTAACCGCTTAAGGATTTGTAATTATCCTTTAAATAGAGAAAACACCAATAAAGTAAAAAAAACACAACACTAAGGCTAACCAAAAATGTAAATAAAACCAAAACCAAGAAAGTCATAGATGCGCTGCATCAGATAATAAGTGATGAGCTTAGTAATGATGAAACCGCAGCTTTACTTAGTGAATTGAAGAAATATAGAAAAGCTATAGAATATTCTTTTTATAGATCAAATGTTAGAACGATTAGCAAATCACTTTCACTATTGTTTCCTATATGGATATTCAGGATTTTTCCAAATCCCTATACATCCTCATGATAAAAAAAAAATGACATTCACATGTCCTTATGGTACCTTTGCTTATCGAAGAATGCCATTTGGATTATGCAACGCACCTACAACATTTCAGAGGTGTACGATGTCGATTTTCTCTGACTTAATTGAATCGGTAGTAAAAGTATTTATGGATGATTTTTCTGTGTGTCGTTCTTCATTTGGTGTTTGTTTGTCTAATTTATAGAAGGTACTCAAGCGTTGGGAAGAGACAAACATAGTGTTTAATTGGGAAAAATGTCATTTCATGGTAAAAAAAGAAATCGTTCTTGGGCACAAAATTTCAGAAAAAGGAATAGAGGTGGATAAAGCCAAGATCGAAGTGATGATGAGTTTGGGACCTCCAAAAACGGTGAAAGATATAAGAAGTTTCCTTGGGACATGCTGGATTTTATCGAAGATTTATAAAGGATTTTTCTAAGATGACACGCCCTCTCACTAGACTATTGTGCAAGGAGGTCAAATTCAACTTCAATGATGAGTGCCTTAAAGCTTTCCAAATGATCAAGAAGGAGTTGGTAAGCGCACCGATAATACAACCACCAGATTGGGACCTGCCATTTGAAATTATGTGCGATGCTAACGACTATGCAGTAGGAGCCGTTCTTGGACAGCGGAAATATAAAAAGTTGAATGTGATTTATTATGCAAGCAGGACACTAGACGAGACGCAAGTGAAGTACGCTACCACAGAGAAAGAACTTCTAGCAATCGTTTTTGCTTTTGGGAAATTCAGACAATATTTAGTCGGCTCGAAAGTGATCTTTCATACAGACCACGCTGCATTAAGGTACCTACTCACCAAAAAAGACGTTAAACCAAGGTTACTCCGTGGATATTTGTCTTGCAAGAATTCGATTTGGAGATTAAAGACAAGAAAGGAATAGAAAATAGAGTAGCAGATCATTTTTCAAACATGAGAATAGTCGAAGAACATTATCTTGATAAGGAACTGAAGAGTATTGATGCCATTAAAGATAAGTCACCATGGTACGCAGATATCGTCAATTATCTAGCTTGTGGAGAGAAACCACCTGATCTCGTTGGTTATCACAAGAAAAAATTTTGTAAAGAAATCAATAGTTATTACTGGGACGATCCTCACTTATACATATTGTGCAAAGATAAAATCTATAGAAGATGTGTTCCAGACAACAAAATGCAAGAGATTCTGACAAGGTGCCACAGATCAACTTATGGAGGTCACTTCGCTACATTTAAGACGGTAGCTAAGATTTTACAAGCTGGATTTTAGTGGCCTTCTTTGTTCAAAGATGCACATCAATTCATCTTAGCTACGATGCGTGTCAGAGGAAACAAAATATAAGTAGACGGAACGAGATGCCACAGAATCCGATAATGGAAGTTGAAGTTTTCAACGTATGGGGCATCGACTTATCGCGGTGGGACCTTTCCTGTGTTCTCATGGAAACTACTACATCCTAGTAGCGGTGGATTACATTTCTAAATGGGTGAAAGCTGTAGCAAGTCCAACAAATGATGCTAAGGTGGTCATGAAACTTTTTAAAAGCACTATTTTTTCAAGATTTGGAGTTCCACGAGTGGTAATTAGCAATGGATGATCACACTTTATTAACAGATCATTTGAAAAACTCCTTCGAAGACATGGTGTAAGGCACAAAGTAGCAACGCTATATCATCCTCAAACAAGCGGACAAGTGAAAGTTTCAAATCGAGAAATAAAAGCAATATTAGAAAAAACGGTAAATATTTCCCGAAAGGATTGGGCTTTGAAGTTAGACGACGCCTTGTGAGCTTACAGAACCACTTTCAAGACACCTATTGGTACAATTCCTTTTAATCTTCTATATGGTAAATCCTGTCATCTACTAGTAGGATTGGAGTACAAGGCTATGTGGACAGTAAAGATGTTGAATTATGATATCAAGACCGCTGGAGAAAAACGTCTCATGCAGTTAAACGAACTAGATGAGATTTTTCTTAACGCTTACGAGAATGCTCGCATATACAAGGAGAAGAGTAAATCATTCCATGACATGAAGATATTTAAACGAGAATTTAAAGAAAATGATCAAGTTCTACTTTTCAATTCCCGTTTAAGACTTTTTCCAGGCAAATTAAGATCTCGCTTGTTCGAGCCTTTCAGAATCAAATATGTAACAGCTTACGGAGCTATTGAACTTTGGAGAAAGAATGGAGAAATCTTCCAATGCTTAAAGTCGTATATAAGTTTTGAAATCGTTGGTGAACAAGATGTCACAAGTCTAGAAGATACGCCTGATTTTCTTGACGAGCCTTAACATCACGACACGAAGGCACCGTCGAGCTCAACGACGTTAAAGGAGCGCACTTGAGATGCATTCTCATGTTATCTGTAAATATAATATTAACATTTTCATTTTTGTTTCAGATTATCGAACAAGTCATACGAAGTCAAGATGGAGATTTCAGGAAAACAATATTTCTCCTCCATTTTCACTCTCATTACACCTCCTTCATCCACAATCTCCATCAAAGGTATGTTCTCAAAAACCCAATTTCTCCATAAATTTCTATGATTTTGATTTTTATGAGAATAGGTAGAAATTTAGTTGGAGAATCATGGCTCTTGCTAGTTTTTGTTAGGGAACTTAGGATTTGAGTTTAATTTTAGATTAGAATGGAGAATTTGTGATGCTAGAAAGTTATGGTTCTTGAATTGGGTTTGAATTTGGAAATTAGGGAAATAGTAGTAATTTTTTTTTAATTGTTAAATTGAGTGTGGTATTATGTTATTGAGCAATTTAGATTAGTTTTTCATTAGATAATTATTTGATTTTAGTATTGCTCAATAACATAGGCCACACATTGGTGAATTAGATTGTTGAGTTTGTTAATTATGTAGGATAATGGGAAGAAAAGGAAAACAACCACCAAGAGAACCTACATCACCACCACCACAACAGATCGCTCCAACACGTGCTAAGAACAAAGAAAAAGCAGTGGATGAAAGTTCCAATGCACCAGCTCAGCCTAAGTCATTGAGTTTTCGGTGAAGATTGGATAACCTTCTCGCTACAGATTTTGTTCAAACTCGATACCCAAACAGAACCATTTTGAGAGAGATGGGTATCCTTGAGGATGTTGAGATGATGTTTGAGAATATGGGATTGGGTTACTTCTCCAAGATGGAACATCATGCCTATAAGCAGGAAACATGCGAGTTCTTGGCCTCAGTCTCACTCCGGATCGCAGACAAGTATGAAGACCAGCTTGGATCGATTAACTTCCGTGTTGGTAAAGAGCGATTCGATGTCACTTTCGAAGAGCTTAATGATATATTTGGGTTCGCTGAGGGGAGTTTACCAGAGATCTCCATCAGTAAAAATGAGATGGATGAAGTGTGGACAGATATTGGTGATAGGGATTTTAGAGCTGGGGCAGACGAAAGCTTCTTCAATCCGTAATCCTGCGATACGATATGTCCAGAAGGCATTGGCACTTACCTTCTTTCCACGTTCTGAGATAGGTAACATCCACCAGGGTGAGTTGGCTATGATAATCGAGGGGATCAAGCCACTATACACTCGTTTCGAAAATGGACGAGAGATCTTTGGAATTCGTCAACCATTGTGTCTTGGCGGAATTTTAGCGCAACACTAAGTGAATTTCGACGATGTAGCCAGGCCACATCTAGTGGACATCTCTATGGTAGTGCTTGATATTACTACGAGCCTTTGATGAGGCTATTTCAACCAAGCCAGTTCGCGTTGCATACAAGCATCTCTGTCTTGTCGAGAGATGGAACAAATGGCAAGATAAGACCATTCATAAGCTTGTGGCTGGGATGAAATCTAAATTAAGGTACGCTGCTATGTTCATGGTGAAGTATATGTAGTATGTTTAGGTTTATTTCTCATTCGTTAAGCTAGGGGATGTTAGTACGATAAGATAATGTAGAATAAAAGTTCGAATTAGATATGGTAATTCCTTTTCACTAGTCTAGCCTTTGTTTGCTTGAGGACAAGCAAAGAGATAAGTCTGGGAGAGTTGATAACACCCATTTTTACATGTTTCTATGCATTCATTTGGTTTAGTTTCATGCATAATAGCTAGCTTTTAGGATAATTTTGATATGTTTGCATATATTTATGTGTTTTTAGGTACTTGGAGCTAAACATGAATATTTCAGATGTTTCTGGAGCTTACTGAAGCCTACAGGAAGAATGGTACATTGCATGGATCGTGCACATTCAGCGAAGGATTTCACAGAGTCCGAAGAATGCAGAATCGACCCCATAATCGACCTGTGGGCTCGATATTTAGCCTGAGGAATTTCTAGAGAAAATTCTCGGAGGATGCATCGACCAGTTAAAGCCAAGGAGCAAGAATCGCCCTATCAAGGTAGATTCTGATCCAAAAAAAAAGGAGAAATTTTATCACATGGCAATTAAGGACTTGGAATATTCGTTTTGATGCTTTGGTATCCCTAGACACTCGACTTGGACGCCTCCAGAAGCCTAAGAACTATATAAACATGTTGTAATGCATAGCCACAAGTGTGGGAGATTTTAGAGACAAGTACACAAAAGAGGATCTCACCTTAACTCTTGTTCTTACGTTTTATTTATGAATATACAGTAGTTCTTCTTGTTTTGTAATTCCTCTACTTTTATTTACTGTTTCTATTGCTTATTATGTCTTCAATCTCGTACCTTGTTATTCTTAGCAAAGGCATGAGTGAGTAGATCTTTAGATCGCTCGGGTGGATGATTACTAAGGAGATCTACTAGTCAGAGTTTGATGTCCTAGGTTATTAATCTGTTTAGCTACGTTTTATGCGTTTTTAATGCTAGATCTATTCTCATGGGAATAATCTAAGGGCTAGGTTGAATCCAGTAGGTGTAGCTTACTGTTAAGAAACTCTCTTTGCCACGAGAGTGGATAGAAGTTTTAGATCTGCATATTTGGATTTATAGCTATTCGATAAATCTATTCGTATTTGTATGTTTATCTAGATTAGCTCTGATTAAGTTAGTTTAGCATCGTAGAATCTGGATGTCATGAGAGTGAATCTAGATTTCGAAATTTGACAAATTACTAGCTTAATTACCTTTGTAGGAATGCAACAGTTAATTAGGTTGGTCAAATAGAGATTGTGTTCAACTCTTGTAAGAGTGCCACGAGAGAGTGGGTTTTTACAAAGAGTTTAGCTTACCACGAGAGTGGACTAGACAACTTTTTATATCTCTAGATAGATAGATCTTTGCAATAGGCCACAGTGCATCATTCTCCGATTAGGAAATTCTCGGAAATTGTTTCCTTCACCCTTGAAATTGTTTGCATTATATTTGCTTTACCATTATTTATTTATTACTATCTTTTATTATTTATTTTATGCAATTCAATCACGAAGAAACAAGGCCTCCAAAACATTTATTTTCAGCCTAGATTATATTTATTCTTGTATTTCCTTTGTAGTTAATCTTAGTCCTTCTGGATCGACCCCGTACATACTACGATTGCATTACTGTGCACTTGCGGTATTATCGAGTAAAACTCTCGAGAATTAAGTCTCGAGTGAAACCTGTAAAAAGGTAAAAAAAACCTCCTATCACCCACCCATGAAGGCACTAACCCCTTCATTCCAATAAGGAGGTTTCAGACCAAGCACTCAATTCAACAAACCATCTTACGCACCGCAATCGTACCAAGGACAAGGAGGAACAAATCTACAACCAAAAGAGGAGAAATACGAAGGAATGCTTCGAAGCATTCTCGAGGGGCAAACAAAAGCTTCAGTGGAGATCTCTGAAGGCTTCAAGAATGTATGCAGAAGATGCAACGAACTCAACAATAAGTTCGACGGACTCGCTTCCCGCATCAACTTGCTTCATCCTCACAAAGATCGCATGGTATGCTCCCTAGGAAACCTGAGATGAACCCTAAGAATTATGTGAACATGATCACACCGAAAAGCATCATCATGACAGGAGAAGAGTCACCCAAAAAAAGCAAAAACAGAGAAATCGGAACTGTAAATCGGCCAATCAGGGTCGATTTTACTGACCCAAATTTCTTGAGCAAAATCTCGGACAGGCATATCAACCAGTCAGGATTGATTCCCAGCCCATTGACCCATCACATCGACCTATTAGGGTCGATGTACTTCCAGAACGAAGCCACGGACGAACACATCGACCGATCCAGGTCGATTCCAAACATGTCGGATGCCCCCATCGATCTAACCTGCCCAATAATACTACCGCCTCGAGCACTAGACCTTCCCATCGACCCTCAACAATGGATGGTCGTAGCATCAGGCGTACGTATCGGCTAGTCATGATTGATCCTAGTCCCGAAGACACCCAGAACGCTACCTTGACAACATATCGGAGGTATAATTATGTAGAAGGAAGCATCAGACCCGACTATGAGATTATAAGGAGCTGTAACTCAATCACAAAACAACGAAGAACAAGATTCATCGATCCGATCAACAAAAAATGCTTCGAAGAACTAGTCCAGAGCATCCCCGAGCCATTCTCTTTTAAAGACGCTTGGAAAAGGTACTCTCTGCAAGAGTATTTTGTGGGAACAGATGAGACGATATATGATGCTGAGAAATTAACCAGAGGGGCACGATCCTCAACGAACCCTCATCCTAGTCATCCTCTACCACTTACAAGGAGCATTGATGTAGCATGGTTCTTCAAGAAGATCAAAGCGGAAAAACTCTACATGTTTAGACGACTTGTTTGATCATTACTGAGAGATTACACATTCGAGGAAGCTCTTTTCAAGTACAACTTTGATCTATACTTCACAGATACTAAGAAGACTATCAAGGAGAGTAAAGAGCTCTACATGGACACATGACTCAAGGGACCAATTGCAACGGTCTTCAAAAGAGTTGACTCCAGATAATACAAGGTAACATGCTCTATATTTGGTCATAGTTTCAATGACGCTTTATGTGATTTAGGGGCCAGCATAAATGTCATGTCCATGGAATGAGCTAAGATGTTGGGAATCCATGAGCTTACAAAGTCAAATGTTTGGATTGGACTCACTAATGCCGATGCGATGCACTCGTACGGAGTGGCTGAGAATGTGATCATCTGGATTACGAACTATCGCATTCCTACTAACTTCCATGTAGTGGACATAAGAGGAGATTATCACACTCAACTCATCCTTGGTAGAATGTTCCTAGCAACAGTTGGCGCGATCATCGATTGACCAAAGCAGAGAATCTCATTCACATATGTGAATAGAGATGTGTTCTAAGAAGCGACGCCAACAGAAGGCCCTTCAAGATCACACTCAAGAAGAGAATCTCTTGGTGAAGAAATCACTAATGATACATACACTCCTGCTGGGGAGAGATCAATTCACCATACCAACTCCGACGAGAACGATTCAAGGAATCACCGCGCAACAGTTAAACCATCATCTCCATGGTCATCTGACCATTCCATGAGGTTGTCGAGCTCACGACGTTAAATAAGCACTTTACCTTTGTACATACATTTATCTTTTAGGATTTTTGTTTTTCTTTATTCTCTAGTTTTTATTTTTTATTTTTGTTTTTATCTTCACCATATATTAAAAAAAATATATATATATATATTCAGGACTTGTCATGTGGGAGCTACAAACCCACAAACCGATAAGAGAATCAATGTAAGTTTTTTCTCTTGCTTTTTCCCCCTTTACGGTGTTACATCACAACGAGGACGTGGACGGGGGGGGGGGGGGTCTTGCGATCAATGGAGGTAATTCTTTTCCTTGACATCTTTTGATGTAAGTTTTACCATAAGTTTTTCGCATTTTGAGGGATTGGTACACTTTTTTCCTCGTTCATAGATTCAATAACATGTGAAAAGATTTTTAATGAGGTAGCATTTGAACTTGTTAATTGTGTTATTTATGTTTATGTTTAGATGTAACATCCGTATCCCAAACTGTTTCTTGCTGAACAAGTTACTGATACTTGTTGTATAAGTTAAGTCCGTGTTTTATTTGTTCCTGAGAGAATATGAATAATGTGAGCTCGATTAATAATTTCCGGGGTTAGGATTGGTTTGATTAATCGTTCCAGAACCAATCTGGATTAATTGGTCTGGAATAGTGTTTTTACAGAATGAATAATGTTTCGATGGAAATGAGATGAAATTTGATGCGGGACAATATCGAGCTCAATTAATAACCTTCGGGTGGTGATGTGGTCAAATTAAGCGAAGGATCAATTATTGAGAATTAATTCCGTGTTATTGATTTAAACGGAATTAAACGGTTAATTCGGGTAATTAACGGAAGTTGAGTAAAATAATTTGGGACAAAGGAACGTCTCAATAGTTCGGAAAGTTTAGCGGAAACACCAAACCGAGAGGAAGAATTAATTGGAAATTACAAGATTTGGTTTGATTGATTTGGTTTAGTGGGTTGATTATGGTTTGGTTTAGCTTAATTAAACCAAATTTATATATATATGTATCTCCCCTTCTCTAAAATTCTCTAGAGAATTCTTCATTCTCATAGGGAGATATTTTGAGAACAAGAGTGAGAAAGAAGGGGAGAAAATATCTAGAGAGAGAGAAGAGAGAAAGGGAGAGAAATGATATGCTCAAATTAATACCCTAAAAGTACTAAAGCAGTTGCTGCAGTATATCAGGGGTCGAACACAAGAACTCAAGAAAACTCACGCAATAGATGAAAGATGCAGATTGTGCTAAGCAAACAATATTTGATGAGAAAACAAATGATTGAATTAAACTTCGGTTGGTTTATATGGGAGGAAACTAGGCTCAGGGAAATTCTCAGGAAATCAGTGATAAATAACAATTAATCAGTTAAGGTTCAATTCAATTAAGCGCCGTTCTTGAACTCAAACACGAAAGTATAGTTAACCAACTGTCGTTGTGAAAACTAACTAAGTCTAAAATCTAGAATTCCAAATCTCTTTGCAAATCCTACACAGTAAACCAGCAATCAATTCAAGTTTGATATGTTCACAATTCGATTAAACTAAATCTCTTTGCAGATAATCCAATTGCTCACCCTAGGTTTTATCAGATTACTCAATTGCACTGTCGTGCCTAATCGATTAATCTAGGTTCTATGTTCTAAGTGATCAGGTTAGAAATAGCTTTGAGAACAACCTATGGTGAAGAACTATTCAGATTTTGAACCCTAACAAATCAATTATCATAAATCAGAGAAATCCATATGAGAAAACCCTAAACCTAAAATGAGACTACTCAGACATGATAGATGAAACAAATAACATAACTGAATAAATCATGGAATTAAACAAAGGAATAAAAACTAGGGTTCGGGATCTTCTCTATGATGAACAAAGTCTTGGATCCGTCTCCCTCACAAAAGTTCTCAAATCTCAATGGTGGCTCAAGAATAATAGTCAAAAGTAAAGTCTGCTCGGTCTAAACCCTAAAACTTGCTTAAAAACCCCCCAAAACACGAGCTGGGCTTCCTCTGTAAATATTGGGATGATTGGGCTTTTGTGGGCTTCCTTAAAAATCTCTCCTGCGTCTCGAGTGCGTGGGTATCGATCGATACCAGGGTGAGTGTCGATCGATACCAGGCCTTCAAAACGGGTACTTTCTTCGGTTTGCTCCAGAAAGGCTCCTAATGTCCCCAAAATCTCCAATTTCGTCCCAAACGTGCTAAAACCTGAAAGGAACCTAAAATGATAGAAAAAGCACTAGAAAAACTCGATAAAACAACTTATATCATGGCTAAAAATGGGTAAAATCCATGATATATCAACTCCCCCAGACATAGCCTTTTGCTTGCCCTCAAGCAAAACAGAAAACTAAGTGAGAGAAAGAGGTTTGAAAAACCTTAGAGATCCTGATCTGGTACCGAAATCGCTGTAATGATCCCTCTTCCCAAGCGCCCACTGTTGCCTGATCAGCTCCAGATCTAACCACCATGTACTTCTCCGTAGGAACCTCAACTTCCCAAGACTTCACTTATTATCTCACACCAATATTCATCTAAGCTCTCATCGCCAGTTTCATCGCTGCAATCAGTATTCAAGAACTTTCTAGATTCTTGCCCATACAATATCATAGCTAAAGAACCATCTATTCATCAACATTTATTGCTTTCTGGTGTTCTTTATCTCCCCCAGACTTATTTCATAATCAGTTCTCATTAGATTTCAACAGCGCAGGTTTATCTGAACAGCATATACAAATCAAGGTCCGAAGCGCGAGTATTGATAGTGTTTGCTACCGAATCCCCGGTTCTTACCCTCTCAATGTATCAAAAGTCTTAGGTGAATAATGGGGTCATAGGAAATTTTCCTACCCCTCACTTCAGGCCTTTGTGTGATCATTCCTTATCCAAGTAGAATAATGGGGTCATAGGAAATTTTCCTACCCCTCTACTCGGCGGAAATCATTTCATCTTTTATAATGATTTTACCTGTTTTAACGCAAATATGTATCCAACAATTTTCACGGGAGAGATATACCACAATTTTCAAGCATGATGGGTTCCTTAGCCAGATATGAATGATGAATCAAGCTCTAAGGACACTAACCGCGTAGATGAAGTGCAAAATTTGGCTAAAGCTTGTGAAGAACCTTGCTGGAGACATGAGTGATTTCTAGCTGGCTGGTTATCCCTTGGATTTTTCATTAGTCGAACTGAAACTAATCGTGTAACAATAGACACTCAAAAACAAAAACCAGCACAACATAACTAGGCACAGTCCAGGAATCTCTAAGTTGTTTTGACACGAAAACCATTTGTTTTTTTTTTTTTTTTTTTTTTTTTTTTTTTTTTTTTTTTACTGAATAACAAAACAAAACACAATGTCAGTAACTATCTCCCCCAGACTTAAACAACACTGTCCCCAGTGTTTATCAGGCCTAGAGAAGGTGAAAGAAAAATAAATGGAGAAAAATGGTAGGATGAAGAACGAGAGGTGTTACCACAGACGAGTGGCATCGATCGACACCATGGGGGTATCGATCGATACCAGGCGGAAACCGTGAAGAAAAACCTCTTTCTGCGCGAATGATCGGACTGTGTTAGATGATCCGGGTTAGAAACTGAGATACATTCAGACACGAGTTAGAGATAACAAAAGATCATAAACGTTAAACTATTTGCGTCCATACATAAGAGAAACTGACATTAGTTCAAAACAAAGCAAAGGAAAAAAATGAAAAAGAGAAAACATAAAAAAAAAAAAAAGAGAGAGAGATGACTAATCCTCCGAATACTCGGAGTCATAGTCGGTGTCATCACCACCAGCTGTGCGTGATGGTCCGGCAGCAGGTGTAGTGCGGCGCGAGCGAGAAATCGATGGAGTCATGCAGCTGCAACGAGAAATGGTGCTCCAAATCGCCTGAAGACTCTGAACAACGTACTGCTGAAAAGAGTCCAGGTCCATCAATGGAGCAGCAGGAAATGTAGGGGCTGGTGCAGGAGCGGGCGGAAGTGCAGGAGAGGCAGGCGTAGGCGTGGCTTCGTCAGCAGCAGCAGTGTGAGATCCGGAGGGCATACCGCGGCGTCGAGTGACTGGCGCGCGGACCATGTCTGCCTAAGAAGGAGTGAACAGCAGCTTGGACGCATCTGAATCTATGTCCGTCAAATCCGTGTTGGGCAGCTGGACGAGGAAGTCCCCCTGAGAGGTGCTGAAAACCCAACGTCGTCCTGGCTTAAGCCAGCGCAGATGCTCTAAATGCGGCTCATCCATCACAGCTCGAGTAGAGACGATCGAACAGCTCGAAACGTCAATCCCGAAATGCAGAAAGATGGGAGTGAGAAGGCTACCCACAGACTCTGACTTGGCGCGCCCTGAAGTCTTGCCACTCTTGCCGCGCGAGGTGAAAGGTTTCACCTTCAGTGACTCCAGGTGATGTGCGAATACTGCACCCAAGTTAACTGCAAGATCCAGCTCAGGCCATTCATACGCCTCATCATCAATAATGTCTCCAATGGCCATAGACATCACAATCAGCTCAGATACCCGCATCTTGTTGGGCTCCATCTTGCACATCAGAGTGTTGCTCAGAATCCGAGCTAGGCATCGCAAGACTGGGTGGCGGATATCCATCTGCGTCGTCGTCTTGCTGTGATATTGCCCGTGTCCGAAATGCCGCCAGAAGTTTTGGACGTCCAGGAACTTGGTGGGCAGCTCGCAGCGAGAGTAATCTCTACGGAAACCGTAGATGCTGCAGAGATCCTGGAAGGGAAGACGGTATCTCACTCCGCGGATCATAAAAGTAAGCACCCCCTGCTGTGCAGTAACAGGGGCCTTTCCGGTATAGTAGACACGGACGAAGGCAAGGAACTGGCGGACGAGATCTGGGTAAAGGGGATACCACCTAGTAGACATAGTACCCAGACCAATCTTCTCCAGGCGTCTCTGTAACTCCTCATCAAATCCCAGATGACGCATAGTAAGAGGGTCTGCAAATCTGGTCGGCTTGATCTCAACGTCTAGCCATGCATTGTAGAAGATGGAGTCATAATCATCCCAAGTGTCAGAAATGAGACGCTGCGTACAGGCGGCGCTCTCAGTAATTGCCTTGTACTCTCCCTCGAACGTCTGTGAGAGGCGAATCTTGGCTCTTTCGTCTCTTCTAGGCCAAGGTGGCCTAGATGTAGCGGTGGTAGGTCTGGAAGAGGAAGAGAAGCGTCCTGAAGATGATGCACGAGGCGGTTGAGACGCAGATGGCTCGCGAGGCCGGCCAGCTGAAGGTCTGGCTCGAGGTGAGCCAGATGCGGATGGTTCGCCTGTAGCTGCTCGAATCTAGTCCCTTGTGACGCAGAATCTCTCAGTAGACTCATCATAAGCCACCTGATGTCTTCCGTCATTTATTATCGCTGTAACCTTCCCTCTACGCCAATCATATCCGTCGAAAATCTCAACGGCATCCAGCAATCTGAATTGGTGAGGAGTAGAGCTCGTCCCTTCGTCGTTGCGCGACTTCTTTCTTGGAGGCATCTGGTGGACGGGTATCGATCGATACCCAAATGGTATCGATCGACACTGACACTCAATCTCCGAATCTGTTACTAAGAAAACTAAAAACGAAAATTAGCAAAAAACAAAAACCAAAACTAGTATGTACAGAATCACCAGTGGGTTGCCTCCCACTGAGCGCTTGTTTAATGTCACGAGCCTGACTTTAATGACGGTTAGGCGATGGGTGGATTAGCCAGAGGCACGATCTGTCCTGCTGGAATTTTGGCTTTCGCCCAATAATGTTTAACCCTTTGCCCATTCACAGTGAATTCGTCACCTGACGAATTAAGCAGCACTATGGCACCATGTGGTCGCACTTCCTTGACAGTGAAAGGACCTGACCAACGAGAACGAAGTTTTCCAGGAAATAAGTGTAAACGAGAGTTATAAAGAAGGACCTGGTCGTTTGGCTCGAAGTGTCGGGTAAGGATCTTCTTATCATGATGGACCTTGGTTCGTTCTTTGTACAACTTCGAGTTCTCATAGGCGTGATATCTGATCTCATCAAGCTCATTCAACTGAATCAACCTTCGCTCAGCAGCAGGTTTGATGTCGTAGTTGAGTAGCCTTGTCGCCCAGATTCCCTTATGCTCAAGTTCAACAGGAAGATGACATGCTTTTCCATACAGCAGGTGAAATGGCGTAGTCCCCAGCGGTGTTTTGAAAGCAGTTCTGTATGCCCAGAGCGCATCATTCAGTTTAGTAGACCAGTCCTTCCGCGAAGTACCCACAGTCTTCTCAAGAATCTCCTTGATCTGCCTGTTTGAAACCTCAACTTGTCCACTTGTCTGAGGATGATACGGTGTAGCGACACGATGATTAACCCCGTACTTCCTCAACAACCGCTCGAAAACCTTGTTGATGAAGTGACTGCCACCATCACTGATGACGATTCGCGGGATCCCAAACCGCGGGATGATGATGGTCTTAAACAGCTTAAGAACCACCGTATGATCATTGGTTGGACTAGCAATCGCTTCCACCCACTTGGAGACATAGTCAACAGCAACCAAAATGTATCTGTTCTTGTGCGACGAGGGAAAAGGTCCCATGAAGTCAATGCCCCAGCAATCAAAAACTTCAACCTCAAGGATGAAGTTTTGTGGCATCTCATGTCACTTACTGATCTTCCCTCTCCGCTGACAAGTATCGCACTGAGCAACAAAAGCATTAGCATCTCTGAACATAGTCGGCCACCAGAAACCGGCTTGCAGAACCTTAGAAACTGTCTTGAAAGTTGCGAAATGCCCAGCATATTCAGAACCATGGCAATGGAAAAGAACGTCTGGAACCTCAGACTCAGCCAAACATCTTCTGTAAAGACCATCAGAGCAATGCTTACACAGATAAGGTTCATCCCAGAAGAAACGCCGTACCTCTCGCAGAAACTTTTTCCTCTCATAAGGTGTCGTGTGATTCGGCTCAGTTTCTGTTGCTAAAAAGTTGGCGATGTCAGCATACCAAGGTCTGGAAACGGTTGTCACAGCAGCTGAATAGGCAGCATAAGAACTGATGCCATCTGTCGACAAAATTGTGTGATCCGCCGAAGGGTGTCGATCGATACCCAGGTGGTATCGATCGATACTGATTCTCAGATCGTCAGAGAATTCGAAATTTTTCGAAAATTCAGCCCGGTCCTCTGTAGCAATGAAATAGATGCGCTCCTCTGGTAAGTAATCATCAATAGGCACGTCCCCATCTATCTTCTTTCGCGACAAGTGATCTGCAACTCCATTCTCTATCCCTTTCTTGTCCTTAATTTCGATATCGAAGCCCTGAAGCAAAAGCACCCAACGACACAGACGAGGCTTGAGGTCTTTGTTCTAAAACAAGTATCTAAGAGCAGCATGATCAGTGTGCACGACTACTTTGCTTCCAACCAAATAAGATCTGAATTTCTCAAAAGCGAACACAACTGCTAGGAGCTCTTTCTCGGTAGTACTGTAGTTGCGTTGTGCATCATCCAATGTACGGCTGGCATAGTAAATGACATGCAGCCTCTTTTCCTTCCTCTGACCCAGCACAGCACCTACAGCAAAATCGCTCGCATCGCACATGACCTCAAAAGGCAGATTCCAATCCGGAGGTTGAACAATAGGTGCACTCACTAGCGCAGCCTTGATGGCCTTGAAAGCAGCATAACAAGCGGGGGTGAAGTCAAATTGCACTTCCTTACACAACAAGGTAGTGAGAGGTCGAGCAATTTTTGAGAAATCCTTCATAAATCTCCTGTAGAAACCAGCATGACCCAGAAAACTTCGGATCTCTGAAACTGACTGTGGGGGTTGCAAACTCGAGATGACCTGAACCTTGGCCTGATCAACTTCAATCCCCTTCTCTGAAACCTTGTGCCCCAAAACAATCCCAGCTTGTACCATGAAGTGACACTTTTCCCAATTCAGAACCAGATGCTTCTCTTCACATCGCTGCAGAACCTTGCACAAATTATCCAGACAATCCTTAAACGAAGACCCATAAACAGAGAAATCATCCATGAATATCTCCATAAACTCCTCGATCATATCAGTGAAGATTGAAATCATGCATCTCTGAAAAGTAGCAGGACCGTTACACAGTCCAAACGGCATTCTGCGGTATGCAAAAGTGCCATAGGGACATGTAAAAGTCGTCTTCCCTTGATCCTCTGGGTGAATGGGAATCTGGAAAAAGCCTGAATACCCATCAAGAAAGCAGTAGTATGGGTGATTAGCCAAGCGCTCCAACATCTGGTCAATAAAAGGCAAAGGAAAATGATCCTTCCGTGTAGCAGCGTTCAACTTTCTGTAGTCAATACACATCCTGTGACCAGTGATAGTCCTTGTCGGGATCAACTCGTTCTTTTCATTCTTCACCACTGTGATGCCGCCTTTCTTAGGCACAACATGAACAGGACTGACCCAAGAACTATCTGAGATTGCATAAATGATCCTAGCTTCCAGCAGTTTCATCACCTCTTTCCTGACAACCTCCTTCAAGTTCGGATTCAATCTTCTCTGACACTCAATTGATGACTTCGACTCATCTTCCAGGTAGATCCTGTGCATGCATAGGTCGGGAGAGATACCTGCAATATCATCAAGAGAATAGCCGAGAGCCTTGCGATACTTGCGCAGCTTGCTCAGCAGTAAAGTGACCTCCGCGTTGTTCAAAGAAGAATTGACTATAACAGGATATGTCGAATTAGGGCCAATGAAAACGTACCGTAGCTCGGCTGGAAGTGGTTTGAGCTCAATCTTTGGTGCTTTTTCCTCACTCCAATCCCCAGAAACACTGACTTGTTTAGGAATTTCGCCTAAACTTTCCACTGCACACACGTGGTGTCGATCGATACCTCCTGTGGTATCGATCGATACTGGCTCTGCACTGTCGAGGATTCTAACATAACCAGCAGCATCATCATCAAAACCCAACTCTGACCCTTCAGTATGAACCAGTGCTCGCTCTAGTGGATCCTCAGGATGTTTCCCCAGAAAATACTCCTCTGCAATGTCACTGAATGTATCGACACAGAAGGTTTGCCCGTCGATGGTTGGTCGTTTCATGATTTTTTCCATGTTAAAAGACATTACCAAATCACCAACATTCAGAGTAATCTGCCCATTCTTGCAGTCAATCAGAGCACCAGCAGTAGCAAGGAATGGTCTGCCTAGGATAAGAGGATCCTTAGGCTCAGCATCGTATTCCAAAACGATGAAATCAGTCGGAATCAAGCAATTTCCAATCTTAACAGGTACATCTTCGAGAAGCCCCTCTGGTAGAAGTACTGAACGATCAGCAAGGACCAATGAAATCCGTGTAGGCTGGTAATCACTCATTCCCATTCTCTTAGCAACGGAGTGCGGCATAAGATTCACACTTGATCCAATATCACAAAGAGAGCGCGCAAAACGCTCTGTGAAAACAGTGCAATCTAACACAAAGCTACCTGGATCTGGAAGTTTCTTAGGAATCGTGTTGGTTAGAATAGCACTGCACTCGGCTGAAAGCATAGCGACACCTTCACTGAGACTGAAATTGCTGGATACCATCCGCTTCACGTATCTTCTGAATGCAGGAGAAGTTTTGATAGCATCAACAAAAGGAAGCTCAACTACCAGCTTGTCCAACATAACCTTGCATCTAGCATCTTCCCACTCCTTTTTGGTCAGCTTAGGAATGATAGGATAGGGCAACTTCGGTTTGTAAACCCTTTCCTTGACAGGTTCAGCGTTTTCCTTGGGTGTCGTCTTGGTATCGATCGATACTGAAGGAGTGTCGATCGATACCCTGGGATTTTCAGTATCCCACTCGTCGTTTCCAGCAAGATCGACGGAATTTTCAGCTATTGGAGCTTGCCCAACTCCTGATTCTACCACTCTACCACTTCTCAGACTTATGGCATTGATGTGGGCTCTTGGATCTTCAGTCTTTCCTAGTAAAAACCCCTCTTGTCTTTTTACAGCAGCTGCGGTCTGAGCAATCTGAGTTTCGAGCTTCTTCTGCGACAGATTCAACGCCTCAATCTTGCCATTCAGGTCGATATACAAGTTATCCAGCTTCCCATTAAACTCTCCAGTCATCCTTTGTTGTCCCAGCAGAATCTGTTCCAAAAGGATCTCTGTCTTACTCTCTGTAGACCTCGGAGAATGCGGTTGGTAAGATGAATTACCGTATTGGCGAGTAAAGTCATTGCTCTGAAGTGGTTTTTGGGCAAATTGTGTGGCACCAAAACCAGATTGGTTACCACCAGATTTGTAACCACCTTGCTGATTGTTGTTGAAGCTTCGGTTGTTGTTGTAACCAAATCGCTGACCTTGAAAACCAGAACCACCAATGTAGTTGACATCCTCTGCCTCATCTTCGATGTTCTCTACTTCCTCGGCAAAATGTACAGCTTTCTTCGTCTTTCCCACTAAGAGGTTGTGCATCGTGTCCAGCTTCGCCTGAACCTCAGCAATCTGCGAACCGTCAGCAACACCAGCGAGCCTTTTCCGCTCGAAATCAGCGTTCTTGGCGCTATTGCTAGACACCAAGTTCTCAATCAGCTTCACAGCATCGGTTGGAACTCTAGTGTTGAAGTTCCCGTTGCTTGCAGAATCCAGTGCCATCTGATACCGCCAATCAATCCCTCTGTAAAAGACCCCGAGTAGCTGAACTTGAGTGAAACCATGATGCGGGCAGTCTCTCAGATATGATCAGAATCGCACCCAAGCAGCCTTGAGTGCTTCTGTTGGACCCTGAGAAAATTGAGATATCTTGTTCCTGAGTTCCTCTGATCTCGCATCGTCATAAAAGTTGTTCAGGAAAGCGTTCTTGGTCTCATTCCAAGTAGCGAGAGATCCGGGAGGCAACTGCTTCAGCCAGTAAGCTGCTTCTCCACCAAGAGAGTATGGGAAGAGCTTACAAAAGAGATATTCCTGTGGCACTCCATTGTACTTCATGTTGGTGACCAAGTCCTCGAATTTCTCGATGTGATCCATAGGGTGCTCATGAGAGAGACCGGTGAAGGGGTGCTGTCCAACAAGAGCGAAGTAAGCAGGCTTCAGCTCAAAGTCATTTCTCTGGAAAGTCGGAATACGGATCGCTGCACGATTGGCATAGAACTGATCCGGTCGGTTGTAATCGCCAAGTGTCCGTTCTGCAACAGCTTGGGGTTGTGGTGGAGGAGGTAGTTGTCCACCTTCCTCATTATGCTCCAAACCTTGTGGAAGATCCATCTCAACTGTAGTTCTTTTCCTTGTTCGACTCGTGCGCTCAAGCTCTGCTAGCTCTGAGTTGGAGAGATTAATCAGTGGTGTGTTCTTCGTTCTCCTGGTGGTACGCTGATGCATACACCTGAAAATCAAAAGAAAACGAGAAGATAAGTAACCAAAATTTAAAAACAGACGTTCAGTGTCGATCGATACCAATGGAGTATCGATCGATACTGACGACGAACTTAGACAAAATCGATAACTAAAACTCCAAGGGTGAATTTTTAGAGTCCCCGGCAACGGCGCCAAATTTGATATGCTCAAATTAATACCCTAAAAGTACTAAAGCAGTTGCTGCAGTATATCAGGGGTCGAACACAAGAACTCAAGAAAACTCACGCAATAGATGAAAGATGCAGATTGTGCTAAGCAAACAATATTTGATGAGAAAACAAATGATTGAATTAAACTTCGGTTGGTTTATATGGGAGGAAACTAGGCTCAGGGAAATTCTCAGGAAATCAGTGATAAATAACAATTAATCAGTTAAGGTTCAATTCAATTAAGCGCCGTTCTTGAACTCAAACACGAAAGTATAGTTAACCAACTGTCGTTGTGAAAACTAACTAAGTCTAAAATCTAGAATTCCAAATCTCTTTGCAAATCCTACACAGTAAACCAGCAATCAATTCAAGTTTGATATGTTCACAATTCGATTAAACCAAATCTCTTTGCAGATAATCCAATTGCTCACCCTAGGTTTTATCAGATTACTCAATTGCACTGTCGTGCCTAATCGATTAATCTAGGTTCTATGTTCTAAGTGATCAGGTTAGAAATAGCTTTGAGAACAACCTATGGTGAAGAACTATTCAGATTTTGAACCCTAACAAATCAATTATCATAAATCAGAGAAATCCATATGAGAAAACCCTAAACCTAAAATGAGACTACTCAGACATGATAGATGAAACAAATAACATAACTGAATAAATCATGGAATTAAACAAAGGAATAAAAACTAGGGTTCGGGATCTTCTCTATGATGAACAAAGTCTTGGATCCGTCTCCCTCACAAAAGTTCTCAAATCTCAATGGTGGCTCAAGAATAATAGTCAAAAGTAAAGTCTGCTCGGTCTAAACCCTAAAACTTGCTTAAAAACCCCCCAAAACACGAGCTGGGCTTCCTCTGTAAATATTGGGATGATTGGGCTTTTGTGGGCTTCCTTGAAAATCTCTCCTGCGTCTCGAGTGCGTGGGTATCGATCGATACCAGGGTGAGTGTCGATCGATACCAGGCCTTCAAAACGGGTACTTTCTTCGGATTGCTCCAAAAAGGCTCCTAATGTCCCCAAAATCTCCAATTTCGTCCCAAACGTGCTAAAACCTGAAAGGAACCTAAAATGATAGAAAAAGCACTAGAAAAACTCGATAAAACAACTTATATCATGGCTAAAAATGGGTAAAATCCATGATATATCAAGAAAGGAAGAGAAGAAGGAGAAGAAGTGAAAGTTTTAGAGTATGAAAGAGTTTTGAGAACAAGAGAGATTTCTGAATAATTCTTCTACTTCTTATGTTCTGGGTGATTACAACATTAAATAAAAAGACTAATCTATACTTACAAGTATAAAATAACTACAAGCTAAAACACTCAAGTGCAACTAGCTAATGTTTCTCCCAAGGGCTGACACCATTTGCCAACCCCCATGCGTCTGAGCCACTTCATGTGCAACTTGCACCACTTGCATCTTTGTCTCGGACCATTGGTCCCTTTGGTGTTCTCTCCTTTGGACCGATGGTCCCTTGGCCGAGTTCTGCACTCTCTTTCTCACTGACTCGATCGAGTCCTGTCTTCACTGGATCGAGTCTAGCATCGAGTCCATTTCTGACTCGATCGAGTCGTGTCTTCACTCGATCGAGTCTAGCATCCACCTGGGAATCTTCATCCTTCATTTCATCATTCCCCCTCAAGATAGGCTGGTGAGGATCGATTAAGCCTATCTTGCCATGGATGAAGTCACACACTTGTGTAGTGGCTGCTTTAGTGAATATATCCGCATACTGATCTTCACTCCTTACGAACAAAGTATTGATTATGCCATCTTGAACTTTTTCTCTCACAAAATGACAATCGACCTCGATGTGTTTAGTTCTCTCATGGAACACAGGATTGGAGGCTATGTGTAATGCGGCCATGTTATCACAGAATAGTGTGATTGGTTCTTCACACTTTACTCTCAACTCATTTAGAAGACGTTTCAGCCAAATGAGTTCTTTTGTGGCTTCTTTCATAGCTCTATACTCTGCCTCCGCACTTGATAGTGAAACAACCTTTTGTTTTTTGCTTTTCCAAGTAACTAGGTTTCCGCCAATCAATGTGCAATATCCTGTTGTAGACTTACGATCCATTCTATCTCCAGCCCAATCCGCATCACAATAGCCTACCAAGGTGGTATTACTATTATTTTTCATCCAGATGCCCTTTCCAGAATTAGACTTTAGATATCGTAAGATCCTTTCAATCATGTTCCAATGATGAAAAGTTGGTGCTGACATATGCTTACTTACTTGGTTCACAGCGAAGTATATATCTGGCCTAGTGATTGTCAAGTAGATCAATCTTCCCACAAGCCTTTGATATTGCTTTACCTCTGGCCAAGGCTCCTTCTCAATCTCTTCCTTGTAATTCTCGTCAAGAGGAGTCTTGGCTGGTCTAGACCCAAGTTTCCCAGTTTCACTTAACAGCTCCAATGCATATTTTCGTTGTGAAATAAATATGCCCTCTTTAGACTGAACCATCTCAATACCCAAGAAGTATTTCAGTTCCCCCAAATCCTTGATCTCAAATGCCCTTTTAAGCATGTCTTTGGTCTTGTTAATCCCGTCCGTGTTATCTCCGGTGATGATGATATCATCCACATATATCAACACCACTATGGTCCCTTGATTGCCATGAGCCATAAACAGGGAGTGATCAGCCTCGGACATTGTAAATCCATCTTGTATCAAACAATTGCTTAGTCGTTGATACGACGCCCTAGGAGACTGTTTTAGACCATAGATAGCTTTGTGAAGCTTGCATACCAAGTTGTTACCTTCCTTAACTGAGACTCCTTCAGGGACTTCCATGAATACTTCTTCTTCTAAATCACCTTGGAGGAAAGCATTCTTGACATCCATCTGCCATAAACTCCATGATTTATTGATGGCCACAGATAAAAGAACCCTTACCGAGTGTAATTTGGCAACTGGTGCAAATGTCTCCGTGTAGTCCTCTCCATATATTTGAGTGTATCCCTTGGCTACTAGACGAGCTTTGTATCTCTCAACAGTTCCTGTACTATTATATTTGATTGTGAAGACCCACCTACACCCCACTGTTTTCTTGTTATCTGGTAGCTCCATTACTTCCCACGTTTCATTCTTTTTCATCGAGTCTAACTCTTCACCCATAGCTTTAACCCATTTTGGGTCACTTCTTGCATCCTTATAAGAGCCTGGAATCTCCTCTTTGTCCAACTCAACTAGGAATGCCTGATGATCCACGGGTAGCCTCTTTATAGAACATAAACTGTCAATTGGGTAAATACTTGTTTCTTTGATCCTTTCTTGACTATTGAGTAGAATAGAGTCTCTACTTAGTAATGAGGGAGTGTTGTTGCCTATAGGATCTGCCGTACACCCAGTACACTCCTTCACCACATTAGAGGACTCAGTTCCTTCAATAGCCGAGTTGTTATAGTAAACCCTTGTGTTTTTCCAATTTTCCGGACCAAACTTTTGCCTCGTACTTCTCCTTAGGCCTCCCTGTTCCACGACTTCATGTTCTTGATCTATCTCTGTGTGATCATATTCCCCCTCACTCTCAGAACGACTTGACTCCATCGTTTCTTTAGAGTTTTCTGAGTCTTGATCATTTGGTTCACAACTGACTCGATCGACTCTACTACTGACTCGATCGAGTCCATCAACGATAGCTTCCCCCTCTCGGTTTCTACCACTGACTCGATCATGTCCATCACTGACTCGATCGAGTCTGTCACCCACAGCTTCTCTCTCTTGGTATTTTTCTTCATTTGTCTTCATTTGATTATTTGATCTCTTCCCTCTATCCACAAGATTTTGTAATCCATTCAAAATGATTCGAGTATTAGTTACCTGAGAGTGTTGTTGAGGAGTGACTAGTCCAATGCTATCGTTCCACTCTTTCCTTTGAAAGTATCCTTCCTCCTCATGAAATTTCACATCACGGGAGATATAGATTCTCTTGTGTTCTGGATGGTAGCATTTATACCCTTTTTGTGTTGGTGAGTAGCCCACAAACATGCATTTCATGCTCTTAGCTTCTAGCTTGTTGCGGTTTGCTTCGGGTATAAACACAAAGCATACACTCCCAAACACTCTCAAATGATTGATGCTTGCTTTGGATTTAGTAAGCACCTCATATGGAGATAGATTGTCTAGACCTTTAGAAGGAAGACGGTTGATCAAATATCCTGCTGTCATCACAGCATCACCCCAGAAAGACGTTGGAACTCCTCTAGCAAACATCATTGCTCGCGCTGTTTTCAATAAGTGCCGGTTCTTCCTTTCGGCCACTCCGTTTTGTTGTGGAGTATAAGGGCAAGAAGTTTGGTGAATAATGCCGTTCTTTTCCAAGAATTCTTTAAGACATCTATTCACATACTCTCCGCCATTATCACTTCTCAACGTTTTGATTTTAGCTTCAAATTGTGTTGTGACATAACTATGGAACCGAGTGAATACCTCAAACACTTGACTCTTTGACGTCATTAGAGTAATCCATGTGTATTTGCTCTTTTCATCAATAAAAGAAACGAAATACTTGTATTGATCTCGTGAAGGATAAGGGGCTGTCCATACATCTGTGTGAACTAAATCAAAACATTCATCATAACACTTGGATGAATCTGGAAACATGCTTCTACAATGTTTCCCCAAAATGCAAGCCTCACACTCTTCTTGTTCTCCACTTATGCCTGGTGCCACAAGCTTCAACATCTTGAGTTGAGGGTGCCCAAAACGTTCATGCTACTTGGTTTGAGAAACCCTGGCATATAATCCGCATTCACTAGAAGACCCCAACGCCTCCTCTCCTAATGTGTACAACCCGTTACTAACTTTTCCTTCACCGATCAAAGCCTTAGTTTTATTATCCTGAAACAATACTCCATTAGCTCCAAACATAACAATACAATCCAACTCCTTGGTGGTCTTTGAAACGGATAAGAGGTTGTTAGAAAAACTAGGTAAGAATAGAGCCTTAGTTTTCTGATCTAATAAGCCCAAATCTCCAATCCCTTCGATCATCACACTTTCACCATTAGCCACATTCACATTTCCAGAATATGGTCTAATATTAGATAAGAGTCTAGAGTCACATATCATGTTGTTTGTGGCTCCAGAATCGACTACTAGTGGTTTAAGAACTTGAGATGTACCAGCCATAAGGCACTTACCCGGTTCGGTGAGTTTTGAGATGCTCTTCATGAGAGCCTCAAACTCAGATCTCCTTACCATATCATCTGCCCTAGCCATTCCACCACCTTCCTTAGAGCTCTGACCCATGTTCTTCAACCTTGCTGGCCTTAAGTGTGGATATAAGGTCCAACACCTATCCTTGGTATGTCCCTTCATTTTGCAATGGTCACACACTATTCCCTTCTTGTCGCCAAAGGTGTATGGACCACGGCTTACATGGGCAGATTCACTCACTCCTTGGAAGAGACCTCGTGAACCTTCTTCCTTTTGAATTGCCATGCACACTTCATTGAGGGAAGGTAGCTTCTCATACCTTAGGATGTGTTTGATGAGATCTTTGAATGAGTCATTCATAGTTAGTAGCAAACCAAAGACTTGGTCTTGCTCTCTTCGCTCATCTAGCTCTTTTGGATCCGTGGTGGATGGTCTAAGCATCTCCATTTCGAACCACAATTCTTTGAGCTCCCCGAACACATCCTTAAATGATCTCCCCTCTTGCTGGAGAGTATTCAAAGCCCTCTTGACTTCGAATATTCGGTTGATGTTGTTAAGGTTCCCATAGACTCCTTGAAGAGTATCCCATAACTCTTTAGCCGTTTCTGAGTAAGAATAGGCTGAGAGAATGGATGGTTCCAGAGAGCTATGTAGAACTGCCAACACCAACTGATCAGATTGCTCCCAACGTGATGTTTCATCCTCATCATCCTCGTCAGAATCATCTTCATCACCGGACCTCTCTCCGGTCTTCTTCTTAGGCGTGATCACCTTCTTCTTCTTAAGAAGAATTGTCTCACCTGTCTTCTCCTTTTCTGTGGAGATTACATGTTCCCACAAGCCTTGGCTTCTCAAGGCTATCTTTGCTGTTCTTGACCAAAGTAGGAAGTCATTCCCATTTAGCACAACTGGTAATGTGATCTGCTTTGAACCTCCCATTGTTTTTCCAGAAACAAGTAGAGAACAAAACACTTAAGAGTATTTAGCAGAGTTAGAACCTAACTTGCTCTGATACCATGAAAGTTTTAGAGTATGAAAGAGTTTTGAGAACAAGAGAGATTTCTGAATAGTTCTTCTACTTCTTATGTTCTGGGTGATTACAACATTAAATAGAAAGACTAATCTATACTTACAAGTATAAAATAACTACAAGCTAAAACACTCAAGTGCAACTAGCTAATGTTTCTCCCAAGGGCTGACACCATTTGCCAACCCCCATGCGTCTAAGCCACTTCATGTGCAACTTGCACCACTTGCATCTTTGTCTCGGACCATTGGTCCCTTTGGTGTTCTCTCCTTTGGACCGCTGGTCCCTTGGCCGAGTTCTGCACTCTCTTTCTCACTGACTCGATCGAGTCCTGTCTTCACTGGATCGAGTCTAGCATCGAGTCCATTTCTGACTCGATCGAGTCCTGCCTTCACTCGATAGAGTCTAGCATCCTGATATATCATGGATTTTACCCATTTTTAGCCATGATATAAGTCGTTTTATCGAGTCTTTCTAGTGCTTTTTCTATCATTTTAGAGTCTTTTCAGGTTTTAGCACGTTTGGGACGAAATTGGAGATTTTGGAGACATTTGGAACCTTTTTGGAGCAAACCGAAGAAAGTACCCGTTTTGAAGCTTTAGCATCGATCGACACCATCATGGTATTGATCGATACCGACGTAATCAACGCGCAGAAGAGATTTTCAAGGAAGCCCATAAGAAGCCCAATCATCCCCTTTATTTACATAAGAAGCCCAGCTCGTATTTTAGACCTATTTAAGCAAACTTTTAGTCATTAGGTTAGAGAGGACGGAGACTTTACTTTTGACTATTATTCTTGAGCCACCATTGAGATTTGGAGAGTTTTTGTGAGGGAGACGGATCCAAGACTTTGTTCATCATAGAGAAGATCCCGAACCCTTGTTTTTATTCTTTTGTTTAATTTCATGATTTATTCAGTTATGCTTTGTTTCTCATCAATCATGTCTGAGTAGTCTCATTTTAGGTTTAGGGATTTCTCATATGGATTTCTCTGATTTATGATAATTGATTTGTTAGGGTTCAAAATCTGAATAGTTCTTCACCATAGGTTGTTCTCAAAGCTATTTCTAACCTGATCACTTAGAACATAGAACCTAGATTAATCGATTAGGCACGACAGTGCAATTGAGTAATCTGATAAAACCTAGGGTGAGCAATTTGATTATCTGCAAAGAGATTTGGTTTAATTGAATTGTGAACATATCAAACTTAATTTGATTGCTGGTTTAATGTGTAGAATTTGCAAAGAGATTTGGAATTCTGGATTTTAGACTTAGTTAGTTTTCACAACGACAGTTGGTTAACTATATTATCATGTTTGAGTTCAAGAACGGCGCTTAATTGAATTGAATCTTAACTGATTAATTGTTGTTTATCATTGATTTCCTGAGAATTTCCCTGAGCCTAGTTTCCTTCTATACAAATCAACCTAAGTTTAATTCGATCATTTGTTTTCTCATCAATCATTTGTTTGCTTAGCACAATCTGCATCTTTCATCTATTGCGTGAGTTTTCTTGAGTTCTTGTGTTCGACCCCTAACTTTACTGCAGCAACTGCTTTAGTATCATCATAGGGTATTAATTTGAGCATATCAAATTTGGCGCCGTTGCCGGGGACTCTAAAAATTCACCATTACAGTTTTAGTTGTCGATTTTGTCTAAGTTCGTCGTCAGTATCGATCGATACTCCATTGGTATCGATCGACATTGAACGTCTGTCTTTAAATTTTGGTTACTTATCTTCTCGTCTTTTGATTTTCAGGTGTATGCATCAGCGTACCACCAGGAGAACGAAGAACACACCACTGATCAATCTCTCCCTCACAGAGCTAGGAGAGCTTGAACGCACAAATCGAACAAGGAAAAGAACTACAGTTGAGATGGATCTTCCACAAGGTTTGGTGCATGCTGAGGAAGGTGAACAACTACCTCCTCCACAACAACCCCAAGCTGTTGCTGAACGGACACTTGGCGATTACAACCGACCGGATCAATTCTATGCAAATCGTGCAGCGATCCGTATTCCGACTTTCCAGAGGAATGACTTTGAGCTGAAGCCTGCTTACTTCGCTCTTGTTGGACAGCACCCTTTCACCGGTCTCTCTCATGAGCACCCTATGGATCACATTGAGAAATTCGTGGACTTGGTCACCAGTATGAAATACAATGGAGTACCACATGAATACCTCTTTTGTAAGCTCTTTCCATACTCTCTTGGTGGAGAAGCAGCTTACTGGCTGAAGCAGTTACCTCCTGGATCTCTCGCTACTTGGAACGAGACCAAGAACGCATTCCTGAACAATTTCTATGACGATGCGAGATCGGAGGAGCTCAGGAACAAGATCTCTCAATTTTCTCAGGGTCCAACAGAAGCACTCAAGGGAGCTTGGGTACGATTCAGATCCTACCAGAGAGATTGTCCGTATCACGGTTTCAGTCAAGTTCAGCTGCTCGGGATCTTTTACAGAGGGATTGATTGGCGGTATCAGATGGCACTGGATTCTGCAAGCAACGGGAACTTCAACACTAGGATTCCAACCGATGCTGTGAAGCTGATTGAGAACTTGGCGTCTAGCAATAACACCAAGAATGCTGATTTTGAGCGAAAAAGACTCGCTAGTGTTGCTGACGGTTCGCAGATTGCTGAGGTTCAGGCGAAGCTGGACACGATGCACAACCTCTTAATGGGAAAGACGAAGAAGGCTGTACATTTTGCTGAGGAAGTAGAGAACATTGAAGATGAAGTGGGGGATGTTAACTACGTTGGTGGTTCTGGTTTTCAGAGTCAGCGATTTGGGTACAACAACAACAATCAGCAAGGTGGCTACAAGTTCGGAGGACACCAATCTGGTTTTGGGGCAACTCAATACCCCCAGAAACCTCTCCAAGGCAGCGATTTCACTCATCAATATGGGAACTCTTCTTATCAACCTCATTCTCCCAAGACTACTGAGAGTAGAACAGAGACCCTCGTGGCACAGATTCTCCAGGGTCAACAAAAGGTGACTGTGGATTTCAATAGAAAGCTGGATAATTTATATACTGATCTGAATGGGAAAATCGACGCTCTCGAAATCCATCAGAAGATGCTGGAAAATCAAATAGCTCAGACATCAGCAGCTGTCAAGGGAAAGATAGTTCAACCACGGCATGGACATGTCAATGCAATCACCTCGAGCGCTAGAGAAGAGGATTTTGAGCCTGCGATGACTGTGTTCGTAGTCAGTGATACTAGTATCGACCGATACCTGCCTGGTATCGATCGATACTTCCCGAGACCTGCTGTAGGGGTGTCGATCGACACCAACCTGCAGAGACGATACAAAACTCCAGTATCGATCGACACTCATCTGGTATCGGTCGATACCCTTCGCAGGCTGAATCAATAACTGAGAAAAGGACAGAGATGGTTGAGGAACGGGTATACAAACCAAAGCTACCTTACCCTGTTCTTCCCAAGCTGACAAGAGAGGAGTGGGCGGCTGCTAGAAGCAAGTTTTTATCAAAAAAAGTGGTTGCAGGACCTCTCGTTGCTGATACACCACCACCGCTGAGACAGTTGACAAAGAGGGACGACCCAGGGAAATTCTCAGTTCCATGCTCCATCTCTAGAGTAAACTTCAAGGAGTCTCTCGTTGACTCAGGGTCTAGTGTCAACGTCATGTCGAGGGCGATTGCAGAGAGATTGAAAGCTGATATGAGATCTCCTAACACGCTTCTCACATACGCGGATTCTTCTAGCTCACTCCCTTACGCTATAATTCTTGATTTACCTGTTAAAATAGGAGATTGTCTTATTCCTACTGATTTTCAGGTTGTGGAGATGTGCCAAGGATCCAAGGTGCCCTTGATTTTGGGAAGACCATTTATGGCTACTGTTGGCGCGATCATGGACACGCCTAATAAGAGAATCTCTTTCTCTTGCATTGACGGAGACGTCTTCTACGATGCCATTCCTTCTGGAGGAGCACCCAGACATGTCTCGTGCATCACCATTGCCTCGGGCGAGACTCTGATGATCGATCTGCTCGATGAGTCTTATGATGAACCAAAAGTCGCAGATGTTTCAAATGAACCCCCCAACACCCCAAGAAAGTTGTGGAGAAGACCAAGGCAACAAAGAGGAAGGCGACGAGCAAGAAGATCAACGGTGCTGCTAATTTCACTTTGATTCCTCAGAAGTGTGATGGAGATTCGATCGAATATAAGGTGAAATGCAAGGGAACCTCGAAACCTTTCTCTAAGGTTAGAATTCTCATTCCTACGGAGATGAAAGAGAAAGAAGAGGATATGATGAGCAAAACCTTGAAGCTGGAGATGTCTGGTTGTGGAGCTTATTTCGGAGTGAGTTCTCCACCTTGTCCTGACTGATATCTTAGCCAAAGTCAAGCTCGTGACATTAAACAAGCGCTTAGTGGGAGGCAACCCACTGGTAAGTCTATAAATATGAGTTTTTGTTTTTGTGTTTTGTTGTGTCTTGCGAATCAGGTCGGAAGAAGGATGGTCGTTTTTGTTCCGTATCGATCGACACCACCTTGGTATCGATCGACACCACCGCTAATGGTAACACCTCTTGTTCTTGACCTATTTCGTTTTGTTCTTTTGATTTCTTTCACCTTCTATGGGCTTGATAAACACTGGGGACAGTGTTGCTTAAGTCTGGGGGAGGTAGTCACTGACATTGACTTTTTGCTTTCTTATTTATTATATATTTTTATTGAGTCAAAACCACTTTAAGATCTGTCTTTTGCTTGAATTTGTTGTTCTGGTTTTGCTTTTGAGTGACCACTGTTACAGGATTAGTTTCAGTTCGACTAATGAAAAATCCAAGGGATAACCAGCCAGCTAGAAATCACTCATGTCTCCAGCAAGGTTCTTCACAAGCTTTAGCCAAATTTTGTACTTCATCTACGCGGTTAGTGTTCTTAGAGCTTGATTCATCATTCATATCTGGCTAAGGAACCCATCATGCTTGAAAATTGTGGTATATCTCTCCCGTGAAAATTGTTGGATACATATTTGCGTTAAAACAGGTAAAATCTATATAAAAGATGAAATGATTTCTGCCGAGTAGAGGGGTAGGAAAATTTCCTATGACCCCATTATTCTACTTGGATAAGGAATGATCACACGAAGGCCTGAAGTGAGGGGTAGGAAAATTTCCTATGACCCCATTATTCACCTAAGACTTTTGATACGTTGAGAGGGTAAGGACCGGGGATTCGGTAGCAAACACTATCAATACTCGCGTTTCGGACCTTGATTTGTATTTGCTGTTCAGATAAACCTGCGCTGTTGAAATCCAATTAGAACTGATTATGAAATAAGTCTGGGGGAGATAAAGAATACCGGAGAGCAATAAATGTTGTTGAATAAATGGTTCCTTAGCTATGATATTGTATGGGCAAGAATCTAGAAGGTTCTTGAACACTGATTGCAGCGATGAAACTGGCGATGAGAGCTTGGATGAATATTGGTGTGAGATAATAAGTGAAGTCTTGGGAAGTTGGGATTCCTACGGAGAAGTACATGGTGGTTAGATCTGGAGTTGATCAGGCAGCAGTGGGCGCTTGGGAAAAGGATCATTACAGCGATTTTGGTAACAGGTCAGGTCTCTAAGGTTTTTCAAACCTCTTTCTCTAACTTAGTTTTCTGTTTTGCTTGAGAGCAAGCAAAAGGTTAAGTCTGGGGGAGTTGATATATCATGGATTTTACCCGTTTTTAGCCATGATATAAGTCGTTTTATCGAGTCTTTCTAGTGCTTTTTCTATCATTTTAGAGTCTTTTCAGGTTTTAGCACGTTTGGGACGAAGTTGGAGATTTTGGAGACATTTGGAGCCTTTTTGGAGCAAACCGAAGAAAGTACCCGTTTTGAAGCTTTAGCATCGATCGACACCATCATGGTATCGATCGATACCGACGTAATCAACGCGCAGAAGAGATTTTCAAGAAAGCCCATAAGAAGCCCAATCATCCCCTTTATTTACATAAGATGCCCAGCTCGTATTTTAGACCTATTTAAGCAAACTTTTAGTCATTAGGTTAGAGAGGACGAAGACTTTACTTTTGACTATTATTCTTGAGCCACCATTGAGATTTGGAGAGTTTTTGTGAGGGAGACGGATCCAAGACTCTGTTCATCATAGAGAAGATCCCGAACCCTTGTTTTTATTCTTTTGTTTAATTTCATGATTTATTCAGTTATGCTTTGTTTCTCATCAATCATGTCTGAGTAGTCTCATTTTAGGTTTAGGGATTTCTCATATGGATTTCTCTGATTTATGATAATTGATTTGTTAGGGTTCAAAATCTGAATAGTTCTTCACCATAGGTTGTTCTCAAAGCTATTTCTAACCTGATCACTTAGAACATAGAACCTAGATTAATCGATTAGGCACGACAGTGCAATTGAGTAATCTGATAAAACCTAGGGTGAGCAATTTGATTATCTGCAAAGAGATTTGGTTTAATTGAATTGTGAACATATCAAACTTAATTTGATTGCTGGTTTAATGTGTAGGATTTGCAAAGAGATTTGGAATTCTGGATTTTAGACTTAGTTAGTTTTCACAACGACAGTTGGTTAACTATATTATCGTGTTTGAGTTCAAGAACGGCGCTTAATTGAATTGAATCTTAACTGATTAATTGTTGTTTATCATTGATTTCCTGAGAATTTCCCTGAGCCTAGTTTCCTTCTATACAAATCAACCTAAGTTTAATTCGATCATTTGTTTTCTCATCAATCATTTGTTTGCTTAGCACAATCTGCATCTTTCATCTATTGCGTGAGTTTTCTTGAGTTCTTGTGTTCGACCCCTAACTTTACTGCAGCAACTGCTTTAGTATCATCATAGGGTATTAATTTGAGCATATCACATCCACTTGGGAATCTTCATCCTTCATTTCATCAAGAAGGAGGAGAAGGAGAAGGAAGGAGAAGAAAATAGCTTGAAAACCAGAGTTTTTGGTTGGATTGTGAGCTTTGATCGGGGTATCAAACGATCACGGTTGGAGCTGGAATTTTGTGGGTGAGTTCTTCAATCTCTTGACTAGTTATCTACCAAATTTCCTGGGATTTTGTTGAGGGGTTTGGGAGATATGATGTTTCTCCCTAGACTACTCTGTTTTCGGGCTGTAGCGACGGGGCGAGTTTGATGGAGTGATTGGGCACTCAAATCTTGTTTTTTTGGACTGAAATTTGGTAGATAGGTTGTTGAGAGTTTGATCTTGAATTTCACCGAAGTAATTTCTTAAATTTGAGCTAGGGTAAAAGTTATGATCGGTTAAAGAAAGCCCTGTTTTTGGAGAAAGGAATCCGATTTGGGGGTTTGGATAATCCGAGTTTGAGAGATTGTTATCACCTCTTGATAAGTGTTGTGGTGATCTTTTGTTAGGGATTGGTGCTACCTTGGTGTTGGCTAAGTAAGAGCCAAGAAGAAGTAAGCTTAAGGCTTGGAAACCATCACAGGAGTGTTCTTCGTTTCAACCGTATTCGAGGTGAGTGCGTGACCGTAGCGTAGTCATACAATTATTAGACTCTTCGTGATTAATGTGTGATGTAGGGTTTGACCATATGGGTGTGATTTATGGCTAGTCCATGTGTGTGTTGTATGTGTGACAATAGAGCTCTATCATGTTACGGTTTGATTGTGGCATTGCATGTTGATTGCGGTAAGTTTGGTAATTGTATGTTCGTGTCGCGGTGGGGACGGGATGACCGCCTCACTAAGCATTATCAATACTTACGCGCCTCTTTTGGTGCAGGTAAGGATAAGTCTTAAATAGCGGAGCTCGTGGAATCAAGGCCGAGAAGGAAGATGGATGATCTAGGCATATCGGGTTCCGTCTTATTGTTCCGGGGTAGGTCCTTTCATTAGATGTTGAGTGGATAGTGTTTGATCTTTACTAGAAAACGTGGAAAACCTATGAGTGGATCAACAAACCCCAAAAGGATCATTCCTTCGAAGACTTTGGCAAATCAGAATTGACTTCTCACCGTAATGAACCTTAAAACTCTCGATTTGGGGCTTGAGATGCATGAGACATGATACCTCTATGAGACCCTGCAAGACACGTCTATGTGAGTACATCTCCCCTCTTCTTTCCCTTCAGTAAAAAAAAAGAAAAGGATACAGGTATGAAAAAAGTAAACCGGGCATTGGAAGCTACCACTTTTAATGTTCGCGTCTCATGGAAACCTATCCAAAAATAGAAAAGAAAATGCGATTGATAGAAAAAATAAAATGATACTCTAGAAAAGCAGGGAAACATCAATTCGACCTTGATGTTAGAAAAAGAGAGAGGAAAGGATTTGTACCAAGACGGTCTTGAGCTTACAGAAATCCGAAAGAGTAAGTGTTTGTATCTTATGATTAATACTCTCAAGTTGAGAGCTCACACTTAGAATGAAAAGAGAGGTCGATAATGAGGAGTCAAGGTTCGAAGGAGGAGTGGTTTGAATTAAGGTGCGTTGCTATGCTTATGGTGAAGTACATGGAGTGCGTTAGAGATCATTCCACTTCTACAAAGACGAAAAGTATTTAACACAACAATATCACAAGGTACAATGATGCGGACTTCCAAATGGAACCAGCTCAATAAGTGGAGATCCCACCACTTAGAGGAGCACCAATGACCCGATCAAGAACCAAGAGCCTCAAGGGATTCACCAAGGCCGTGGACCTTTTTCTCAACAAGGAGCATTCAGACGCGGACCGAGCCCATGCGGACATAACCAAGGACAATGTCAACCCAAGGGCATTTCCGTTCACCACCAATGATCGAGAAGCATCGACGAGTGATGTTGGAGCCGAGACAAGCCACGAGATTCCTCAGAATGCTTCATACGCGCACACAACCGAGTGGCCTCTCATGCGGACAAAGAAGGAGACTTCACTCTTTGTCCTCTCCCTAGCATAATCGAGACATAAAGACATCACTAGGGATTATACTCTTTCCTACCCTTAGGTTTCCCACGTGGTTTTACTAAGGAAGGTTTTAACGAGGCAACAACCTTGTGGTGCGAAATGGCCTCAAAGACATCCTTTGAGGGCCGAGTTGTTTAGAAGCCCATACCATGCCTTCTAGTTAGATTCCAGCATTCTAAGGGAGTATTTGAAGTTCATTTAGGCCCATTAAGACGTCGCACAAGTCACCAAGACACATCACTTATGATTAGGCGTTTTTGCCTTGTCATTTTAATGAACTTTCTTTTTTCGAACTTTTTCCTTTTCGTTTTTGGGAAACTTTTTGGCCATGTGTTAGGCCACGTTTAGGGTTGTTTTTAAAATATTTTGTAGCCTAAATTCGAGCCCATATATGGAGAAACTCGCAGCTCTAAGAGGGTAGACTTTGAATAAACAAAAACCCTATTTTGCTTAGCCATCGCCGCTTTGCTTCTCTTGTTCTTTCTTCTTGTTTGTGCGAATTCCAGCAAGAGTAGAATGTCCAAGCTGTATCACAAGACTCCCCACAACTCGTGTGGTCGCTTATCAATCCATTGGCCCACGCCAAACCTCACGTTTCCATCGTTGCCCATCGAATCGCGCCGCACGGTCCTTTCGGAGACAACACCCGTCCGAGGTTTGTATCATTTTGGTATCAGAGCTGAAGATCCATCTACAACCACTAGGTTGTATCTATCCTTGCTTGTTTTAACTTTCAGTATTCGTATCTTGTGTTAGCTAGTTCATAGAACCAACGAAAATCAAAAAAAAAAAAAAAAAAAAAGTTATATCGATACTTGTTAAGCTGTTTGTTTTCTTTTGTGTTTAGGATTGATTCAAAGACACTAAGATTGGAGCTCAAGACTCTCACGACGACCAGGTTGTGTCTCTCTTTACTCTTGTTTTAGTTTCAGTACTTGTTGATTACCCTTACTTGCTTGCTTATCTCATAAACTCAAACAACAACAAAAAATTGTCGTAATTGCCTGTTTCGCTTGTTTTAGTTTTCATAAATTCATAAAAATTGATAAAAATATTTGGTCTCTTGTTTATAAACCTAGACACGTTATAGGACATACTAAAATTGGTTTCGTAAAATCAGAAATATATAATATATTTATTTTGATAATTACGACAAAGATTGTCTTTTTGAGCTAGTCTGAGCACTAAGACCGTTTATTTTTGTGTTTTGCTGTGAGGTTGATGGCTGGCAATGGACAAGATGTGTTGGCACAAGCCATAGCTGAGATGAGAGCTGACATTGCTCGGAGATTTGGAACGATCGAAGAAAGGCTCGGACATATCGAGCAACCTTCGAGAAGAGCACCGCTGAGAAACGATCCGCCACCAAGGAATGATCCACCGCCGAGATATCAGAATTTGTGTTCAGATGGTGAGGGAGAGCCACCTGATATGAGAAGAAGAGATCAGCATGACCGAGGGTTTAGACAAGATCACATCGATCGTAAACTCACGCTGCCCACGTTTGCTGGCCAAGTAGATCCCGATGCTTACTTGGATTGGGAAAAACGTATGGACAGAATTTTTAAGTGCTATGAGTATCGTGAGCCAAAGGAAGTAGCTGTAGCAGCAGCACAACTCACCGAACACGCTTTCTCTTGGTGGGACAGAGAAGTTGCCGAGGGAAAACAGAACCGTTACGGTCAAATTGATACATGGGCCGATATGAAATATTGTTTCAAAAGGAGATATGTTCCCCCTCACTTTTACCGAGAGATTCAGAGGAGATTCAGAAGGTTGGTACAAGGTAGTAAGTCAGTGGAGGAGTACTACGATGAGTTTGAGACACTCAAAAACCGTCTCGAGCTAGATGACTCGGAGGAGTCCCTAATGGCTCAATTCGTTGATGGGTTACAAGATCGGATATCTCAGAAGGTAGAGCTGCATCCTTACCATCAAATGGATGAGTTACTACACCTAGCAGTCCAGATAGAGCAGCAAGGAAAGCGTAAGGCTTCTACGAAACCGAAGAACTCACAACCGTGGACAGCACGGATCAACAATCGGTTTCAATCACTATCGGACCGAGCCAAATCAGTTGAGGTTGATTCGAGGTTCAAAGGGAAGGCTCCTGAGGTTTCTAAGGGTCCTAGAGCTGAGACTAGTAGGTCTAATCAGAATCCTACATGCAACCGAGACATCATATGCTTCAAGTGTCAAGGTAGAGGGCATATGGCCCGAGAGTGTCCCAACGCCAAAGTTATGATTCTTACTAAGGATGGAGGCTATGAGACCCAAGATGAGACCGAGGAAGATGATGATGGATCTGAAGAAGAAGTTGAATATCCAGAGAAGGAAGTAATCCTCATGATGAGAAGGATATTAAACACGGCCATCGCACCCGACGAAACAACCCAACAGGAAAATATCTTTCACACCAAGTGTTTAGTGGAGGGCAAGACGTGCAGTTTAATCATTGATGGAGGCTCATGTACCAATGCTGCAAGTTCTTATATGATTGACAAGTTGGGGCTCAAGAAAGAACGACACCCTCAGCCGTATAAGTTGAGATGGCTCAACGATAAGTACGAATTGAAGATTAACGAGCAAGTAAAGGTTTCTTTCAGTATTGGGAGGTATCAAGACCAAGTGACATGCGACGTGGTCCCTATGCAAGCTGGACACATTCTTTTGGGACGTCCTTGGCAGTTTGCCAAAGAGGCCATACACCATGGCCGGACCAACTTCTACTCGTTCACGCATAACAAGCGCAAGGTGACTCTAGCTCCACACGAGCCTACCGAAATTCAAGCCATGCAAATCAAGATGGCCAAGGATACTAAGATGGTCCAGAGTAGTTTGTTAACTAAGGCAGGCCACATTAACAAGGCGTTGCACACGAAACAGGATGTGTTACTCTTGGTTTACAATGAGGCCCTATCCGCTGCCAAAGAAGCTATCGTGCTACCATCGGAGATTCAAGGGGTTCTTGATCGGTTCAAAGATATTTTTCCAGATGAGATACCACCAGGGCTGCCACCACTAAGAGGATTTGAGCACCAAATTGACCTAGTGCCTAGAGCGGCCCTACCTAACCGGCCCGCATATCGCGTTAGCCCCACAAAAGCACAAGAGCTCGAACGGCAAGTGCAAGAGCTGATGGCTAAGGGCTACGTGAGAGAAAGCTTTAGTCCCTGTACTGTACCAGTGCTATTAGTGCCCAAGAAAGATGGCACATGGAGGATGTGTGTCGATTGTAGTTGTAGAGCTATCAACAACATTACGATAAAATATCGACATCCGATTCCAAGACTCGATGATATGCTGGATGAGTTGAGTGGGTCAACCATCTTTTCCAAGGTTGATTTGAAGAGTGGATATCATCAAGTTAGAATGAGAGAAGGCGACGAGTGGAAAACCGTCTTCAAGACGAAATATAGCCTTTATGAGTGGCTCGTTATGCCCTTTGGCCTAACCAATGCACCAAGCACCTTCATGCGATTAATGAACCAGGTTCTACGTTCCTTATAAGTAAATTTGTAGTAGTTTACTTTGATGACATATTGATTTACAGTAGGAGCTTAGATGAACATGTTAAACACTTAGAATTAGTGTTACAAACGCTTCGAAAGGAAGGCCTATATGCCAACCTAACGAAGTGCATCTTTTGTACTGATAAATTGGTGTTCTTAGGCTTTGTAGTAAGCTCACAAGGACTACAAGTAGACCAAGAAAAGATCAAGGTAATCAAAGATTGGCCGACCCCATCGAGCATCGGACATGTCCAAAGCTTTCACGGACTCGCGAACTTATACCGGCGATTCGTGCGAGATTTTAGCACCATAGCCGCTCCATTAACTGCTTTCATCAAGAAGGACGTGCCATTTCAGAGGGGAGAAGCACAAGAAACCACCTTCAAGACCCTAAAGACCGATTGACTCATGCCCGGATTTAGTTTTGCCTAACTTTGACCAAATATTTGAAATTGAGTGTAATGTTTCAGGTTTAGGGATATGAGCTGTCTTGACTCAAGGAGGGAGACCAGTAGCCTACTTTAGTGAGAAACTCAGTGGCCCTACCCTAAACTATCCTACTTATGACAAAGAATTGTACGCGTTGGTCCGATCGCTAGAAACATGACAACATTATCTTTTGGCGAAGGAATTTGTTATTCACACCTATCATAAGACTCTCAAGCACCTCCGAGGCCAAACCACGTTGTAAAAGAGACATGCAAGATGGTTAGAGTTCGTGGAAAGATTGTTAGAGTTCGTGGAGACGTTTTCATACGTCATTAAATACAAGAAAGGCAAAGAAAATGTGGTCGCGGATGCCTTATCGAGACGTCATGTGCTTATATCGACAATGGAGGCTAAAGTCTTTGGTTTTGAGAAAATTTTGTTTAGTGTCTAAAGGGAGGAACCAGGTCCTATTATCTATAAAACGGGTTCCTATTCCGGGATAAGCGGCTTTGCATTCCACAAGGATTGATGAGAGAACTTTTGGTCCGAGAGGCTCACGGTGGAGGACTCATGGGAAATTTTGGAGTAGACAAGACTCTCATCACACTCAAGGAGCATTTCTACTAGCCATATATCAAGAGAGCCGTTGAGCATCATTGTGCTAAATACATTGTTTGCCTCAAGGCTAAGTCTCGCTTACACCCTCATGGTCTTTATATGCCTTTACCTATACCTAACGCTCCTTGGGAGGATATTTCTATGGATTTTGTGCTAGGTTTGTCGAACATACAACACAAGGATTCCATCTTCGTTGTTGTGGACCGGTTCTCCAAAATGGCCCATTTCATTCCGTGTAACAAGACCAACGATGCATCACAAACCACAAGCTTGTTCTTTAAAGAGGTGGTACGTTTACATGGGCTACCGAGAACCATTGTGTCGGACCGAGAGACGAAATTACTAAGCCACTTCTGGAGAACTTTGTGGAAAAAGCTAGGCACCAAGCTTCTCTTCTCCACTATGTGTCATCCCCAAACCGATGGTCAAACGGAAGTGGTAAACCGGATCTTATCTAGCTTACTTAGAGCTAACATCGGTAAAAACCTAAAGAATTGGGTTGAGTGTTTGCCTTTAGTTGAATTTGCTTATAATTGATATGTCTACATTTTATATGGTTTTAACATGCATAATTCATACATTTAGCCTTGATTATTAGCATGTTCTTAGCATTTGTCCCTAGTTTTGCATACTTAGAGTGTTTTGCATTAGGTTTGCGTGCATTTTGTATTTTGGACTTGTTTCAGGTGCAATCAGGTGATATTGGAGATGTTGAAGTCAAATGGAGAAAAAGAAGAGGTTAACTCGACCAGAAACTCGAAAGGAGACTGACTCTATCAAGCAGCTCGAGCTAACAGGTCGAGCCAGTGCATTCTGCACCAAAAACTGCACTTTTAGCCCAGCTCTAGCAGGCAGGTCGAGTGGAGCATAAATCAGACATTTTGGAAGATGACTCGACCAAAGGACTCGATGTAAGAGGTCGAGCTGATCAGAAAAATGCAATCTTGAAGTCCTGAAGTCTAGCTCGACCACCCCAGGTCGAGTCCTATGATCGAGCTCAAGAAAAAGGTGGAGTCTTGAAGTTTTGGACCCAGCTCGACCACCCCTGGTCGAGCTGGCTGATCGAGCTGAAGAATAAAAATACAATCTTGAAATTTACCCCAGCTCGACCTAGGCACTCGACTACCCCTGGTCGAGTGCACCTCCGAAACCTTCTATTTTGTCTGTTTGTGAGCTAGGGTTTTCCTAGAACTATAAATACCTATTGACCACTGGATATTTGCGAACACACTAGGTTTTTCTTTCATTTCTGAGACTGTTCTTGCTTTTGTAATCTGATTTCTTTAAATCTACTTGTTATTTTTGTTTTAATCTTTCTAATCTATCTATTCTCTTCTTTATCTTTCTGATTATGCAAGTTTTTATGATTTCTGGGTTTGTGTTCTTAATGTTCATCATGAGTTCTGAGTAGTCATTAGGGTTCTTGAGGATGGGATAGATTAGGTGTGGACTCTTAGTCTTCTAGGTGGTTTAAGAGTAGATTGTTTAATTTCCCTTCTGAATCAGTGTCCTTAATGCTAATTTTTCTCTGATCAATTGAGATTAGAACTTAGGTGTTTTTCCACCCAGAAGGTGTTTGATAAAATGCTTGACTGAACTGATGTTAGAGATTTGCATACCTAGCCTAAGGGATTAGTTGTCTAGGGTGTTTATTGACAATATTGAACTGAATCTTAATGCCTGCTAGGGTAGATTTCGCTAAGGGATTGGGTCTGGAACTAGTCTAGCTTGAGGTTACTTATCACGGGAGTGGACTTAACTGGTTGTGATGTTTGATGTCTAGGGAATAGCTTGATTGAGTTTTGTTAAACCACCTGGGTAGATTAAGGGGACACACTGAGTCGATTACCCCATCCTTAGGAACTTCTCTTGCATTGATTGAATTCTCTGTTATTGCTCTGTCTCTGTTAGTCCTTGCTAGTGCTTGTTTTAGCTTTTATTTTTAGTTTCTGTCTAGGTTGCTAGTCCTATACACCGTTTGCTTGGCTTGACTTGAACTGCTTGATCACATCTTTTTTGGTTAATATCTCACCCTTATGGATTGACATCTTACTATACTACAACGAAACTTTGTTCTAGTAAGAAATTGACATATATCAATAATCATGCTACTCACTCTTCTTCTAAGTTTTTCCCTTTCGAGGTTGTGTATGGTTTTAACCTTAGGACCCCATTGGAGTTTACTCCGTTACCGTTACCAAAGGTGGATCAAGTTAGTCTCGATAGAATCGCCAAAGCCGAGCAAGTCAAGAAGATCCACGAGAAGGTTAAGGAGAACCTCAACAAGAGGAACGAGCAAATCAAACACCAATAAGACAAGGGACGCAAGAAAGTAGAGTTTGCCCAGGGAAAATGGGTTTGGCTCCACATGCGGCCCGAACGGTTCCCGAATAAGCGTACCTCCAAACTAGCACCGAGAGGGGATGGCCCATTCAATATCGTTGAGAAGATCAACGACAATGCTTACCACCTCGAGTTACAAGGTGAGTTCTAAGTTTCCACAACGTTCAACGTTTCTGACTTGTCTCCTTTTGATGTAGGTGATTCGGACATGACGGAATAACTTTTTCAAGAAGGGGAGAATGATGCGGACATCCAAATGGAACCAGCTCAATCAGTGGAGATCCCACCACTTAGAGGAGCACCAATGACCCGATCAAGAACCAAGAGCCTCAAGGGATTCACCAAGTCCGTGGACCTTTTTCTCGACAAGGACCATTCGGACGCGGACCGAGCCCATGCAGACATAACCAAGGAAAATGCCGATCCAAGGGCATTTTCGTTCACCACCAATGATCGAGAAGCATCGACGAGTGATGTTGGAGCCGAGACAAGCCATGAGATTCCTCAGAATGCTTCATACTCGCACACAATCGAGTGGTCTCTCATGCGGACAAGGAAGGAGACTTCACTCTTTGTCCTCTCCCTAGCATGATCGAGGCATAGAGACATCACTAGAGATTACTCTTTCCTACCCTTAGGTTTCCCACGTGGTTTTACTAAGGAAGGTTTTAACGAGGCAACAACCTAGTGGTGCGAAATGGCCTCAAAGACATCCTTTGAGGGTCGAGTTGTCTAGAAGCCCATACCATGCCTTCTAGTTTGATTCTAGCATTCTAAGGGAGTATTTGAAGTTCATTTAGGCCCATTAAGACGTCGCACAAGTCACCAAGACACATCACTTATGATTAGGCGTTTTTGCCTTGTCATTTTAATGAACTTTCTTTTTTCGAAGTTTTTCCTTTTCGTTTTTGGGAAAATTTTTGGCCATGTGTTAGGCCACATTTTGGGTTGTTTTTAACACATTTTGTAGCCTAAATTTGAGCCCTATATAAGAAGAAACTCGCAGCTCTAAGAGGGTAGACTTTGAATAAACAAAAACCCTATTTTGCTTAGCCATCGTCGCTTTGCTTCTCTTGTTCTTTCTTCTTGTTTGTGCGAATTCTAGCAAGAGTAGAACATCTCTATTACTCATAATTAGCACAAACAAGGAGAAAGAACAATAGAGGTTAAGCGGCGACGGCTTTAGCGAAATAGGGTTTTTGTTTATTCAAGTCTACCCTCTCTAGGGCTGCGAGTTTCCTCCTAAATAGGGCTCGACTTAGGTTCCAAAAGAGTAAAAAAAACGACATAGCAAAGTCCTAAATAACGTGGCCAAAAGGTTTCCAAATAATCGAAAAGGAAAAGATCGAAAAAGGAAAGTTTTAAGACAACAAGGCAAAAACTTAAGTGATGTGTTCTTGCACTTGTGCGACGTGGTCTTGGGCCAAAATGGACTTCAAATACTCCTTTAGAATGCTAGAATCAAACTAGAAGGCATAGTATGGGCTTCTAAACAACTCAGCCCTCAAAGGATGTCTTTGAGGCCATTTCGCACCACTAGGTTGTTGCCTCGTTAAAACCTTCCTTGGAAAACCACATGAGATAAAACCAATGGTAAGGAAAAAGAGTATAATCCCTAGTGATGTCTTTATGCCTTGATCATGCAAGAGAGAGGACAAAGAGTGAAGTCTCCTTCCTTGTCTGCATGAGAGGCCACTCGGTTGTATGCGAGCATCAAGCATTCTGAGAGTTAGCGTGGCTTATTTGAGCTCCAAGATCAACCGTAGTTGCTCTTGGATCGTCGGTGGTGAATGGGGAGGCCGTTGGTTTGGCATTCATCTCGTCGGGATCCGTTTGGTCCTTGTCCGCGTTCGTATGGCCCGCGTAGAGGAAAAGGCCCACGGCCTTTGCGAGCCCTTTGAGACTCTTTGTTCTTGATCTTGTCATGGGTGCTCCTCGAAGTGGTGGGATCTCCATTGATGGGGCTGGCTCCTTCTGGATGTCCACATCATTCTCCCCTTCTTGAAAAAGCTCTTCCATCATGTCCGAGTCACCTACATGAAAAGGAGACAAGTCAGAGACGTTGAACGTTAGGGAAACTTGGAACTCACCTGGTAACTCGAGGCGGTAAGCATTATCGTCGATCTTGAATGGGTCATCTCCTCTCGGTGCTAGTTTGGAGCTACGCTTATTCGGGGCAAACTCTACTTTCTTGCGTCCTTTGTCTCGTTGGTGTTTGATTTGCTCGTTCCTCTTGTTGAGATTCTCCTTAACCTTCTCATGGATCTTCTTGACTTGCTCGGCCTTAGCGATTCCATCGAGACTAACTTGATCTGCCTTTGGTAACGGTAACGGAGTGAACTCCAATGGGGTCCTAGGGTTAAAACCATACGCAATCTCGAAAGGGAAAAAATTAGAAGAAGAGTGAGTAATATGATTATAAGCAAATTCAACCAAAGGCAAACACTCAACCCAATTCTTTAAGTTTTTACCGATGCTAGCTCTAAATAAGCTAGATAAAATCTGGTTTACCACTTCCGTTTGACCATCGGTTTGGGGATGATACATCGTGGAGAAGAGAAGCTTGGTGCCTAGCTTTTTCCACAAAGTTCTCCAGAAGTGGCTCAGAAATTTTGTGTCTCGGTCCAACACAATGGTTCTCGATAGCCCATGTAAATGAACCACCTCTTTGCAAAACAAGCTTGCGGTTTGTGATGCATCCTTGGTCTTGTTACACGGAATTAAATGGGCCGTCTTGAAGAACCGGTCCACAACAACAAAGATGGAATCCTTTTGTTATATATTCGGCAAATCTAGCATAAAATCCATAGAAATATCCTTCCAAGGAGCGTTTAGTATAGGTAAAGGCATATAAAGACCATGAGGGTGTAAGCGAGACTTAGCCTTAAGGCAAACGATGCACTTAGCACAATGACGCTCAACGTCCCTCTTGATATGTGGCCAGTAGAAGTGCTCCTTGAGTGTGATGAGAGTCTTATCTCTTCTAAAATGTCCCATGAGTCCTCCACCGTGAGCCTCTCAGACTAAAAGTTCTCTCATCGATCCTTGTGGAATGTAAAGCCGCTTATCCCGGAATAGGAACCCGTTTTGTTGATAATAGGACCCGGTTCCTCCCTTTAGACACTGAACATAATTTTCTCCAAGGTCTGGATCCTCAGCATACTGATCCTTGATGTGCTCAAAACCAAAGACTTTAGCCTCCATTGTCGATATAAGCATATGACGTCTCGATAAGGCATCTGCGACCACATTTTCTTTGCCCTTCTTGTATTTAATGACGTATGGGAACGTCTCCACGAACTCTAACCATCTTGCATGTCTCTTTTACAACGTGGTTTGGCCTCGGAGGTTGAGGGTAGGGCCACTGAGTTTCTCACTAAAGTAGGCTACTAGTCTCCCTCCTTGAGTCAAGACAGCTCCAATCCCTAAACCTGCATCACACTCAATTTCAAACATTTAGTCAAAGTTAGGCAAAACTAAAACTGGTGCATGTGTCAATTGGTCTTTGAGTGTCCTAAAGGCAGCTTCTTGTGAGTCTCCCCAATGAAATGGCACGTCTTTCTTGATCACAGCCATTAGTGGAGCAGCTATGGTGCTAAAATCTTGAACAAAGCACCGGTAAAACCTCACGAGATCGTGAAAACTCCGTACGTGTCTGATGCTAGTTGATGTCGGCCATTCCTCAATGGCTTTCATCTTTTCTTGGTCAACTTATAGTCCTTGTGAGCTCACTACAAAGCTTAAGAAAACCAACTTATCAGTACAGAAGATGCACTTCGCTAGGTTGGCGTAAAGGCCTTCCTTTCGAAGCGTTTGTAACACTAATTCTAAGTGTTTAACATGCTCAGCCAAGCTCCTACTATAAATGAGAATATCATCAAAGTATACTACGACAAATTTACTGATATAGGAACGCAAAACCTGGTTCATAAGTCGCATGAAGGTGCTTAGTGCATTGGTTACGCCGAGGGGCATAACGAGCCACTCATAAAGGCCTTGTTTCATCTTGAAGGCGGTTTTCCACTCGTCACCTTCTCTCATTCTCACTTGATGATACCCACTTTTCAGATCAACTTTGGAGAATATAGTAGACCCACTCAACTCATCAAGCATGTCATCGAGCCTCGGAATCGGATGTCAATATTGTTGATTTTAGTAGTTTAGAAAAGAAGAAGATGAGAAATATGAAGAACAAGAGAGAGAGCCTTAGAAATGCTTAAAGGAGAGAGAGTTTGGTAAAATCTTTCTTACTTTGCATTATGAGATAATACACATATATATAGCTCACATGAGTCATAAGCCACTTGCTAAGTGAGTCATAAGCTTCTTAGAGCTTCTAAACAAATATCTAAGATATTTAACATCCACTTGCATGATGAGTCATAAATGGTGACTCATTGTTTTCTTCTTTTTATTTCTTCATTTAACCGTCGGTTACTGACTCGATTATGTTGATCAAGTCAGTTGGTCGAGTCAGCTACTGACTAGATCCTCGGCTACTGACTCGAGCCTGTTGGTCGAGTCTGTTGGTCGAGTCAGTTGGTCCGTCTTCAGGTCGCCTCTTCTCAGCTAGTATTGGTTCTATGTGAGTAATCTCAACATTCCCCCTTAAGGTTGGCTGGTGTGGATCTCTTAAGCCAATCTTATCATGGATATACTCACATATGCTTGACGTGGTAGCTTTAGTAAAGATATCTGCCATCTGCTCTCCACTCTTCACAAACATAGGATTGATCATTCCATTCTGAATCTTCTCTCGAACAAAATGGCAATCTACTTCCACATGTTTCGTTCGCTCATGGAATACCGGATTCGATGCTATGTGAAGTGCCGTTTGATTGTCACAATAGAGAGTTGTTGGTCTGTTCTGATGAATGCCTAGATCCTTCATTAGCGCCCTCAGCCATATCAACTCCTTAGTGACCTCCTTCATTGCCCTATATTCAGCTTCTGCACTAGATAATGCAATTACCTTCTGCTTCTTACTTCTCCAAGTTACAAGATTATCTCCTACAAAGGTGCAATATCCAGTTGTAGATTTTCTATCTTGTTTATCACCAGCCCAATCAGCATCACAATATCCTTCTAGATTTGTATTCCCATTGCATTTTAGCCAAATTCCTTTTCCAGGATTGTTTTTGAGATATCTAAGGATTCTCTCCACCATACACCAGTTATGAGTAGTGGGTGCTTGCATGTGTTGACTCACTCTATTAACTGTAAAACAAATATCTGGCCGAGTTATTGTAAGGTAAATCAATTTACCTACAAGTCGTTGATACTGCTTAACATCCGGCCACAACTCCCCATTATTTATGTCTTGATACCCTTCCTCAATAGGAGTTTTAGCTGGTTTCGACCCTATCTTTCCAGTTTCCCTTAATGTATCCATCACATACATTCTTTGTGATATAAACATCCCATCTTGGCTTTTTGACATTTCAATGCCCAGAAAATACCTCAGCTCCCCCAGATCTTTTATGTCGAATGAGAACTTCAGAATTTCCTTGGTGAGTTTAATCCCCTCAATATCATCTCCGGTGATGATAATATCATCCACATAGATCAGAATTACCACCATTCCACCCTTTCCCTTCTTGGTGAACAAGGTGTGATCAGCTTCTGATCTCACAAAATCCTTATCCAACAAACAACTACTCAATCTTTGGTACCAAGCCCTTGGAGATTGCTTCAGCCCATAGATTGCTTCCTTAGTTTACACACTATATTTGCATTCTCACAGTATCCTTTCGGAGGAGCCATGTAAACTTCCTCCTCTAAATCTCCTTGTAAGAATGCATTCTTCACATCCATTTGCCATAGTCCCCATGATAAATTAATAGCAATAGAGAGTAGAACCCTTACTGAATGTAGCTTGGCAACTGGAGCAAAGGTTTCAGTATAATCTTCTCCATAAACCTGTGTGTATCCCTTTGCCACTAACCTTGCTTTGTACCTCTCCACCTCTCATGTACTCTTATATTTGATGGTGTAGACCCATCTACACCCCACCAGCTTATTCCCTCTTGGAAGCTCAGTCATGTTCCATGTGTTGTTTCTCTCCATGGACTGAATTTCTTCTTCCATGGCCTTAATCCATATCTCCTTTCCACAAGCTTCTTCATAAGATGTAGGTACCTGATTCTCATCAACTTTAGAAAGGTAAGCTCGGTGAGTCTCAGGTAAGTAAGCAAGTGAACAATATGCTTCAATAGGGTAGTGTAAACTTGCTGAGGCTAAACTGATGATTTGAGGTGTGTTACTCTCCGTTTGTGACCAAGAAACGCTGTCGCCTATAAGACTTGCCGTACGCACAGAACATTCCTTAATCACATTAGGAGACACACACGAAGATTTGTGGCCCATCTCAGCCAAATTGTTGAAATATACCCTAGTATTTTTCCAATTCTCCGGGGGAAACTTCAACCTAGAACTCCTCCTTAAGACTGGTCCAGGAGTAAGAGTAAGACTTTCAGACCTCCTTGTTAAGAACGGTGAAGTTTCTTCCTGGCTTGTTACTTCCTCGATAGATTCATTCTCATGACTCTCCCCCTCACTCAATGTTTCACCCTCTTGATAAGAAGTACTTGTTTCGCCGTTTGAGAGTGAGGTCTCCTCTAGAACATTAGATTTTTCATTCTCATGCTCATTCTCTCCCTCCATGGTTCCTTGTATACCTTCTCTTTCATAGGCAGAAACACTTCTCAAAAACTCCACCCGGTCTATGCTTGATGATGTGATATCTTCAAGGTTCTCCCATTTCCTTTCTTTGAAATATCCTTCATCTTCATAGAACTTTACATCCCGGGACACATACATGCGTTTGTTTTCAGGTTGGTAGCACTTGAATCCTTTTTGTGTGGTTGAGTATCCCACAAACATACACCGAATACTCTTGGGTTCAAGCTTGTTCCTTTGTTCTTCAGGGATGAAAACATAGCACCTACACCCAAAAACCTTAAGATGGCCAATATTAGGCTTAAGATTGTTAAGTACCTCATATGGTGATTTGTGATCCAAATTCCTTGTACGCAGCCTATTGATTAGGTAGCAAGATGTTATTACCGCATCACCCCAGAACTGCTTAGGAACCCCTTTATCAAACATCATGGCTCTAGACACTTCCATAAGGTGTCGATTCTTCCTCTCAGCAACACCATTCTGTTGAGGAGTGTAAGAGCATGAAGTTTGATGTATCATCCCATTTCTGTTCACAAATTCCTTAAACTGATCACTCATGTATTCTCCTCCATTATCACTTCTAAGAATCTTTATCTTGGTTCTATACTGTGTAAGGATGTAGTTATAGAACTTGGAGAATGATTCTAAGACCTGGCTTTTAGAACTCATGAGTGTTACCCAAGTGTACTTTGATTTCTCATCCACAAATGAAACAAAGTACTTATATTGATCTCTAGAGTTACATGGTGCTGTCCATACATCTGAATGCACCAAATCAAAACACTCATCATACAAGGTTGATGAGTCGGAGAAGGGATTCCTACAATGTTTACCCAAATACAAGCTTCACATTCTGAACTGTCTTGAGTGATGTTGGGCAAGACCAATTTGAGAGTCTTAGAACTAGGATGTCCAAGACGAGCATGCCATAAAGGGCTTGTTCCAACAGCTCCCAATGCAAAACGTTCAATGTTACTGCCCCGGTGGTGGACTCGAGCAGGTGACTCGAGTGCCTTGCTCAAGTCTGTCCCCACGTTACTTTCCTGCTTACTCAAAAAATAGAGGCCTTTCCTGACCTATCCTTCTCCAATTACTTCCCTGGTCTTAGTGTCCTGAAACTCCATCAAATCAGAACCAAACACAGGCAAACACTCTAGATCCTTTGTAGCCTTGTGAACAGACAACAAATTAGAGCTGAATTCTGGAACATAAAGAGCCTTAGTACTCTTCTCAAACAACTCTAAGTTCCCAATTCCTTTTATTGGGACAGTTATTCCATTAGCTATTGTAACACTACCATTGTGTGGTCTAATACCTTTTAACATAACCGCATCCTTAATCATGTGATCAGAGGTACCAGAATCAACTATGATTTCCTTATGCGGTTTTAAGGCTAGAAGACTTTTACCTGATTCAGAGAGCTTGGTAATGCTCTTGATCAGCGCTTCAAGGTCTGACTTCCTCACCATTTCATCACCACCAGCCATGGATGTCCCAGCAAAGCTCTTTGGACCTTGTCCGTTTCCTCTCAGCCTCATTGGTTTTAGATAAGGATATAACGTCCAGCACTTCTCCTTGGTGTGCCCTTTCATTTTGCAATGTTCACACTCGAACAGCGTTTTTTCTCCATAAGGCTGGTTCTTATACACCACATGAGCCAGTTCAGAAGTAGATTGAAATAGGCTCCTTGAACCTTCCTCTTTCTGAATCTGCATACAAACCTCATTCAAACCTGGTAGTTTATCAAACCTCAGAATATGTTGTATGAGTCCTCTATAGGAGTTGTTAAGAGTAAGCAGCAGTCCGAACACCTGGTCTTGCTCTCTCCTCTCGTTCTGTTCTTTCGGATCATTAGTTTGTGGCCTGAGCATCTCCAGCTCTGCCCACAATCCTCTAAAGTCTCCAAAGAGTTCTTTAAATGCCTTATGTTCCTGTTGAAGATCATTTAAAGCTTTCTTTACCTCAAAGATTCTTGAGATATTAGACATGTTTCCATACACCCCAATAAGTGTATCCCATAGTTCCTTAGCTGTTTCATTGTAAGAGTAAGCAGCTAGGATTGACGGCTCAAGAGAGCTTTGTAGAACGGCCAAAACATGTTGGTCCTCTTGTTCCCACTTCTGTTTTTCTTTCTTGGCCGCCTCTCCTTCATCATCAACTGCCTTACCCGCTGCCTTGGCCGCATCTCCTCCGACGACCTCCTCTGTTGTCTCCACATACTTCCATAACCCACGGCTCCTTAGAGCTGTCTTGGTGGTCCTTGACCATAATAGAAAGTTGTTTCCCTTAAGAACAACTGGTAGCAAAATCTGTTTTTGCATCTCCATGATTTGCAAAGAACACACTTGAACTGAGTAGAAAGAAAGAACTAAAGAGTATTAGTGTTGTAGGATCTTTAAGCTTGCTCTGATACCATGTTGATTTTAGTAGTTTAGAAAAGAAGAAGATGAGAAATATGAAGAACAAGAGAGAGAGCCTTAGAAATGCTTAAAGGAGAGAGAGTTTGGTAAAATCTTTCTTACTTTGCATTATGAGATAATACACATATATATAGCTCACATGAGTCATAAGCCACTTGCTAAGTGAGTCATAAGCTTCTTAGAGCTTCTAAACAAATATCTAAGATATTTAACATCCACTTGCATGATGAGTCATAAATGGTGACTCATTGTTTTCTTCTTTTTATTTCTTCATTTGACCGTCGGTTACTGACTCGATTATGTTGATCGAGTCAGTTGGTCGACTCAGCTACTGACTAGATCCTCGGCTACTGACTCGAGCCTGTTGGTCGAGTCTGTTGGTCGAGTCAGTTGGTCCGTCTTCAGGTCGCCCCTTCTCAGCTAGTATTGGTTCTATGTGAGTAATCTCAACAAATATTTTATCACAATGTTATTGATAGCTCGACAATCGACACACATCCTCCATGTACCATCCTTTTTGGGGACTAACAATACTGGTATAACACAAGGTCTAAGGCTTTCTCTCACGTATCCCTTAGACATTAAATCTTGTAGTTGGCGTTCGAGTTCTTGTGCTTCCGTCGGACATACTCGGTACGCTGGTTGGTTTGTCTATCTGGTGTTTAACTCCTCTTAGTAGTGGTAGCCCTGGGGGTATGTCATCTGGAAATACATCATGGAACCGATCAAGAACCCCTTGAATCTCGCTAGGCAAAACGATTGCTTTTTTCTCGGCGGAGAGGGCGTCACGGTAAACTAGAAGTAACACGTCTTGCTTTGTGTATAACGCCTTGTTGATATGTCTTGACTTGGCAAACAAGCTGCTCTGGATTTTCTTAGCATTTTTAGCCATCTTGGTTTGCATGGCTTGAATTTTGGTAGGCTCGAGTGGAGCTAGAGTCACCTTACGCTTGTTATGCGTGAAGGAGTAGAAGTTGATCTGGCCGTGATGAATGGCCTCTTTGTCAAACTGCCAAGGACGCCCTAACAAAATGTCCCTAGCTTGCATAAGAACCACGTCATAAGTCACTTGGTCTTGATACCTCCCAATACTGAAATAAATCTTCACTTGCTCGTTAATCTTTAATTCGGACTTATCGTTGAGCCATCTTAGTTTGTATGGCTGAGGGTGCTTATCTTTCTTGAGTTCTAACTTGTCAATCATGTAAGAACTTGTAGCATTGGTACATGAACTTCCATCGATGATCAAACTACACGTCTTGCCCTCCACTAAACACTTAGTATGAAAGATGTTTTCTCGTTGGGCCGTTTCATCAGGTGCTGCTATGTCTATATTTTACACGTTTTTAGCATGTATATATCATCCATTTAGCCTTATCTCATAGCATATTCTCACTATTTCATACCACTTATTTCTAGTTTTGCATACTTACAGTGTTTTGCGTTAGGATTGCATGCATACTGCATTTTGGAGTTGTATCAGGTACATTCAAGGAATATCGAAGATGTTGAGGTCAAATGGAGAGAAGGAAGAAAAAGAGAGCTTAACTCGACCATGCACTCGACCAGGAGGCTCATGTGGAGCTCAAAACAGAGGCCTTGGAACCAGACTCGAGCAAGAGCTCGAGCAGGGAGTCGAGTGGAACCAAAGACGAAGACTCGGACGACTGACCGACCAGCTTGACCCACCGGTCGAGCCACTACTCGAGTCCGACCTAAAGGCGCCACCTTGGAAGCTAGCTCGAGCCACCACTCGAGTCCACCACTCGAGCCCATCATAAAGGCACCGCCTTGGGAACCAGCTCGACCCACCACTCGAGTGCCCCGTTCGAATCCACCACAAAGTTGCCATCTTGAAGATTTTCTGCCAGACTCGACCAAAGGACTCGACCCCCAGCTCGAGTGCACCTCCGAACTTAGCTATTTTGTCTGTTTGTGAGTTAGGGTTTTTGTCAAAAATTCTATAAATACCATGTATTATCCCCTGGACAAGGGGTTGGTTCGCTGGATTTTCTCTCTACCTCTGTTCTTGATTTGTAATCAGATTCCTTTCAATTTGCTTAGTATTTGTGTTTGATTCTGAGTATTCTATCTATTCTAATCGTTATCTTTCTATTATGCAAGTTTTAATGATTTCTGGGTTTGTGTTCTTGATGTTCTTCATGGGTTCTGAGTAGTTTCTAGGGTTCTTGAGGATGGGATAGATTAAGTGTGAAATCTTAGTCTCCTAGGTGGTTTAAGTTTAGATTGCTTGTTTTCCCTTCTGGATTAGTGTTCCTAATGCTAGTTTCTCTCTGATCATTTGGAACTAGAACTTAGGCATTTCCACACCCACCAAGTATTCGATGAAATGTCTGAACCAACTAATTCTGGAGATATACATTCCTAACCTAAGAGATTAGTTGTCTAGGGTGTTTATTGGCTTTAATAGACTGAATCTTAATGCCTGGTTAGATTTCGCTAAAGAGATATAGGTCTGGAACTAACTTGGTTTGAAGTTATCTGTCATGAAAGTGGATTTAAATGCTGTTGAGTTTATTGTCTAGGGATTAGCTCTGTTTGAGTATGTTAAACGCCTAGGTAGATTAAGAGGATACACTGATCAATAACCCCATCCTTAGGAGCTTCTGTTTAGTTGATTGAACTTTGTCTGCTTTGCTTCTGTAGCTTTTGTAGTTTCTGTTATTAGCTTATGTAAAGCTTTTAATTATTGCTCAGTTAGATTGTTAGTTTCATGATCTATTGCTTGGCTTGACTTAATTGGTTTGATTGCATCCTTTTCTGGTTAATAGCTCACCCATTTGGATTGACACCTTTTTGTACTACAGTGACATGATGATAGTGCATAAAAACCACGTCACAAGTCACTTGGTCTTGATACCTCCCAATACTGAAATAAATCTTCACTTGCTTGTTAATCTTCAATTCGGACTTATCGTTGAGCCATCTTAGTTTGTATGGCTGAGGGTACTTATCTTTCTTGAGTCCTAACTTGTCAATCATGTAAGAACTTGCAGCATTAGTACATGAACCTCCATCGATGATCAAACTACACGTCTTGCCCTCCACTAAACACTTAGTATGAAAGATATTTTCTCGTTGGGCCGTTTCATCAGGTGTAATGGCCGTGTTTAGTATCCGTCTCATCATGAGTAGATCTCCCTTCTCTGGATACTCAACATCATCATCTGAACCATCATCATCTCCCTCGGTATCATCTTGTGTCTTGTAACCTCCATCCTTAGTGATAATCATGATTTTGGCGTCGGGACACTCACGGGCCATGTGCCCTCTACCTTGACATTTGAAGCATATGATGTCTCGGTTGCGTGTAGGATTCTGATTAGACCTACTAGTCTCAGCTCTAGGACCCTTAGAAGCCTCCGGAACCATTCCCTTAAGTCTCGAATCAACCTCAACTGATTGTTCCGTGCGGTCCACGGTTGTGGGCTCTTTGGCTTCGTTGAAGCCTTACGCTTTCCTTGCTGCTCTATCTGAATTTCCAAGTGAAGTAACTCATCCATCTGAACCTTCTAAGATATTCGATCTTGCAACCCATGAACAAATTGAGCCATTAGGGATTCTTCCAAGTCATCTAGCTCGAGACGGTTCTTGAGCGTCTCAAACTCATCGTAATACTTTTCCACTGACTTACTACCTTGTATCAACCTCCTAAATCTCCTTTGAATCTCCCGGTGAAAGTAAGGCGAAACATACCTCCTCTTGAAACTATACTTCAAATCGGCCCATGTATCGATTTGGCCGTACCTATTCCGTCTTCTCTCGACAACTTCTCTGTCCCACCAAGACAAAGCGTGTTTGGTGAGTTGTGCTGCTGCTACTGCTACCTTCTTCGGCTCACTATACTCATAGCACTCAAAAATTCTGTCCATACGCTTCTCCCAATCCAAGTAAGCATCAGGATCTACTCGGCCAGCGAACATGGGTAGCGTGAGTTTAGGATCGATGTGATCTTGTCTAAACCCTCGGTCACGTTGTTCTCTTCTTCTTATATTAGGTGGCTCTCTCTCTTCATCTGAATCCAAATTCTGATGTCTCAGTGGTGGTTCATTCCTCGGTAAAGGATCGTTTCTTGGCGGTGCTCTTCTCGGAGGTTGCTCGATATGCCCGAGCCGTTCTTCAATGACACCAAATCTCTGAGTTATATCGGCTCTCATCTCAGCTATGGCTTCTGCCAATACATCTTGTCCATTGCCAGCCATCAACCTCACAGCAAAACATAAAAACAAACGGTCTTAGTGCTCGAACTAGCTCAAAAAGATAATCCTTGGCGTAATTATCAAAATAAATATAATGTTTTTTTTTTTTGAATTTTATGAAACTAATTTTAGTATGTCCTATAACGAGTATAGGTTCAGAAACAAGAGACCAAATATTTTTATCAGGTTGTATGAATTTATAAAAACTAAAGCAACGAAAACAGGCAATTACGATATTTGTATTTTTTTTTGAGTTTATGAAAAGCAAACAAGCAAGCAAGCAACGACAATAACAAGTGTTAAAACTAAGTTACAAGTGAGGAAAGACACGACCTGGCGGTGGTGTAGAATCCTTGCCTCTGTTCGTTAGCTCTCTTGGGCCGACCTTGAATAAACAAAACAATGAAACAACTTAAGTATCGATTTTTTTTTTTTTTTAATTTCTCGGACCTAAGGAAGCAAATAACATAATATATGAATACTGGAAATTGAAAACAAGTAAGGATAGATACAACCTAGTGGTTGTAGATGGATCTTCGGCTCTGATACCAAAATGATACAAGCCTAGGACGGGTATGCTCTCCGATGGACCGTGCAGCGCGAACGGAAGGACAAAGTGGTGAAGCGAACGATGTGCTCGGGGAAGTGGATTGATAAGCGACCACACGAGATGTGAGAGGGCTCGTGATAAGGCTTGGCACGTTCTACTGATATGTCTGTATTTTACATGTTTTGAGCATACATTTATCATCCATTTGGTCTTGTCTCATAGCATATTCTTATCTTTTTATGTCATTTGTTTCCAGTTTTGCATACTTAGAGTGTTTTGCATTAGGATTGCATACATATTGCATTTTGGAACTGTATCAGGTACTTTCAGGGATTATTGAAGATGCTGAGGTCAAATGGAGAGAAGGATCGAGTGGAGAGCAAAGGCGAGGACTTGGAAGATAACTCGATCAAGACGCTCGAGTCCATTTATCGAGTCCACAATAAAAATGCAGTCTTGAAGCCAACTCGATCAAACCAGTCGAATCCTTGCTCGAGTCCAAATAAAAATGCAGTCTTGAGGATATTTAGACTGGCTCGACCAACAACTCGGCACCTACGAACCTTGCTTCTTTGTCTTTTTGTGATTTAGGGTTTTGTCTAATCCTATAAATACTTGGTGTTATCCATTGGGTAAAAGGAGAGTCCGCTGGCTTTTTCTCTCTACCTCTGTTCTTGCTTTGTAATCAATTTTCTAGTAATTCTGCTTTGTATTTGAGTTTGATTCTTAGTAGTCTCTCTGTTTACTTCTTAATCTATATATTTATGCAAGTTTTTATTATTTCTGGGTTTGTGTTCTTGATGTCCTTCATGGACTGTGAGTAGTCATTAGGGTTCTTGAGAATGGGATAGATTAGGGTTGGAATCTTAGTCTCCTTGGTGGTTTAAGTGTGGATTGTTTGATTTCCCTTCTGGATTAGTGTTCTTAATGCTAATTTCTCTCTTATCAATTGGAATTAGGACTTAGGTATTTCCACACCCACAAGGTGTTCGATGAAATAGATGAACCAACTAATTCCAGAAATTTATATTCCTAGCCTAAGAGATTAGTTGTCTAGGGTGTTTATTGGCTTTAAAAGACTGAATCTTAATGCCTGCTAGGTTAGATTTCGCTAAAGAGATTTAGGTCTGCAACTGGCTTAGCTTGAGGTTATCTATCATGAGAGTGGATTTAACTACTGATGAGTTTATTGTCTAGGGATTAGCTCTGTTTGAGTTTGTTAAACACCTAGGTAGATTAAGAGGACACACTAATCAATAACCCCATCCTTAGGAGCTTCTGTTTAGTTGATTGATTTCTGTCTGCATTGTTTCTTTTGCTTCTGTTGGTAACCATTGTTCTGTTAGCTTCTGTTTTTAACTTCTGTAATGCTTTCAATTATGGTTATGTTAGTTTGTTAATCTCATGATCTATTGCTAGGATTGACTTAATTGATTTTATTGCATCCTTTCTGGTTAATAGCTCATCCATTCGGATTGACACCTTTCTGTGCTACAATGACAGTGCATTAGGGAATTGACCCATATCAAATTTGATTTACATCAAATTCTCTTATATCATCTACTCTTGCTGGGATTCGCACAAACAAGGAGAAAGAACAATAGAGCTTAAGCGGCGACGGCTTTAGCGAAATAGGGTTTTCGTTTATTCAAGTCTACCCTCTTTGGGGCTGCGAGTTTCCTCTTAAATAGGGCTCGACTTAGGTTCCAAAAGAGTAAAAAAACGACATAGCAAAGGCCTAAATAAAGTGGCCAAAAGTTTTCCAAATAATCGAAATGGAAAAGATCGAAAAAAGAAAGTTTTAAGACAACAAGGCAAAAACTTAAGTGCGACGTGGTCTTAAGCCTAAATGGACTTCAAATACTCCTTTAGAATGCTGGAATCGAACTAGAAGGGTAAGTATGGGCTTCTAGACAACTCGGCCCTCAAAGGATGTCTTTGAGGCTATTTCGCACCACTAGGTTGTTGCCTCGTTAAAACCTTCCTTGAAAAACCACAGGGGATAAAACCAATGGTAAGGAAAAAGAGTACAATCCCTAGTGATGTCTTTATGCCTTGATCATGCTAGCAAGAGGACAAAGAGTGAAGTCTCCTTCCTTGTCCGCATGAGAGGCCACTCGGTTGTGTGCGAGCATAAAGCATTCTAAAAGTTGGCGTGGCTTATTTCAGCTATAAGATCAACCGTAGGTGCTCTTGGGTCATCGGTGGTGAATGGGGAGGTCGTTGATTTGGCATTCATCTCGTTCAGATCCGTTAGGTCCTTGTCCGCGTCCGTATGGCCCGTACCGAGGCAAGGGCCCACGGCCTTGGCGAGCCCTTTGAGACTCTTGGTTCTTGACCGTGTCATGGGTGCTCCTCAAAGTGGGGGGATCTCCACTGATGGGGCTGGCTCCTTCTGGATGTCCACATCACTTATGGTAAAACTTACATCTAAAGATGTCAAGTGTGCAAGTTCTGATTTTGTTTTTTTTTTTTATGGTGAAGAACATCTGAAAAGCAAGAAACAAAAACGAAAAATAGAAGAATCAAAAACTAGAGAATAAAAACAAAAATCCTAAAAGAAGAATGTATGTACAAAGGTAAGGTGCTTATTTAACGTCGTGAGCTCGATGACCTCATAGAATGGTTAGATGACTGTGGAGATAATGTCCGAGTGGTTGCGCAATGGTTCCTCTAATCAATCACTTCGGAGTCGGTATGGTGAATGGATTTCTCCCCAGCAGGAGTGTAGTCATTGTTAATGGCTTTTTCACCAAGAGATTCCTTCCTTGAGTATGATCATGGTGCCAAGGTAGCATTCTCCTTATCTCCAGAATGGAGATCGACCATGATTGGTCGATACATCCGCCTGATGCTACGACCATCCATCCTTGAGGGTCGATGGGGGGGTCCAGTGATCCGTATCGGTCCAGTTAGACCGATGGAGACGTCTGCCAGGTCTGGAATCAACTTGGATAGGTCGACGTGCTTCTCGAGGAATTCGTGCTGGAAGTACATCGACCTTGTTTGGTCGATGTAGTGGACCGATGGGCAGGGCATCGACCCTGATTGGTTGATGCTTTTGTCTGGGACATCTCATCTCCCACTGATTAGCTTTGTCACCCAAAGAGAATGGGAATAAGAGTAGTGTCAGAGCGTCCTCTGAGACTCCGTTGATTTAATGTGCCACAAAGCTTGCCAAACTGATCCAGGTGATCAGTATCGATCGTCAGAGCGACCTTTGGTTGATGTGCAGCCGCCCGAGGTGCATAACAATCTTGATCGGCATCCCTATTAGGGTGAAGGATGCTCTCAAACTCAGCAGCAGGTACTTCTTTTCATAGTTGCTCCATTCGAACTATTCTCTTTTTCTATTCTTTTTTTTTTAATATTTTTGGTGATCACCTAAAATTCAAAGAAATAAATAATCAATAAAAATAAAACAAAAAACTTAGTCTCAGATCTAGACTAAATCTCTATGGCTATTGCTTCAATCCCCGGCAACGGCGCCAAAAACTTGATGTAGGGATTTTTTTTGATTATCTCGTTCTCAGGTTTCACCCAAGTCTACCGATAAGGTATTCTCGAGAGTTTAACCCATAAGACCGCAAGTGCACAGTCATGCAGTTGTAGTTTTCATAGGGTCGATCCACAGGGACTGAGAATAACACACAGAGAGTACAAGTTTAAATCTAATCTAAACAAAACAGATTTATGGGGGTTGATTCCTAATCTAACATGCGTAAAATAAATAAAAGCATAAAATAAATAAAGCAATTAAATCTAAACTAAGAAAATAGTAAATGAACTAAGCTAAGCATTGATATTAAAGAATATAAACTAATTAAAAAAAACGAAATCTAAACTAATATTTATAGAAAATGGGTGATAGTCAGATTTCAGAGATTCTAGATCTAGGGTTCATGTTCTACCTAACAAGTTTATGTTTGTCATTTTAGGAATTTTCCATGTCTCGCTAGTCCACTCTCGTGGTATGCTAGTCTCTACATCCAAACCCACTCTCGTGGTGAATGAACATGCATTTCATACAATCTCATCATCGAATACTAAGTATTCCTAGACTTTTAGAAAAGGCACACAAAGTGAATGATAGATCTACTTCTAGAATATAGCCCACTCTCGTGGCAAAGCATCCCTAAGATCTTAATCTAACTTGATTAGGGGTAGATCAATATTTACTCTATCAAACAACTAACTCGACCATAGCTAATACTGCCAACTATGCAGATCTGAGATCTCTACCCACTTTCGTGGCGCAGAGAATCTCTAATAGTACAACCACACCTACTGGATTCTGTTATACACTTAAGCATCTCCCATAAGAGAATATTTAGCATTAAGATGCATAGAAAGATAGTTAGATCGATGAAGAACAAACAAACATATAATAAACACTAAAAATAGATCCCATCATCGACCACCACCCTATTAGACTAAAAGATCTACTCTAAAAGCAAAAGACGAAGAAGTAAAAAGAAGAACTCTTTATTAGATATGAAATAGTGGCTACAAAGATAAGAGATGTGTATCTAGGGTATGAAAAGTTGTGTGTCTGTCTAGTGAGATTACAAGTGATTATATAGTATTAGGGTTTCGTAGATCTCTCCATTTTGTCATTATCTTGTTCTTGAAAGCCTAAAACTCGAAATGACAAGTTGCCTGAATCATATCTTGCCACGTAAGGATTTTCCTTTCTTTTTCGGAGGCCAACATCAACCCTGATTGGTCGATGCTAGGGTTGATATTGAGCTCCTTTCCCCGACGAATTGATTTTTCCTTTCAGGAAATTCTTTGGGCATGATATCGACCCCCACAGGTCGATATTGTCCTCCTTTGACTCTGTAAAATCTTTCTCTGAATGTATACTGATATGCTCAAATTAATACCCTATAAGATACTAAAGCAGTGTCGATGGTGTCGGTCGACACTGAGACTTCTAAACGGGTACTTTCTTCGGTTTGCTTCAAAAGGCTCCAAATAGTCCCAAAAACTCCAATTTCGTCCCAAACGTGCCAAATCCTGAAAAGACTCTAAAATGATAGAAAAAGCACTAGAAAGACTCGATAAAGCAACTTATATCATGGCTAAAAACGGGTAAAATCCATGATATATCATATACGATCCAAGCAATGTCACCAATCTTCTCGAAGGCGTTAGTAGGCTACAAAAACATCTCAAGAACTCATGTTTAGCTCCAAATACCTAAAAACATGTAATCACATGCAAAAACACTAATACTACACTAAATGTTAGTTATAAAAGCTAAAACTAACTAATTCAAATGTATAAAAACATGTAAAATATGATGCTATCAACTCCCCCACACTTATCCTTTGCTTGTCCTCGAGCAAACAAAAATCAAGCATGGTGAAGTTATTTTATTGAAAGCAGTAAAGATAAGGAGAGCGAATATGTACCTTGCATCATTGTTGTGCTAGTGCTTTCTGTCTTTAGTGGAAGTGGAGCGATCTCTAACGTACTTCGTGTGCTTTGCCATAAGCATAGCAACGCACCTCAATCAGAACCGCTCTCCTTTGAACTTAGACTCCTCGTTGTTGACTCCCCTTCTGTTCTAATCGTGAATTCTCAATTTGGGAATATCGACCAAAGGACATAAGCACTTACTATTTCGGATTTCTGTAAGCTCAAGATCGTCTTGGTACATTTCCTTTTCTCTCCCTTTTCTCACTTCAAGGTCGATTGATTTTTCCCTATTTTTCTAGGGTATCGTTTTATTTCTATGAATCGCCTTTTCTTTTCTTTTTCTAGGACAGGTTTCCATGAGATGCGAATGCTAAAAGTGGTAGCTTCTAACACCCGGTTCACTTCTTTCTTATCTATATACTTTCTTTTTTTTTTTTTCAAATGAAGGGAAGGAAGAGGGGAAATACACTCACATAGACGTACCTTGCAGGGTCTCATAGAGGTGTCACGTCCGATGTATCTCAAGACCCAAATTGAGAGATTTAAGGTTCATTAAGGTGAGAAGTCAACTTTGATTTGTATAAGCCTTCGGAGATTGATTCTTTCGAGGTTTGTTGATCCACTCATGGGGTTTCTTTGGTTCCTATAATTGACCACACGCACAGTCCAAAAAGTATCCAAGCAAAGCACAATTAACACAAAGCACAATATTCGATTGCTACCTCATTAAAAACCTTTTCATATGTTATTGAACTTATGAACGAGGAAAAGAGTGTAACAATCTCTCAAAATGCGAAAAACTTTTGGTAAAACTTATATCTAATGATGTCAAGAAAAGGAATTACCTCCATTGATCGCAAGACTCCCCCTCCACACTTATTTCACAACGTTCTCGTTGTGATGTAAGATGGAAAGGGAAAAAGCAAGAGAAAAATTACAGTGATTCTCTTATCGGTTGTGGGTTGGTAGCTCCGACGTGTGCAAGTCCTGATTTTGTTTTTTTTTTTGTTATGGTGAAGAACATATGAAAAGCAAGAAACAAAAACAAAAAAATAGAAGAACCAAAAAAAATAAAAACAAAAATCCTAAAAGAAGAATGTATGTACAAAGGTAAGATGCTTATTTATTGTCGTGACCTCGACGACCTCATAGAATGGTTAGATGATTGTGGAGATGATGTCAGAGTGATTGCGCGATGGCTCCTCGAATCAATCACTTTGGAGTCGGTATGGTGAATGGATTTCTCCCCAGCAGGAGTGCAGTCATCGTTAATGGCTTCTTCACCAAGAGATTCCTTCCTTGAGTATGATCATGGCGCCAAGGTAGCATTCTCGTTATCTCCACAACAGGGATCGACCATGATTGGTCGATATATACACCTGATGCTATGACCATCCATCATTAAGGGTCGAAGGGGAGGTCCAGTGCTCGAGGCAGCAGCAGTATCGGTCCAGTTAGAACGATGGAGACGTCTGACAAGTCTGGAATCGACCTTAATAGGTCGATATGCTACTCTAGGAGTTCATACTGGAAGTACATCGACCTTGTTTGGTCGATGTAGTGGACCAATGGGTAGGGCATCGACGTTGATTGGTCGATGCTCTTGTCCGGGACTTCGTTCTGGAAATTTAAAATCGGCAATATCGACCGTGATAGGTCAATTCATTGGTTCGATGTTGTCCACCAATGGGTTTGCTGATGTGTTCTCCTCCAATCTCATCTCCCACTGATTAGTTTTGTCACCCAAAGAGAATGGGAATAAGAGTAGTGTCAGAAGGTCCTCTGAGACTCCGTTGATTTAATGTGCCACAAAGCTTGCCAAACTGATCCAGGTGATCAGTACCGATCGTCAGAGCGACCTTTGGTTGATGTGCAGCCGCCCGAGGTGCATAACAACCTTGAGCGGCATCCCTATTAGGGTGAAGGATGCTCTCAAACTCAGCAGCAGGTACTTCTTTTCATAGCTGCTCCATTCGATCTATTCTCTTTTTCTATTCTTTTTTTTTTAATATTTTTGGTGATCACCTGAAATACAAAGAAATAAATAATCAATAAAAATAAAACAAAAAACTTAGTCTCAGATCTAGACTAAATCTCTATGGCTATTGCTTCAATCCCCGGCAACGGCGCCAAAAACTTAATGTAGAGATTTTCTTTCGATTATCCCGTTCTCAGATTTCACCCAAGTATACCCATAGGGTATTCTCGAGAGTTTAACTCATAAGATCACAAGTGCACAGTCATGCAGTTATAGTAATTATGGGATCGATGCACAGTCTAAATCTAATCTAAGCAAAGCAGATTTATGGGGGCTGATTCTTCATCTAACATGCGTAAAATAAATAAAAGCATAAAATAAATAACGCAATTAAATATAAACTAAGAAAATAGTAAATGAACTAAGTTAAGCATTGAAATTAAAGAACATAAACTAATTAAACAATAAACAAAATCTAAACTAATATTTACAGAAAATGGGTGATAGTCAGATTTCAGGGATTCTAGATCTAGGGTTCATGTTCTACCTAACAAGTTTATGTTTGTCATTCTAGGAATTTTCACATTAGTCCACTCTCGTGGTATGCTAGTCTCTACATCCAAACCCACTCTCGTGGTGAATGAACATGCATTTCATACAATCCCATCGTCGAATACTAATTATTCCTAGACTTTTGGGAAAGGCACACAAAGTGAATGATAGATCTATTTCTAGAATATAGCCCACTCTCGTGGCGAAGCATCCCTAAGATATTAATCTAACTTGATCAGGGCTAGATTAATATTTACTCTATTAAACAACAAACTCGACCATAGCTAATACTCCCAACTATGTAGATCTGAGATCTCTACCCACTTTCATGGCGCAGAGAATCTCTAATAGTACAACCACACCTACTGGATTCGGTTATACACTTAAGCATCTCTCATAAGAAAATACTTAGCATTAAGATCCATAGAACAAACAAACATATAATAAATACTAAAAATAGATCCCATCATCGACCACCACCCTAGTAGTCTAAAAGATCTACTCTAAAATCAAAACAAGAAGTAAAAAGAAGAACTCTTTATTAGATATGAAATAGTGGCTACAAGGATAAGAGATGTGTATCTAGGGTATGAAAAGTTGTGTGTCTATCTAGTGAGATTACAAGTGATTATATAGTGTTAGGGTTTCTTAGGTCTCTCCATTTCGTCCTTATCTTGTTCTTGGAAGCCTAACACTCGAAATGACAAGTTGCCCGAATCATATCTTGCCACGTAAGGATTTTCCCTTCCTTTTTGGAGGCCAACATCGACCCTGATTGGTCGATGATAGGGTCGATTTTGAGATCCTTTCTCTGACGGATTGAATAGTCTTTTCAGGAAATTCTTTGGACATGATATCGATCCCCACATGTCGATATTGGGGTCGATATTGTCCTCTTCTGACTCTGTTAAATCCTTCTCTGAATCTATACGATCGAAGCAAATGTCACCAATCTTCCCGAAGGGTTTAGTAGGCTCCAAAAACATCTCAAAAACTCATGTTTAGCTCCAAATACCTAAAAACATATAATCATATGCAAAAACACTAATACTACACTAAATGTTAGTTATAAAAGCTAAAACTAACTTAGTCAAATGCATAAAAACATGTAAAATATGATGCTATCAATAAACGTAACTTTAGAGTGTCCTCCAAAACTCCGTTGATCTTTACGGTTCCTCATAATTTATTAAATTGATCTAAGTGATCAAGTGGGTTCTCCATGGGCAGCCCTTGGAACTTGTTGCCTTGCACCATGTTGATCAAGCTTGACTTGATCTTGAAATTGTTATTCTCTACCGTTGGGGGGAGAATACTGGATCTTTGAGCCGTTGAGGTAGGCTCATCATACCGATCGTCGGAGCAGCTCGGTATTGGTGGCCAGTCGCCTGACGTGGAACACCATTTTCTTGAGCGACATTGTTGACACCCTCAACGCCCTCAACATTACCGGCAGTTTGCTCGTTTCTTCGCTGCTCCATCCTTTCTCTTCCTTTTTTTTCCTTTCTAGCTCTTTTCTCGATTTCTCTGATGTCGCAAATAGAATTGGCAAGTTAGTCAAACGTAAATGCCTAGTCTCAGATTCACATCAAAATTCTATGGTTATTGCATATTCTCGGCAACGGTGCCAAAAACTTGACTCAGGGAGAGAGATTGATTGTGATTTGCAAATGTGGTCATCCCCGTTTAGGTTTCACCCAAGCGCTACTAGAAAGTAGTCTCGAGAGTTTAACCCGTAGGACCGCAAGTGCACAGTCATGCAATTGTAGTATGTACGAGATCGATCCACAGAAAAAATAGAATAACACACAGAAAATGCGAATGCAAATCTAATATAGGCTGAATAATAAAACAGGGGGTTGTCGAGTCCTAAACTATATGATGCGATAAGATAAATAAATTAAAATAAAAAACTTAAAATAAAATACATAAATTAAATAGCATAATATATATTACTTAAATTAAATTGCATAAAATAACTAAGTGAAAATAAAGTGCATAAAGTAAAAGTGTATAAATTAAATTGCGAAAATTAAATTGCATAAATTAAATTGCAAAAATTAAATTGCATAGATTAAAGTGCTGAAATTAAATTGCATAAAAAAGTGCGGGAATTAAATTACATAAATTAAAATGCAGAAATATAAATAGCATAAATTAAATTTTAGAAATATAAATTGCATAAATTAAATTGCATAAATTAAATTACAGAAATATAAATAAATAAATAAACATAAATAAAATATCATAGATAAAATACTTAAATATATATTTACAAGGAATTGGGTGGTAGTCGATTTACAGGGACTTTAGATTATAGGATTCATGTCTTTACCAATAATGTTTGTGTTGTCAATCTACGGATATTCGAAGTACGCTAGTGACCACTCTCGTGATAAACTAGACATTATGTCAGACCCATTTTCATGGCGACCTTCACACATTAAACGCACTCCCATCATCGATTATTCTTATATGTGAGAGACACATCGATTGGAGGCTGTCACACTATCTAGCAATTAACCAAGTGATTAGGTTGAGTTAGAGTATGTCTAAGACGAAGAGTGAATGACATATCTATTTCCAAAATACGATACAACTCTCGTGATAAAGTGTTCCTGAAATCAATACCTAGCTTGGCCACAACTAGGCAAGCATTGATATGTTCCATCAAACAATAATCTCGACCATGGCTAATACTATCTAATATGGAAGTTTGAAGTTTTAAGCCAATCTTGTGGTGATAAGAGCTTCTATTCGTATACCCTCTCGATTATAACCTTAAGCAATCCCATAGGACATAGCTTAGCATTAAAAATGCATATTAGAGTAGCTAGATCGGTTAAGAACAATCGCACATACTGAATCCTAAATCTTCGATCCCATCATCGACCACCATCCTAGTGTTCTAAAGGATCTACTCTCTTGTCTCTCCGAGGGTGACGGTAGAGACAAGGAATAGGATCATAAAACAGTAAACAATAAACTAAAGACTAAGAACAATAAAGTAAATCAAAGAATAAACATAAAAAAAAAAGCATAAGGAAGAGAGAAACCTAAAGAAGAACTCTTTATTGAAGATGAAAACAAAAGGTGGCTAAGAAAGAGTCTCCTCTTTTCTAGTGAGAATACATGAGTTTATATAGATTCTAGGAGGTTTGGGGATTCTTAGGGTGTCCTTAGAAGCTTTTGGAAGGTATTAACTCGAGATCCAAAGCTTCCATATCTTGCATTTCGCATTAACCAAAGTTTCTTTTTTTGTCCAGTGAGTCAGCATTGACGGCTCTGGGTCGATGCTCTTGGTCGATATGGATCCTTAGGACAAGCATCGAACACTCCTGGCCGATGCTTGCGTCGATGGTCTTCGTCGTCATCTTCAAGCTCGGGTCCGAGAAAGAGCATCGACCGGCTTGGGTCGATGTTGTCTGTCGATGGTTTGCCCAGGACGAGCATCGACCAGGAGTGGTCGATGCTAGGGTCGGTGCTTCCTTCTTGAGGCTCTTGAGATGTATCTCCATGATGTTCTTGGCCCCAACAAGTAGCTCCAAAGTCCCTATGGCTTCATAAGACTCCAAAACACTCTAAAAGTGTATGATTTCCTCCAAGTACCTATAAACACATAAACAAACGCAAATGCACTAGAACTATCCTAAATGCTCGTTAGAAACATATAAAACTAAGCTAAATATATGCAAGAAATCATGTAAAATATGATGTTATCACTTAAACATCAACGACTTCATTGCATTGGCAAGAGCTTGTTTGAAGGCAATACCTACAAATTATTTAACCCAACGGTGTATATCCTCAAACTGTATTATTCATGATAACATTCATTTCTTGCTTTTGGATTAGTTTGATGTAATGATACGCGTTTCGGAATCCACCTAAGAACGTTATCATGACCCAAGTTCCAATTAGGGTTAAGGGTAAATAATAATTTTCTGGGAAACCCTAATTAATCCCCTCTCCTATTCTAGTGGTGAATCTCTAGAGAAAGGGTTTAAAAATTCTAAAAACCAATAAAGAGAGAGAGTCGCCGCCCAAGCCTTTGCTCGCCGCCGCTAAAAACATCATGAAAAAACATCTCGAGACTACTTTTTAGTAGCACTCGGGTGAAACCTGATTTGGAGGTGAACGATAAAACATATTTTCATAATCATAATCGATCCCCCCATTCACTCTCCTATCAAGTTTTTGGCGCCGTTGCCGGGGAGAATATGCAATAGCCATAGAGTTTTGATGTGAATCTGAGACTAGGCATTTACATTTTTACTAACTTGCTAATTTTTCAAATTTCAGGTGAATAAACACGAAAGGAATGGAGCCAGAGAAGAATGCCGAAGAGGTAGTCAAGGTGATCAGTTTGAGGAATGGCAAAAGAATAAGAGATGGCATGTCAACAATCTCTGAGGAGAGTCGCATCAGACCTGTGCGTCGACCAAAATAATTCGATGCACTAAACATCGGATGCCAGCATCGAGCAGACACATCAGACCCATGCGTCGACCACCCACGGCCGTTGCTGATGCTATCATGCGCTCTCACCGACCAAACCATCGACTAGCGTGGGTCGATGTTCCAATATCGTATTTTACATGCTTTCTTACATACATTTAGCTTAGTTTTATATGTTTATAACAAGCATTTGGGATAGCTCTAGTGCATTTGCGTTTGTTTATGTGTTTATAGGTACTTGGAGGAAATCATACACTTTTAGAGTGTTTAGGAGTCTTAAGAAGCCATAGGGACATTGGAGCTACTTGTTGGGGCCAAGAACATCATGAAGAGACATTTCAAGAGCTTGAAGAAGGAAGCACGGACATTAGCATCGACCAGGAGTGGACGGTGCTCGTCCTAGATAAGCCATCGACAGATAACATCGATCGTGGGTGGTCGATGCTCTTCCTCGGACTGGAACTTGGACCTGAAAATGAAGGTCATCGACGCAAGCATCGACCAGAAATGGTCGATGTTCATCTTGAGCCTCAACATCAACCAAGAGCATCGACCAGAACGGGTCGATGCTGACTCACTAGACAGAAAAGAAATTCGGTTAATGCGAAAATGCAAGATATGGAAGATTTGGATCTCGAGGTAATACCTTCCAGAGGCTTCTAAGGATGCCCTAAGACTCCCCCAAGCCTCCTAGACTCTATATAAACTCATGTATTCTAACTAGACACAAGTTTAGACTCTCTTAGCAACCTTTTCTTTTCATCCTCAATAAAGAGTTCTTCTTTAGGTTTCTCTCTTCCTTATGCTTTCTTTTATATTTATGTTTTGATTTACTTTACTGTTCTTAGTCTTTAGTTTATTGTTTACTGTTTTATAATCCTATTACTTGTCTCTACTGTCAGCCTCGGAGAGACAAGAGAGTAGATCCTTTAGACCACTAGGTGGTGGTCGATAATGGGATCGAAGATTTAGGATTCAGTATGTGCGATTATTTCTTAACCGATCTAGCTACTCTAATATGCATTCTTAATGTTAAACTATGTCATATGGGATTGCTTAAGGTTATAATAGAGAGGTTATGCGAATATAATCTCTTAGCGCCACGAGAGTGGGTTAAAAGTTCAGACTTACATATTAGAGAGTAATAGCTATGGTCGAGATTGTTGTTTGATGGAGCATTTCAATGCTTTCCAGAACACAAAAGCGGTATCGTGTTCTGGAAATAGATCAGTCATTCACTATTCGGCTTAGACACACTCTAACTTAGACACACTCTAACTCAAGCTAATCATTTGGTTAATCGATGGATGGTGTGACAGCCTCCAATCGATGTGTCTCTCACATATAAGAGTAATCGATGATGGGATTGTGTTTAATACGTGAAGGTCGCCATGAAAGTGGGTCTGACATAGTGTGTAGTTTATCACGAGAGTGGTCACTAGCCTACTTCGAATATCCATAGATTGACACCACAAACTTAATTGGTAAAGCCATGAATCCTATAATCTAAAATCTCTGTAAATCGACTACTACCCAATTCTCTGTAAATATATATATTTAAGTATTTTATTTATGTTATTTTATTTATGTTTATTTATTTATTTATTTATATTTCTTTAATTTAATTTACGCAATATAATTTTTGCACTTTAATTTATGCAATTTATATTTCTGCAATTTATTTTCCGAACTTTAGTTTACGCAATTTAATTTCCGCAATTTAATTTATGCAGTTTAGTTTATGCATTTTTATTTTATGCACTTTATTTTCTGTTATTTATTTTAAGTACTTTAATTTATGCAATTTAATTTCAGTAATTTAATAATGTAATTTAATTTAAGTTATTTATTTTAGATTTTTGTTTATTTATTTGTTTTATCATATTTTATGTTTTATTTATCTTGCATCATATAGTTTAGGACTCGATACCACCCTACTTTATTATCCCGCCTAGATTAGATTTGTATTTGCATTCTCTGTGTGTTATTATACTCTCTCTGTGGATCGACTCCGTACGTACTATAATTGCATGACTGTGCACTTGTGGTCTCACGGGTTAAACTCTCGAGACTACTTCTTAATAGCACTCGGATGAAACCTGATTTGGAGGTGAACGACAAAACATATTTGCATAATCATAATCGATCCCCCCCTCCACATTCACTACCCTATCATTCAGCCAAAATGGCTCATCGACAAAACGAAAAATTTCAGACCTATTTTTTACCTTTTACGTTCTTGGGAAAACAATATATTTTCCCTTGAACTATGAGGGTAACCTATCAGATACCCACCAAATTATGCCCTCTATACAGATGCCTACTCAAAAGCATCTCTAAATCTAAATGTCCACAACTATGTAGTTGTAAACCTATATCTCCCTCAAACAAAAGTTGGAATCATTAGTACCCACAACCATCGGTTAAGCTCAGATTACTGTTTGCTTAACCAAACAACAATAAAATGAAACCTATTTAAACCGGTTTAAACCCATTTATTACCCGATTTCAAACCTGACTCACCCCAAACCCATTATACTTGATTCCTAATTTCATATTTGTAATCCCAAAATCGAACCTTGAAATTTCCCTTTTCTACGAACCCTAGAAATCGATTCCTAATTTCATATTTCTAATCCCAAATCAAACCCTATAAATCGATTCCTAATTTCACATCACTGCGACGAACCCTAGAAAGTAAATCGATTCTTAATCGAAGGCTTTAATCCTTCGCCATGATTCTCAGTTCGACGAAGAAGCAACATATCGAAAGTGGAGGCAAGGGCAACAAGATGATTTTTAGTTCGATGAAGAAGCAGCAGAACGAGATGAATATCATATAGAGAAGGTTGCACAAGAGTTTACACAAAAAGAAGAATCAGTTCGTCATGATGTTTACCCAAATAGTTCCGATGACGAAATTGAAGATGACGAAAACTGTGCGGAAAGAGAGTTTACACACATTCCTCATGGTGATGGGACAATGCAGCTTAACCAGCGATTCTACAATGGAGCTGCATTCAAAGAGACAGTCACGTACTATGTCATGCGTACTAGTGTAATGTGAAGCAATACAAGTACAATAAGGATAAGATAGGATTTAATTGTGTGGGTAGTAAGACTTGTGAATGCAAGTGTATGCTTCATCTCTTCCAAAAGATCCGATGTGGAGGATTAGGCTATTCAAAGATAAACACAGTTGTATCCCTAATGGAGAGTATGAGATGTTTAAGGTGCTAGTGATAGCTAGGTTGTTTGTTGATAAGATTAGAGAGGAGTCGGATTATGTCTTTTTTCTGGGGAAAACAATCATTTCTTTTTTTTAGTATAATAATCGGCATTGTATGACAATGAAACTCGTCATGTCTTTTGGATCGACATTGTATGACAATGAAACTGATCAAGTCTTTTGGATCGGCATTGTATGTTTTAGATGTCCTTAATCGGCATTGTATAACAATCAGATCTTTGTTATGGATATAACAATCAGCATTGTTTTTTGTTTTTTAGATATATTAATCTGCTTTGTTATGTCTTTTCTGTGTCTTTTTATGTGTCTTTTTGTGTCTTTTATGTCTCTTTTATGTGAACAACAACAACGAATGGTAGCCAAATGAAAAGCAATTCATTAGGCACTAAAAACCGTTGACAACAACATCATCATCATTCATTAAATTGGTCATAAAAAACATGAGTAATGAGACCAAACACTCTTATCTTACTAGCTTAATGAGACCAAACACTCTCATCCTACTAGCTTAATGAGACCAAACATGATCATAAAATGAAAAACTAAAACAATCATCATCATCTTATTCATCCTACATTTGAATTCAGATATAACATCCTCCACACTCTCAAATATTTCTTTCTCAAGCTCCATTTGCATCTTCTCTAAAACAATCTTATGGTGCTTCATTGTCTTCTTCATAGCTTCTTCAAATCTCTCCGTTTGGACTTCCAATCTTGCAACATCTTCCAACAATGCCTCATCAACCCACTTAAAAGTGTGGTTATCATTCATAAGCTACGAAGCATACGAAATTCAAAAATTCAACATTAAACAAAAGATTGCATTCAAAAATCAACATAAAACAAAACAATGCATTCAAAAACATACCTTCTTCGTTGCCGCATAACCACACCGGAAGTATCGCCGGCAAGGATTTGGGTCGGATTTGGAGTTCTTGGCCACGATTTTTTCTCCACACCAACCATGCTTAGGCACACCAACAACTCTACCTCTTTCTCGTACCTTGGATGATCCACTCCAAGCTCCAGACATATTTCTCATTGTGAATTGAAGATCGAAGAGGATCGAAGAAATTGAAGAAAATGAAGAAATCGAATAAATTGGGGATTTAGGGTTCTTTGTTTTTGCGATTGGGGATTTTTAAGGGAACAAGGTCGGGTCAGGTTTAGGATACGGTCGGATCGGATTTAGTTTTTGGTTGGGTTTAAAAACTGGTTCGGTATCGGGATTGACTGGTTTATTATCGGTTTGGTTCGTTAACCGCACAAACTCATAAATTGGTTTGAATTTACTTTTGGATGGACATGTAGATTTAGAGATGTTTTTGAGTGGGCATCTATACAGAAGATATAGTTTGGTGGGTATCTAATACGATACATGCATAGTTATGGGAAAATAGATCGTTTTGCATATGTTCTTTTAAGTTGATTGTTGTTAAAAGATCATGTAAATATTTTTCAAAAATATTAGAATTAACTAGACAGTTAAAAAAAAGAAAAAACTTTCTATGTAAAACAAACTATAATGAATTTAAAAACAACCATCACTTTTTTTATTAATTTCGGAAATTCATCTAAATTCATAAATATGTAACAATTATTCCAGATACGAAAACAACATCACTATCGACGATCCAATGTATGCCTCGGACAAAGAACCATCTTCCGGAAAACATGATGTCATGACTCAGATTGATTAAAGGTGTATGCTTCGATCATAACAAGTCCTAAGTAATTTTCCCATCCATCTTTTTTTGCAATGCTATGTCCTCGTTGCGCGTTTGGAGAACCGGCAACAATAAACCAGCTTTTGTTTCCTTGCGAAAATGCTAAAAGCTCACTTGAGAATGTCGTCTGTTGCGTTCCATCAAATGAGATTTATGTGTCTAACATCCCAGTATGGAACATTGTGGGGATGATGAAGAATCAGATTCGGTTGACTGAATTTAGATGGCAAATGGGAAGCTCAGGCTGCTACAGTTAGATGCAGAATGTGATCTTTAACTCTCACACCTTCTGCAATGTCTTGGTTTGGTTCCACTGTAACAAAACTTGTGTCTTGATTTGTTTCCACTGTACCAAAACTTGTACCAGACTCATTACTCTTTATGTTCTTCAACTACATGACAATCAGAGTGGTATCCAGCTATCAGATTATTGTCCGACTCTTCTTCTTCTTCTGACCAAACCGGATAAATTGTGTTGATACTGTTCTTCCCCAAATAAGCCTCAACAGATTTCTGATACAGTCCCCGACTTCTATCCAGAAATCCTTCATTCATCATGTTTGCGAATTTTTCCCTGATTTCAACGAGAGGGTGCTTTTCAATGAGATGCCGCCTATCATATGCTTCTCGAAGGATCACTGTCTGTGTATCACATTTCATAGAAATGTAGAAAATACCCGGGTGACGCTCAAATACTTTGGTGAACTTCTGCGGAAGTGCAAACGGTTTACGAAGATTGCTAACATTTTTCCTCTCCATCTTTTTCCCAATTGTTAAATGAAGAAGTTCGTGAAACACTCCTACATTTCTCTTCTCTGACAAATCAGTTCTTGGATCCAAATGAGATGCATCGACGTAAGGTGATGTATAAGGGAGTCTCTGCCATTCTTGGAGCCACTCCATGCTCTTCCTCTTCAATCCAAAACCTCTCGTAAATTTAACTGGGAAGGCCATATGATCATTATTTCCAACGTCCTCTCTCAGTTGCAGTTTAGAAACAGCCAGGCGATCATTCCAATGTATCAATTTTAAACCAACAAGATCGCTAGACAACTTCACCAAACAGAACAAATCCAGGTGCTTAGGAATCAGCGAATCTCGATAGTCATACGGCAAACCCAAATCCCACCTGAGATGATCAATGGAGTGTAAAGGAAGTGTTCTTTCACACGTAAGCATAAGAAGTTTACACAACCTCACAAGAATATCCTCTTCATTCACCCGTAAAACATCAACTTCTTCACAATAAAGATCCATCGCCTCATGCGTTAAACCGAAGCAAGGAACACGAGTACCTGCACTATCCCAATAACAATGCTCCACAAAAATGTTGGGATACCTCCGAATAAAAGCGGAAAGCTTAAGATCTTGAGACAAACCGAGCTGACCTCGGTGAGGCAAAAGCTTGAAGATGGGAAGTTTCGAATCAGGAGAAGACGAAATAGCCGAAACAAGATTACAAACTGCTTTAAGATACTTTTCACGAACCACAACAGCATCAAGTTCCTTATCTTTCACCCATTTCAACTTAACATTAACTAAACCACATCTCTGCTGAAAAAAATCAAACCTTTCTCTCCATTTACACAAACTAACCCTTCCCTGCAACAACCACCGCATTGTAGCGAAACCCTAACACCAGTAACCTTCAAACAACAGCCCAGCTTAAAGTTTCGAAATTTACAGCTAAATTGGTCAAAGTTTTCATCTTTTATGTACAATTGGAGAAATTTGTGAGGTATTATGGACTTAAGCATCAAAAAAGTGAAACTAAAAGAATAATTTCAGTCTAAATCATAAAATTACCTGAAATCACGAACACATTCGTGCTCAACGCGGCGAAGTTACAGAGACGACGGTAACGTTCTGATTGTTTTTGTTTTAATGGGCCGATGGACCCATTTAAGGGTAATACTGGATGGGCCGAGCCGGGTCGGATATGGTGGGTGGGTATTAAAAGAAAAGGTCAAACCCGGGATTGTATTGTGTGGCGAACAACAGAAATTGCTTCTTCTACACAGTTCTGATTCTGAAGCAACAAAACAGGGTTTTTGCTAGGGTTTTACCTTTGGCTGCTCTGTCTCAATCCCTAGACTTAAAACCCACTTACTAAATCAATTTGAGTAGAAGCTAAAAGATCGAAACTTGAAAAAGTCTTGAGAGTGAAAATGGTACCTTCCAATGGCGCAAAGGTTCTTCATTTGTTGTCTCGTCGATGTCTCTCTTCATCACTTTTACAAGATTTAGACAATCAGGTTCGTTCTCCGCCTCATCTCTGTTTCTCTATATCTCTCTCAATTGATTTCAAATTGGTTAACTTTGCCTAATTTGCAGAAACTGAGAGGAGTATGCATTGGGAGTTATAGGAGATTGAATACGAGTACTGGCAATCCTGGTAAAGTGATTGGAGATTACTCTTCAAAATATTGTAATTGGGTTATAAGAAAATGTAATTTCATGAAATGTTTTGTGTGTGATTGCGTCTAATTGAGGTTTTAACATTTGTGTTCTTCTAATGTAGGGCATGATCGAAAATGGATCAACTTTGGAGGCTTTAGTTCTAATTTTGGTTCAACAAGATCTTTTCATAGAACAGGTAGGATCAGGGGTTTTCTTGATTCTGACATTTGTTAGATTGTTTTTATAATTGAATTGAGTTTTTGATATTTTTACGGTTTTTGAATTCTAGGTTCTACGTTTATGTCTGCTAAGGATTACTATGAACTTCTTGGAGTGAGTAAGAATGCACCAGAAGGTGAAATCAAGAAGGCTTATTATGGGGTAGGGACAATATGGTTGAGTGCTTGCATTTTTAGTTGTTCATGGATTGGATCGAATATGTTTATTTGATGGAGCTTCTGGTTTCTCATTGATTGATGCTATTTTTTTTTTCAGCTTGCTAAAAAACTCCATCCTGATATGAATAAAGATGACCCAGAAGCTGAGAAGAAGTTCCAGGAAGTCTCAAAGGCTTATGAAGTGAGTTTGACTTTTTAGACGAAATCATTTGATATGATCTGTTAGAATCTTTTTTTTTTTTTTTTCCTTCTGTTATAATCTTATACTGAAGGGAATTGTGGTTTGGGACATTTTGGGATCAGATTTTGAAAGATAAGGAGAAGCGTGACCTTTATGACCAGGTAAATAGGCATCATAATGTTTCCTTGGATTCTGTTATAGCAAGCTGGGGTGGCTCCCTCGATTAACTATTGCAGATGTGATATAAGTTTGTTGTCATGTCTGCAGGTTGGGCATGAGGCATTTGAGCAAAATGCTAGTGGTGGGTTTCCAAATGATCAAGGCTTCGGTGGTGGTGGTGAAGGGTTTAACCCATTTGATATATTTGGGAACTTCAATGGCGATGTAATACTTCTTTTTCTTGGTTTTCATCTAATATGTTCCACTCAACAGAATATTGTTTACTAATTAGGTAGACTTTAGTTTATAATTGTTGATATTTTTACAAAGATAGCCAAGTCATATTTCCTTTGAAATGGAAATGGCTAACTTATCAACATCCATGGTTTACATGCTAATCCTTTTGAAAAACAGATCTTCAACATGTTCAGGCAAGATATCGGAGGTCAAGATGTCAAGGTATTACGATCTGCTTGTATTCCCAGAGATTATTTTTGTGATCCAAGATTAATAGGTCTCTCGTTTCTTCCCTTCTTTACTGTCGTAAGGTTTTGCTTGATCTTTCTTTCATGGAAGCTGTTCAAGGATGCTCCAAAACTGTGACTTTTCAAACCGAGGTGGCTTGTAATACTTGTGGTATGTATATAGTATTTCGATCAATGTGCTTTACATTGTTATTCTCTCACTCTTAAGTTACTAATTGTTGTTTTATTTCACATTCAGGTGGACAAGGTGTTCCTCCTGGTACCAAACGTGAAAAATGTAAAGCCTGTAATGGCTCTGGGATGGTCAGTCTCATGTTGCAAAACTCTAGTTTGAACACTGTAATTAAAATTCATTTTTATCGTGGTTTTAAAGTGCTCCAGTTATGTTTTTCAGACAACAATGAGAAGGGGTATATTAAGCATCCAAAGAACTTGCCAGAAGTGTGGTGGAGCTGGTCAAACGTTCTCGGTATGTCATACATTTGATAATTGCACTTTTTTTTATCATGCATAGTGTTTATCTGTGCATGTGTGTCTACATATACGTGAAGACAGACAACACTTCTGTTAAATTTATTCCAAATGTTTGGTCTTTTAGTAGGTTTCTGTAACCATTAAATTTCTCATCAATTTTCTTGTGTTGATATTGCTAGAGTATTTGCAAATCCTGTAGAGGGGCTAGAGTGGTTCGAGGACAGAAGTCAGTGAAAGTCAATATCGATCCAGGTAAATTTCTTTTTGCATATCTATAGGTAATTAAAAAAATTTGTGTAGTTTTCATCACCTTGATCTCACATTTGTTTCATCTCTCAGGGGTTGACAATAGTGATACATTAAAGGTGGCAAGGGTGGGTGGGGCTGATCCTGAAGGTGACCAGCCTGGAGATCTTTATGTTACTCTCAAGGTGACTTTACTGAAGTCAATTTTGTAATGGACAGTCATAGTTAATCATTTAATTGCATTCTCAATACTTTGGCTGTATTCTTTTGCAGGTTCGTGAAGATCCTGTGTTCCGCAGAGAAGGATCAGATATTCATGTGGATGCTGTTCTCAGTGTTACCCAGGTGAAATAACATGGTCTTGTCAGTCCTGCTTCAAAAGTTCATAGACGCTTTTGCCTTCAGCATTTATTTTGGACTTCTGGTGCAGTATCCGTGAGTTCTTTTACCATTTTTGGATAACTGAGTATGTTTTTCATCATTTGTCAGGCCATTCTTGGAGGAACCATTCAAGTTCCAACCCTCACCGGTGATGTTGTCGTGAAGGTTTCTGATAATTTTTCACATTTTTAAATGCTTTAAAATTTTAACTCTAGTTCTATCAACGGTTAAACATGCTTGCTAGCAAATTGAGCAAGCTCTACAATGTGAAATAGCATTCGCCATCCAATGAAACTTAAATGCTTCAATTCTAAACTTCAGATTGTCTTCTTCTTTGATGAAAAAGAAGATCAGCTTTTTGCTTGCTAGCTAAATGATAGTTAACTACAGTTTCGGGTTTCTGTTCCCACTTGTTGTAGTTTAGGACTGGTCTTGGAACTTCTCCAGCAATCTAACTTGAAAACTCTTTTGTTGTAGGTCCGTCCTGGAACCCAACCTGGTCATAAAGTAGTGCTAAGAAATAAAGGTGACCTCTTTTGCCTCTGTTTATAAGTTTAGTTGCAGAATACCTGAAAGATAAGAGAAATTTTTGAATATGATCTTCTTAACTTGAGCTAATTAGTGTCTCACTGGATATATTAAGAGCAAAACACCAAAACAAAAGTTCCTCAAATCCATACGGAAGCTGGGAATAGATTGAGAAACCAAGTGTTAAACAGATTCCTGTTTGTTAACTTTTTGAATCACATACTTATGTTAATGATACAAACAGGTATTAGAGCAAGAAAGTCGACTAAATTCGGGGATCAATATGTGCATTTCAATGTCAGCATCCCTGCGTAAGTCCCATAAAAACCCCCAGTAAATTGTGCCTGGAAATGATATAATGGTCAAGCGTCACATCTCCCAATCTCTTATGTTTGTTTATGTTCTTTGGCAGAAATATAACTCAGAGACAGCGTGAACTGCTTGAGGAATTCAGTAAAGCAGAACAAGGTGAATATGAGCAGCGAACGGCTTCTGGGTCTTCCCAGTGAAAACTGCAAATGCTTCTATAAGCCTAAAAAGCTATTTTTTGTGGCTGTATCATTAAACTATCGATCGTCCTTCTTTAATGGATATATCAATCAGACATGATTGAGATTATATTGCGTAGGATTAGTAAAGAGTATTGTTTGGGTTTTACTGTTAACTAATTCTACAATGCTAGAAGATAAAAAGAAGGAAAAGCTTGTGCTGTTATTTATTGCCAGTTTGTGCTTCTTAAAGTTTTGAGGTTTATAGATACCAAAGGTACTGCCTACTCTTGCGATACGGTTCATTTATTTACTCTCGTCGATCCTTTTTCATGTCTAATTTGCAAATGTTTTTTTCCAAACATTTTGCGGCTTACCTTTTTTCTTAGTGTTTCCCAGTTGCGATTCTAACTACACGAGAGAGAAATGTATAACTTTATCTTTGATGTTTTGTCAATGAAATAGCGGGTCATAGATGCGTTTGGTACAGTATTATACTGGCTCTATTCGGTTTGCTTCATAGCTGATGTTACTATGTCAAGTGATGGGCTATATGTGTTCATTATTTGTTTTGTATTTTCCTATTGGCGAACCGATCAGAATCATATTTGTAGGGTGTTTAATCCGGGATTTAGGTTCGAATTTTTCGGTTTTTCAGATTTTTTGTTTATGAATAATGGTATTCAAACTAAAACCTAATCTAAAATTGATGGTTTGATACGGTTTCGGTTCGGATACAGATTTTGAGTCACATATATCTTTAGTTTACAAATAAATTTGATTTTAGATCAGATTATTCTTTTTTCGGTTTGGTTTAGATTTGGACTCAGTTTTTCGGATATATAGAAAATGAATCCATTCAAATCATATTAAGATATAATTTGATTTTCAGATTAAGTATTTTTGGATCGGATTCCGGTTTGTCCGAATTGAACAAAAATAACTTATTTTGTTGGTGACATATTTCTTAACAAAGAAGAGTTAAAAGTTGTGAAAGTAGAAACCTTTTTAGGTGTTTTAAATTTTGGATTACGCCAAAATATATTATTTTATTGCCTATCGGGACAGCTAACAATGCAAACTGTATCTGCTATTTCAGGTTATTAGATTGGTAAAGATCAATATGAGGTCAAGAATATCTTGGCTAGCCAGTATCTTGTTCACCTAATCAATGTTAAAGCGTTAGAGTTTTTTTTCATTTTTTTCTCACCAATAACACTATTCCATTAGATCAAATTGTTTACAGAACTCATGTTATCAATAACCACAAACGGCAGCATTAGATTTAGATTTCAAGTGGAGAATGACCTTTCGGATATACATAATTTGGTGGGAACAACGCTTTCTAAGAAAGTAAACAGTTGTACACGTCTCGTCTTTGTATTACAGTAGCTAAAAAAAAAAGGAACACTAGATACTGATTATCATGCTTATTATCAGCTAAAAAAATTCATCGTCACTATTTCATTTTCTTTTCTTAAATAAATAAAATTATTATGTTTTGAGTTTAAAAAAAAAAATTGTGTAATTGTGTATCGATAAACTGGAAAATAAATTATGTTGGATTAAAAACAAATAATAGAACGATTTCAATATTACTTTTTAATTAGTAACAAATTTTTCTGAACTATTGTTTAGTTCGGTTAATTTTAGTAATCGTTTCTCCGAATTATCCAAAAAATTTGAACTATCGTATCGATGAAAAATGAAAAATCTTTTGGGAAACTTGAAAATATAAGAGTTTTCTGCAAAAAAAAAAAAAAAGACTCTAACTCGCAAATATTTGCAACTTTACCTTCCATCTAAAAAAATGCAGATTAGTATGGAGTCAAAAACAATATGCAATATAACCTTTATACATATCTTCTAAATGTTTTCAAGGTCATATACATTAGATTTTTAAAATTGTAAATGTAGATTTGGACTCTTCGTCCTGTGTAACATCCGTATCTCAAGTCATTTCTTGTCAAACAAGTTATTATTACTTGTTGTATAAGTTTTGTACTGTGTTGTACTTGTTCTGGAGAGAAATAAGAATAATATCGAGCTCGATTAATAGTCCTACAGGTTGTGGTTTGGTTGAATTAATTATTCGGAATCGGTTTCAGATTATCGGTGTTAAGATGAAGAAGCAGGGAAACGTTTCGGAACGCATATCTGACAAGGAGGTCCAATAGAAACTGTAAAATGAGCAGGATGACGTTTCAGAATGCATATCTGACAAAGTGGTCCGAGATGAGAACTGTAAAAAGAAGCAGGAGAACGTTTTGGAATGCATATCGGACGAGGAGGTCCGAAACGAAAATACTAAACCGAGGGGAAGAGTCTAATTAAATTTCGGTTAGCTTAACCAATGGGTTATGGGGCAATACCGAGCTCGAATGATGGTCCTAAGGCGGTGATTGAGTTAAATCGAGCAATAAATCGATTGTGGTTAAATAATCTCGAGCGGTTCGGTTTAGCGGAATTAGCGGTAATTCCAGAGTTTTAGCGGAGTGAAAGAAATATTTTGGGGCGGAGAAATGTCTCAAATATTTCGGGAAGTTAGACGGAGTCACTAAACCGAGCGGGAGATTTTAATTAGAAGAGTTAACCCAGAATTAATGGTTGCGGATCCGGGTTGGTTTGGTTTAATTTTGATTAAACCATAAATATGTATACACATATGTATACATCTCCTTCTCCATATTTCTAGACTCTTCTTCTCTTCTTCTTCTAATTTTAACAGAAGGAAAATGGTTTGAGAGATATGGATTTTCTCCCCAAAGCCGCTCAAGCAGAGCTACCCGCAATGGGTTGAGTTTGAGAGAGTGATTGAGCACTCAAATCTTGTTTGTTTGGGCTAAAATTTTGTAGATAGGTTTTTGAAAGTCTTATCATGAGTTCAACAGAAGGAATTTCCTAAATATGGTCTAGGGCAAGATATATGGTTGATTAAGTAGAGCCCTATTTTTAGGAGAAGGGAATCCGAATTGGATAAGTTAGACAATTGAGTTTGGGAGCTTGTGATCAATCTTTTGAAAGTGTATTTGATGATCTCTTGACAGGGAGTAATAGAGATCTTGGTGATTGTGTTGAGCCAAGAAGAAGTCAAGCTTAAAGTGTGAAAGCATCGTTTTGTTTCTAACCATCAAATCGAGGTGAGTGCGTGACCGTAGCATAGTCATACATTCATTAGACTTTTCGTGATTAATGTGTGATGTAGGACTCAACCATATGGGTGTGATTTATGGCTAGTTCAAGTTGTGTGTTGTGTGTGTGACGATAGAGCTCTATCATGATATTGCTTGATTGTTTGCATTGCATGTTGATTGCGGTAAGTTTTGTGATTGTACGTACATATCACTGTGGGGACGGGATGACCGCCTCACTAAGCATTATCAATGCTTACGCACCTATTTTGGTGCAAGTAAAGAGAAATCTTAGGATCGTTGAGCTCGTGGAACCAAGGCCGAAGGAGGAGGATGGTCTAGGCGGTTTAAAAAGGGGTTTTCGTATCTTTTTGTGTTGGATGCTTAATATGCCTTGTGTTGGTAATGTTTTGGACTTGTTGGTATGCTCGTTTGTAATGTTTTGTGGTTGTTTATGAAGTGTTTAAGTTGTGTACGTATGCTTAGTTTCGATGGAAGTAATTTATTTTACTTGGGGTTTAAGTAATTAGTAATGCTTTGCTTAGATAATTTAAGTCGATTTAAATTAAAATTTTAAAATCCCGGGCTCTTATTGGTTTTACGCGCATTTTATTTTCGTATTTGGGATGGGGTGTCTCAGTTTGGTATCAGAGCAATAGCGTTTCTAGGACTTGTTGGGATTGCCTATTGCTTGCCTTATGAGGACTTAATGTGTGTGATTGTGTGATTGATTATGGGTGGGGTTAGAGATCATCCTCTTCGGCCAAGTAAAAGGTTCCATGGTAAGACTTCTTTCTTGTTTCGTTCTGATAAGTTTTGGGTTATTGAATGCTCGATTGCTTGTGTAGATGGCAAGAAGTACAAGAAGTGGTAGGGGTAGAGGAGGAGTGGCGCGGGAGCCGGCTGAGCCTAGGGAACAAGTGGACCCTTGGGGTGAAGACCAAGTGATAGGCGAGGATGTTGCTGAGTCGGAAAATGGTGGAGCTGCGGGTAATGCAGTTCGAGTAGTTGAGAATGAACCGCAAGTGGTGGATCAGCAACAAGAAGGTCCAAATCAAATGAGACAAATGTTGGGTTTATTGGCTCAGATTCTTTATAGACTACCAGGACCGGTAACCGCTCTAGCTCCCGAGGCGCCACCCGAAGTGAATGAGCCACCGAGAGTGGTTAACCCCAAGGCTAGGGGAGATGTTGTGGGTCATATGGTTCTACCGTACCTCACGTTGTTGGATCATATGCAGCGGCTCGGCACCAAATTCTTTCTAGGAGGTGCTAAGCCTGTGGAGGCAGATGAGTGGAAGTCGAGGTTGGAAAGAAACTTCCTCTCGGTGAGATGCCTTGATGAGTATAAGATTGATTGGGCAGTGCATTACTTGGAAGGTGATGCACATATGTGGTGGAAAAGCGTGTTGGCGAAGAGAGCCAACGGTGTTGACACTTGGGAGGGATTTTGTGAAGAGTTTAATTTGAAGTACTTCCCGCAAGAGGTCATGGATAGATTGGAGACGGAGGTCTTAGATTTGTCTCAGGGAACGAGGTCGGTACGGGAGTATGAAGTGGAGTTCAACCGACTTTGAAGGTTTGCGGGAAGGGGCCTCGAGGATGAACAAGCCCAAGTGAGAAGGTTTTTGCGCGGTATGTGCCTTGAGTTGAAGAATAAATGCATTGTGAGTAGTTATGCATCTGTAGCTGAGTTGGTTGAGAGGGCGGCCGGGATTGAGGAAGGTTTAAAGGAGGAGGCAAGGGTAGCTAACTTAGATACTCAAGCCAAGAAGTCTCTTAGCTTTGGTTCGGGGAAGAATGACGAGTTTGAGAAGGGTCAGAAAAGGAAGTGGGAGAGCACTTCTAAGAGTGCTTCTAATGGGCAATCCGGATGTTATGGGTGTGGAAGTAAAGATCATCGGGTTGCTAACTGTCCGACGGGTGATACCAGATTGTGTTTTTATTATAAGGAAGTGGGGCACATTAAGACTTCGTGTCCTAAGTTGCAGCAAGGTGGAGTGAGGTCAGAAGCACCACCACCTAAGCGGACTGCGGTGACTCCTAGAACGTACTCCTTGAGTATCGAGTCGGGAGAGGCGAGCAACTCGAAACCGACCACTGGTTAGATTTCTTATCTGGTTGAATTATATTAATGTGTTTATAATCGTATTGAGTGTTTTTGTGTTTTAAGTGATTTAAGTCAGTAGATGTGCATGGGGTTGCATGGGTTAAGTGGTATTTGGAAATATCGTGGATGAGAAGGTTGGTTAAGTTGTTTAGTGATTTGGGGTTAAGAATTACTCAAGTTTCAGTGAACTCTGTTTTCAGAACAAACAGGGGATCGACCGATCTCGAGAGGAGATCGATCGATCAGGCGTATCAGGGTGTTCAGTATCTGTGGGATCTGAAGGATCGACCGATCCTTGGCGAGATCAATCGATCCGATGAGATGCTCTGTCTCGGTTTGTTTTAGTAATCAAGATCGATCGATCAAAGGACTGGATCGATTGATCTGATTTATGAAAGTGGATTTTCGAGCAGTGAACGGATGGATGACGAGGTAGTTGCTGATTGAGTAATTTGGGGAAATGGTTATGGCTGCTAGATCGTATGATCTAGGTTGATTATTGATAATGTTGTCTTATGGTGTGAGGACATGTCCTGGTTAAGTAATGTTACGATCTAAGGGTACATTAGATCATAGAACAGGATGGATTTAGCATATAGCATGAGGGTACATCATAGCCAAATGTTGTTGTGGTTTGAGAACACATTCGGTCGTAGATTATGATGGGTTGGGCATATGGCATGAGGGCATATCATGACCAAATGTTGTTACGGTCTAAGGGTATATTAGATCGTAAAACATAATGGGATGGTTGATACATGATGTGGATTTCATGTATCGGTGGGGATTGATACATGATGTGGATTTCATGTATCGGTGGGGATTGATACATGATGTGGATTTCATGTATCGGTGATGAGCAGACGCATGATAAGACACTTCATGTGATATTGGGATTGTACGAATACATGATGTGGTATTTCATGTATTCGTAGTGGTTAGACATATGACGAGGTAATTCATGTGTTGTCGTGATTGTGTGAGATGCGTTGTTCAGTACTTAGTTCGAAGGATTTGGATCGGGTGTCATTAGATCCTAATACGTGGTGGGGTCATTAGGGTTATGTGGTATTTAACTCTAATGATGGGTCATTAGAGATATGTGGTATTTAACTCTAATGATGTTAGTTAGGGCTATGTGAAATTTAGTCCTAACGGGGTTGATTTACCGATTAGGATTATGTGGTATTTAATCCTAATAGATCGGTAACCGGGTGAGATCTGAGCATAAGATCTTGCTGGGCTTAGCCTATTCGGACCGGTGATAATTGATTCTGATAGGCTTAGTCGTTTGGGGGACTTGACTCATTCGGACCGGTGATATTGGATTCGATGAGCTTAGCCGTTTTGAGGGGCTTAGCTTATTCAGACCGGTGATATTGGATTCCGATAAGCTTGGTTCTATGGGACCTAACTCGTTCGGACCGGCGATATTAGATTCCGACGGGTTGGTCATTTTATAGCTACGTTGGATCATGTGGTATGGGATCCGGGGTTGTTGGTGAACCAAGTAAGAATAATGCGTAATGTAAGGAGAAAAGTGAAATCTCATATGGTGTAGTTGAGCTGTAGTATGGGTGTAACTGCAGTCACTGTTTGGTTGTAGCGGAAGCACTAGTATAATTGGTGATGAGTTAGGGCTGTTGCGCTGTGACCAGTTTCGGGTTATAATATGATGCTACTACCGTTGTTGGATCGTGAATAGTTTGGTGTTGATGTTGTTGTACCACGACTGTCATCGGATTTAACTGTTTTGCTACAAATGTTGTTGAGTGTCGTGGATGCACTTGGAGACGGATCTAAGCGGACGATCCAAATCTTAAGTTTGTTGAGGATATATGTCGTATTGAGAAAGTCATTGAGTGGATTGCTGGAACTTGGTAGAGTTCAGGTAGGATGTGATACCATATGAGGTTGATATGGTGGGTCAGGCATGACGTCATTATGTTGAACTCAAGTGGGGGAATGAAGCATATTGACGAGAGTTTGTACAGGAGACGTCTCCGGAGGAAATCGGAACCTTAAAGGTTAAAAAAAAGAAAGAAAACTCTTGAGATTAAGGTCTTGTGGGATTATGTTGGAGTTCACGAGAAAACTTGGGAACTTGAGGTGAGGATTGAGGTGCAATTCTCCCAAGTGGGTCGTAAGGCGGGTTAAGTCTTAAAGATTCGAGGACGAATCTAATTAAGTGGGGGAGAATTATAACATCCGTATCTCAAGTCATTTCTTGCCGAACAAGTTATTATTACTTGTTGTATAAGTTTTGTACTATGTTGTACTTGTTCCGGAGAAAATAGGAATAATATCGAGCTCGATTAATAGTCCTACAGGTTGTGGTTTAGAATTAATTATTCGGAATCGGTTTCAGATTATCGGTGTTGAGATGAAGAAGCAGGAGAACGTTTCGGAACGCATATCTGACAAGGAGGTCCAAAATGGAAGCTGTAAAATGAGCAGGATGACGTTTTGGAACGCATATCTGACGAAGTGGTCCGAGATGGGAACTGTAAAAAGGAGCAGGAGAACGTTTTGGAATGCATATCGGACGAGGAGGTCCGAAACGAAAATACTAAACCGAGGGGAAGAGTCTAATTAAATTTTGGTTAGCTTAACGAAATTAAACCGAGATGGGTTACGGAGCAATACCGAGCTCGAATGATGGCCCTAAGGGGGGTGATTGAGTTAAGTCGAACAATAGATCGATTGTGGTTAAATAATCTCGAGCGGTTCGGTATAGCGGTAATTCTAGAGTTTTAGCGGAGTGAAAGAAATATTTTGGGGCTGAGAAGTGTCTCAAATATTTCAGGAAGTTAGGCGGAGTCACTAAACCGAGCGGGAGATTTTAATTAGAAGAGTTAACACAGAATTAATGGTTGCGGTTTAGTGATCCGGGTTAGTTTGGTTTAATTTTGATTAAACCATAAATATGTATACACATATGTATACATTTCATTCTCCATATTTCTAGACTCTTCTTCTCCTCTCCTTCTCATTTTCTTTGGACAAAAATATCTAGAGCTAAGGAGAAAGAAGAGGAGAGAAAAAGAAGAAGAAGAAGAAGAAGAAGAAGAAGAGAAAGGAGCTTGAAAACAGAATTTTGGTGGTGATTGTGAGATCCGATCGGCCTAGCAAACGGTCCCGGTTTGAGCTGAAATTTTGTGAGTAAGTTCTTCAATCTTTTGCCTAATTATCTACCAAATTTCGTGGGCTGATAGTGAATGGTTTGAGAGATATGATTTTTCTCCCCAAAGCCGCTCAAACAGAGCTACCCGCGACGGGTTGAGTTTGAGAGAGTGATTGAGCAGTCAAATCTTGTTTGTTTGGGCTAAAATTTAGATAGGTGCTTGAGAGTCTTATCTTGAGTTCAACCGAAGGAATTTCCTAAATATGGTCTAGGGCAAGATATATGGTTGATTAAGTAGAGCCCTGTTTTTGGGAGAAGGGAATCTGAATTGGATAAGTTAGACAATTGAGTTTGGGAGCTTGTGATCAATCTTTGAAAGTGTGTTTGATGATCTCTTGACAGGGAGTAATAGAGATCTTGGTGATTGTGTTAAGCCAAGAAGAAGTCAAGCTTAAAGTGTGAAAGCATCGTTTTGTTTCTAACCGTCAAATCGAGGTGAGTGCGTGACCGTAGCATAGTCATACATTCATTAGACTTTTCGTGATTAATGTGTGATGTAGTACTCAACCATATGGGTGTGATTTATGGCTAGTCCAAGTTGTGTATTGTGTGTGTGACGATAGAGCTCTATCATGATATTGCTTGATTGTTTGCATTGCATGTTGATTGCGGTAAGTTTTGTGATTGTATGTAAATATCGCTGTGGGGACGGGATGACCGCCTCACTAAGCATTATCAATACTTACGCACCTATTTTGGTGCAGATAAAGAGAAGTCTTAGGATCGTGGAGTTCGTGGAACCAAGGCCGAAGGAGGAGGATGATCTAGGCGGTTTAAAAAGAGGTTTTCGTATCTTTTTGTGTTGGATGCTTAATATGCCTTGTGTTGGTAATGTTTTGGACTTGTTGGTATGCTCGTTTGTAATGTTTTGTGGTTGTTTATGAAGGGTTTAAGTTGTGTACGCATGCTTAGTTTCGATGGAAGTAATTTATTTTACTTGGGATTTAAGTAATTAGTAATGCTTTGCTTAGATAATTTACGTCGATTTAAATTAAAATTTAAAATCCCGGGCTCTTATTGTTTTTACGCGCATTTTATTTTCGTATTCGAGATGGGGTGTTTCATCCTAAAAGGTTCAATTGGATATATTATTTATTAAAATTTTACAAACTTGACGGTAACGAATACGGGTTATATTGTATTATTTTTGAATTTGCGGGATTAACCAGCATTTTTTGGATATGGAGGATAAAGTTGCAAAAATAGCGATTTTGAGGTTTTTTTCTTATTGCAAAAAACCCAAAATATAACTAACCAAAAATTTATTAATTGAGAAACTAACCTAAAAAAAAGCTTTGATATTCTGTGTGTAATATGTATTTTGAGCTGAGTAGTGGATAGATGCTAGGGATTTGGTGATTTTGGGTTTGAATTTTATCACTGTTTCTCAATCAGGTTGTTGGGCTTTTCTTCGGAGATGGTTTGCTTAAAAACAAAATTAATAGCACGATTTCAATATTACTCTCTAAAAAATAACAAGTTTTTTTTTTTTTCTGAACCATTTTCTTTTAGGGTGAAAGTATGAAATACTCTCCTCTCCTAAAAATTAATTTATCATACTTTCAAATAATCTTCATACTCATCTACTCATAATAAAAATATAAGAACTCTATTTTATCCTTAGAAAAAAATATATTTCGACCAATCAATGAGAGGAATCGTCGACCAATCACCATTCCGCACCCATGTCTTCCTCGTCTTGTCCGTATGAAGCCAACCCATGCCTTCCTCGTCTTGTCCGTACGAAGCATGCGTCGCTGTTCTTCAACAACTGAAGCTGAAGCTTCAAAATTCATGCCAGTTCTTCTAATATTATTGTGTTTTAGCTTAAATTCATCGAGTTTAAGTCGATTTTGCTGTAGAATTCACATCACGGTTTTATCTTCGCAATTTGGGTATTTCAATTAGATTTAAAATTGGTGTTGGTAATTAATAGACATTGGATTGGTAACCATGTTTTATCTTAAAAATTTAACATCTTCTTCATCAACCTACTTAAACACATGGCGATTCTGTTAACCCAGAAATCGCGAGAAAACTCGGAATTCCTCTATTATGTAAACCCAGAAATCGCGAGGGATCTAGAGGAAGGAAATTAAGAAAACGATGATATTCGTTTTTTGAGGTTGTCTTATTATGGTAGTTTTTAGAACATGATACAACTAAGAAAAACTTGTTTTCGAAATGGTACAACTACGTATTTCTTTTAGACTTTCCTTTTATTTTTATTTTATTTTTTAATTCGGTGTTAATTTGTACTTAATTCATGTCAATACAGTTCGTAAAAAACCAACGCAGTTATACCAACACGTTGTACTTAAAATTACCAACACAATTGTACTTAAACAAACCGACCAAGTTGTACCTAGTTAAACATACCGACGTAGTTATACCAAAATAAAAAACAACCATGTCATGTTGACACAAATCAAAACAACACAAAGTTCACATGAATTGACTCATAAAGTGAATCTTCTTCTGCATCATCACAATAGGACTCCTAACCACAAAACTGGACCCCTTCGGGCTTATAAGCTTCATCCTTTTACTGCCACCTTCACTTGGTTCTTCTACACTGTCATGGGCCTCTACTGGAAATTTTTGGGTTCTCTGTCTGTCTCTCGTACGTCCTCTTCATTCTGTTCTTCTCTACTTCCTTGTTACTTAGTTCATTTTCACCAAACTCTTTTTCCTTACTTTCTTCATCTTCACCGGCCTCTCCCGTCTCCGTCTCTTTATCTCCACTAACCTTATCCTTCTTAGTCTCTTTATCTTGACCCTCATCTTCACTCCCCTTATCACCATCCTTATCACTCCCCTCATCTTTACAGCCGCCAGTCATACTTGGTTGTACATCAGACTGATCTCCTTCTCCTTTTCTATCATCTTGGCTAGTTGGATATTTGATATATCATGGTTTTTACCCGTTTTTAGCCATGATACAAGTTATTTTATCGAGTTTTTCTAGTGTTTTTGTATCGTTCTGGAGTCTTTTCAGGTCTTAGCACGTTTGGGACGAAATTGGAGATTTTGGAACCATTTGGAGCCTTTTGGAGCAAACCGAAGAAAGTACCCGTTTTGAAGCCTGAGTATCGATCGACACCATCCTGGTATCGATCGACACCATCCCGGTATTGATCGATACCGACGTAACTGACGCGGAGATAGAGAGATATCCAAGGAAGAGAATTTTCACCATAAGAAGCCCAATACTTTCCCTTATTTACAAAGAGACCCAGCTCGTATTTTTAGACCTATTTAAGCAAACTTTTAGTCATTAGGTTAGGGGACGGCAGACTTTACTTTTCACGATTATTCTTGAGTCACCATTGAGATTTGAGAGCTTTTGTGAGGGAGACGGATCCAAGACTTTGTTCATCATAGAGAAGATCCCGAACCCTTGTTTTTGTTCTTTTGTTTAATTTCATGATTTATTCAGTTATGTTATTTGTTTCATCTATCATGTCCGAGTAGTCTCATTTTAGGTTTAGGGTTTTCTCATATAGATTTCTCTGATTTATGATGATTGATTTGTTAGGGTTCATAACCTGAATAGTTCTTCACCATAGGTTGTTCTCAAAGCTATTTCTAGTCTGATCACCTAGAACATAGAACTTAGATAAATCGATTTGGCACGACAGTGCAATTGAGTAATCTGATAAAACCTAGGGTGAGCAATTCGATTATCTACAAAGAGATTTGGTTTAATCGAATTGTGAACATATCAAACTTGAACCAATTGCTGGTTTAATCTGTAGGATTTGCAAAGAGATTTGGAATTCTAGATTTTAGATTTAGTTAGTTTTCGCAACGACAGTTGGTTGACTATATTTTCGTGTTTGAGTTCAAGAACGGCCCTTAATTGAATTGAACTTTAACATTAATTGTTATTTATCATTGATTTCCTGAGAGTTACCCTGAGCCTAATCCTTCCCTGAATTGAATTAAAACAATCATATTTCGATCACCTATTTTACTGTTTAACTGTGATTTGCTTAGTTTAATCCTCACTAAATTATTTATTGTGTGAATTTTCTTGAGTTCTTGTGTTCGACCCTTGATATACTGCAGCAACTGCTTTAGTACTTTTAGGGTATTAATTTGAGCATATCAAATTTGACGCCGTTGCCGGGGACTCTAAAAATTCACCATTAGAATTTTAGTTGTCGATTTTGTCTAAGTTCGTCGTCAGTATCGATCGATACTCCATTGGTATCGATCGACACTGAACGTCTGTTTTTGAATTTTGGTTACTTATTTTCTCATCTTTTGATTTTCAGGTGTATGCATCAGCGTGCTACCAGGAGAAAGAAGGACACACCACTGATCAATCTCTCCCTCACAGAGCTAGCAGAGCTTGAACGCACAAATCGGACAACGAAGAAGACTACAGTTGAGATGGATCTTCCACATGGTTTGGTGCATGATGAGGAGGGTGGACGTCAACCTCACACCGAGGCTGAACGGATGCTTGGCGAGTACAACCGACCGGATCAATTCTATGCAAATCGTGCAGCAATCCGTATTCCGACTTTCCAGAGGAATGACTTTGAGCTGAAGCCTGCTTACTTCGCTCTTGTTGGACAGCACCCCTTCACCGGTCTCTCTCATGAGCACCCTATGGATCACATCGAGAAATTCGAGGACTTGGTCACCAGTATGAAGTACAATGGAGTACCACATGAATACCTCTTTTGTAAGCTTTTTCCATACTCTCTTGGTGGAGAAGCAGCTTACTGGCTGAAGCAATTACCTCCCGGATCTCTCGCTACTTGGAACGAGACCAAGAACGCATTCCTGAACAATTTCTATGACGATGCGAGATCGGAGGAGCTCAGGAACAAGATCTCTCAATTTTCTCGGGGTCCAACAGAAGCACTCAAAGCTGCTTGGGTGCGATTCAGATCCTACCAGAGAGACTGTCCGCATCATGGTTTTAGTCAAGTTCAGCTGCTCGGGATCTTTTACAGAGGGGTTGATTGGCGGTATCAGATGGCACTGGATTCTGCAAGCAACAGGAACTTCAACACTAGGATTCCAACCGATGCTGTGAAGCTGATTGAGAACTTGGCGTCTAGCAATAGCACCAAGAATGCTGATTTCAAGCAAAAACGGCTCGCTAGTGTTGCTGACGGTTCGCAGATTGCTGAGGTTCAGGCGAAGCTGGACACGATGCACAACCTCTTAGTGGGAAAGACGAAGAAGGCTGTACATTTTGCTGAGGAAGTAGAGAACATTGAAGATGAGGCAGAGGATGTTAACTACATTGGTGGTTCTGGTTTCCAGGGTCAGCGATTTGGTTACAACAACAACCGAAGCTTCAACAACAATCAGCAAGGTGGTTACAAGTCTGGAGGTAACCAATCTGGTTTTGGTGCCACTCAATTCGCTCAAAAACCACTTCAAGGCGGTGATTTTAATCGCCAATACGGTAATTCAGCTTACCAACCGCATTCTCCGAGGTCTACAGAGAGTAAGACGGAGATCCTCTTGGAATAAATTCTGCAGGGACAAGAAAAGATGACTGGAGATTTTAATAGAAAGCTGGATAATTTATACACTGATCTGAATGGGAGAATCGACGCTCTCGAAATCCATCAGAAGATGCTGGAAAATCAAATAGCTCAGACATCAGCAGCTGTCAAGGGAAAGATTGTTCAACCACAGCATGGACATGTCAATGCAATCACCTCGAGCGCTAGAGAAGAGGATTTTGAGCCTGAGATGACTGTGTTCGTATCCAGTGATACTAGTATTGACCGATACCTGCCTGGTATCGATCGATACTTCCCGAGACCTGCTGTAGATTCGAAGGTTGCTGAAGATGAAGATAAGGATTCTGACATTCCACGCGTATCGATCGACACCCCTACCTGTGTCGATCGACACCAACCTGCAGAGACGATACAAAACTCTAGTATCGATCGACACTCATCTGGTATCAGTCGATACCCTTCGCAGGCTGAATCAATAACTGAGAAAAGGACAGAGATGGTTGAGGACCGAGTATACAAACCAAAGCTACCTTACCCTGTTCTTCCCAAGCTGACAAGAGAGGAGTAGGCGGCTGCTAGAAGCAAGTTTTTGTCAAAAAAAATGGTTGCAGGACCTCCCGTTGCTGATACATCACCACCGCTGAGACAGTTGACAAAGAGGGAAGACCCAGGGAAATTTTCAGTTCCATGCTCCATCTCTAGAGTAAACTTCAAGGAGTCTCTCGTTGACTCAGGGTCTAGTGTCAACGTCATGTCGAGGGCGATTGCAGAGAGATTGAAAGCTGATATGAGATCTCCTAACACGCTTCTCACATACGCGGATTCTTCTAGCTCACTCCCTTACGCTACAATTCTTGATTTACCTGTTAAAATAGGAGATTGTCTGATTTCTACTGATTTTCAGGTTGTGGAGTTGAGCCAAGGATCCAAAGTGCCCTTGATTTTGGGAAGACCATTTATGGCTACTGTTGGCGCGATCATGGACACGCATAACAAGAGAATCTCTTTCTCTTGCATTGACGGAGACGTCTTCTACGATGTCATTCCCTCTGGAGGAGCACCCAGACATGTCTCGTGCATCACCATTGCCTCGGGCAAGACTCTGATGATCGATCTGCTCGATGAGTCTTATGATGAACCAAAAGACGCAGATGTTTCAAATGAACCCCCCCAACACCCCAGGAAAGTTGTGGTGAAGACCAAGGCAACAAAGAGGAAGGCGACGCGCAAGAAGATCAACGGTGCTGCTAATTTCACTTTGATTCCTCAGAAGTGTGATGGAGATTCGATCGAATATAAGGTGAAGTGCAAGGGAACCTCGAAACCTTTCTCTAAGGCTAGAATTCTCATTCCTACGGAGATGAAAGAGAAAGAAGAGGATATGATGGGCACAACTTTGAAGCTGGAGATGTCTGGTTGTGGAGCTTATTTCGGAGTGAGTTCTCCACCTTGTCCTGACTGATATCTTAGCCAAAGTCAAGCTCGTGACATTAAACAAGCGCTTAGTGGGAGGCAACCCACTGGTAAGTCTATAAATATGAGTTTTTGTTTTTGTGTTTTGTTGTGTCTTGCGAATCAGGTCGGAAGAAGGATGGTCGTTTTTGTTCCGTATCGATCGACACCACCTTGGTATCGATCGACACCACCGCTCTATGGTAACACGTCTTGTTCTTGACCTATTTCGTTTTTTCCTTTGATTTCTTTCACCTTCTCTGGGCTTGATAAACACTGGGGACAGTGTTGCTTAAGTCTGGGGGAGGTAGTCACTGATATTGACTTTTTGTTTTCTTATTTATATGTTTTTATTGAGTCAAAACCACTTGAAGATATGTCTTTTGCTTGAATTTGTTGTTCTGATTTTGCTTTTGAGTGACCACTGTTACAGGATTAGTTTCAGTTCGACTAATGAAAAATCCAAGGGATAACCAGCCAGCTAGAAATCACTCATGTCTCTAGCAAGGTTCTTCACAAGGTTTAGCCAAATTTTGCACTTCTTCTACGCGGTTAGCGTTCTTAGAGCTTGATTCATCATTCATATCTGGCTAAGGAACCCATCATGTTTGAAAATTGTGGTATATCTCTCCCGTGAAAATTGTTGGATACATATTTGCGTTAAAACAGGTAAAATCTATATAAAAGATGAAATGATTTCCGCCGAGTAGAGGGGTAGGAAAATTTTCTATGACCCCATTATTCTACTTGGATAAGGAATGATCACATGAAAGTCTGAAGTGAGGGGTAGGAAAATTTCCTATGACCCCATTATTCACCTAAGACTTTAGATACATTGAGAGGGTAAGAACTGGGGATTCGGTAGCAAACACTATCAATACTCGCGTTTCGGACCTTGATTTGTATTTGCTGATCAGATAAACCTGCGCTGTTGAAATCCAATTAGAACTGATTATGAAATAAGTCTGGGGGAGATAAAGAATACCGGAGAGCAATAAATGTTGTTGAATAAATGGTTCCTTAGCTATGATATTGTATGGGCAAGAATCTAGAAGGTTCTTGAACACTGATTGCAGCGATGAAACTGGCGATGAGAGCTTGGATGAATATTGGTGTGAGATAATAAGTGAAGTCTTGGGTAGTTGGGGTTCCTACGGAGAAGTACATGGTGGTTAGATCTGGAGCTGATCAGGCAGCAGTGGGCGCTTGGGAAAAAGGGTCATTACAGCGATTTCGGTAACAGGTCAGGTCTCTAAGGTTTTTCAAACCTCTTTCTCTAAACTTAGGTTTCTGTTTTGCTTGAGGGCAAGCAAAAGGCTAAGTCTGGGGAGTTGATATATCATGGTTTTTACCCGTTTTTAGCCATGATACAAGTTGTTTTATCGAGTCTTTCTAGTGTTTTTGTATCGTTCTGGAGTCTTTTCAGGTCTTAGCACGTTTGGGACGAAATTGGAGATTTTGGAACCATTTGGAGCCTTTTGGAGCAAACCGAAGAAAGTACCCGTTTTGAAGCCTGAGTATCGATCGATACCGACGTAACTGACGCAGAGATAGAGAGATATCCAAGGAAGAAAATTTTCACCATAAGAAGCCCAATACTTTCCCTTATTTACAAAGAGACCCAGCTCGTGTTTTTAGACCTATTTAAGCAAACTTTTAGTCATTAGGTTAGGGGACGGCAGACTTTACTTTTCACGATTATTCTTGAGCCACCATTGAGATTTGAGAGCTTTTGTGAGGGAGACGGATCCAAGACTTTGTTCATCATAGAGAAGATCCCGGACCCTTGTTTTTATTCTTTTGTTTAATTTCATGATTTATTCAGTTATGTTATTTGTTTCATCTATCATGTCCGAGTAGTCTCATTTTAGGTTTAGGATTTTCTCATATGGATTTCTCTGATTTATGATGATTGATTTGTTAGGGTTCATAACCTGAATAGTTCTTCACCATAGGTTATTCTCAAAGCTATTTCTAGTCTGATCACCTAGAACATAGAACTTAGATTAATCGATTTGGCACGACAGTGCAATTGAGTAATCTGATAAAACCTAGGGTGAGCAATTCGATTATCTGCAAAGAGATTTGGTTTAATCGAATTGTGAACATATCAAACTTGAACTAATTGCTGGTTTAATGTGTAGGATTTGCAAAGAGATTTGGAATTCTAGATTTTAGATTTAGTTAGTTTTCGCAACGACAGTTGGTTGACTATATTTTCGTGTTTGAGTTCAAGAACGGCCCTTAATTGAATTGAACTTTAACATTAATTGTTATTTATCATTGATTTCCTGAGAGTTACCCTGAGCCTAATCTTTCCCTGAATTGAATTAAAACAATCATATTTCGATCACCTATTTTACTGTTTAACTGTGATTTGCTTAGCTTAATCCTCACTAAATTATTTATTGTGTGAATTTTCTTGAGTTCTTGTGTTCGACCCCTGATATACTGCAGCAACTGCTTTAGTACTTCATTCCACTGTTGTTTTTCTCTCTGGAAGTTCAAATATGTTTCCACAGATTTGACTCTTGTATCCACGACATCAATCTTTTAATTTCTTTAAATCCATCCTCCAACGCTATCTTCAACCGGCTCTCTAGCTCAAGTAATCCATCTTTACTCACATTCTTTAGAGTCACATTTTCCTGACCAATATTCCCACGTGCCACACTCGCATTCCCCGTACCCATAATTGCCTCAATTGGTCGACTGGCCACATTTTGGTTGTAAAGCTCTTCAAACCATATTGGTTTTTTTTCTCAGTTATACGCTTCCTCCAACCATCAGCAACTGCATCATACTCTTCATTCCATCCAACCTCGCCATCAATGATTCGAGCCAAAAGAACTTTCTCACCGGAAGATGGAACCATGATACTCTGAACCTCTTGTGAATATAAAGAAGTACAATTTAAAAACAACCCCATGATACATAAATAATGAATATGATAAGTAATTTACATTAAGAAGACTTCTAACCTTAGTTGTACCAAGTTCATCATACGCATCTGAAATAGAAAAGCCTTTCATAGTACTTGCTTTGACCTTCATCTTGCACATCTGAGGACACTCAAGGTCTGCATCTTTAACATGTTCTTGGTAGTTGTTCATCAGAACTAGAATTGCCTCAAACGCTAGAAGCTACGCACAACACAAGATCATTCAAACCTTAGTTGTGTCAAGTTTTCCAAACCTTAGTTGTACCAAGTTTTCCAAACCTTAGTTGTACCACGTTTTCTAACCTCAGTTGTACCAAAATTATCTAACCTAAGTTGTACCAAGTTTTCTAAACCTTAGTTGTACCACGTTTTTCTAACCTTAGTTGTACCTAGTTTTCCAAACCTAAACTTGTCCATTGCATGATGAATATAACACTTTACTGATATCTTAAATGGTTTCATATACTCGGTGGGAGTGAAGAACATTTTCAGAGGTTGTAATGCTTCGGTTTTCTCATCGAAATTATGGAATCCAGAGGTTGGGATCGGATTTTACAACAGACTGGAGTCATCTAAAGACAATTATGAAAGAGTTAGTGCAGCCAACTCATCAATCTTTTCATCATTCGGTATGTCTTCCAAGCAACAATATATTATATTTGGTGCGAATGGAATTCAAAAAGACATGGAAAACAAACATCACAAGCTGTTCTCTTAGTCAAGCTCATCGACAAAACCATTCGGAATAGGATCAGCTCAATTCTAGAGGAAGGTGATCATCGCTACAAGGATGGTTTGACTTTATGGTTTGCATCAAGAACGTAGAAGAATCAGCTTTATATTCTAAACTCAGATTATCGATGTAAAGTGTTTTTTTTTTTTTTATTGAATATAATTTAACATTTACTAAAAAAAAAAAAAAAAAAAGTCTCCCTACTCTCATTAGACCATCAAACGTAAAAGTTCATCCGTCATCACCATCTATTATAGACCCTAGATTTGATTTTCTTTTTACGGGGAAAAGTTTTAGAATTCAAATCTCTTTGCAAGACTATCATATTTCTTTCATAATTACTTTGCGCGAATCATGTACTTCTTTGTTTTTTTCTTTTGAAAGTTTGTTCCTTTTTTTATGACACACAACTAATTCTTTGACAATCTAACAATGTTTAGCTTTATTTTTTCATAATCGAAATAACTTGTATATGTATCCTGAATAAACACAACTCAATTCAGTACACAATGGTCAAGTCATCAATTCTATCATCAACAACTTACATACAAAGAAGACACATTATTTATGCAGTCAAAGGAAATAAGATCACAAGAAAAGGTAGTAAAATCCAAAAGAGAAAAAATAAAGAAAATGATTCTATGATGTTCCACAACAACCTTTTCCTTTAGACTCAGTCTCTTCTCCAGCAACAACAATCTTAGTTCCTTGTAACAGAGAAGAGTCTCCTCTAGATTCTCCTTCCTCATTGGCAACAAGATTCTTTTTGCTCACAATTCGATAGATTTCAGTCAGAACCGTGAGAAAAGACGGCTCGACATTATTCGAATCTAGGGCTGATGTCTCCATGAAGAAAAGGTTTTCTCTTTGAGCAAATTCTTTAGCATCCTCGGTTGGTACAGCTCGAAGTGTCCCGAGATCAGTCTTGTTTCCTATAAGCATAATCACAATGTTTTTGTCAGCGTGTCCTCTCAATTCTTCTAACCATCTCGCTACATGATCAAACGACTGTCGTTTTGTTATATCGTAAACTAGCATTGCCCCTACTGCTCCTCTATAGTATGCACTCGTCACCGCTCGATACCTAAACAAAAAAAAACTCCAAAATCAGAGCGATAACTAATACAGTTGAACTAGATTAAAAAGTTATTGATCTCATTTTTCACTACTCGTTTACTGTAACCCAATTCATTTGGCAATCGTTGGCGACAGCAATATGTTATGTTCTTTTGTTAGCTGAATAAATCAGCGACTAAATCAGCGTTCAAGTGACGGTGGTCTAGTGGTATTTCGTCTGGGAATCCGTGAACAACGATTCCCCCGGGTTCAAATCCCACTAGAAATAAACTCAGCTCGTTTGGACATGAGCGACTACTGGACCTTTGGTCCAATTGTTTGCCTACTGGATCAAGATTAGTCCGGATGGTAAAAACCCGGATTACTCTTGTTATAAAAAAAAAAATTTGGTCTTTACGACAACGTTTGGTCACGGTCATTGGTGGCACTCGCCAGCAACGGCCAAACGAACAACCCTTATATTAATTAGCATGAAAGGCAAGATTATACACATCGAAGCAACCAAAGATTTTCAAAATTCTAAGATATTAAACAAGGATCTACGATGATAAATCATAGTTTTGTTTTAAGCAAAAATTTACCGTTCTTGACCAGCAGTGTCCCATATCTGAGCTTTGATAGTTTTATGATCGATTTCAAGTGTTCTTGTCTGAAACTCGACACCGATCGTTGCTTTAGATTCGATACTGAACTCGTTTCTTGAAAACCTAGCGAGAAGTTGAGATTTACCAACAGCAGAGTCGCCGATCAAGACTACCTTGAATACATAATCTATCTTCTGATTGAAATTGCTCTGAAACTTTGACATCTTCCAACCAAGCTTATGGATTTGAATTGACTTAGTGTAATAAGTTCTCTTGAATCATCTCTGAAGAGAGAGAGGAAATAAGAAGAGAGATCTAAAAGGACAAAAGAGGGCTGCGACTTGTGAAGCATCGGAAGACGTGAAGGGAAGAAACGAGGAGGGAACGCCAACGAAGTGGGTCCCGCCTTGTGTTTCTTTTTTATATTGTTTTATATGTATTTTTTTTTTACAAAACTGACACATCTTGTCTTTCTAACCCATAATATTAGGTCTGGGCCATCGGAACCAACGGTTCGGTTCGAGTCGGTTTAATTGGTTATTGGCTTTTTTAAATTTTAAAGTCTTAACCAAATTAAACCGAATAATTGAATCGATTCGGCCGGTTCGGAAATTTATTAGTCGGTTCGGTTATCTAATTAATCTAATTAATCAAATTTAAACCGAAAATTCAATTATAATTCGGTTAATCGGTTTTGTCCGGTTAACCGATTAAACCAACACATAAAAACATGTATCAAACGATTCAAACCTGCATAATTAGCCCCATTATGTTCTGATTTTGATACAAACCTGAAGCTAACCCTGCATACAAACCTGAAGCTAACCCTACATAATGTTCAAACCTGAATATAATAACATAAACATTCTAAGCAACACAAATTACACAATGTTCAAACTAAAGAAAACATAATAGCCAAACTTGAGTTCAAGACAAATCAAAGTTTAATGTTGGAACTTTACACTTCAAATCAAAGCTCAAAGTTTAAAGTTCCAACATCTACAAAAGTACAAAGAAGGTTAAAAATTTACTTCTTCAATGTTGTGCCTTCAAGACTCATCAATTTTCGAGTATCTACACAAAAAGGTTAGACAAACTACTTACTTCTTCGATGTTCCGCTTGAAAATCATCATTTTTCCGAGGATCTACAAAAGAACAAAGGTGGTTAGAATGTCAAATAAGTTTAATAGCATTAATATCAAAATAAGAACAGAACGTCATAATTACCAAGAGATTCAAGAAACTCTACTTCTTCCACCATTTGCAGCAATGTTGGAATTTGAGCAGCAACTTGAATAGAGGACCGGAACCATTGTTGTGTGCAAATCAGTACCTCAATCATGTAAGGAGTTAAAAAACTCCTATAAAGATCCAAAATTCTACCACTAGTGCTGAAAGCAGATTCTGAGGCAACAGAAGTTACTTGAATAGCTAAGACATCCTTAGCTATCTCAGACAACACTGGAAACTTGGAACTATTACACCTCCACCAAAACAAGACATCATAATCCATTCACATAGATCTTACGTAGAAGTAAAAGTAGATATTGGCTAACCTCAATACATAATATGAAAACTGAATATAAAATACAAAGTAACAAAAAGTGTTGTTAGAGTATATATGAATAGTCACCACATAGCACATGTACTCTTCTAGTTTTAGGTACTGTAATAGTTTTTAATTGATGAGAGACTTTGGGAAACACAAAACATATTTTCCACATACTATGGTTTATGGGTTTCTGAGTTTAGTTTTAATAGTTTACTTAGGGTATATGGTTTATGGGTTTTATTGCAAATGTCTAAGATGTTTTATAGCCTCATTGAACACACTTGTGTACAACCGAGTTGGAAACCAATCCTAATTCCTATGTGAATACTGATGGTCAAGTTTTGTTTTGTTGAAAATGTATTTAAAACATGTTAGTAATGAAACAAGAATCTGAATACTTCAAACTACGAATGAACCTGAGGAACAGTAATGAAAAAGAAAGATTTTCCTTTATCATCTATTATCAAATCATCACATTAGCAAACACATAAAAACTCATGCTTAGATGTGGTTAATCACTCTATGTTAAGAATCCGATGCAGCTAACATTCATCATCACAACCATAGAAGCAAGCAAAGCCAATTCTCCAACTCATAAAATTGCAGTGAAATGAGCATCCGTGAGAACAAAATAAACCTTTCAATCGATTAAATTCATTAAATTAAAGCAAGCAAACGATTAAACACAGAGAGAAAAATGATTAAAGCAATCTATTAAACTCATTAAATTAAAAAATCGATTACAGAAATTTTAAAAAAAATTTGATTTAGGGTTTGAAGTTTAAAAAATTGATTTGGGGATCCGGGTTTAGAATCGATTAAAGAGATTCAAGAGAAGACAAATAATAAAGAAATCGATTAAACAAATTGATTAAAGAAAACGAATTAGGGTTTGAAATCGTTTAGGTTTTGAAATCGTCACCGTCGGAATCAGAGTCGCCTTTGAGTGATTCTGTTTTTGCTTTTGCGAAGACGATGAAGGATGAAACGTGAAAATGAGAATTGTTAGTATTAGGTTAGTATTAGGGTTAATTATCTCGGTTTGGCTCGGTTAGATCGGTTATCGGCGATAAACCGAAACTAACCAAAATCCAAATTAAATTATTATAAACTTCGATCGGTATGATTTCGCTTAACCGGCCAATTCGGAAATTTTTTAAGCGGTTCGGCCAAACCGGTTCGGAATTTCTGCCCAGTGCTACATAATATGTAATATGCGACGCAATTTTTTTTTTTTTTATCTGTTACTTTTTTTCTCTTCTTTTCTTTATTATTAAATATTTTTTACCTTTTCTTATTTTAGTTACCTTAGATGTTTTTTCAAAATATTTGAATGAAACTTTCTACTATAGTTGGAAAAAACATAATTTTTTCTCACACAAGTCAGATTTAGATTTTGTAAAACGGATGCATATTTTTTTTTTATATAGAGAGATAGTGAATTGTATTAGATATCATTTTATTATATATGTTAATATATATAACACAATAGATTCTACTATATTTTTAAGTTTAAACACCATTTTAAGTTTTAAATTTATGTACATCAAATGCCATAGTTTTGTTTAAGATGAAAGCAAATTTAAATCTGGAAACTAATATTACATTGATTGATTAATTTCCTTCCGTTGTAAACCAGATTTGGAGAGCAGTCTTATACTTTTCATCGACTTGATCTTTTATTGAAGCTATGAAGTTTCGGACCTGTTTATCGATCAGCTTATTTAACACCTCCACAGTTGTTAGAAAATTGTCATATCTCCCTGAGTTCCTTCCTCTTCATAAGTAATATATTGCCGCATGAAGCATATATCTAAGGAGGAATAGCTTGAGACAAGGCATTGTTAAAGTATTGACTATTACCAGGATTTGATTCCACTAGGAGGCGTATTCATCTGCTAAAAGACCAAGCGCAAATTTCCACCAAAGTTCAGATGTAAACCTACAATTGAAAAATAAAGAGCTTTTGATCTCCTTCTTCTTCTTCGTTGCATAAGATGCATTCTGAATCGATTCTCCAATTTTGTTTCTTCATTCTATCTGCGGTTTATAATCTGTTGTGTATTACCAACCATGACAAGAAAGCAAATTTCGGAGTTGCTTTAGAAAACTAAAGGTTGTCGAGTAATGTCCCATGTGTTCTTTGTGGTGAATTTGGATTTGAAAGAAGTACCTGAATGTCACTAGAGATGAATGTCCTCCAAATCATTTGTCTCGAGACCAGCCAAGGCAGTTTTGATCAGATTTAGAAACTCTGTTTGATGGCGTCGTGACTGATGATGCTGCCTTACTTTGTCGATGGTTTCATCCAGCGAAATGTCGAGATCAATTGCCCCTCTACTTCCTGTAACATCTATAAATCTGCCTACTTCACACCATAAGTCGAACCAAATAGATGTAGAAGCTTTTTCCACATCCATGATCCCATGTTTGAATGTTCTTTTATAGACCAAAAGGAACAATTTCGTATAATATTTTTCCAAATCCAAGATAACCAAAGCGTAGGTTGTCGTGAGACTATCCTCCAAACAAGCTTCAAGCAGCTGACTCTATTCGATTCAACTAGATTTCTTATTCCAATCCGCCTTCTCGTTTCTGTTTACATACAGTCTCCCAAGATATTTTCACCTTTCTAGGATTTAGTTTTAGTCCCGACCACAAGAAAGCTGAACATAATTTATCAATCTCTTGAATGCAGCCTTTTAATAGACGAAAGGCTGACATCCATAAATTAGTCTAACTAAGTATTACTGATGTGATAAGTTGTAATCGACCTGCATACGATAAATAATGTGTTGTCCAAGAATTTATTCGTTCCCGAATTCTTTCTAGCAAGACATTATAATCCGATGGAAATAACCTCTTGGTGAGTAGAGGAAGACTCAAGTAACATACCGGTAGTTGTCCTTGAGAGAAAGGGAATGTGGAAATAATATTCTGACAAACTCGATTCGAAACTCCCGCTAGAAACAAAGTTGATTTCTCAATACTGATTCGTAGACCCAAATACTTGGTGAACTGATCGAAAATGCTCATTACTCCTTCAATTGATCTCTTTTTGCCATCTACAACCACCAATAAGTCATTTGCAAAACACAAGTGTGTGAGACTTATGTTTTTGCATTTTGGGTTATAGCCTATGTTTTTGTTTTCCGCCGCTTCATCTATCATGCTGGAAAGAACATTCATGCATATCACAAAAAGATATGGTGATAATGAGCAGTCTTGTCGCAGACCTCTAGAGCTTCCAATGTATCCTGCAAGTTCTCTATTAACCTGTATAGAGAAGGAGGCCATGGTGATGCATAATTCAGTCCAATGTGTGAATTTGTCCTGGGAATTTGAGCGCTTTTAGCGTGTTCAACAAAAAGGACCATTCAATTGAATCAAAAGCTTTGTTGATGTCGAATTTCATTGCATAATATGGAGAGATTGTTGGGTTATGATAGTCATTAACCAGTTCATCTGCTAAGAAAACATTCTCCATCGATAATCTATCTTTTACAAATGCTAATTGATTTTGTGCTATGAATTGGGACAGCAAAACCATAAGTCTATTTGCTAAGATTTTCGAGATGATCTTATATAAGACATTGCAACATGAGATCAGTCGTTAGTCTTTCATTTCTGTTCCTTCTTTCTTTTCCGTAATAAGAACCAAAATTGTTGAATTGATGCCCTTTGGCAAAAACCTTGTGATAAAGAAAGATTTGATCGCAATGATTAAATCTTTACCAATAATTGGCCAGGTTGACTTGTAGAACTTCACCGTAAACCCATCCAGACCGGAAGATTTATTTTTTGGCATCAAGAACAAAATTTTCCTTATTTCCTCTCCTGAGACCTCTGTGACTAACGCAGTCCTTTCCTCTTGGGAACATCTCAAACGTGTTCGACTTTGCAAGTCTGTCACAGATATATCCTCAAAATCGTTAGGCTTGTGATTCAGAAATTCCTTGTAGTACCGAACAACTTCCTCTTTGATGTCATCAGAACTGTTCCAAAATGTTTCCATCCTCCTTTTTGATATCTCGGATTGTGTTTTTTTTGCTTTATCGCTTGAGCTGATTTGTGAAAATATGTATTATTTTTATCTCTTTATTTTTATCTCACACCTTAAGCCAGTCAATTTTCGATCTTTGTTTCAGAAACTACTCTTCAATATCTGATAAAGCATTCTATTTACAATAGGCGGCGATCTCATCTTGTAGAGCAGTTAGAGATGGATTAGCAAGGTTGATTTCTTACTTCAAACACAGATTTTCATAAGCTTCTTTGGTTCGTTTTGAGAGATCTCCCAATGTCTCTTTTCTCAATTCTCTCAATCGCGGCTTCATCATCATTAGATTATATAAATTTACATATAAAAATTATCAAAATAATAATTTACATATTATATACAGAAATAAATAAAAGTAAATATTATATGAATAAAATGTATGGATCTTCATGATCTACGTAAAAAAATGAAATAAATATTGAGACAAAAACTTAAATAACACATATTTTTTGTGATATTATTAGAATAATACACATCTTTTCAATATTACTAGTATAATACTTAATTCTAATGAAACATCCATTAATCTGTAGATGAAATCTAAAATTAACGAAAATATCATTTTAATTTTTTTTAATTACAATTAATGGGTTTTTTTTTTATTTTTATTCAAAAAAAAATAATTCAGTTACCCTATTTTCAAACCAACGATAGAAAGGAAACTGAACAGTTTTCTTTCTCATATTCTAGTAAAAAAAAAAACCTCACGCAAAATCTCTCAATTCCGTACGATTGGAGCAACCCTAATCGCCGTCGCCTTCCGCTTCGCCATCAGTCTTCCGTCGTCCGTCTCGCCGTCGCCTTCCGCTTCGTCTTCTGCCTTGCCTTCGTCTCGCGCTCTTTGAAGACTCAGGGTTCAACTTCCGAAGATATTTACTCTTTCTACGGTAAGTTCTCCACGTTTCTACGGTATTCGAAACAAATATGGTGGATTTTTGGCGCGGAAGTTTGATTATGATTTCTGATTTATGACTGACTTACGACTGATAGGTTTAGATCATTGTTATATTTGATTGTGATGCTTGTTTAGGGCTAAGTGATAACTTAATAAAACGGCTGATTTATCAATTACTTGATGGCTGAGTTATGAGTTTTGATGGCTGAGTTATGAGGTTGAGTTATTAATCTGTTACGGTTGAGTTATATAGCTTATTATGGCTGAGTTATTAATCTGTTACGGCTGAGTTATCTAGCTTATTATGGCTGAGTTATTAATATGTTACGGCTAAGTTATCTAGCTTATTATGGCTGAGTTATTAATCTGTTACGGCTGAGTTATCTAGCTTATTATGGCTGAGTTATTAATCTGTTACGGCTGAGTTATCTAGCTTATTATGGCTGAGTTATTAATCTGTTACGGCTGAGTTATCTAGCTTATTATGGCTGAGTTATTAATCTGTTACGGCTGAGTTATCTAGCTTATTATGGCTGAGTTATTAATCTGTTACGGCTGAGTTATCTAGCTTATTATGGCTGAGTTATTGATATAGGTCAATTTTCTATTGAACTATCATGTCATTGTAGCACAATAAGGTATCAATCCAAATGGGTGTGATATTAGCCAGAAAAGATGCAATCAAACAGTTTAAGTCAAGCCAAGCAAGAAATAGGTTGTGAAACTATCAAACTAAGAAAGCAATAATCAAAAGCAATAACAGAGAACAAAAACAAAGACTAGCAGAGACTATGAAACAAAAATCAATCAAGCAAGAGAAATTCCTAAGGATGGGATTATTGACTTGGTGTATCCTCTTAATCTACCTAGATGGTTTAACAAACTCAAGCAAGCTATTCTCTAGACATTAAACTCATAAGCAGTCAAGTTCATTCCCATGATAAATAACCTCAAGCTAATCTAGTTCCAGACCTAAATCCCTTTAGCGAAATCTAGCTTAGCAGGCAGTAAGATTCAGTTTAATAAAGCCAATAAACACCCTAGACAACTAATCTTTTAGGCTAGGAATGTAAATCTCTGGAATTAGTTCAGTCAAGCATTTCATCAAACACCTTCTAGATGTGGAAATACCTAGGTTCTAATTCTAATTGATCAGAGAGTAATTAGTATTAAGAACACTAATCTAGAAGGAAAATCAAACAATTCTATACTTAAACCACCCAGGACACTAAGATTCCACACCTAATCTATCTCATCCTTAAGAACCTTAATGACTACTTAGAACTCATGAAGAACATCAAAATCACAAACCCATAAATCATAAAAAATTCATAATTAGAAAGATTAAGAAGAGAATAGATAGATTAGGATGAGAATAGATAGATTAGAAAGATTCAAACAAAAATAACAAGTAGATTCAAAGTTATAGGATCCAGGAAGCAAGAACAGATGAAGAAAGCTTAAAAACAAGTTCTCCTCAATCTTAGATTAATACAGGATATTTATAGTCTTAGGTGAAACCTAAATCACAAAAAGACAAAATAGCTAAATTCGGGGGTGTACTCGACCATGGTGGTCGAGTTCCTTGGTCGAGCTGGCTCAATTCTTCAAGACACCATTTTTCTGGAGAGCTCGACGTGCTAGCTCGACCTCCTTTGGTCGAGCTGGGTCTAAAACTTCAAGATGGCTCTTTTATCTTGGGCTCGACGTGGTAGCTCGACCAGGGGTGGTCGAGCTAGGCGAGAAAACTTCAAGATGGCGTTTTTATGGTGGATTCGATCAAGGGGCTCGACCTGCCTGCTAGAGCTGGGCTCAAAGTGCAGTTTTTGGTGCAGAATGCACTGGCTCGACCTGCTGACTCGACCTGCTTGCTAGAGTCAGTCTCCATTCGATTTTCTGGTCGAGTTAAGCTCTTTTTTTTTCTCCATTTGACTTTAACATCTCCAATATCCCTTGAATGCACCTGAAACAGCTCAAAAATGTAATATGCATGCAATCCTAATGCAAAACACTCTAAGTGTGCAAAACTGGAAACAAATGTCAAAAATATGGTATGCTCAAACCATGTAAAATATAGACATATCAGTTATCTATCTTTTTTTTACGGCTGAGTTATTTTGAAATTTTTTTTCCTTGCTTACAGATCAATAACCGTTCGACTGTGAATTTGGACGATATAGACTCCGGGTTTGTTCTTCAACATTTGGTGGTACAGGAAGATAAAAGAAAGAAAAAGCAAGAGAAGAAGAAGAACATGGATGCCAACAAAGAAGTCAAGAAGGTGGCTGGCGTGAAGGATACGGATCAGAAAAACGATGTTTCTTATAACTACCTGCGCCCGTATGAGTATGTTACAAATTTCATATGGTTGTTGACCATGAAATATTTCATATGAGTGTGTACTAAATATTTCTATTTGTCTGTCACGAATATTTCTATGCACTTTCATACTGATAAGAATCTCGAATAAAGTGAGATGATAGAATACGAAGTGGAAATTGAACCTGACTTGAACGAAAATGAACAAATGTTTGGCTGATTTAGTAAACATTGTTTATCTCGTTATGGCTGATTTATCAAACGTAACATTAAGATTCACGCTTCGCTTTAGTTAATTTGTCTTGAGATAGTAAAAAGATATGAAAAAGGCAGACAAAATCATCGAGATCTACACGCAACCTAATGATTAATTAGAGGTTGCGTGTTAATCGAAATATTATCCGCTCAAGACTTTCCGTATCGATCTGTCTTGCAAAGCCTAACGTCCTATGGGCCTTTCAATAATCCATCTGTTGACAAATCATCCAGACTACAAAATAAATCAGCCGTGACGATTTAATAACTCAGCCAGACTAGAAAATAAGTCAGCCATGAGGAGTAAATAACTCAGTCAGACTAGAAAATAAGTCAGCCGTGTGATTAATAACTCATCCGTGTCATATTAATAAATCAGCCGGGTCATATTAACAAATCCGCCAAACCCTAAATTTACTTGAGTTTGACGGGAACCATGCCACCAAAGGAACTCATAAATCAGCCATAGAAAATCAGCCACTAAACGAATTGATAACTTAGTCGTAAGAGGAAAACTATTTAAGTAATTATAAAAGTTTATGAAATCGGCCATCAAAACAATTAAATCAGGTGAAAAACTTAAGTCAGTTGCTATATAGCATAAACCAGCCGTCAAAGAATACTACTACAGTAATTACTAGTTAATTACTTAATCAGCCGTAACTAATCATACGTATCAGTTAATCAGCCTCGTTACAGCTGACTTATGACAAGTCAGCCACCATAAACTCGCATAAGTGAGTCGCTATACAATAAATCAGCCACATAAATCAGCTGGATTTCGATAAATCAGTCGTCCGAAATCTAAGTCAGCCATGTCATAGCAATAAGTCAGCCAAAGTTTTCATAATTCAGTCGTCGGAGTTAAAGTCAGCCATGTCGCATGCAATTAAATCAGCCGATATTTCATAAATCGGTCGTCAGAGTTAAAGTCAGCCATAACTTCCGGCTGATTTAACTAATAAGTCAGCCGTTAACATAAGTCGGTTATTCGTCTTATAACTCAGCCGTAACTACAGCGAAAAAATTTTGCGGCCGAGTTTCATAATACACGTAGGCAGTTATGATGCCACGTAGGATTTTTTGCTGATGTGAAAAAAAAAAGTAATGGCATTTTTGTTATTACGTTTTTGTTAGCAAAAGATTATAAAGGTATTCTGGGTATTCTGAAAAATGGAAAACATTACAGTAATTAAAAAAAATCTATACTATATAAGTTATTATATTCTGTTTGTGTGCTATTTAAGTAAACGATCCATAAATATTTCTAAAACATGAGATACAAAAAATACTATATAAATAAAACCCGTTTATGCATATACAACAAACCTAAAGTCTAAAGACCGTAGAAGACCAATCGCGACCACAAAAAAAAAAAAAAAAAAAACTTAAATCCAATCTCGCGCGTGCTCGTCACCTCCTCCACTCGTCTCGCCGTTCTCCTCCTCCACTATCGCCGTATTCGCCATCTCTACCACCGGAAGTCCTCTTTCGATGCGTTAGAAGCTAGTCTTCTCCCTTCTCGGTTCGTCTGCTTTATATACTCCTTGACACCGTCGCTCGACCCAGCCGACACAAAAGACATTGCGGTTAGACTTACCGCTAATAATTATGCTTAATTCATGATGGGTTCTGTTGGTTTCTCTCATGGTACAGGATTTTGCCCAATTCGTTATTCTTGTTCTTGGGGTTTCGCTGTTATCAATGGAATTCGAAAACTTAGATTCAAAATTCGTTTTTTTAGGTCTGAATTTGATGTTTTTTTAGTTTGATGTTTTGCTTGATTGAACAGTGTTTTGCTTTGTGATTAGTTTGAGTTTAGAGAAACCTGTTGAAACGTTATCTTGCTTTGAATACAAATGCTCTTTGATTTTGAATCAATCCATAAGAATGAACCTGAGACTTAGTTATGTGGCATGTTGAGAGTGAGTGAGAGATTCAGGCAATTGTTGTTTCTGAATATTGTTCTTCTACTGTTGTTACATACCATATGGTACCAAAAATATCCATTTTTATTTCGTTGTGAAGCTAATGATGTTTACATTCTTTGTGTAGTTCTTTATCTGGATCTGAAATATTTGGTGATACGTAGCCATGACAGTTTCAGATGCTTATCGTCCTCCTCTGTTCAGGTGTGTGCTTAATGTTTCTGCTTTTCTCTTTTTGATAATTATTCATCGGAAGCGAATGATCTTAAGCTTCCTCTATTTCTTTTGTTATTCATATTCAGTATAGCCCCGATGATGGGATGGACAGACAATCATTACAGAACCCTTGCACGTCTTATAACAAAACACGCATGGCTCTACACGGAAATGTTAGCAGCTGAAACCATTGTCTATCAAGAAGAAAACCTGGTAATCAAATGGATAAGGGTTTCTTTTTCTTCTTTTTTTTTTGGCTGAAACTCTGCAGATACTTCTTGAGTTTTTGACTAATTAATTTGTGTGTTTACTGTTGTGATGCCTCAGGACAGCTTTTTGGCATACTCTCCGGACCAGCATCCCATTGTTCTTCAAATTGGTGGAAGACACTTGGAAAATTTGGCAAAAGCAACCAGGCTTGCTAATGCTTACGGCTATGATGAAATTAATTTCAAGTATGATCATCTCTTTCTAAGTTTCCTTTCTATTGAAACTTATCATAACAACTGGTGCCATTTTTATCCCAGTAAGCTTTCGCATACTGACATGTTGGTTCGTTCTGTAGCTGTGGATGTCCGAGCCCAAAAGTAAGTGGACGAGGTTGTTTTGGTGCTCGTCATATGCTTAACCCAAAGTTTGTTGGTGAGGCTATGTCTGTCATTGCTGCCAATACCAATGCATCTGTCACAGTTAAATGTCGAATAGGTGTTGATGATCATGATTCATATAATGAGCTTTGTAAGTTTTTCGTTCCACCTATCTTTCAAGTTATGTGTACTAAATGGAGATTGATATTCCTCTGCGCTCAGACGTGCCCAGACATTTCTCGTTTATTTTTAAGCAACGACAAATAACAACTTTTGCGGAGTTCATTTATTGCATATCTGATTGACTTCCCGTACCTTTTCAATTCTTTTTTTTTTTTTTTCAGGTGATTTCATTCATATAGTTTCTTCATTATCTCCTACTAAGCATTTCATCATACATTCGCGGAAGGCATTACTGTCTGGACTTAGCCCGTCAGATAACCGTCGAATTCCGCCCTTAAAGTGCGTGCTGGCTTTCGTCTCTCTTATGTTCTTCTGCTTGGAAGATATATTGCTCTTAGCTTGTTTCCATAGCATCTCTCACATTTTCATTTGCACTTCTGCTTCTCAAATGCAGATACGAGTTTTTCTTTGCCCTTTTGCGTGATTTCCCGGACTTGAAGTTCACAATAAATGGAGGCATAAACTCTGTGGTTGAGGTGAGCTTTCTAAAACTGATCTTTATTTTGATTCCACAGTTGCAACTTGCGTTTAAAAGGCCAGATCTACACTTCTTGCATTGAACTGTAGGCAGATGCCGCAATAAGGTCTGGAGCTCATGGCGTTATGCTTGGGCGTGCTGTATACTACAAGTATGTGAAAGCCTTTTGCTGTAAATTTTAATTCCTGCTAAACATGATATGAGAGTTATGTTCTTTTTTAATCTTTTGACTGATTTATGGAAATCTATGCTGGCTATGCAGTCCCTGGCACACTTTGGGACACGTCGATACTGTAATTTATGGATCTCCAAGCAGTAGAATTACAAGGCGACAGGTTTTGAAGAAGATTAATTTCCTGAAATAGAATCTTCAACAATTTTAACTAACATCTGATTTGAAAAATGTGATTTGTTTTGTTGTCTCTAACTGATTTTTAGGTTCTTGAAAAATATCAAGTCTATGGAGAGTCGGTACTCGGGAAATATGGAAAAGGCCGACCAAATCTTCGAGACATAGTGAGGGTAATGGTCCTTCTAAGTCTCGATTTATTAAGTTATTTTCCGATGATACAAGCGATATGACAGGAGCAAAACCTTGCTGCAGCCATTGATCAATTTGTTTCACTCGGAGTCTGGAAATGGCCAGTGGAAACGTAGAACCGATGCTGCTCTCTTGCATTGCACTGTTAGTGAATTCACTGACACTCTTCTTTTTTACTTGCTATCAAAATCTTGTCACCGTGTTAACTCACCTCTTATGTTGTGAAGACCTTAAAATCGTTCTTGGACGAAGTGTTACCAGCAATACCCGACTTTGTCCTCGATTCATCTGTTGTCAAAGAGGCTACTGGGCGTGAAGATCTCTTTGCGGATGTACGACGTTTGTTGCCTCCTCCTTATGAAAAAGAATCATCCAAAGCATTGGAAAGGCTGCCAACAACACCTGTAATTCTTGATGAGGAATGACAAATCTATTTTTTCTTAGCCATATAGGGATAAATAAACGTACTAGTTGAAACATCACGAGGATGAAGATTCGACTTTGTGCAGCTACAATGATGTGATATTGCTTTGAATCTATTTTGATCACTTGATTTGAAAGATACGGAAAACAAAACGTAGATAAAGGTGAAAACAAGAGATATATGTTCGGAACCAAAGTCGTATTCCGATGTTTTGCTAGGAAAGTTTTTCTGTATATAAACGATGGAGCACTCATGCAAAAGATTATACTTGAACCATTGGTACGCTAATGTTATTAGCATGTACTCTGTTTCTGTGAAAGAGAGTTACAATTTTCTGCTCTTCTAATTAGTAATTTCTAATGTATGGTAACTTTTGATAGAGCTTCTTCTGTCTAGTTCACTAGCATAATAAGAGCCATAATCATCCTTGATTTTGATATTTATCCTTTTTGACTATAAACACATTGTCTCTTTCATATATCTTAGAGCATCTCCATCCAAAGGTTCTCGTTGGGTATCTCACTATTAATAAAAAAAAAACAAAGAGGAAAAAAAAAAAAAAGGAGAGAAAAAGAGAATTATTTCTCATTTGAAAAACTAATGAGAAACTTTTGAGTCACTTGTCTCTTTATCAGTGGTTTAATTTTCTTTGTCACTTAAAATTTAATCAAATAATTAAACTATATTGATGAGATATTCTATTAATAGTATCAACGGACGGAAATGTTCTTAGTACTTATATGACGACTTGCCCAATAACCTTTATATGGTTTAGTCCACAAATTTGATTGCGAGTCTACTATTGAGTACATTTTAGTGAAAAAAAATTATTTATACATATCAGCTCATCATCAATTGCAAACCTTAATTTGAAATGTATACTAAGAGGTGTTCAAAATTCTTTGCATTAATCCATCATGAACATTTGCAGTATCATTGCTAAGAGTTGCAAGATCTATTTGTTTGTGTCTCTCTTATCTCCTTTCTTAATATTTTCATATAACATCCAAGTTCATCTGCTTAACTAGCTTAACTTTTATTTTATTGAACCTCAATTATCTTCAACATTAATTTTTAATATAGTTTGTATTGCAAAAAAAGAGAGTTTTTGAATAAATATATATCATCTCTTTTATAGATATATCTAGTTTCAGCCCTCACAGCTAAGAAAATTGTCAACTTTACATGATGTTCTTCGCCACTTCTTCCTCCCATTTATTCTTCATCATGTATCCCAATGAAACCAATCCCTTCCCTTCGCTCTATTTGAACAAGAGAGAGAGAGCATTCTCCATCTTAGACCTGAACATTGAGATAATCGGTTCAGTTTCGTTTGGTTCTTTTTATTGGAACTTTATTTTGAACAATGGCCAATTTTTCGATGATTTTTTTGGTGAAGTCTAATAACATATGACCAGATTATGGATTTTTTTGTAATGTAATTAAATATCAAAATTGGAGTGAAAGTCAATAAGAAATGTTGGGTCAAAATAAGTAACTGGGAGGCAAATAAGTCAACCCAAAATCTTAAGTGACATTTGTCCCACATTGGAAGATTGGAAATTTTTTCACTAGTATATATAGTGATGCTTTCAAACCATGGTTCACTAGCTTGGTTAGGAAGACGTTATGGAAAATAAGATATAGGGGCATTATGCAAAAACACACACACGTGCCGCCGCCGCCGTCGATGTGCCGGGTCGGGAGTACCGGGTCTTGGAGAATGTGCGTTTTTTAGGCCCACAAAGATTATTCTTTTTGGACTAATTTCCCTACATTTTTGCATAATATATAGCTTAAAAACTATATAACAAATTTAATAATGCGCAAAGAATAAACGACTGGCCGAGTCTCGAGCCAACCGAGTGCACGAGTCAAGATATCCTCACCCACGCAGAGATTTTCTTGCATACGTGAAGGAATATGCCTCGGATCGTTTGCGAATATGCTTCGAATATTGCTTCGATTAAATTGACGAAAATACCCTCAACCACCCTAAATAAATAGAGACTCCTCCTCGTTCATTTTTCACACTTCCAACTTGAAACACAAAGAATTTCAGAACAAAAACTCTCTCCCACTAAAGTAAGTCCGAGAGTATTCGTAGGATAAAAGTTCGTAGATTCCTTAATCGGGTGATGCGATTATGGTTTAGTCATGGTTGTATCGTGGGATTCAAAAATCTCTTCATACCGCCACACTGCGAGAGATTTATTGAATTAAGAAAAGAGATCATATCTCGCCTCCATGTTGTTCGATTTTTTAAAGTATTTTTAAACTGTACTTATCAATTAAAATTATGCGGTTTTTCAATCTGGATTTCACATGTCTTGCAATCTTAATTCAATAATATGTTTTCCGCATATCGTTGTATACGGATTGAAAACTGCGAACAACTTTTTATACAGTTTTTTTAAAAATGGTTTAAAAAATCGATCAAAACGGTTCTTCAAACGCTCTATAGTGATATTTAGGAACGTTTTATCAATAAAAACGAGCAACCATAAAAATATTGTTTACGTGAAGGCTGTGTGACAGTTTCGCGAAACACATTTTTCGGCGATCTCAATGATCGAAAATGCATTCCCAAAAATAATTTCGATGGTTTCCTAGTGAAATCCAAAATTTTTGTGGAGTGATGCTCATGCTATATACATATTTAGATGGTTTTTCGAGGAAATCCCAAATATTTACGACATAAATAGCGAACGTCTTGTGACGATATCCGCTAATATGGCTGCAAATTCTGCTAATAAATAACATAATGCTTGAGAAGCATTTTTATGGTTTTCCGGTAAAATCCAAAATATTTATTAGTAGAATGGCAAATTAGCAATTTAAATATTTAAACACTAGTTTTTGCTAATCTCTGCTCTAAGTACTGACTTAATTATTGATAGCACTCATATTTACACATTTTTATGCATTCATATATGCTAGTTTCATGCATTCTAGTTAGCATTTAGGATTGTTTTAGTGCATTTGCATATGTTTATGTGATTATAGGTACTTGAGCAAAACGCAAGTATTTGAGAATCTTTAAGAGTACTTTGAATATCACATAAATGTTGGAGTCGATTGCCAAAGATCACAGACGTTCACGAAAGATTTCTTGAGAAGTAAAATGCCGAGCATCGATCTCATGCATCGACCAGACAAGGTCGATGCAATCTCAGGAATCCACATTGACCATGAGCATCGACCAGAGGAGGTCGATGCATTCTCCGAGCTACCCATCGGTGTACAACATCGACCAGGTGTGGGCGATGCACTCTCCGAGGACCACATCGACTAGACATGCCCAATGCTCACGCCTAGAAAAAAGGAAACTTGATGATCTAGGGTGTTTATTTGACTTTAATAAGCTGAATTTTAATGCCTGCTAAGCTAGATTTCGCTAAAGGGATTTAGGTCTGGAACTGGATTAGCTTGAGGTTACGTATCATGGGAATGAACTTAACTGCTTATGAGTTTATTGTCTAGGGATTAGCTCTGCTTGAGTTTTGTTAAACCATCTAGGTAGATTAAGAGGATACACGAAGTCAATAACCCCATCCTTAGGAGCTTCTATTGCTTGATTGATTTCTGTTTTACTGCTTTTGGTAGTCTCTGTTAGTAACTATCGTTCTGTTAGCCTCTGTTAGTTTCTGTTATTGCTTTTGATTACTGCTTTTTTAGTTTGATGGTTTCACAACCTATTGCTTGATTGACTTGACTTAAACTGTTTGATTGCATCCTTTCTGGCTAATATCGCACCCATTTGGATTGATACCTTATTGTACTACAATGACATGATAGTTCAATAGGAAATTGACACTATATCAATTTGGCGCCGTTGCCATTTGGGTGTTGTTTGTTACATTTAGGATTTCATATCGTTTCAGATCAAGTTCTTTTCAGTCTATTCTGTTACTCACTTAGTCTTTCTTTTTTTGTCTTTGCATTTCAGGTACATTCTTGACTCGACCTGCCTAGCTCGACCTCCCTAGCTCGAGTCAGCCCATCGGGTCATCCTCCACCTGCATGCAAACGAGATCAAAAGGAAGCCAAAACCTCCTTCGCTACCTCGACAATATTAACAAGCTACCACAACAGTTGAGAGAGCAGAGAAAACATCTCAGAGTAGATCAACAAGATCCACTAGAAATGGCTGATGATAATCCACCACCACAGCCTGAACATGTGCCTCATCCGCGGAGGCAGCGTCTGATTGGTGCGGGAGATGCTCCTAACACTCACACTAATAGGCAAGGGATTGTACCTCCTACAGTCCAGAACAACAACTTTGAGATCAAGAGTGTCTTGATAGCTATGGTGCAAAGCAACAAATTCCATGGGCTGCCTATGGGAGACCCTCTTGATCTTTTGGATGAGTTTGATAGGCTCTGCAGCCTTACCAAGATCAATGGAGTCAGTGAAGATGGTTTCAAGCTGAGACTTTTTCTTTTCTCTCTTGGTGACAAAGCCCATCTTTGGGAGAACAATCTACCCCATGGCTCTATTACTTCATGGGATGACTGCAAGAAAGCTTTCCTTGCCAACAGCTCACCTCCGGAATGAGATATCCGGATTTTCTCAGAAAGATGGAGAGAGCTTCTGTGAATGCTGGGAACGATTCAAAGGCTACACCACTCAATGTCCTCACCATGGATTCAGCAATGAGTCCCTCCTTAGCACACTTTACAGAGGAGTTCTCCCAAAGGTCCGAATGCTTCTTGATACAGCCAGCAATGGTAATTTTCTCAACAAAGATGTTGATGAAGGCTGGAAACTTGTGGAGAACCTTGCTTAATCAGATGGAAACTACACTGCGAAGTATGATCGAAGTGTCAGGGGTAGTGTTGATTCAGAGGAGAGGCATAGAACGGAGATGAAAGCTATGAATGCCAAGTTAGATCAGTTACTACACCAGCAGAAGCATGTCCACTTTGCCAATAATGATACGGTCTTTCAGGTCCAAGCTGGGGAGGATGATGGTCTGGAAGAGGTCAGCTATGTTCAGAATCAGGATGGCTACAACAATGGTTTCATCAACTATACGAACAACCCCAATCTGTCATAGAGGAGCACCAACGTTGCCAACCCACAGGATCAAGTCTACCTACCTCAGCAACACCCGCATCAGAACAAGCCATTTGTTCCTTATAACCAACAACAAAGTTTTGCCCCTAAGCAGAACTACCAGGGTAGCTATCCACAACATGGAGTCACGGGTCCACCACCTGGTTTTACACCTCACCAAGCTCAGCCTTCTCATGCTCAAAATCAACAGATGACGAACATGCTGCAACAAATCCTATAAGGTCAGGCAGCTGGTGCATTGGACGTAGCTAAGAAATTTGGTGAAATCAAAACCCAGATGGACCACACATACAATGATCTCAACAGCAAGATTGAGACATTGAACTCTAGAATCAAATACTTGGAGAACAGCACTGCCTCCACTTCTTCCACAAAGCCTATTGGACAACTTCCAGGAAAAGCAATTCAGAACCCCAAGGAGTATTGCAATGCCATCTTTTCAATGGAATCAAGTCCTATTGCTGATCATAAAGTGGATGTTAGAGAAACTGAGGCTTTGCTTTATTGTTCAGATGTTAACACCACTAAAATCGCTTTGAGGAGTGGAAGAAAGTTACCTGCAAGGGAAAGATCAGTTCTAGTCACTGTGGACAGTGAGGGTATAGATGGGGAGGATTTGAATAAAGGTCAAGCTGAGAAGCCATACTCGACCGACAGGCTCGACCAGCTAGCTCGAGCCCCCGTTCGAGCCAACACACCACCTGCTGAAAAATCAGCTGATTCTGGGGAAAAAAATACAGACTCGACCAGCTAGCTCAAGTGCCAGGTCGAGACAGTGCACTACCTGCTGAAAAACCAGTTATTTCTGATGAAAAGAAACAACCCTCTGTTCCTCCTCCTTACAAACCTAAACTTCCATTCCCAGGAAGATTCAAAAAGGATAAGGACGTAACCATGGTTGAAAATAAGGGTAGTGTCGATTGCATTGATTCACCAAGCACGACAAAGATTGAGCCTAAGTCTCTCCCCAAGCTTGGCAATCCTGGTATGTTCTCCATAACCTGCCTTCTTGGTGATTTGGAAATTGAGGATGCTCTATGCGACTCCGGTTCAAGTGTGAATGTCATGTCCCATGAGATGTTAGAAAATCTAGGGATAAGACACCTCACTTATCACCCATCACCCATCACTTTTGGAGACGCTCATTCACGAAAGCCACTTGGTCTTCTGGAAGATTACCCACTTAAAGTTGGGGATTGTTTAGTCCCAACGGATTTTGTTATTATGGAAATGAAGAAGGCCAACAAGCTCCCACTCCTCCTTGGAACTCTCTTCCTCAATACTACTGGTGCAAACATAGACTTCAAGAACCAAAGGGTAGTTCTTATGAATGTGGATGACAGGGCCTATTACCCACTAAAAGCTTCTCCTAATGAGCTATGTGGCACAATGACTATCAAAGATGATGGCTACCGTGATGAGAAAGTACAGTACATTGGCACAGTTGAGAAGGTCGATGAAGCTCCACACCCAAAGGTCTATGACGAGAAAGAGACGTCTTTGGAACGAAAGGATAGCGCTGGGAGTACAATGAATGAGCAAGAGGTCAAGCCATTCATACATGGTCAGATCATTGCAGAGGAGACCTCAGTTCCCCACCATGAACCACCCTAGACACAATAAAAAGGAAGTCAAGCTTAGAGACTTTAAACAAGTTCACTTGGGAGGAAGTCCCATGTCTATCCCTGTATATAATGCTTTAGTTTTTTTTTAAATCGTCGTTTAAATATGTTAATTCGTGTTTTTGGCTTGCTGGTATGATTGCAGGAGAAAATGAGCATTAAATCATGAAAAAAGGAGGAGAAGAAACAAAGTGTGTCTGGCTCGACTACCCAGCTCGAGCTCGACCTCGAGTCAAGCTCCCACGCTGCTTACACTCGGGAAAGCATGGAAGATTCAATCTCCTCTTTCTCTCCAACCTTTGAGGTACCTGTTCTATCCATTCTTGTATATATCATTTGCATTTCTTTCTTGCTTTTTGTTGTTTCTTAAACCTTCTTTCTAAATTTTTACTACACAAAGGACTGTGTAATTTAAGTTTGGGGGGAAGGGTTAAGATGTGTTTGATCTGTTTTCTGTCTACTTATTTTAACTCTATGCATATTTGATTCTGCATGCATCTATGGCATAGAAAAACCAAAAAAAATTTTGAAAAATTTGAAAAACTTGAAAAAAAAAAAACAGAGTGTTCATATAAATTGCATTTACATTTTAGGACTGAGTCTAGATTGTTTTCATATAGGGCTGTTGCATATGCATAGGGATTATGATGATTATAACCTTACAAGCTTGCTGATTTAATATGATAATTTCAGTACCCTCGTTTCTAGTTGTCTAATGCATTGTTAATGAATTTGAAGTAAGACTGCACCATACTTTGAATGCACAACTAGATTATGTCTTAATTGAAGCATGCTGTGATTTGATGCCATTCTCTATCTATTTAAACCTGAACTTGACTTATAATTATCATATTTATGCACTGCATTTGAACTCATGGATACCATATACATACTTGGATTTTCTTTCACCTGTTTACCACTCTTCCTAATCCAAGTAGCTGTTCTTATTTTTAGAACAGTTTTACCATACCCTTAACCTAGCCTTCTTTCAAGCCTTGTTATACTTTATTGAGTGTGTGAGGCCTATTTTTGAATGAGCTTGGTAGAAAGTGTTAGGTTTGACCGGACAAGGATAGAATCTCTTGTAGTTCTGGTTTGCAATTTTCGAATCAGATAGGACTAGGTGGGATCTTGATCATTGGGTATAGGGTTTGGTTCTGTGAAAAAAAGAAAGAAAACTTAGAGAAAGATGAAAGAAAAAGGTTAAGAGTTCTTAGGAGAGGAATGATCTGAAAATGTGTTAATCTAGTAAAGGATTTAGGGGTGTGCTAAGAATAAGAAAAGAAAGGCAAAGCTTAAAGTCTGAAAAAAAAAAATATATATATATATAGAAAACGCCTAAGCTGGTAGTAAAAAGCCAAAAGAAAGACCCTAGTCCGCTAGAAGTATATAGAACCTCTCCTAGAACAAGAACAAAAAGAAAAAAATGAGTCTGATCCAAGAAAAGTTCAAGGCAAATTGCCTAAGTGTTAAGGGTAGAATTAGGACAACTTTTTGGGTTTAGAACTAGGGGTTAAGAACATTTGTGTATGATTGGGTAGATGAGAATCTATTCTTGTATGCATAGGTTGGTTCTTACCTTTAGCATTCTACTGAAGCTCATTCCTTTTCTTGAGAGATTCCTGTTCTCAACTAATCAAACCATGTGAAAGGGACCATCTTTGTCTCTTAACCTTACTTTTAGCCAAATGAGTTCATTGAATGTGCATAGCTTGATTCATGGTTTTTACTTAATTGAATGTTAAAGGGAATGGTAGATTTGAATGCAAGTCTAAGTTGAGACTTAATTAAAATTGTGCTGTGAAGAGTATGACTAAAATTTTTGAGTAGAATTCATATACTTTGCATTCTAGAACTAGCAATTTGGACATTGAGATCATATATTATATTTGCAAACTTTGGTTCTGAATCCCCATTTTCAAACCTCTTCTCCATTCTTATTCTTCTGTTTGCTTGAGGGCAAGCAAAGACTAAGTTTGGGAGAGTTGATATGTCTGCATTTTATATGGTTTTAGCATGCAATATTCATTCATTTAGCCTTGTTTAATAGTATATTCTTAGCATTTATTTCTAGTTTTGCATACTTAGAGTGTTTTGCATTAGGATTGCATGCATATTGCATTTTTGAGCTATTTCAGGTGCATTCAAGAGATATTGGAGATGTTGAAGTCAAATGGAGAAAAAAGGAGAGCTTAAGTCGACCAGAAACTCAAATGGAGGCTGACTCTAGCAAGCAGCTCGAGCCAGCAGGTCGAGCCAGTGCATTCTGCACCAAAAACTGCACTTTGAGCCCAACTCTAGCAGGCAGTTCGAGCCCGTTGGTTGAGCTCATCCAGAAAAACGCCATCTTTAAGTCTAAAGGCAAGCTCGATCTCCTACACTCGAGCCCGTTGGTCGAGCTCATCCAGAAAAATGCCATCTTGAAGTCTAAAGGCAAGCTCGATCACCTACACTCGAGCCCGTTGATCGAGCTCTCCAGAAAAATGCAATCTTGGAGCTCTGAAGTCTAGCTCGACCACCCATGGTTGAGCTCGTTGATCGAGCTGCAGAATATAAGTGCAATCTTGAAGTTTTAGCCCAGCTCGACCTAAGCACTCGACCTCCATGGTCGAGTGCACCCAAGAATTTAGCTATTTTATCTTTTTGTGATTTAGGATTTTTATCTATTAGTATAAATACTCTGTGTTAGTTTAAGACAGGAGAAACTCATTTTTAAGCTTTCTTCATCTGTTCTTGCTTCCTGGATCCTATAACTTTGAATCTACTTGTTATTTTTGTTTGAATCTTTCTAATCTATCTATTCTCTTCTTTATCTTTCTGATTATGCAAGTTTTTATGATTTCTGGGTTTGTGATTTTGATGTTCTTCATGAGTTCTGAGTAGTCATTATGGTTCTTAAGGATGAGATAGATTAGGTGTAGAATCTTAGTCTCATGGGTGGTTTAAGTGTAGATTGCTTGATTTCCCTTCTGGATTAGTGTTCTTAATGTTAATTACTCTCTGATACTTTGGAATTAGAACTTAGGTATTTCCACACCTTGAAGGTGTTTGATGAAATGCCTGACAGAACTAATTCCAGAGATTTACATTCCTAGCCAGAGGGATTAGTTGTTTAGGATGTTTATTGACTTTAATAAGCTGAATTTTAATGCCTGCTAAGCTAGATTTCGCTAAAAGGATTTAGTTCTGGAACTGGATTAGCTTGAGGTTACTTATCATGAGAATGGACTTAACTGCTTATGAGTTTATTGTCTAGGGATTAGCTCTGCTTGAGTTTTGTTAAACCATCTAGGTAGATTAAGAGGATACACCAAGTCAATAACCCCATCCTTAGGAGCTTCTCTTGCTTGATTGATTTCTGTTTTACTGCTTTTGCTAGTCTCTGTTAGTAACTATCGTTCTGTTAGCCTCTGTTAGTTTCTGTTATTGCTTTTGATTATTGCTTTCTTAGTTTGATGGTTTCACAATCTATTGCTTGATTGGCTTGACTTAAACTGTTTGATTACATTTTTTCTGGCTAATATCGCACCCATTTGGATTGATACCTTATTGTACTACAATGACATGATAGTTCAATAGAAAATTGACACTATATCAAAACTTCCTGCAACGATCGATCCTTCAACTTTTGCAAGATTTTTTGCCTTTGGTTTTAGGTGTCCCATAAATCGCTCGAACGGGTACAACCATCGAAATTGCACAGGACCTCCAAGAGCTGCTTCATGTGGTAGGTGGATCGGAAGATGTTCCATCACGTCAAAAAACGATGGTGGAAATATGTTTTCTAAGTTACACAATAACACTGGGATATTATTGTGTAATTGCATTATGCCCTCTTCTGTAAGTGTTCGTGTGCATAGATCTCTGAAAAATGCTCTAATGTCTGAAAATTGATAAATGGTTAATTAGTATTAAACACATATATAATTAATTAATGGGATAAGACTAATTAAAACTTTACTACTATTTTACCCGCAATTGCTTCGTGAACAAGTGTCGGTAAGAGCTCAAGTAATGCAAACGGTAATAGTCGCTGCATGTATACATGACAATCGTGACTCTTCATACCAGCAATTTTTTTTCCTTGCTCTATACATCTTGAGAATTTGGACACATACCCATCAGAAAATTTTACTTCTGAAGCAACCCAGTCAAACAACGTTTGTTTTGTATTCCCCGGACAAGCGAAAGATCGGAATAGGTAATTTTCCATCCCTTGTAATATGCAACTCGCTTCTTCCGCATATTTCGGCCAAGTCCAACCTTGATTTGAAATTGTCTTTACTCTTGCCCGTTCCCTGCACATTCAAAATCGTATTCATGATGTTATGAAATTTTTTTTTCTCGATGTGCATCACATCAAGGTTGTGTCGTAATAGGTGATCTTTCCAATATAGAAGCTCCCAGAAGATACTCTTTTTGTGCCAATTGTGATAACTCCCATATCCGTCAGACATGTTTGCCGAAGTGTGCGAAGTGCCCCCACGTGTACATGTTTTCTGCGCACCATAATAATCAATCATCTCTAACAAATCTTTTCCTGACATATACACAGGGGGGAGAACATGCACAACTTTGTTCTTCTTGAATAGTTTTTTGTTCTTTCGGTAAGAATGATGCAAGGGAAGAAAGAGACGATGACAATCAAACCAGCATGGTTTCCTTCCATGCTTTAGTTGAAAAGCATCTGATCGATCCATACAATATGGACAAGATAACCTTCCATGTGTGGTCCAACCCGATAACATTCCGTACGCCGAAAATCACTAATAGTCCACAATAACACTGCCCGCATTTTGAAATTTCTTTGTTGTGAATAATCGAAAGTCTGTACACCTGTATACCACAACTGTTTTAACTCGTGAATCAAAGATTGCAGAAATACATCAAGAGATCGCTTTGGATGCTTCGGACAGGCACTAGAATACTCATAAACAAGAATTCTCTTTGCATGCACATTTCTGGTGGAAGATTATATGGCGTCAATATGACAGGTCATAGAGAATATTATCTCCCAGACAAACCAAATAGACTAAAACCATCAGTGCATAAGCCAATATAGACATTTCTACACTCGTTAGCAAAGTCAGAATGTACCGTCTGAAAGTATTTCCACGCCTTTGCATCTGACGGATGCCTAACCTCCCCATCCTCTGTTGTATGTTGTCCTTTCTAATTGGTATAACCGTTTCAATCTATCAGTGATTGGCAAGTACCACATACATTGGTATGGGACACGGGTCCTTCTAGTAGTTGGTTGATATCTCGGCCTCCCACAAAATCGACATTCCTGCAGCTTATCATCGTCTTTCCAAAAAATCATACAATTATCAATGCACACGTCAATCATTTCTGATGGTAACCCAAGACCCGCAACCAATTTCTGTATTTCGTAGTAACTCTCAGCGGAAGTATTATCTTCTCGCAAATACTCTTTAAATAATTCAGCTCATTCATCCATACAATTCTCAGTTAGGTTATTATCACTTTTAATTGTCATCATCCTACATGCCAGTGACAGTTTAGATAACCCTTCTCTACACCCCTCATAGATAGGTTGATTTGTAGAGTCTAACATATCATAAAATTGTTGTGCTTCAACGTTAGGTTCTTCCCTAGTATCATCAACAAATGCAGAAACAGATTCATGAAATGCATCTGTAACCATATCATGATACCTATTTTCTAGTTGATACTCTTCATAATTTTCAAACATATTTTTGCCGTAGTTATAATTAGCATTATAACTTGGTTGATCAACACCATCACCCTACTACTACTTCCTGCACCAAGACTAAAACCCTCTCCATGTGAAAACCAGACATAATAGTTCGGCATAAATCCTCTATTATACAGATGCGTCTTCACAATATCAATTTCCAAATATTGAGTGTTCTTGCACGTTCTACAAGGACAGAATATGTTACCGTCACGCTTCGCAAATGGGTTATTAGTGGTCTGATGGATGAATGCTCGCAACCCGACACGATACTCCTTTGTCGCTTCCCTTGTCTCCGGATCTTTTCGATTATACATCTCCTTCCATAATGCATATACTTCATGCTCAGACGCCATTTTTTTTTTCACACACTCAGATTCTGTATTTTTTTTTTCTCTCTCAAATGTTGAATAAGTGTTTGAATTGTTGTGAAACTCAATAAATCCGTCTGGCTATTTATAGAGATTGGAAAAATTTGCGACGACATTGTTATGGAAAACTGCGATAGAATTGCTACGGAAAAATATTTGCGACGAGTCTGCTACAACTTTGCTACGAATTTGCGACATATTTGCGACGGAGTGGGTTCTCGCAAATTATTAGGTACATATCAATTAAAACGTGCTCTACCAACTTTTTATCAAGTCGGCAGACCTCGTAAATGCGTCGCAACTTATTTTCCATCGCAATCTCATCGCAAATTTGCTATGAATTTGCGATGCATTTGTGAGGGACTGTAGGGATCATCGCAGATTCGTCGCAAATTAGCTACTAATATTTCTCATTGCAAGGTCATCGCAAATTTGCTATGAAATTGTGAGGAATAAGACTGATCATCGCAGTTTCGTCGCAATTATTATCGCGAATCCGTCGTACATTTGCGACGGTATTTTTTTTCCTCGTAATGTCATCGCGAATTCATCGCTAATTCATCGTAAATTGCGACGGCCCTAAGCCATCGCAAATTTCCATCGCAACTCGATAGTTTTCTTGTAGTGTCTCTTTATCTTTATTTTGCTTTCAATAAAATAACTTCACCATGTTTAGCTTTTGTTTGCATGAGGACAAGCAAAGGATAAGTGTGGGGTGTTGATAACAACATATTTTACATATTTTTTATGCATTATAATAAGTTAGTTTGATGCCTTATAACTAACATTTAGTGTAGTTCTAGTGTGTTTGCATGTGTTTATATGATTTTAGGTACTTGGAGCTAAAACTTGATGTTTAGAGTGCTTCTCGAGCCTGCTAGAACCTATGGGAGAGTTGGCTTCATCATTTGGATCATACACATTCAGAAAAGGATTTCAGAAAACCGAAAGATACCAATATCGATGCTAGAATCGACTAGTCAGGGTCGATATGGAGTCCAAGAAATTTCCCGGAAAAACTCTCAGAAGATGCATCGACCAGTCGGAGAATGGAGCCCAAAATAGATCTCAGAATCAACCCATCAGGGTCGATTCTGACATCCGAAAAACCTGGGATTTTTCTTATATGGCAATCCGAGAGTGGGCTGATCTCCTATTTTGGTTTTGAGACTTTTAAGGACGAGATAAACTCGAGATTTTGAGACCTAAGAACCCTAGATCTATAAATACTCATGTAAACATCTTAGAAGGAGAAAATTTTTTACACACTTTGTAATCCTAAGATCCATATCAAATAAAGTTTTTCTTTCTAAGGTTTACTTCTTCTTTATGTTTATGTTTTTATTTTGATTATTGTTCTTCAGTATTTTATTTCTATTTTTGTTTACTGTTTCCAATGTGAAACCTTAAAATCCTATCTCTTCTATAACCATCAAGTGAGATAAGGGAGTAGATCTTTTAGACCACGAGGGTGGTGATCGATGATGGGATCTATTTTTAGGGTTTGTTAAATGTTTGATTGTTCTTAATCAGTCTAGTTACCTTAGTATACATCTTAATGCTGAACATTCTCTTAAGGAAGATGTTTAAGTGTACAACTGAATCCAGTAGGTGTAGTTGTATGTTTAGAAGTTCTTAGCACCACGAGAGTGGGTTAAGGTTTCAGATCTGTATACTAGGAAAAAATAGCTAGTCTCGAATTTGTTGTTTGATAGAGTAGCTCTATGCGTAGTCTAACGAAGGCCTATTTAGGTTAAGATCTCAGGAGACATTCGCCACGAGAGTGGGAAGGACTCTAGATATAGATCTATCATTTACTTTGTGTCTTAGGAATGATTTCACCAATACTGACCATATTAGATCACATGGAGGTGTGACAACCTTTGTGATGTATCTATCACTCATGAGAGTATTTGATGATGGGATTGTATAAAATACATATTCCTTCGCCACGAGAGTGGGTTTGAATATAGAGTCTAGCATACCACGAGAGTGGACTAGCAAGACATAGCAAATCTCTAGAACAATGAACATAAACTTATTAAGTAAAACATAAACTCTAAATCTAGATTTCCTGACAAATCGATTACCACCCATATTCTGTAAATATTAATTTAGGTTCATTTAATTCATGCTCTTTATTTTAATGCTTAGTTTAGTTTATTTATTGTTTTATTAGTTTAGATCTACTGCTTCCTATTTATTGCTTTATTCGTTTATGCTTTATTTATTTTATGCATGTTAGATTAGGAAGCCCCTTCTGTTTTATTATCATATCTAGATTAGATTACTACAATTGCATTTAACCATGCACTTGCGGTTGTATGGGTTAAACTCTCGAGACTTATATTTCGGGTGAAACCTGTGAAGAGACATGAAAAACCTCCCATCATTAGCTATCCTTCTATGTATGCTTATTGCTGAGTTATATCCTATGAGATTGATGCTTAATGCTAAGTTATATTCGCGACAATAAGAATGCACAATTTTATTCCAACATTTTATTTGTTGGAATAAAATTAAAGATAGCGATTTTGAAGAAATTGAAAGGGGAAATGATGTTTTTTATATGCATCAAAATCAAAACAATCATTGAGATGATGAAGATGATGTAGTAGATGAAGAACCGTCTTAAAGAGCCTATATGAAAATTGTTCGAGATCAGATTGTCGAGCAAATGTGGAATGTAAAGAAATGTGGTTCTCAACGTCTATAGTTGCTTATCTTTTATAATTACCATATTACTTTCACATAATTGTAGTAGTTACTTAATTCTTATTTACTAAATTCATTAAATAATTTTATTTAAAAAATAGTATTTTTATATTAAAAAATATCTATTCAACTTTTTTGTTACTATTTACTATGAAAGTTTGTTCTATTCATCATCTCCAACATATTCTTCTTCATTCCTCATTTTGGTCACTTTCCTCTCCTCTTTGTTCTTTTTTATTTTTTATTTTTTATATCTATTGTCTTTTTGATGGTCATAAATCGGAACTTTTAGATTGTATAGATCTGTATCTTTTTAAAATGTTACTGTAGAATTTCTTTATATTAATAATAATTGTATAAATTAATAAAATTATATGGTTCTGATATTATTAATTATAGATGTTTTATTGTATACTTAAATCAAAGTTAAATAAAATATACTTCTATTAAAGCTAAAAGAAAATATAAAAAAATCTGATTTGTTTAATAAAGAGAAAATCGTTTCCAATGCCAAAATTTTTTTTACCGTGTCTCCGCTAATGCCACATTTTTTAAATCTTATCAAAAATGCCAAATTTCCTTCTGATAAAATGACACGCATGCCCCTTTTCTCGTTTGCTTGTTTAAGGTCCTTTTTAAATACATGGATTCCTTCTTTGTTATGTTTTAGATTAAAATTTTTAAAAATCCCTAAAATCGAAAAAGTTTGCTAATTCTCTCTGTTTCTTTTATGGCTGCTCCAATCCTTGCTTCGACTCCATATCTAGGGTTTGTGACGTCTGATTAGATAAACTCCTGCGTTAGATTTTCTCGAATCTAATAAGTCCCAGATTATGGTTTATCAATGTTGATCAAACTTAAACAAGAACACAATACTTTTTCAGGCAAATTTTTCTGCCTTTTTCTTTTTGGCTTTTCATTTATATAGAAAGGAAAATGGAAGTTCAACTTCCTACAATACTGGAAATGGAAAATGAACGTGTGATAACAACTATCACCTATTCTTATGCGAAACAAACAACATTCAGACTGAGTCAAATGACTAAGTCGTTACTGAAAGCGAAATAAAAATTGCAAACCCAACCAATGTCATTTAATCAATGTATCGCGGGTTCGGTTTGATCCTGCGAACCGGCCTTGTGCTGATCTTGCTCCTATCTTCACTCCCCTCTGATATAGGTCAATTTCTTACTAGACCAAGGTTTCGTTGTAGTATAGTAAGGTGTCAATCCATAAGGGTGAAGATATTAACTAAAAAAGATGTGATCAAGCAATTCAAGTCAAGCCAAGCAAATAGTGTATAGGACTCTAGCAACCTAGACAGAAATTGAAAATGGAAGCTAAAATAGATACTATATAGGACTAGCAGAAACTAACAGAAGCAGAGCAATATCAGATACGGCGTATAGGACTAACAGAGAATTCAATCAATGCAGGAGAAGTTCCTAAGGATGGGGTAATCGACTCAGTGTGTCCTCTTAGCCTACCCAGGTGGTCTAACAAAACTCATTCAAGCTATTCCCTAGACATCAACCATCACAACCAGTTAAGTCCACTCCCGTGATAAGTAACCTCAAGCTAGACCAGTTCCAGATCCAATCCCTTGGCGAAATCTACCCTAGCAGGCATTAAGATTCAGTTCAATATTGTCAATAAACACCCTAGACAACTAATCCCTTAGGCTAGGCATGCAAATCTCTAACATCAGTTCAGTCAAGCATTTTATCAAACACCTTCTGGGCGGAAAAACACCTAAGTTCTAATCTCAATTGATCAGAGAGAAATTAGCATTAAGAACACTGATTTAGAAGGGAAATTAAATAATCTACTCTTAAACCACCTAAAAGACTAAGATTCCACACCTAATCTATCTCATCCTCAAGAAACCTTATGACTACTCAGAACTCATAAAGAACATTAAGCACACAAACCCAGAAATCATAAAAACTTGCATAGATGATAGAAATAGATAGAGAAATGATAGAACAGAAGAAATCAACTCAAAATAACAAGTAGAAATCAAATTACAAAGTCTGGAAATCAAGAACAATGAAGAACAGATAGAAAACTCGAAAATTAGGTCTTAAAAACTGGTAAAAACGTGCAGGATAAGGTCCAGCTCGACCATGTCTTGGTCGAGTGGTGTGCTCGAGCTGGATGAAATCAAGATTGCATTTTTATGTGTTGAGCTCGAGCAGGTGATTCGATTGTATGGGCTCGAGCTGGACTCAAAAATTCCAAGACTCCTCTTTTATGCTGGGCTCGATCACAGAGCTCGAGCACGGGTGCTCGAGCTTGGCCAAAAATCTTCAAGACGCCACCTTTTGTCCCAGCTCGATCCCTCAGCTCGAGCATAGGTGCTCGAGTCTGGCTTCTGCTCGTCCTACTGCCTTAGCTCGATCGCTCAGCTCGAGCATAGGTGCTCGAGTCTGTTGTCCTAGACAGGTTCGAGTCCAAAGTCGCCTGAAAATACCTGTAACAAGCCAAATATGCAAGATGTATGCAAACCTAATGCAAAACACCCTAAGTATGCAAAACTAGGAATAAATGATAAGAACGAGTCAAATAACATGTCTAAATGTACGAATTATGCAAGCTAAAACTATGCAAAATGCAAACATATCAACTCCCCCAAACTTAGTCTTTGCTTGCCCTCAAGCAAACAAAGGAATAAGAATGGAGAAGAGGGTTGAAAGTGGGGACTCAGAACCAAAACTTGCAGATTGTAACAGATGACCTCAATGTCCAGGTTACCAATTCTAGAATGCAAAGTTTATGAATTCTACTTAAAAACGTTAGCCATACTCTTCACAGCACAAGTTCAATCAAATCTCATCCTAGACATGCATTCAAATCTATCATTCCCCTTAACATTCATTTAAACAGAAACCATGAATCAAGCTATGCACATTCGATGAACTCATTTGGCTAAGGGTAAGGTCAAGAGACAAAGATGGTCCCTTCAGTATGGTTTTGTCATTTCAGAACAAGGATCTCTCAATGAAAAGGAATGAGCTTTAGTAGAATGCTAAAGGTAAGAACCAACCTATGCATACAAGAATAGACTCCCATCTACCCAGTCCTACACAAGTGTTCTTAACCTTTAAGTCTAAACCCAGAAAGTCATCCTAATTCTACCCTTGACCCTTAGGTCTTCCCTTTTGATTTCTTGGATCATTTTCATCTTTTCTTTTTATTTTTGGTTCTAGGAGGGGTTATACACATATACATCTAGCGGATTGGGGGTTTTTCTTAACTAGCTTAGGCATTTTTATATTTTTCAGACTTTTAAGCTTTCTGCCTTTTCTTTTCTTTTATTATGCACATCTCCTAATCCTTTACTAGATACTTAAACATTCAGATCATTCCCCTCCTAAGAACTCTTATCCTTCTCTTTTAACCTTTTCCAAGTTTTTCATTCTTTTCTATCCACAGGACCACCCCTTTTTCCCCATGATACAGATTCCACCTAGTCCTATCTGATTCGAAAATTGTAAACCAGAACTACATGAGAATCTATCCTTGTCGGCTCAAACCTAACACGTTCTACCAAGCTATTCCAGAAAAAGACCTCACACACTCAGCAAATCGATGTAAGGGCTTGAAAGAAGGCTAGGTTAAAGGTATGGTAAAACTGTTCTAACAATGAGAATCAACTACTTGGATTAGCAAAGAGTGGTATAAACAGGTGAAAGAGAATCCAAGTATGTATATGGTATCCATGAGTTCAGATTCAATGCATAGACATGATAATTATAAGTCAAATTCAGGTTCAAATAGATAGGGAATGACAGAAAATCACAGCATGCTTCAGTTAAGACTTAATCTAGTTGCGCATTCAAACCATGGTTCAGTCTTACATCAAGCTCAATAACAAGGCATTAAACAATTAGAAACGAGGGCATTGAAATCATACAGTTGAATCAGCAAGTTTACAAGGTTTAAATCATCATAATCCCCTGTGCATATGAAACAGCCCTATATGAAACAATCTAGACTCAATCCTAATATGCAGATGCAATACTACATGAACACTCTGTTTTTAAAGATTTTTCAAAAAAATTTCAATTTTTTTTTGGTTTTTCTATGCCATAGATGCAGACTCAAGGATGCAAAAAATCAAAATAAGAACACATCAAACAAATCTTAACCCTTCCCCTCAAACTTAAATTACACAGTCCCTTGTGTAATAAAAATTTGGAAAGAAAAGTTAAGAAACAACAGAAAACATGAAAATGATGTAACTAATATATACAAGAATGGACGGAACATGTACCTCAAGGCTTGGAGAAGAAGGAGGAGATCGAATCCTCCATGCTCTCACGCGTATAGGGAGACTCGAGCTGGGTGTGCTCGAGCTAGACGTGCGCGGGTGTCTAGCTCGACCTACGTGGTCGAGCTGACTGCTCGAGCCAGACGCCCCGCTTGTTGAGCGTCTCTTCTTTACATATTGTGGAAGCTGCCTTGGTTCGAAAGAGGATGCTCTTGGTGGTTTCATTGCAGGTGCGTGAGGACTTGGTTCCTCCCGAAACGAACTACTTCCCACCAGAACTCTTTTTGGCAAGATGACCTTCTTAGATGTGGGGGCAGTGAACTTTTGTTTGAAGTCCTTGAGCTGGTCCTTGACTTCCTTCATTTGATCTTTCAGATCCTTCACAGTATCCTTAAGTAAAGCAACAGTCTTGTCCTGGAACTTGTTCCACTTTTGTAAGAGACCAATTCTCTTGTGTGCTTCCTTTAGAGCTGGGCTATGTGAGGGCTTAAGGTTGTATTCCTCAAACGCATACCTTTATGTTGCATCATTCTCCTCCTCAACAGCAACATGATCGTCTGAACCTATGCCTTGCTGCATGATCTCCTCATTTGGATTGTAGAGTCTGTCAAGAGGAGGATTGAAATCTATGTTCTGGCCCGTTCGTACCTTAGTCAAATCCGTGCAAGGAAGGCGCAGCTTGGTTTCCCCAATGGTTGGATGCATGAACTTGTATAAGTACTCATCTGAAGGTGTTGTATGGTCTAGGAATCTGCACCTTCTCAAGAAATCCACATCTATCCATTTCGGTGGATAAGGCTCCGAAATTAGCTCCACATTACAAGCAACAAGAATGTGAGTAATTATACCCCCAATGCAGAGCTCACCCCCAGATTCCATCTTATCCATCTTCATTGCCCATTCCTTGTAGCAGAGGAGTTGTTCCAGCAGAACGAAAGTGAGGTTTGCATCTGCTCTATCACCCCTCATCTTCAACCCACCTCTTGTATTGCCCAGAAGTGGTAGTACGCACAAGTCCAACATCTTTAATTCTCCTTCATTCACTGTCCCGGTCACCTTTCTGGCAAACATAGTGCTTGCTATGGTCTTGTGGAGATATCTCAGAACAGGGCTGCGGATGCTAGAACTCTTGCTTCTGGAAGAGGAAAAAGGTTTGGTGTCTCCAATGGTTGACCACAATTGTTGAAGCTCCTCATGGTCAATGTATTGAACGGGTTCATCTCCCCCAGAAAAACCATATAGAGTATCCATCTCCTTGATGGTGAGGGCATAGGATTGACCTCTACACGTGAAGGTTATGAAGCCGGGACCGCCATCAGATTCATAGTCGAGCTCCTCATCATAGAAGTGAACAGCAAGAGATGAGAGGAAATGGCATGTCTCCTCTTTGTAGGCTTCTAGCTGGATCATCATGAACGTACTTAAGCCTCCTGTCTCATAGAAGTACTCCACATCCCTAGCAATGCCGAGTTTCTGCATCGTTTCTCTATGCGGGTAGCGTGTCCCTTCAAAACCCCGAGCAAGAAGGACCTCAAGGAACTTTGCTGCAGAGGGTTTGCCCTTCTTTAGAGGCTTTTTTGTCACCTTAGGTTCATCTTCTTCTGTTGCACCAGTGTTAAGATGCATGCTAGGCTCCATTGGTTTCTTTCCTTCACGCTGAGCATACGGGAGCCTTCTGTCTACAGTATCACCGCCTTGACTCGAGCCTCCGGCTCAAGCATGAGTGCTCGAGCTAGTCCTCCCTCCTTTCTAACTCGATCCTCTGGCTCGAGCATGTGTGCTCGAGTCGGGCGCTGCTTCAACCTCCATGGGTTCTTCGCTTGGAGGAACTGTTTCTCTCCACATCTGGAAGTTTCGGGCGAGGGCTTCAGCTGATCTACGACGACCTCGGCGCGAATCCATGCCTGAGAATGGCTCAAAGAAAGAAAAGAAACTCAAGAATCTAAGAATAACCTCAAGAACAGCAAGAAAAATAAAAGAGAGTTCTGGAAAATAAAAGAGAGGGAGTGAGAGTTTTTTGGTGAGAGGGGAGTCTTGGGTCGAGTTGTGCTTATATAGGCAATTGGGAGGGGGCCAAAAGGGACAAGGGGGAGCATGGGTGTCAGTTTTTGAATTCAAAATCGAGCGTTGGGCGCCAAAAATCGTTGACTCGGGCCGACCACTCGACCAGGTGGGGTCGAGCTGACGTCCGACACGATTTGACTCGAGAGTGTGACTCGAGCATGTAGGGTCGAGCTGGGTCCCCTTGTCAGAATTTTGAAATTTGAATTTCCCTCCCATGGCTCGAGTTTGATATCCTGGACAGCTTAGCTCGAGCATACAGCTAGAGCAGGGGTGCTCGAGCTGAGCTATGCTCTGATACCATTTGCCTCCTTTTCATGGTTCCTCATTCACACTTTCCTGAAATCACACAATCAAGACAAAATCAAACAGCTTAGCACACTTATTTGACGTTTTAAAAACTAAAACAAAGAAATATGTACAGAGATAGACATGAGACTTCCTCCCAAGTGAGCTTGTTTATAGTCACTAAACTTGACTTCCTGTTTTGCTCAGGCAGTGGAAGGCTCATCCAGAGGAATCGAAGTTCCTTCTGGAATGATGGTATCAAGTAGATAGGGCTTGAGCCTCTGTCCATTCACAGTGAATTCGTGGCCTTCCTTTCCGAATAAAGTGACTGCTCCGTAGGGTAAAGCTTCTTTGACGGAGAATGGTCTGGACCATCTGGACTTGAGCTTTCCTGGAAACAGCTTGAGTCTAGAATTGAAGAGAAGGACTTGATCACCAGTATTGAACTCTTTGTGCAAGATCTTCTTGTCATGGAAGGTCTTGGTCCTCTCTTTGTAGATCTTAGAACTCTCATAAGCGTCCAGCCTTATCTCCTACAGCTCATGTAGGTCCAATACTCTCTTTTTCTGGGCAGTCTTGATATCTAAATTCAGAAGCTTTGTTGCCCATAACGCCTTGTACTCAACCTCAATAGGTAGATGACAAGCCTTGCCATAGAGGAGTTGGAATGGTGTTCTTCCTATAGGGGTCTTGAATGCAGTCCTGTACGCCCAGAGAGTCTCGTCAAGCTTAGTAGACCAATCTCTCCTAGAAACGCCCACTACTCTAGCCAAGATGGCTTTGATCTGCTTGTTAGACACCTCCACTTGACCACTAGTCTGGGGGTGATATGGTATAGCCACCTTGTGCTTGACCCCATGCTTCTTCAGAAGATTCTCAAAGAGCTTGTTGATGAAGTGAGATCCCCCATCACTGATAACAACTCTTGGCACACCAAATCTGGGAAAGATGATGCTTTTGAACATCTTCAGAACTACCTTTGCATCATTGCTAGGACAAGCTATGGCCTCAACCCACTTCGAGACATAATCAACAGCTACTAAGATGTAGCTGTTCCCAGAAGAAGGTGGGTTGAAAGGACCCATGAAGTCAATCCCCCAAACATCAAACACCTCTACTTCTAAAATCGGGTTCTGTGGCATCTCGTTCCTTCTGCTGATGTTGCCCATTATCTGGCAAGGATCACACTTAGTGATGAAGGCTTGAGTATCTCTGAACATTGTAGGCCACCATAGACCCGCTTGCAGCACCTTCTTGACAGTTTTGAACGTAGCAAAGTGTCCTCCATAGGCAGAACCATGACAGTGCTCCAGCACACCCTGAACCTCGTCTTGTGCTATACACCTCCTGAACAGACCATCTGTACCCCTTTTGTACAGGAAATGCTCGTCCCAGTAGTAGTGGTTGACATCTCTCAGAAACTTCTTTCTTCTGTAGGCATCAAGATCATTAGGTAACTCACCACATGCATGGAAATTGGCCAGATCAGAATACCAAGGTATGTCCTTCACTCCTATCACAGAAACAACATCTAGGAGTCTCTCGTCAGGCATGGTGTCATCAACAGGTGCTGCATCATCTATCCTCATCCTTGACAAGTGATCAGCCACTCCATTCTCTATACCCTTCTTATCAACAATCTCCATGTCAAACTCTTGAAGAAGGAGTATCCATCTGAGCAGTCTTGGCTTAGTATCCTTCTTAGCATAGATATGCCTTAGTGCTGCATGATCAGTATAGACTATCACCTTAGACCCAACCAGATAGCTTCTGAATTTCTCAAAAGCAAAGACTACAGCCAACAACTCCTTCTCTGTTGTAGCATATCTCCCTTGAGCATCATCAAGCGTCCTGCTTGCATAGTAGATCACATGTAGCTTCTTCTCAATTCTTTGGCCCAGTACAGCTCCTACAGCATAGTCCGATGCATCACACATGATCTCAAATGGATAGTCCCAGTTTGGTGCTTGGACTATTGGAGCAGTGACTAGGGCTTCCTTAATGAGCTGGAAAGCCTTCAAACACTCTGTATCAAACAAGAACTCTTGCTCCTTGCACAACAGCCTTGTTAGTGGTCTAGCTATCCTTGAGAAATCCTTGATGAACCTTCTGTAAAACCCAGCATGTCCAAGGAAACTCCTGATGTCCTTGACGTTTTTTGGTGGCTGCAGTTGCATCATCACATCAATCTTGGCCTTGTCTACCTCTATACCCTTCTCAGAAATTCTGTGGCCTAAGACAATCCCTTCTCTGACCATGAAGTGGCATTTCTCCCAATGGAGCACCAGATTTGTCTCTTCACACCTAGTAAGTACCCTGCAAAGGTTCAAAAGACAGGAGGAGAAAGAGGAGCCATACACGGAAAAATCATCCATGAATACTTCCACAGTCTCCTCAATTAAATCTGAGAATATAGAAGTCATGCATCTCTGAAAAGTAGCAGGTGCATTACAAAGACCAAAAATCATTCTCCTATATGCAAAAGTTCCATAAAGGCAAGTAAAGGTGGTCTTTTCTTGATCATTAGGGTGAATTGGAATCTGAAAGAACCCACTATACCCATCTAGAAAACAGTAGTAAGGATGGTTAGCTAACCTTTCTAGCATCTAGTCAATGAATGGCAAGGGAAAATGATCTTTCCTAAAGGCAGCATTCAACATCCTATAGTCAATACACATCCTATGTCCTGTTACAGTCCTAGTAGGTATCAATTCATCCTTATCATTTTTAATCACAATCATACCCCCCTTTTTAGGCACACAATGCACAGGAGAAATCCAAGTATTATCTGATATAGGATATATAATTCCAGCAACTTAAGAATTTCCTTTTTAACAACAACTTCTTTTAGGTTTGGGTTCAATCTTCTCTGAGGTTCAATGCTAGCATATGATTCATTTTCCAAGTGAATTCTGTGAGTGCACAAGCTAGGTGAAATTCCCTTAATGTCATCCAGAGAATATCCTATAGCCTTTCTAAATTTTCTCAACTCAATCAACAACAAATGCAACTCATCATCACTAAGCATGTCATTTACTATGATTGGATAAGTGGAATTTGGTCCAAGAAAGGTGTACCTTAGTCCAGAAGGAAGAGGTTTGAGATCTACCTTAGGTGCTCGGAGTTCTGACCAGTCATCTGTTGCAAAGGAGGCTGGCTCGATGGTAGACTCGACCTGCAGGGTCGAGTCCGACGTCCTGGACAGCTTGGCTCGAGCTGTATGGTCGAGCTCAGTGTCCTGGACGGCTTGAATTTCTGTGTTAATCCCTATCAGCTCCTCAAACCTTTCTGACTTTTCCAGGACCTTGTATGAGTCCAAAATCATCTCATATCTCAAAGTCTCAACATGTAGATACCCATCTTCACTACTCTTGGTCAAGGCAGTCTGAAGGTGATCCTCTTGATTAACCTCCTCCAGAAGTTCATCAGCAAGCTTGTCCATTATCTCAGCATAGAAGACTTGTCCTTCTATTTCCGGCTTCCTCATAGTGTCCTTGACATCAAATGTCATCTTGAAGTCACTCCCGAGGTTGAGATCGATCTTTCCTTTTCTGACATCAATGACTGCACCAGTTGTAGCAAGGAAAGGTCTTCCCAGAATCAAAGGATCTCTTGGTTCCTCATCCATCTCAAGAACTATAAAGTCTGTAGGTATCTCCACTGAACCAACCATCAGAGGAAGATCTTGTAGCATACCGTGAGGTGTCCTAATAGATCTGTCTGCAAGCACCAGAGAGATGTTGCAGGACTTATAGTTACTGAACCCTAGCTTCCTTGCAACTGAGAGTGGCAAAAGACTGATAGATGCTCCAAGATCACAGAGAGACTTCTTGAAAACCAATGGACCGAGAGAGCACGGTAGAGTGAAAGAATCGGGGTCGCTTAACTTCTCCTTGATGACTCTCTTCTGAATGATGGCGCTGCACTCCTCTGATAGGACAACCATACCCTGAATCGTCTTGTCTTTCTCAGCTATTGCATCCTTCAAAAACTTCTGATAAGCAGGTACCATGGAGAAGGTATCAATGAGAAGCAACCTGATCTCAGCTTCCTTAATATGCTTATCAAAGATTTGTTTATGTTTCTCCATTAAGTCTTTCTTAAACCTCTTCGGGAAAGGCAATTTGGACTTGTAAGGAGGAGGGACATAAGGTGCTTTCTTTTCCTCTGAAATCACAGTTTTAGGTGCTGGAGGTAGACTGTCTTGACCACTCTGGTCAAGCTGTGGTCTCGAGCTGGATGTGCAAGGGGTCTCAGCTCGAGCATGCTGGTCGAGTTGTGATGCTCCAGCAGACGTAAAACTCTTGTTTGGATCGTTTTTGGAAACCAATTCCTCCCCATCTTGATCCTCACTGTCCGCAGTGATTGTAGGGGGTCCTTCCCTCTCAGGTAACTTTTTTCCACGCCGCAAAGTGATGGCATTGATGTGAGCGTAGTCCTTAGGGTTTTGGACTGCTTTTCCTGGGAGTTGGAAAGAGGTAGAGGAAGAAGTTGTCTTGCCTTCTATAGATCGAATCTTGGATTGCAGGGACTCAATCTTGCTGTTAAGATCATTGTAAGTGTAGTCCATCTGAGTCTTAATTTCACCAAACTTCTTGGCTGCTTCAAGTGCACCAGCTGCCTAACCCTGTAGGAGTTGCTGCAGCAAGATGTTTGTCTGTTGATCTGGAGCGGTAGAAGACTGAGCGTGGTGAGACTGAAAACCTGGTGGCGGACACAGGGCTCCTTGTTGCGGATGATGAACCGGATAGTGCGGCCGAGGAGCAAAGTTCTGTTGCTGAGTGTAGGGAACAAAAGGCTTGGACTGAGGTTGTTGTTGAGGTGGGTAGACCTGATCTTGAGGGTTAGCAACGTTGGTACTCCTGTAGGACAGATTCGGGTTGTTCTTGTAGTTGATGAAACCTTTGTTGTACTGACCCTGATTCTGCACATAGTTGACCTCCTCTAGACCATCATCCTCCCCATCTTGAACCTGAAAAACTGTATCCTTAGAAGCAAAGTGAACCTGTTTCTTCTGTTGTAGCAGTTAGTCTAACTTAGCAGTCAAGGCCTTGATGGCCTTAGTCTGATCATCTGTAGCAACACTTGGCCAGACACTCCTATCATACTCAGCAGAGTAGTTACCATCAGATTGTGCTAGGTTCTCCACAAGTGCCCAGCCAGCATCAACATCTTGGTTGAGGAAGTTACCACTGCTGGCTGTGTCTAGAAGCATGGGGACCTTCGGGAGAACTCCTCTATAGAGAGTGCTAAGGAGTGACTCATTGCTGAAACTGTGGTGAGGGCATTGAGTAGTGTAGCCCTTGAAGCGATCCCAGCATTCACAGAAACTTTCACCATCCTTCTGTATAAATCCAGAGATTTCATTCCTCAAGCGTGCTGTCCTGGCATTGGAGAAGAACTTAGCCAGGAAGGCTTTCTTGCAGTCATCCCAGGAAGTGATGGATCCATGGGGGAGAGTCTTTTCCCAGTGATGGGCTCTGTCACCAAGAGAGAAGGGGAAGAGCCTTAGCTTGAAACCATCTTCACTGACCCCATTTATCTTGGTAAGGCTGCAGAGCCTATCAAACTCATCTAGATGATCAAGAGGGTCCTCCATAGGCAGTCCATGAAACTTGTTGTTCTGCACCATAGCGATCAAGCTGCTCTTGATCTCGAAATTGTTGTTCTAGACCGTAGGAGGGACAATCCCTTGTCTGTTGGTATGAGTATTAGTAGCGTCTCATGCCCCTATCAGACGGGGCCTTCTCTGATGAGGCACATGGTCAGGCTGTGGTGGTGGATTATGATCAGCCATATTTATTTGATCTTGGAGATCTGTGTTGAGAAGTTCACTCGGCTCTCTCAACTATTGTGGTAGCTTGTGAATATTGTCGATGTATCGGATGAGGTTTTGACTGCCTTTAGATCTCGTTTGCATGCAGGAGGAGGCGAACGCGATGCACTGGCTCAACGTGGTGTGGCTGAGCTAGGTGGTCGAGCTAGACGGAAGAAGATGACGTCTGGCTCGATCGTCCTGCTTGAGCTGGGGTGGTCGAGCTCGACTAGTCGAGTCCTAGACTGTACCTGAAAATGCAAAAGACAGACAAGTGAATAACCAAAGAAATAAAAAAGAACTTGATCTTGAACGTTTTGAAATCCTAATTGTAACAAACAACACCCAAATGGCAACGGCGCCAAATTGATATAGGTTAATTTCTTACTAGACCAAGGTTTCGAAGTAGTATAGTAAGGTGTCAATCCATAAGGGTGAAGATATTAACCAAAAAAGATGTGATCAAGCAATTCAAGTCAAGCCAAGCAAATAGTGTATAGGACTCTAGCAACCTAGACAGAAACTAAAAATGGAAGCTAAAATAGATACTACCTAGGACTAGCAGAAACTAACAGAAGCAGAGCAATATCAGAGACGGCGTATAGGACTAACAGAGAATTCAATCAATGCAGGAGAAGTTCCTAAGGATGGGGTAATCGACTCAGTGTGTCCTCTTAGCCTACCCAGGTGGTCTAACAAAACTCATTCAAGCTATTCCCTAGACATCAAACATCACAACCAGTTAAGTCCACTCCCGTGATAAGTAACCTCAAGCTAGACCAGTTCCAGACCCAATCCCTTGGCGAAATCCACCCTAGCAGGCATTAAGATTCAGTTCAATATTGTCAATAAACACCTTAGACAACTAATCCCTTAGGCTAGGCATGCAAATCTCTAACATCAGTTCAGTCAAGCATTTTATCAAACACCTTCTGGGCGGAAAAACACCTAAGTTCTAATCTCAATTGATCAGAGAGAAATTAGCATTAAGAACACTGATTTAGAAAGGAAATTAAACAATCTACTCTTAAACCACCTAAAAGACTAAGATTCCACACCTAATCTATCCCATCCTCAAGAACCCTAATGACTACTCAGAACTCATAAAGAACATTAAGAACACAAACCAAGAAATCATAAAAACTTGCATAGATGATAGAAATAGATAGAAAAATGATAGAACAGAAGAAATCAACTCAAAATAACAAGTAGAAATCAAATTACAAAGTCTGGAAATCAAGAACAATGAAGAACAGATAGAAAACTCAAATATTAGGTCTTAAAAACGAACTCTGCCCAGTCTTAATCCCACAATGGGTATACTAAGCAATAAAAACCCTTAAAACGTTATGGGCAAAATGGTAAAAACGTGCAGGATAAGGTCCAGCTCGACCATGTCTTGGTCGAGTGGTGTGCTCGAGCTAGATGAAATCAAGATTGCATTTTTATGTGTTGAGCTCGAGCAGGTGACTCGATTGTATGGGCTCGAGCTGGACTCAAAAATTCCAAGACTCCTCTTTTATGCTGGGCTCGATCACAGAGCTCGAGCACGGGTGCTCGAGCTCGGCCAAAAATCTTCAAGACGCCACCTTTTGTACCAGCTCGATCCCTCAACTCGAGCATAGGTGCTCGAGTCTGGCTTCTGCTCGTCCTACTGCCTTAGCTCGATCCCTCAGCTCGAGCATAGGTGCTCGAGTCTGTTGTCCTAGACAGTTTCGAGTCCAAAGTCGCCTGAAAATACCTGTAACAAGCCAAATATGCAAGATGTATGCAAACCTAATGCAAAACACCCTAAATATGCAAAACTAGGAATAAATGATAAGAACGAGTCAAATAACATGTCTAAATGTACGAATTATGCAAGCTAAAACTATGGAAAATGCAAACATATCACCCTCCTGAAGACAAACCTTGTCCCCAAGGTTCTGATCAAACTCAGGAAAACTAGCCTTCAATTGATCAGCTGCTTTCCAGGTTGAATCTGCTTCAGTCAATCCCCTCCACTTTACTAATATCTCTTTCAAGCGCACGGAGCCTTTCGTAATACACCTCTGTTGCAGTGCTTCTTCAGGGTGTAAAATCAAGTTACCATTCTCATGCAGAGGTGGCAGTATGCCCGTCACTGCCTTGTTCTCTCCAACCCTTTTCTTAAGCAGCGACACATGAAAAATTGGGTGAATTTTTGTCCCTTTCGGAAGAGTTAACCGATACGCCACTGTGCCCATACGCTTCTCAACCTAAAATGGACCACAATATTTGTTGGCTAGCTTTTGATAAATACGGCGCAACACCGATTGTTGTCGATATGGTTGAAGTGTGAGAAAAACCCAATCGCCCTCCATAAACTCTACATCGCGGCGGTGTGCATCAGCTTGTTGTTTCATGCGATTGTTTGCAGCTCCTAAATGTGTTTTTAAACCTGCAATCAGCTCGTCTATATTCCTGAACTGTTCATCGATCTCATCATTAAAGAAGAGCCTGGTTCATAAGCGGGTACAGCTGGAGGTGGTCGGCCATAAAGGGCTTTGAAAGGAGTCATACCGATGGATACGTGAAATGTAGAATTGTACCAAAGCTCCGCCCATGGTAAGAGTCCATTCCACTGTGATGGTCGATGGCTTACAAAACATCTCAAATATTGTTCCAAACATCTGTTCACCCTTCTGTTTGTCCATCGGACTGTGGGTGATAGGCGGTAGACATATTCAAAATTGTCCCTACAATTTTCCAAAATTCACGCCAAAACAAGCTGATAAAAACAGGGTCTCTGTCACTGACAATTGATCGAGGAGCACCATGAAGCTTAACGAAGGTGGCGACGAACTTAGCTGCAACTGTAATTGCGGTATAGGGATGAGCAAGTGAAACAAAATGAGCAGATTTCGAGAGTCGATCGATAATTACCATGATAGAAGTATTACCATCTGATCGAGGTAGCCCATCCACAAAATCCATGGATATATCTTCTCATACTTTTAAGGGAATAGGTAGTGGTTGTAACAGTCCTCCCGGAGCTAGAGAATTATACTTAGCGCGTTGACATATAACACCCTGCTACGAACTCACGGACCAACTTGTGCATAGATGGCCAATAAAATTGGCCAGACAAACGCTTGTACGTTCTCAAGACGGCCAAATGACCACCCATCGGCGTACTATGGTATTCAGCAAGTAACTTCTGAATCAGATCAGATCACGGGGGCACCACAACATGATTATGATAGCAAATTATATCGTTCTTCCACTCGTAAGGTGAACCTGGGTTTGTTGTTGCCGCCTTCCCTGCTTTAACCATATAAGGATCTGTTTTGCTCAGTCGTCTAATGTCTTCCCAAAGTATAGATTGACTGACGAAAAAAGCATGTAAAACCGGACTGCTAGTGAAGCGATATAAAGCATCTGTAGCTGCGTTATGTTTTCCGGGTTTGTATTGGATCTCATAGTCGTAGCCAATTTACCCATCTATTTCTGTTGTTCGGGAGTGAGTATTTGCTGCTCCAACATGTATCGCAAGCTTTGTTAATATGTTTAAATGATGAATTTGCGTCCCAAAATATATGGCCTCCAAAGGCGAATTGCCACCACTATCGCCAACATCTCTCTAGCGTAAGTAGACCAATCTTGCTTAGAAACCCCAAGTGATCTGCTCATGTAAGCTATTGGTGGGTCATGTTGAGATAGAATAGCACCAATTCCCTCACCAAATGCGTCAGTTTGGATGACGAAGGTAGCATCAAAATCTGGAAGGGCTAATGTTGGTGTTGCAGAAAGCGCCTCTTTTAATTGGTCAAAAGCTGCTGTAGCTAGAACACTCCACTCAAATTTACCTTTACGTAGCAGATTCGTCAAGGGTTTGACAATAATTCCATAATTCTTTACAAATTTTTCTGTAATAACTGTCAAACCCAAAAAGCCACGCACCTCGGTCACCATTGTCGGCAACGGCCACTCAACCATGGCCTGAATCTTGGTTGAATCAACCATCACGCCTCCATCAGTTATAATATGACCAAGATATTCTATATGTTCCCTTCCAAAGTCACATTTTTTTGAGCTTAACTGCAAGTTGCTGTTCCCTTAATATTTCGAATACCCTCCAAACGTGAGCTAAGTGTTCTTCCCAGGTTGGACTGTAAATTAGAATATCATCGAAGAAGACCAACACCGTCTTTCATAGAAGATGTCGAAATATCCTGTTCATTAACGCTTGAAAGGTAGATGGTGCGTTGCATAACCCAAAAGGCATTACCAGATATTCATAGTGGCCGTTATGCGTTCGAAACGTGGTCTTTGGAATGTTTGGCTCATACATACGCACTTGATGATATCCCGCTGTGAGGTCGAGCTTAGTAAAGTATCTAGCGCTGTGTAGCTCGTCGAGCATGTTGTCGACTGTGGGAATCGGAAAATGGTCCTTAATAGTAGCACTGTTAAGTGCTCGATAATCAGTACAGAATCTCCATGACCCATCTTTCTTCTTCACAAGTAAAAGGGGTGATGAAAACGGACTTGAACTTGGATGAATGATTCCCGAATCCATCATGCTTTGTACTTGTCGCTCGATCTCTTCTTTTTGAACATGAACATAACGATAAGGTCTTACATTTATCGGATTGGTGCCTTCATGTAGGACAATCTTATGCTCCACTTCACGTTCAGGTGGTAGGGAAGATGGTTCCTGAAACAAATCAGCAAACTCAAGAACGAGAGATCTCATATCCGCAGGCAACGAAACCTCCTTGTCACCCTGATTCGCCGCGTAGATTGCGAATACCTCATGCCTTTGTCTCACTTCTTTAGCCAATTCTGTCAAACTCATAGCTGTAGAGGGTGAATGTGCTAGTCCCCTAAGGCTCACGTGATCACCGTTCCATGTAAAAGACATGTTTTGTGCCTTCCAATCGCACATGATTGATCCAAGCTCCTCTAACCATTGTACTCCCAAAACTGCATCAAGTCCACGTAATGGTAACGCATAGAAAGTCAAAATAATTCCAACACCAATGGCACGGCTTCACACTTTTCCGTACATCGTAACGGTGCTCCATTTGCCACTCGAACCGTAAAGGGTTTTGTTGGCGTAATGGCGATTCTCAACCCTTTCGCCGTCTTATCATTGATGAAGTTATGCGTCGACCCACTATCCACTAGTGTCGTTAGTTCTTGCTTATGAACTGTTCCGAGAAGCCTAAGTGTCTTAGGGGTATCCCATCCGGTAAGTGCGTGTAAGGAAATCTCAGGTTCTTTCTCTGCATCGCTTGATTCTTCCTCGTCACCAAGCTCGTCCTGCTCACCTTCCATGATAAATAAATGTGGATTTTTACACTTATGACTCGGTGTGTAACGCTCATCACAGCTAAAACATAAACCAAGGCTCCTCTTTTTCTTTAATTCATCCCAGCTCAGTTTTCTTAGGGCGTTGGCAGTTGTCGTCTGTGGTGAAACATAAGTTGGATTGTTGTATGTACTCTTGTACTTCGCAGGTACTGTTTGTGCTGAACCAAAATTCTTTGGAAAATATTTCTTCTGTTTCTGTAGCTGTTCGTCCTTAATACGAGCTAAGTTGATGGCCTCTTTTAATGTCCGTGGTCTGAACATTCTAACTCCATCAGCAATAGCTTCATCAAGCCCTCCCATGAACGTTTCGATTAAAGCTTTCTCAGACCATCCTTCCACTTTATTGATCAGCCTTTCAAATTCTCTCTGATAATCACAAAGAGCTCCCTTTTGTCGAATCTTAGTAAGAGCCTCATCGAAATTTTCTCCGTCCGATGGTCCGAACCGAACCCAAATCTCCTCCTCGAATACATCCCAAGATATCCGGTCAGGTAGCATCCCGAGAGCTTTGATTGTCGCCTGCCACCACTCATTAGCTTCCTGAGTCAGGTGATACGAAGCAAAACAAACCCTTTGGTCTCTTGGCATATCGTTATATGCAAAGTACTGTTTAGCTTTACTAAGCCACTCCGTAGGGTGGCCCCCTTCGAACCTCGGCAATTCCAATTTCACAAACCGACCATGGTTCTGTGGCGGCGCTGCAAATGGGTTGGTGTGCTCGTCACGGGGTTGCACCGAAAACAGTCCTCCTGTCCTTCGGTTTTCTCGTGATGAGCTAGTTCCCCCGTCACGATTGTTAGCTACCAACGTCTGCATCTCCCTAAAGGCGTCTCTATTCTGACGCATCATGTCCTCCATCATTCGGTGAATCGAATTCTCCATACCCTCGAACTTGTCCTTAATCTCTGTATTGAACTTCTGGAATTCATCCTGCATCAGCCCCATGTCCGCCTCAAGGTTCGAGAGTCGATCCTTATTGGTGGCCATGGACGTTGAATACGATAATCTTTTTCTGGGTTTACGTGGTGGAATTTTGGTGATAAATTGCTCTGATACCACTGTCCCATATTATAGTTTATCAATGTTGATCAAACTTAAACAAGAACACAATACTTTTTCAGGCAAATTTTTCTGCCTTTTTCTTTTTGGCTTTTAATTTATATGGAAAGGAAAATGGAAGTTCTAGGAACAGGAAATGGAAAATGAACGTGTGATAACAACTATCACCTATTCTTATGCGAAACAAACAACATTCAGACTGAGTCAAATGACTAAATCGTTATTGAAAGCGAAATAAAAATTGCAAACCAAACCAACGTCACTTAATCAATGTATCGCGGGTTCAGTTTGATCCTGCGAACCGGCATTGTGCTGATCTTGCTCCTATCAGAATCTTCTTAAAACCTAGAAAGCCTCCGAGCTTCTTCAGATTTCTGGTAATCAGACCCAAACTTTGGTATCGACGAACGAAACTAACTGAGATATCCAAAAGACCAAAACCCACTTCCAAGTTTCATTAACTTTATTCGAGAAACAAGCTAGGGCTTAGTATCTGCCATGGCTCCTGATGCTTCTACTGCTCTTGCAGGTCTGCTCTTTTCCTGCTTCGATTTTTTAGAATGATGTATCGATCTCTGTCCTTGACTGCGTATGAATTCTAGATTCCTTAATGGGTTCTCCTAGTTTTCTTTTGTTGAATTGATCTGATGAAGTATGAACAAGTTTCGTTTTTTTCTTTGCTGCCTTTTCTTCTTCTTTTTTGTGAAATTTTCCATTGGCTATATGTTTCTGCTATGGCTATAACCGGAACTTTAGAAGCTCAAATACTAATTGAAAATTTGTTTTAGTTTCAAACAATTATTATGAATTGGTCTGATTTGGGGTAAGAGTAGATAAGAATTGAAATTGAACACTTGGTGGGAGAGCATAAGTTTTATAGCTAGTCTGAATCTCTAATAATTTTTTTTTCTCCTTTTTGAATTCTTACTCTAGCGAGGGAGAAAGTTCAGAAATTCCTGAATGCAGCTTGTACAGGGAATCTTGATTTCCTTTAGAGTGAGTTCTTTATTTTACTTTTTGTTTCTCAACGTTACTTATGCAATATTTTTTTTTTTGTATGCTGATATCACTTCTCCAAGCAGAGGTTGCTAAGCAGCTTGATGAAGGAAAAGACTTAACAAAAACTGTGGAAAGTATTAAAGACGCAAACAAAGGTGGGGCGCTTCTCTCTGCTACAAGAGAAGGACAAACTGAAATGTGCAGATACCTTTTAGAATAGCTGAAACTCAATGTTGATGCAAAGATGAAGCTGGTTTGTGTTTCCTTCTAATTTACAATTGCAGAGCTTTGCTATTCCCAAACTCATTAATTTGATATTTGTTCTGTGAGATTGTTATGGTTTTGCAGGGGATACTCCACTTATTCATGCTGTGAGGCGAGGACAGATTGGAACGACAAAGTATCTTTTAGAGCACGAAGCTGACCCTAATATAGCAAGTGAACTAGGAGCCACAACATTGCATCATGCGGCTGGGACAGGTTGGTTATCAATTGCTCTGTTATTAATTTCATTTCATTTTGGCCAGTCATGAAGTATTCTGTTTTGCTTATATCAACACAGGCAAGTCTACTCAACTTATCTCATAAGTAAACGTCTTCTCTATACATTTATTAGGAGAAATAGAGTTGCTAAAGGAATTGCTCTCCAGAGGTGTTCCTGTTGATTCTGAAAGTGAATCTGGCACACCATTAATCTGGGCTGCTGGACATAAAACATGTTTGTCGTGGACATATGTTCGTCTTGTGGATAAAATTTGTTTATGTGGACAAATTTCGTTTTTCGTCCATTGGTGGACATAAAACATGTTTTTCGTGGACATATGTTCGTCTTGCGGACAAAATTTGTTTATGTGGACAAATTTCGCTTCCTGTGGACAAAACTATTTTGTAGACTAAACTACATGCTACTTCCCATCAATCAAAATAAATTGTATTTAGTGGACATAATTAGTGTATTTTTGTCGACATATTCACAATTCATGGACTTTATTTTTGTATTTTCATGGACATAATTATTGAAATTTTGTGGCAAAATCAACTCTGTCTCGTGGACATAATCTTTGTATCTTAGTGGACACAATCAGTGGACAAAATACTTATTTAATTGTGGACATAATCTTTGTATTTTCGTGGACAAATTAAAATTAGACTCTTTCTCATGGACATAATTAGAGTACCTTAGTAGACATAATCACTAGACAAGATACTCATTTAATTGTGGACAGAATCTTTGTTTGTATTTCCGTGGACAAATTAAACTCTTTCTCGTGGACAAGATACTCGTTAAAATGTTCTCAAAATGTCAATTTCAGTTTTAGTAAGAAGAGCGAAGTAACGCCTATGTATATACCTATCCACTAAATCGTGGAAAATATCTTCACTTGCCCGTGGACATAATTATTCTAGTTTCGTGGACAAAATTAACTCTGCCTCTTGAACATAATTATTGTACTTTAGTAGACATAATTAGTGGACAAGATACTCATTTAACTGTGGACATACTCTTTGTATTTTCGTGGACAAATTAAACCATTTCTCGTGGACATAATTATTGTATCGTAGTGGACATAATCCGTTGACAAGATACTCATTTAATTGTGGACATAATCTTTGTATTTCCGTGGAAGAATTACATGTTTTCTCTCTTCCCTTCCTCCTAATCTATCCAAAGACCACACATAAATACGAAACTTATCCTAAATAGTACTTGAATATTAGCAGAAGATGCCACAAATTCAAATGCCAAACTCACCTCATCGTCACTAATTCTTCCAGCACTACATATACGCTCGAATAGCTCACCACCACCAGCATATTCCATAGCAATGGCAAGATGAGTTGGAGTCAACAAAACCTATACAATCCATAAACCCTACGTATGGCAGATGAAAGCTATAAGATTATCATCTGAAATAAAACATCACCCATGTCAAGAAGTAAGAAATTCACTATCCTCCTTAATACGAATTATATCCGGAGGATGTAGTGATCGGTGATTAATAATCTCTCTTGCCACGATCTCATCAATCTGTATCCAAAAACAACAAAGCTAATACTCACTCTACAAATCTTATGAGCAAAAATAATTCAACTAAGAATTCAAAATATCCATATCAACAATTGTAAAATTCATTTTTTCTCCTCAAATCCAAGTCATTCTTATTATGCTTATTTGGGTATTGGATCATTCAGCTCATAGACATAAACAGATTATGAGTAAGTAACTTGAGATAAGAAAGATATAGAGAAGAACCTTTTGGACCACACTCGATGTACTTCATGGAAACAAGTTCCTTAGAGTTTTTTTACCATCATGAGCTTGGCCACTCCAAAATTCCCAGCACCTATGTCTTTCACCAGCTCGTACTTCTTCATTTTGGCTCGCCAAAATCAGACACCCCTAATTCCAAACACACAAAACAGAACGAAAGCAAAAAAAAAATATCTCCAAAATTCTAGTTAAAAATTCAACTCCAGTTCAAGCCGTAAAAGCTAAGAACTTCACGTGAAATCATAGAAAAAAAAGACCCAAAAAAACACAGTATGCTAAAATCATTGATGCGATTCCGCATAAAAAGCTTACCCAATAACATAAAATTACGGAGAAAGAACTCAAAAGGATTCAAACAATAAAGAAGATCAGATCTCTTAGATGGTCTTGCAAATCGATGAAGTGGACATGACATCTTAAATTTCTTTGCCCATTATCATATAAGACCGCAAAGTTCATTCATTTCGAAGTTAACGCTATAGTAAATCCTAGAAAAAAGCTTACCCATAAATATAAAATTTCAGAGAAAGAACTTAAGAGGATTCAAACAATAAAGAAGATCAGATCTCTTAGATGATTTTGCAAATCGTTCAAGTGGATATGACATCTTTAATTCCTTCGCCCAAAAATTTATTCGCTTAAATTCTTCACTGAAATCGCTAAACAAAAGTTGAAGGAGAGATAAAGAAAACAAATTTTTGAAAAGGAATAAATTGATTTTCTACCTTTAAATCTGAGACGTTTTTTTTTTTTTTTTTTTTTTTGTGGCACCATACATCTTTTAAGAGTAATTTCGTCTTTTTACCGAATGCCAAAAAACACAGTTTTAACATTTTCGACAAAATTTTCTCCTTTTTGACATTTTCCGGACCATGCTATTCCCAATTTTGGCATTTCAGATAATAATCCCTAATAAATCAATTTGGATCCAAAATCTTTCTACTCAATATTAAACCCAAAATCTTTCCAAATCAAAGCGAGGAAGAGCCATGGATGCGAGTAACCACGACGACGATTTCAATTCTACATCAAACTGGAAACTCGCCGGCGGTTCCCTCACAGATCCCATCTCATTTGAGTCCTCCTTCACCGCAAACCACGAATCTGACGACGGAATCATCCCCACCGCCGTCGATCATGCAGCCAAGTCACCGCTACTTCTACTCCCTCCGTTTCCCAACGGCGAGCCTTGTGAAATTACGAGTACGGTCCTTGAACTTGTGTGAGATTTGTCTTCGTGATTCTCCTTGATTCTGAAAAAAAAAAACACACTCCGATCTGGTTTATTAAACCTCTAATTGTTAGTTTGAAGTATATCTAGTAGTGTTATAAAATTGAAATTGATAGGAATTTTATGTATGTGTGGATGTGAAACATGTAGTGATCTCGGTGTTTTGTGAATTGTGTGTGTTTCTGGTCGCAGTTACATTTGCACAAGAGCATGAATTAAGGCAAGTTTATATCCGTAGTAGTGCACGAGTATACGAAGTGTATTACACGAAAAAGCGGCGACATGATAAGGAATACTTGTGTACAGTTCGATGTGGTGTTGCAATGAGAGATGAAGAAGTGCTTCAGATCCCTCTTAATGAGTCAGCTGCTTCTAATAGTCGAGTGGAACCGGTAAAGGATTCGATAGAGTGGAAGGTAAAAGATAATGGTAATGGACGGACGAGCGAAGATGATTGGGTTGAAGTGAAAGCTGGTGATGATTCTCTGTTGAATAATGAAAAAGATCTGCTTCTAATGTCAGAATTAGGAAAGCAGGTAACGAGTTTTTGCTGTAGTAGAGGCTTTATGATCTAGTTAGTTGTTGTTTTGGAGTAAAATCACATGGAAGCAAGTTTTAAGGAATTGATGAAATTCAGAGATATATTTGTTGTTGTTCTGTTTGTCATTTTCTTGTTCTTTTAGTAATGGTTGATGTTAATGGGTAAATGCTTTTTCAGGATTTTTATGAAGCTACTGCGGAGATCAATGATGCAGAACCTTGCACTTCGATTACACTCCGTCTTCTCTCTCTTCAGGATAAAAGATGTGCACTTGTTGATGAAGTTTATGTATTTGCTGATCCTGTTGATCCAAGTGAGTCAGAGAAGGTAGAAGCAAGTGGAACAGGAAATTCATCCAGTAGTTCGTTGATGGCCATGTTTATGCCCGCTCTTTTGCAGCTATCTCGAGGAAAAGATGTCAGAAAAGAACAGGATAGACAAGTTTCCGACAAGTCCTACAGCACGACTCCTGGAACTATAGGAAACTCAAATTATTCATATAAGACCGTGAATGAAATTCAGCAAGAGACAAATTTCAGTAAAGCTGATCACACAGGAGTGAGCTCACCAGTTTTGGTTGATACTGTTGCAAAGCCGGTTAATGTAGCAACGCGAGTATCTGAAGCAGAAATCAAGCCTGCTATATCTTGCAATAATGTGGAGACTATCCTGGATCAGCTTGTTAATAAGGTAAGGAGAATAGAAACTATCTTGACAAGATTTGAAGATCAGATGTTGAAACCTATTAATAGTATTGATGCAAGGCTCCAGCTAGTAGAGAAGAAACTCGAACAGCTAGGCAATAAATCTTTTGAATCTGAATTGCTTGTTGAAACAAAATTACCCAGTCCAGATTCTCTGGGCAACGAGACAGATAAAATTCCTGATACCGATGAGTTGGATGGATTGACTAAAAGCACTAATAATCCACAATTGGTCTCTTGTACAAAATTAGTTGTCCCTGAACCCTCTATTGAAGATTGTGCTGTTGTACTGCCGAAGAATAGGCTGGAAGAACTGGAGAGTGAAAATAGCTCAATCTCAGGAAATGAGATTATTTCTATTGAACCTGAGATCAGTAATGAGGAGGTTGGTCATTCTTTTGAAGAGAAACCAAAAAGTTCGGTGTCTATAAATGATGCTTTAGCATCTGCACTTGCTGGATTATTGTCTTCACATTCAATCATGGATGGAAAATACAGCCAAACGTTCTGTGTTACAGCCCCAGAGTTTTCAAATGAAGATGACATGGAGATAGAAGAGAAACCTTGGACGAGTGCCTACCCAGACAAAAGCCAATTTACAGCAGAGGAGTTGGGAAACACATACTCTACCTCAGGGAGCCCAACTTCTTCATGGGAAGAGCCTGAAATTACTCCATGTATTAAAGATGATTCTCAGGAAATGATTTATGGAGTTTCTGAAAAACTGGATGATAGTTTTGGAGGAGATGAGGAAGCTGAGACAGTGGTTAGTGTCAGGGACAATGCTTTAGATGAAGGGACGTTTACATCAAGCACAAAAGCTGATTGTTACGCAGAAAGGGAGAACCTCAGTGATAAGCCCAGGGATTCCGATTTCTTGATTCACAAGCTCGAGAATCCAAATGAAACTACTGCAAAATGCAAAGGAGAGCCTGGAATGGATGATGTCTTGAAGAGTGTTCTCGGTCTTCAACCGACTACTACTTCAGTCGATTTCCTAACTCCAGTCCTGGATGTGAAATTTAGTTCAGAGAATCAAGACTCAGATAGCAAAAGTTTCTTTGAGGCGCTCTTCACGGAAGAATATAATTCTGATGTAGATTGCAAGAACGAAGCTTTTGACGATAACTTAGTCTCAGTGGAAGATGAAGAACTCAAAGGACCACCAACAGATACCCTGTCGTCTGTGGAGATGGATCACTATGAGACGAACGAGATGCATCTACACTTGAATGATGAAATATCAGAAGCAAGTCTGATTTAACGGAGAAATTAAATGCGACATCGCAACCCGCATTTTTTCTGCCAAATACACATTCTATTTTCGTCGAGGTTTTTGCTCTGTTGAGTCTAGAGGGTAGATTGTTAGTGTTGACAGAAGTTGTAAGCTTTAATGATACTAGGGATTACTGTCCAATACGCGGGTTGTTATTTAAAAGATGGTATTTTGTACTGCACATAGATGGTTGAACTCTGGTTGATCATTTATTCATACAAAAAACCTTGTAAACTTTTAATAATAAACTGTTGAATCAGAACAAAATAAGTTTTTAACAGAAGAGAAGAGAGGGAAACAGAGTATAACTGAGAAGAGAGATTGAAGTGCAGATGTAAAGCAACGTCAAATGTAAAATGATATTACCATGTCCAAGCAAATGGCTCATATGTTCACTCACCAAATATTAGCAACAAAAACTTCTTCGAATGAACATGACTTGGGGACTGTAAGCACAACATCGCGCTACTTAACCTTCCCACAAATCTCCTGTCCGTTGTGCCTTTCGAGCGCAATCTCAACACACCAAATCTTAGTCTTAATAGCGAGTTATTAACTGTAATAGGCTACAAGCAGAAAATATTTTTGAACCTATATTAGCGAATTAAAAAGAAAAAAAAAAAACTTAAAATAAGGGATAAGAAATAAAAAAGGTTCGAACCTTTAAATTTTTGACGGTTCAAATAAGCAAATGACCAACTCTACTACTGAAACTTTTGAAAAATATCGGCCGAATTTTATTTATTGTATTTACAGCGGCAAGCATGGGCTTAGTGTAAGATCCGTGCTTCGAACAACCCATTCCTCGAGACGGACAGGAATTTGGGCAGGATAGAAATACCGATGTTTGAGCTAGACGGATAGTCGAAAAATTCGGAAAAATCCGATGTTTGGAAACGTACGGATGGTGGTCTGCGGACGTACGGACAGTACGTACGGATAGTGGTCTGCGGACGTACGGGCAGTACATACGGATGTGGTTTGCGGACGGACGGACAGGACATCCGGACGCGATACGGTCGTTGGATACGATCGGATGCTGTGAACGGACGGTACGAACGGATCGTATGTCCGGATGAGTGCTGCGGACGCGGAAGGACCGTCCTGATAGACTGTCTGCGATCTGGACGGACGTGCGGACGTATGGACTGCGTCCGTACGGACGGTATGTCCGGATAGGGAAATTTCGGACAAGACCTTGTTATTTTGGAAATTTTCGGACAAGAGTGGATAATTGGACAAGGTTGGTCCATTTGTAGACATGATTGGTCGTTAGGATAAGTTTTGTCCGAATGAGAGATTTTTGGTCAGAGAAGACAAGGGACCGTCAAGGATCGTTCAGACATCGATCCTAAAATTTTGGACAGGATAAGGTTCGGACTAGATAAGATTCGGACAAGATTTGTCTGAATTCGGACACACGAACCATCCGAGGGACCGTGAAGGGACCGTAATGACAACATCCCTAATATTTCGGACATGGATAGATTTTAGGACAAGGACTGTCCTAAAATCTTATTTGATCGGCTTTTGGACAAGATGGACCGATGGACGGTCCTGTACGGGTGAATTTGGGGTCGATGGGACAAAATGAATTTGAGTCGGGCCAATTTAATTTTGAACGTTTGAACCGACCAAGGAAGATGTAAAATCGTGGGAAAAAATGCTAAGTATGGGACATGGGCCGAATTTGAGACTTTTGGACCGCAGAATTTTTTTTCAATTTTTCTAAATATTGGCCCGTTTGAATTAGGGTTTGAGGACGAATTTTTAAGGGATTTTTGTGAGTTCTCCAGCATCCAAAAATACTTAGAAATCACAGAGAAACTCGTGTGCCTTGAGAGAGAGCAGATCGTCCTTTTGAGCCTTGAAATCGTCGAGTTTTGGACCCGTTAGAAAGATCCGTGGTTGGTAAGCCTTTCTCTTTCTTTCTCTTGTATTTTGGGATGATCATAGAGTGTTCTCTAATGGTTTTGTGATCGGTTTTTGACAGCCTTCAGTAGATCTTTCCAGAATTGAGATCCATCACCGGATCTTGTCGGAAAACGTAAAAAGGTAAGCGTTTGATGTTTGGATTCATTTGTGTTGATGAGATCGGATCTTGATCTGTTTTTGTATGGTTGTTTAAGGTTGAGCGTGTGCTGTGGTTGCTGTGGTGACGTCGTTGGGTTGATGTGGCCTTAGATCCTTGCCTTGTTCGGTAAGATCTAGTCCTTTTGAGATTATTTTGGGGGCTAAGTGTTGGATCGGTTTTTGATGGGGTTTTTTGGTATGTTTCTTATGGCCAGCTTGTGTCAAGGAGACTGAAGAGAGACCGATCCAAGTGTGTGTGGACTTGTTTTATGGATCGTTTGGTAAGAAGATCCTTTTAGGATTATTTTGTACTTGTTTTGTGTAAATCGATTTTTGATCGATTTTTGTTTAGTGTTTTTGTGTCTAGCGTTTGTTGTTTAGGCTGAGAGGAGTTCGATCTGATTGGTATAGCCTCAGATTGATCATCGTTTGGTAAGGATCTTTTAATAAGATCGTTTGTGAGGCTATGTTTAAATCGGATTTTCTAGTCCGAATTTGTTTGTTGTCTAGGCTGATTGGCATTTGTTAGTGACACCATTTGCTATGATTTTAAGTTATCTTCAGTAACTCTAAAGTGAGTGCGTAACCGTGGTGCAATTGTAGAAGTAATTTGGTGTTTGTGGCTTGATTGTTTTGTGTGTTATGTGTATGCGTTTGTTTGTGTGTCATGACAGTTTGAGGTTCCGTTTGATGTTGCATGTGTCTTGAGTGTACTCTTGACTTATGCGTTTGGGAACCAATTGCATGCAGTAATATCACTTAACATCTTTTGCCTATTTGTGTTGAATTTTTTTTGTAATTGTGCCTAGTGAGACGGGACGACTGCCTCACTAAGCAATTTTGTTGCTTACGTATCCACCGCATGGATGTAGGTAAAGATGATTGAGGAGCTCGCGGGACATGGAGGCGTTGGAGTGGATGAATGGTTATTGTCTTGTTGTTTTGAGTTTTGAGTATTTTTGTTGATTTCGTATGCATGATTGCATGAGTTGGACGATGATTTGAGATTAGAATATTTGAGATTAATTTGAGGAATTTTAGAGTTCAATTTGAGTTGTTAGAATTTATTTAATTGATTTAAATAAATTGTTTCAGTTTGTTAATTCGAAATTGGTGTGGGTTTGAGTTAAAATTGTTAAGTCTTCCCCTTGTGTAGTAAAAATCTGATTAGTATTCGAGAAGTAACACTAGTAAAAAAAATTTTAAAATTTTACGAAAGAGGGGTGTTACAGTTTTGTATCAGAGCGCGGTCGATTCTAGGATTTTAGAAATTGTGTGAAATTTTGTTGATACCATAATACCAGTTTGGTATCAGAGCATGTTTGATTCTAGAATTGCTAGGATTTTTGTGAGTATTTTGAGGTTAAATCATCCTTCCAACGCCAAGTCTTGCGGTATGTCTTAAATTTTTCTATGAATTTCTGAAAAATTTATGATGATTGTTTATGAAGCTGTTTGGCATGGGAGTTTTTGCTGAGTTTGTGTGAAGTTAGCATGAATTTTTGAGTCATTGCAGATGGCTAGACAGACTAGAAGCATGCACAGAAATGGTAGAGGTTCTGAGAACTCCGGAGCTAACTCAGTCCGAGAGGAAACGACTGAGAATGTTGGTATAAGTGTTGCTGAGAACCATCGCCAGGCCTATGTTGACGCTATTCAGGAGGCGATGGCACCTGTATTGGCCACTATGGCTTAGTGGCACCATCGGTTGGAAACGATGGGGCCACAGAGAATGTTGTGCCCAAGAATGTGGAACGGGTGGAGGTCCGTGTAGAGGCACCAGCCAGAGGAGCTGGAGATCATGTGTTTGAGCCTCCTGTACTAGCTTATCTGAAGGTACTGGAGCATATGCAACGTTTGGGTACTCATTGTTTCCCGGGTGGCACTAAACCCGTGAAGGTAGACGAGTGGATGTCTAGAGTTGAGAGGAATTTTGCTGCAGTGAGGTGTCCTGATCAGTACAAGACGGACATTGGTGCTCATTTCCTGGAGGGAGATGCACACGTTTGGTGGGAATCTGTGTTGACTCGTTGTGGTAGAATTGACTCTTGGAAGATTTTTTGTGAGGAGTTCAACTCTAAGTAATTTCTTTAGGAAGCTGTGGACCGTTTGGAGGGCCAGTTCTTAGATTTGCGTCAGGGTTGCAGGACTGTCCGTGAGTATGAAGCTGAATTCAATGGCCTTAAGAAGTATGCTGGTAGGGATCTTGAGGACGAGAGGGTCCATATTCAATGGTTTATACGCGGTATGCGGTTGAAGGTGCGTAATCGGTGTCTGATGCGTGACTATCGGACCATAGCCGAGCTTGTTGAGAAAGCGGCCGTGATTAAGTCTGGTATAATTGCTGAGGATAGCAGGAGACAAGCCCAGGCTGGTGGAAATCGTAAGATTCAGGCTGCCTCTGCTGGGACTAAGTCCGATAATGCTGTTTCTGGACAAAAGAAAAAGTGGGAAGGTGCTTCTTCAGACAAGCAGATTTTGGGGAGTGGTTCTGGTTTCTAGAGTGGTGGCTGTTTCAGATGTGGCAGCAAGGATCACAAGATCGCTAACTTTCCTAGGCCAGATGAGGGCAAGACTTGCAACTATTGTAAGGAACCAGGGCATTTTAAGGACAAGTGTCCGAAGCTGGCCAAGAAAGCAGAGCAGAGTGAAATCGTGGCCTTACGACCACCTCCTAAGAGGACGGCTTACACTCAGGTGTATACTATGGCTGGAGAGGTAGCCGGTCCGAGCACATCTCGTCCGATCACTGGTAAGTTCGGAAAAACTTATCTTTGTGAATTTGTCTTCTTCTATGAAAAGTTTTGGTTGTGTGTGTTGCTGTTCTAGGTTCTTAGCATTAAATAAATGTGTAGGGACCTTAAGCATGGGTGGAGTAAAGACCCATGTTTTGTTCGACTCGGCAGGTTCACATTGTTTTCTGAGCCTAGGAATGATCGGGAGGGGTGAATTCCGGAAGGACTTTGGAAATCATCGGGGATCAGTTAGAGCCGCTAGTGGATAACTTATGGAGGCCTTGGGAAGGGTTAGTAATGTGTCTACTTGGATTAGTGGTGAGGATATGAGGACCGACTTGGTTATTTGCCCTGTGGAGACCTATGACGTAATCCTTGGAATGGATTGGTTGGGCAAGTATAAGGCTCATTTGGACTGTCACTGAGGACGTGTGAATTTTGAGAGGGGCAAGAAAATGTTAGTCTATCAGGGTGTTAGACCGACCTCAGGGAGTTTGTTTATGTCCGCGGTCCAGGTGGAGCGTTTGTTGGAAAAGGGCTGTGAGGCCTATTTGGCTAGTATCACTATGATGGAGGAGAGTAGTGACTCGAATATTAGTAACATCTTGGTAGTCCAAGAATTTGAGGATGTGTTCTTTGAGGTGACAGGATTGCCACCGTCGAGGTCGGATCCGTTTATAATTGAGTTAGAGCCAGGGATGGCTCCTGTTTCGAAAGCACCGTACAGAATAGCATCTGCTGAGATGGTTGAGCTGAAAAAGCAGTAGAGTGAGCTTATGGATAAAGTGTTCATAAGGACTAGTAGTTTACCGTGGGGAGCACCGGTGTTGTTTGTCAAGAAGAAAGACGGCTCCTTCATATTTTGTATCGATTATCGTGGTTTGAACCGAGTGACAGTTAAGAATAAGTATCCTCTGCCAAAGATAGATGAGTTGTTGGATCAGCTCAGAGGAGCTACTTGGTTTTCTAAGATCGATTTGGCTTCGGGATATCATCAAATTCTAAGAGATGAGATGGATATTCGTAAGACTGCGTTCAGGACTCGTTATGGGCATTTTGAGTTTGTGGTTATGCCGTTTAGATTGACTAATGCTCCTGCAGGATTTATGAAGTTGATGAACAATGTGTTTAGGGAGTTCCTAGACAAGTGTGTGATTATCTTTATAGATGATATTTTGGTCTATTCTAAGACTCGTGAGGACCACAAGGTTCATTTGAGGTCCGTGATGAGTAAGCTCCGTGAACATAAGTTATTTGCTAAGTTGAAGAAATGTAGCTTCTGGCAGCGTGATATCGGTTTCTTGGGTCATGTAGTCTCGGATAAGGGAGTGTCCATGGACTTGGAAAAGATTCGGGCCATTGCAGATTGGTCGAGACTAAGGAACGCGATAGAGATCTGTAGTTATTACCGATGCTTTGTGAAAGTTTTTGCGAGTAAGGTCAACTCGTTGACTAAGTTGACTGGGAAGGATGTCCCATTTGTGTGGACCGAGGAGTGTGATAAAAGTTTCAGTAAGCTGAAGGAAATGCTTACTAGTACTCCGGTCTTAGCGCTACCCGAACTGGATGAGTCATCCGTTGTGTACACGGGTACGTCCAGGACAGGACTTGGATGCGTTTTGATGCAGCAGGGTAAGGTGATAGCTTATGCTTCTAGATAGCTGAGGAAGCATGAAGGAAACTATCCTACTCATGATCTTGAGTTGGCTTCGGTCGTTTTTGCACTTAAGATTTGGAGATCTTATTTGTATGGAGAAAAAGTGCAAGTCTTTACCGACCATAAAAGTTTGAAGTACATCTTAAGTCAACCAGAGTTGAATCTCTGCCAGAGAAAATGGATGAAGTTCGTAGCAGATTACGATCTAGAGATAGCTTACCATCCTGGTAAAGCTAACTTAGTGGCAGATGCACTAAGCAGGAAGCGAGTGGCTTCTGACACGGAGAGAGACATGGAATGTCTTGTTGGTATGGTCTTGAGGCTGAATGCATTGACGGAGGAGGTAGAACCGTTGGGTCTGGGTGCTGCGGACCATACAGATTTGTTGACTTGGGTACGGATTGCCCAAGAGAAAGATCAGAATTTGAGAAAAGTTGCTCAGGATGATAAGACGGAGTATCAGACTTCCAATAATGGCACCATATTAGTTAATGGTCGTGTGTGTGTTCCTAATGATAAGGATTTACGGGATGAGATCCTTAGGAAAGCACACCAATCTAAGTTTTCGATACATCCGGAGTCTACAAAAATGTATCGAGATCTTAAGCGATACTACCATTGGAATGGTATGAAATACGATGTTGCTCAGTGGGTTACGAGCTGTTCGACTTGTCAGAGAGTTAAGATCGAACATCAGGTTCCTGGTGGTTTGTTGAGGAGTCTACCCATTTCCGAGTGGAAGTGGGACATGATCTCTATGGATTTTGTCACGGGATTACCGACCCATGACAAGAAGGATGCTATTTGGGTCGTCGTGGACCGACTGACCAAGTCAGCTTACTTTCTTGCGATTAACAAGAAAGATGATTCAGAGAAATTAGTTAAGTTGTATGTTAAGGAGATCGTACGGTTGCATGGAGCACCAGCTAGTATTGTGTCTGACTGAGACTCTAAGTTTGCTTGTCAGTTTTAAAGAGAGCTTCATAAGAAGTTCGGTACGAAAGTACATATGAGCATGACTCCTCATCCTCAGACAGATGGTTAGTCTAAGAGGACGATCCAGACTTAGAGGATTTGCTGAGAGATTGTGTTCTGGATTGGGGTGATCAGTGGACAGATCATTTGAGTCTGGCCAAATTTGCGTACAACAACAGTTATCATGCGAGTATCGGTATGTCTCCGTTTGAAGCTCTCTACGGACGGCCTTGTCGTACACCTGTCTGTTGGACCCAGGTGGGAGAGCGTACCATCTTGGGCAGAGATTTTATCTTGGAGACGTCAGATCAGATCAGAGTTGTGAGAGCTAAGATGAGAGAAGCTCAGGAGAATTAGAGTTTGTCGTTGGAGATCTAGTGTATCTTAAGAAGATCACTTATAAGAGAAAAGATCTGGCAAAGATGAAGTCTAAGTTATCGCCGAGGTACATAGGGCCGTATAACATTCTGGAGAGAATCGGACTGGTGGCCTATAAGTTGGAGTTGTCGCAGTCTATGTTCGCCTTTCATAAGGTGTTTCACATCTCTATGCTAGGAAAATGCATAACTCCTCGAGACGTAGTGTTACATGTGGTACCGGCAGACCTACAGGGTAACATGAGTATTGCGGGAAGACCCGTAAGGATCATTGGTACGAAATTTATAATGGCTAAAAAGAAGGTCGTACCATGGATTCATGTTATTTGGGACCGTGATGGAGAAGAAGAAATCACGTGGAAACCCGAGAAAGTTATGAAGGCTAATTGCAAGAAATGATATGAGAAACAAGTTGCTTATAAGCCAAGATCATAGATTCGAGGATGAATCTTTTTGTTGTGGGGAAGAATTGTAAGACCCGTGCTTCGGGTAAACCATTCCTCGGCACGGGTAGAAATTCGGACAGGCTAAAAATACCGATGTTTGGGCTAGACGGATAGTCGAGAAATTCAGAAAAGTTCGATGTTTGGAAACGTACGGATGGTGGTCTGCGGACGTACAGACAGTACGTATGGATGGTGGTCTGCGGACGTACGGATATGGTTTGCGGATGGACGGAGTCCAGACGTGATACGGTCGTCGGATACGATCGGATGCTGTGAACGGACGGTACGAACGGATCGTACGTCTGGATGAGTGTTGGGGATGCGGAAGGACCGGCTGGATGGACTATCTGGATGCGATCCGGACGGACGTGCGGACGTATGAACTGCGTCTGTACGGACGGTATGTCCGGATTAAGAATTTTTGGATAAGACTTTGTTATTTTGGGAATTTTCGGTCAAGAGTGGATAATTAGGCAACGTTGGTCCATTTGCAGACATGATTGGTCGTTAGGACAAATTTTGTCCGAATGAGAGATTTTTGGTCAGAGAGGACAAGGGACCGTCGAGGATCGTTCGGACATCGATCCTAAAATCTGGACAGGATAAACGGAGAAGATAAGATTCGGACAAGATTTGTCTGAATTCGGATACACGGACCATCCGAAGGACCGTGAAGGGACTGTAAGGACAACATCCCTAATATTTTGGACATGTATAGATTTTAGGACAAAGACTGTTTTAAAATCTTATTTGGTCTGCTTTTGGACAAGATGGACCAACGGGATATCAATTTGGCCGAGAGTTTCTTATGTGGACCGACGGACGGTCCTATACGGGTTAATTTGGGGTCCGATGGAACAAAATCGATTTGAGTCGGGTCAATTTGATTTTGATTGTTTGGACCGACCAAGGAAGATGTTAAATCGTGGGAAAAAATGCTAATTATGTGACACGGGCCGAATTTGAGACTTTTGGCCTGCAGAGAAAAGAAAAATTGAAAATTTTCTAAGTATTGGCCCATTTGGATTAGGGTTTGAGGTCGAATTTTTAAGGAACTTTTGTGAGTTCTCCAGCATCCAAAAACACTTAGAAATCACAGAGAAACCTGTGTGCCTTGAGAGAGAGCAGATCGTCCCTTTGAGCCTTGAAATCGTCGAGTTTTGGACCCGCTTGAGAGATCCGTGATTGGTAAGCCTTATCTCTTTGTTTCTCTTGTGTTTTGGGACGAACATAGAGTGTTCTCTAATGGTTTTGTGATCGGTTCTTGACAGCCTTCAGTAGATCCTTCCAGAATTGAGATCGATCACCGGATCTTGTCGGAAAACGCGAATAGGTAAGCGTTTGATGTTTGGATTCGTTTGTGTTGATGAGATTGGATCTTGATCTATTTTTGAATGGTTGTTTTAAGGCTGAGCGTGTGCTGTGTTTGCTGTGGTGACATCGTTGGGTTGTTGTGGCCTTAGATCCTTGCCTTGTCGGTAAGATGTAGTCCTTCTGAGATTATTTTGGGGGCTAAGTGTTGGATCAGTTTTCGATGGAGTCTTTGGTGTGTTTCTTATGGCCAGCGTGTGTCAAGAAGACTGAGGAGAGACCGATCCAAGTGTGTGTGGACCTATTTTTTGGATCGTTTAGTAAGATGATCCTTTTAGAATTGTTTTGTACTTGTTTTGTGTAAATCAATTTTTGATCGATTTTGTTTTGGTGTTTTTGTGTCGAGTGTTTGTTGTTGAGGCTGAGAGGAGTTCGATCTGATTGATATAGCCTCAGATTGATCATCGTTTGGTAAGGATCTTTTAATAAGTCATTTGTGAGGTTATGTTTAAATCGGATTTGCTAATCCGAGTTTGTTTGTTGTCTAGGCTGATTGGCGTTTGTTAGTGACACCATTTGCTGTGATTTTAAGTTGTTTTCAGTAACTCTAAAGTGAGTGCGTGACCGTGGTGCAATTGTAGAAGTAATTTGGTGTTTGTGGCTTGATTGTTTTGTGTGTTATGTGTATGCGTTTGTTTGTGTGTCATGACAGTTTGAGGTTCCGTTTGATGTGGCATGTGTCTTGAGTGTAGACTCTTGACTTATGCGTTTGGAAATCAACTGCATGCAGTAATATCACTTAACATCTCTTGCCTATTTGTGTTGAATTGTTTCTGTAATTGTGCCTAGTGAGACGAGACGACCGCCTCACTAAGCAATTATGTTGTTTACGTATCCACCGCATGGATGCAGGTAAAGATGATTGAGGAGCTCGTGGGACATGGAGGCATTGGAGTGGATGAATGGTTATTGTCTTGTTGTTTTGAGTTTTGAGTATTTTTGTTGATTTCGTATGCATGATTGCATGAGTTGGACGATGATTTGAGATTAGAATATTTGAGATTAATTTGAGGAATTTTGGAATTTAATTTGAGTTGTTAGAATTTATTTAATTGATTTAAATAAATTGTTTGAGTTTGTTAATTCGAAATTGGTGTGGGTTTGGGTTAAAATTGTTAAGTCTTCCGCTTATGTAGTAAAAATCTGATTAGTATTCGAGAAGTAACACATAGTAAGAAAATTTTTAAAATTTTACGAAATGGAAGTGTTACACTTAGCCCGCTTGTATTCATGGCTGACTCTGCTCCTACCGCCTCCCATTTATTTTTCCTTCGGCTTGTAAACCACATCTTTGTCCCCATAGAGGTAAAGATTTCCTTCAATGGCAACACTTCTACCAATATATATCCCGTGTATCTCTGAATACCCTAGACGGGGGCTCACCATTATTGTTGTATCCGCCACTCATGATGTAGACGTTAGAACCAATTGTGGCAGTAATCGAGTAACATGGAGAAAACAAATTATGCGCTGGGACTGCGATTAGAACATTGCCACTCGACTTCCTAGTGCGATTTGTTAGCACACATGGACTAAAACAAGGAGTGAACCATCTTGAGGAAGGGTTAGGGAGTCGAGTTGGTCTCCGGAATAGAGTAAACCAACCTGACATATTTCAATAATATAGCCACGTTTTTTTTGTATTTGCCACGTTTATTTCATAGCTAATTATACAACAAAAATGATTTTCAAAACATTAAACCTAGAAAACTAATCAGCATTGTAACAATAAATGTAAGGGAAAAATGGTAAGAAAGAAGATTAAATCCCCTAAAAAGAAAAATATAAAGGTAAACTAAGTTAAAATCTCATATTATTTATAAAAAAAAGTAAGATAAAAGTTAATTGTATTTTTTCTTTTGTGATTTCATATTTTTAATGTTTATTCTTTAATTATTTTAAAACAATTAATGTTGAAGTTGATTCTTTTTTTTTTTGTCAACAGCTTTATATTTAATTAAGTGGTTCAAAAAAGACAAATTGGAAGAATATTGTTTACATACAAAACATAATGCCGTTATACACGGATATTTCATTCAAGCTTGTCCGCTCTAACGTTAACTCTACGGGTAACAAGTGAGAGATAAAATATCGAAAAAACTTCTAGTTTAAGAGAGCTTGTTTTAAATAATTAGTAAAAGATATTTAAATGGCTATGCCTATCTCAAAAGGAAACATTGGCCTACGGTCAAATATTCTTGAAAACTATTTAGAAGCCAATTATTATAGGATGGTTAGCTAAAACAACCTATATTTTTAAACTTTATTACTAAAACAACTTAATATTTAAATGACCGTTTTACTTTCAATTCGTTTGGTGACAAAAAACGTAATTACGAAAATACCATTAATGAATTTTTGCCATGTCAGCGCGCAAAAATTTAAGTCTACCAGAGCTATGACGGTAGACTTAAGAGCTCGGACAATAAAGTCTACCAGAGAATGACGGTAGACTTTAGTGTTTTATGAAGTGGTAGACTTACTTGGTAAAGTCTACCAGCTTTGACGATACTTATATTAAACATGGTAGACTTACGTTTTCATGTTACGGTAGATATTATTTTTTATGTAACGGTAGACTTATATGTTGTTTAACGGTAGATTTTATAACCAGCGTTGACTTGTTGACCTTTTTTTGGTAGACTTAAGATTTTCTGGTAGACTTAAGTGACTTTGATGGTAGATTTTGTAACCCGTGGTAGATTTATCTCGTTATTTATGGTAGACTTTATGGTCAGTTACTTATGGTAGACTTTTGCCTCACATGGTTCACATAGTGGAAGACTTAATTTGGTAGATTTCCAGAATTTTGGTAGACTTTATATTCTTGATGGGGTAGATTTTAATTTGTATTACGGTAGACTTGGATACCTCTCCATGGTGGTAGACTTTGTTACCTCCTATGGTGGTAGACTTTTGCCTCACATAGTGTAGATTTATTATGTTTTGGTAGACTTTGTTCACATAGTGGAAGACTTAATTTGTTAGATTTCCAGAATTTTGGTAGACTTTATATTCCTGATGGGGTAGATTTTAATTTGTATTACGGTAGACTTGGATACCTCCCCATGGTGGTAGAGTTTATTTAACAATTACGGTAGACTTTATTCGTTATAACAGGAGGAAAAGTCCGTTTTGTCCTAACCAAACTAGGGTATCCTTGTGTCTTTGGGTGGCCGTTGTAGTCTCCGTTGATACAGCGGCCAAAATTTCTTTCTCTGGTTCTCCCAAATATTGTTCTTTCTATTTTCGGAAATTTTGTTGATTCTCTTTCCTATATCCGAAATCTACCGTTCGTTCTCCGAAATTTTGTTCGTTTTCTTCTTCATCGAGCAAATTATCTTAGCATGTGGTAGTTAAAGAAGGGAGAAAAATCGGTGGATTTTCAGTGTTGATAACACAAGAGGGTGTAAACAAGTTGGAGTTGATCGCGAGCGATACTACTATGTCAATTTGGTTGGTCTGGCTTATGATGAATTTGGCTTGGATCATAGGAATCTTGAGCTGAAATTGAGTTATATGTTGTCCAAGAGGAGTTTTCCGAATTTGCCAGAAGACACATCGCCAGTTTCAGTTGGGAGTTATCGTCAAGTGGAAAGTTTTTTGACGCAATCAAAGACATGCACAATGCGTCTCTGTGTGGAGCTTACAGAGAAAAGAGGAGCAAGTCAACTAATCAAAGAAGAAAGAGATACTAAAAAGAAAGGGGAACAAGTCAACGAAGAAAAAATGGAAAAAGATGATGAATACAGATTTGATTACTGCGATGACACAGATGGGGCAAGCTCTGATGATGACTACGGTATGGGTAAAAAGTTTATGGATGAGGATGATGAGAAGCATATTCTCCCACCCAAAAAAAGGAAATTAGCAAAGGAAAATGAGTTTCGCCAATTGGAATTGTCTTCAGTAGAGTTATTTATATGTTGGGCAGATTTATGCCTCAAAGGAGGAGTTCGAGTTGAAATTGAAGATTCTTTCAGTTATACAGAAATTTGAGTTCGACGTGGACCATACAACGCCAGATTTATATACGATAAAGTGTTGGGTAAAAGGATATACATGGAGGGTTAGGGCTACGACCGTTGGAGATAGTCCTCAGTTTCATATTAAGGTTTACGTTGCGGAGCATACATGTTCTGTGATTGAGCGTTCTAGCCGATGTCGAAAGCTACTTCTGAGATACTTGGACGCCTATACGCAGATTTTGTAGGTTCTGTTAGACCAAAGGTGGTCCCCAATCTTGTCGCTGATGCTCTGACAAAACGATACAGACTAAGGGTTGGGTACTGGATGGCACATTATACACTAAAGTTTGCGCATGAATTAATAATGGGAAGTTCAGAGTATGGATATGAAGAACTACCAAGTTATTTATACATGATTAGGCGAGCTAATCCTGGAACAGTTATTAAGCTTGATGTTGACCAAGATGACAGGTTTAAGTTTCTTTTCATTCCATTTGGAGAAAGCAAAGAAGGGTTTATCTACATGAGGAAAGTTATTGTTGTTGATGGTACATTTTTGCATAGGAAATACAAAGGTACACTACTTGTCGCAACCACCCAAGATAGAAATTTCAATATATTCCCAATACCCTTTGCTGTTGTTGATACTGAGAATGATGAGTTTTGGGAGTGGTTCTTTGCATAACTACAATGTGTTATCCCCGATAACGAAAGCCTTGCCATTATTTCTGATAGGCATAGGTCAATATAAAGAGCGATAGGTAAGGTATACCCACTGTCATCTCGCGGTATATGCACATATCATTTGCATAAGAACATCTTGCTGAAATTCAAAGGAGAAACATGTTTTCGACTAGTAAAGAAAGCCGCTACTGCATATACTGTGTCAGAGTTCAATGCCTTGTTAGCGCAGATTCAAAGTGTACATCTTGTCCTTCATGATTATTTGGTTCGCGCGGATGTACGTTTGTGGAGCCATGCTCACTTTCCCGGGAATAGGTACAATTTTACAACCTTCAATATAGCAGAATCGACTAATAAAGTGTTATCCCGAGCAAGAGGTGAGCTAATTATCCCACTTCTCGAAGCAATAAGGTTGATGTTAACACGATGGTTCGCAAAGAGGAGGAGAAAAGCAACTCGAGTTAGCATAGTGCTTATAGAAGCAGTTGAAAAACTTTTACAGGTTAGTAACGGTAGACTTAGTTAATGTCATGGTAGACTTAATTCATGTCATGGTAGACTTAGTTCATGTCATGGTAGACTTAGTTCATGTCATGGTAGACTTAGTTCATGTCATGGTAGACTTAGTTCATGTCAGATTAACTAAATCTGCTGATATGCTGATATACTTACGTAGATTTTTCCTTAATGTGATGGTTGATTTTTACACTTGAATCAGGTTAGAGTCGAGAATGCAAAACAATTTGGTGTACAAAAGATAGATACGCATCACTCAGAAGTGTCAAGCGGATCATCCTTGCAAATTGTTAACTTGACAGAGAAAACATGTATTTGCTATACGTGGAATTTGGATAAAATTCCTTGTGTACATGTCATAGCAGCTGCGGGGACATGTAAGATTTCACGTATTTCCCTTTGCCACTCGTACTATCACAATAACAATTTTTCCTATGCATACAATATGAGTGTAATTGCTACAACAAAAAAACGTTCGAGAAAAGACTTATAATCATATACGGTTATCCTCCTCTTTTTGTATGTCCACCTCTAGAGCAATCCAATGCCTGCCGTTGATATTATGGCAGATGTATAAGGTGTCGACATCCTGAACCCATTTTTTGTTGGTCATGTTTCCACCATTGTACAGACTTATGTATCCGTCTGTAAATATCCATGCCTTCTCATTTGGTAGAAAGTCGTTTTTAAAGTCTCCAGCCCACATACTTGTAAAAAATGGATTGATGAAAGCAATCCAGGGATGGTAAGGGCTAGGGTCTTGCCTATCTCTCTCTGTAAAGAAAGACATCCCCAAAACCATATGCTGCAGAATAGGAATCAATAAGGTTTAAATTGTAGTTTATTGTTACAACAGGTAAACAAATAAATTTACCTAAGTATCCAGCCAGCCGAACTGCTCCTCCTTCCATTGTTCTTTGGTGGTGTCATTAGCCGCATGTATAATTTAACATTTCGGTCTAATTCATCAGGAGGATTGATGTTGCGTCATATTAAAACTTACAGTAAGTATACATTAACATACATATACTCTACCACCACATACCAATAAAGTCTACCACCACATATCAATAAAGTCTACCATCACCTACTACCACATACAATAAAGTCTACCACCATCACATATATATCATTAAGTCTACCACCACCTAACAATAAAGTCTACCATCACCTATCAATAAACTCTACCATAACATAAACACTTACAGGTAGTTCATGAGGTGCATCTCCAGAACAGGCTCAACCAGTTCAAAAGGGTCATACGACTTTTTGAGCATCCGCCTCAATATAGAGCATCCGATGAAAGGAGAGACTTGACTGGGGGGAGAATATCTCAGTTTTTCCTCTAATATCTGAGTCCATTCACTCAAACCACGCTTAGGTTTCTCTGCAGAACTGTACTTCGCCAGTACCAAGTCCAAATTTTGTTTCAACGAGTCCGAGCTGTCTTTCAATTGAGGAACATCTATTATTGGCTGCTGTTTTTTCCTAGGGATTTTCTCCTGGCCACTGATGTCAACATAAGCAAGAGGTGCCATTGATTTCGGAGGGAGTGTCTTCTCTGTAGATTGCTTCTTTGGTGGTGATGTACCAAACATCTCCAACCACGACTGTATGGATGATGGTAAATTACAAAGGAATAGTTAGCAAAGTCTACCATGAATACCAAAAAAAAAAAAAAATGCACTCATAAAATCTACCATAACTAATAAACAGAGTCAACTAGATGAAAAAAATATACAATTAAGTCAACCTTTGAAAAAGAAGAAATTCCTTGAAGTACCCAACAACTCTACCATAGTAGTTGTATACAACGCTACTATGATGTAACTCAAACTCAAATGTGTACAAGTAAAATGTGTAGTATCAATGTGATACTTTCTTGACCCTCAAGTCACTTAGAGAAGTTACTTTTACTAGAATAGAGACTTACGTACCGCATCACTGGCAGCCTTTTCAACGGATTTACTAACTTCAAATTCTTCTCTGCCAGTCCCACTAGATCCATGTTTGGTAGATGCATCTTTGGTAGATGCTTGTTTGGTAGATACATCTTTTTTAGATGGTATTTGGTACCAGCTTCTTCACCAACATTGGCCTGACCCTCTTCCAGTTTGGTAATTCGAAGGCGGTCAGCACGCCAATCATCTTCCATTCTTGCCATTTGAGCAGACATCTTCTCAATCACGGCTAGAAGTATTTTATCAACCCCACTCCTCTCCTCTAGCTGAGGTTGTGGGGATGTCTCAACCAGTCTTTTCATTTTCCTCTTCTGCGGTTCAACTTCCTTCTCTCTTGTCTTTCTTTTTGTTTTATTAGAGGAAATATCTCATCTAGTTTCATCTAATCTATTTTCTATGATATCTTGAATCATATTATGTAGCTTCTGATCAACCCCTTCTTCCATTACTTCTGGGAAGGCCGAATAAATTTCGTCCAAAGACTTGTGAACGAGAAAGTGAGTCACTCGTGGTTACAACAATTAAGCACGAATAATTAAGTAAGTCAAGTATACCTAACACAAAATAAGTCTATCATGACATAAATAAACTCTACCGTTTAGCATCATCAAAACTACATAACATAAAGTAAGTCTACCATGACATACAGTTAAGTCTACAATAATATACAATTAAGTCTACCATAACACAGTAAAAAGTCTACCATAACATAAAATTAAGTCTACCATAACATAAAATTAAGTCTACCATAATATTTTTGTTAAGTCTACCATAACATAAAATTAAGTCTACAGTCTACCATAACATACAGTTAAGTCTACCATAACATACAGTTAAGTATACCATAACAAGCAAACCTTGTTGTTTTCCGCCTTATCCTTTTGGATAATGGTCTCAATTGCGGAATGTGTGCGTCCGCCTTTCCACCTTAATAGAGGAACTCCAGTATGCATCAGTTCGTCTATTCTCTCTATTTCTTCCCCAAGGATTGGCACAGCCATGTATGCCCATATTTGCATTACATGCACGCATCCATGAATTGACATAGAGGTTCCAACCAAAATCAAAGATTTAATGGACAGTATAAGCTTCTTATATGACAGCCGAACCCATGGAACTCTTTCGAATGCTTCAGCATCTCTGACACGTTTGGCGTAGTTCAGAGGTAGTCTGCTATTGCGATGCAGACCATAAATACCTACTATTACAACATACAATAGCCCCACCTTTCTCCTAGTCGCATAATCTTATTGTCTGCATTTATCTAATACATCATGAATCTCTTGCCATGAGGGTCCCTGATAAGGTTTAACATTAAGTTGTCCCCACAACTCGGTGTGATCCCCTTCAAAAGAATCATCAGGATCAATGGGATCACAGTTTAGGCCTGTAATCGCCTGAAACTCGTATAGGGAGAATCTGACTGGACGACCAGCAATTAAAGACCAAAATTCGTATGGCTTATTAACAGCCAATTGGTGGGTTATGAAATAATGGACAACCTTGCCGCACCAATTGTATTTACCCACAGCCAGCTTCAACTTGACTCCGACTTGCGAGTTGTTCATTATGTCGTTGAAAACATTGGGACCGATTGCATCTTGAAGCTCCGCTAAGTCTGATAAATGATTGTGGTGCGAAATACTTCTTTTCAGGAAAGGTGATTTCCCGGGTGCATAGAGTCTAAGAGGATACTCTTCATTGTTGGGTTCGGACCTTTCTATTGCCATGTCTGCAAGGAGAAAGAAGGAACAACAAACTCAAATTAAGTCTACCAACACACGCATATAAACTCAAGTAAAGTCTACCATAACATAAAATTAAGTCTACCAACATATGAACTATTAAATTTACCAAAACATAGAATAAAGTCTACCATAACATAAAGTAGAGTTATAAAGTCTACCGAGACATAGAAGTAAGTCTACCATAACCTAAAGTAAAATCATTAAGTCTACCGAGACATAAAGTTAAGTCTACTGTAACCCTTAGTAAAATCTACCATATCGTTAAGTAAAATCTATCTTATCAACTAGAATCATTTTTCTCGGTTTCGAAACTTTTCTCAAAATTTCATATCCAATATCAAAATTTCATAACCAGAGAGAGACGAATATATGATTAGAGAGCTTACGTGAGTTTTTTTTTACAGAGAAGACGTAAGAGCAGATGACTAAGACGCCGGAGAAGACGAAAAGACTCCGGACTTGAGAAAAAGACGCCGGAGAAGATAAGAAGACGCCGGCGAAGACGAGGACGGCGAAGACGAAGACGGCGAAGACGAAGACGGCAAAGACAAAAACGGCGAAGACGAAGACGGCGAAGACGGGAAGATTCACAGGAATCGAGAATCGGCAGAGAATCGATTTTTTTATTTTCGAGACAAATGAAGATGAGAAGTCCTATTAATTTCCCTCCAAAACCAAAAAATAAGTAATCGCAACAGTAACTGGTTTTTTAAGTCTACCGAGTCGTTGTTTAACTCTACCGTCTCTTTATTTAACTCTACCGTGTCTTTAATAAAATCCTAGTAACCTAACCGGGAAAATTGAACAGTTTTTAATCATTTTCCTTCTAAATGTCACTAACTCTACCGTAACTATTAGTATAGTCTACCGTATTGATATCTTTTAAATCTACTGTTATGTAAGTCTACCGTTATGTTATATCCTAAGTCTATCGCTATTACATATTCGAAGTCTACCGTATCGATCTTTTAAGTCTACCATTATGTTATATCCTAAGTCTACCGCTATTACATATTCTAAAGTCTACCGTATCGATCTTTTAAGTCTACCGTTATGTTATATCATAAGTCTACCGCTATTACATATTCTAAAGTCTACCGTATCGATATATGTCAACCGTCTCGATATTCGCGACGACGAAGACAAATGATTAACTTCATCTTCGTCCTCGATCTTTCAGATCAATGGTCTTTCATGGTCGTCTTCAAGCGTCGTCTTCTTCAACGGCAGCGTCGGCGACGCGATGGAGAAATCTCCAGAGCGTCGCCGACGGTTTCTGTTTTTTTTCTTATAAAAAAAAATTAAATTGAATGGTATTTCTGTAATAAAAAATCAAAGCATTGGTTTTTATGTCTTTTTAACAAGGCTTTAGAAAGATAGGTTGGTCTAATAATATCAAATATAATGAAAGTTGTTTTACACAATTGTTTCATTATTATAAGTATATGTATTTTTTTCTATAAAACCCCTTAATTTTTTAAAAATGTTTTTTTCTGTTGAATATGCCCAACTATGTACTTTGTATATACTTCGTTGGCTCTTTATTGAAAAAAATGACCATGTATACACTGAATCAAGGAATCGAACTGAACCGATTGCTAAGTATCATCTTTGTAATTGGTTTTCGATTCGAGGCGGTTTGGTTTGCAAAATATAATTATTTTTTGCTATAAATATTAAAATATATATTTAATATTAATATTTAATAATCTAAATAGATATATATTTTTTAATATCTAATATTTTGTGATATATATATATATATATATATATCAGTTTTCGCCGAACTTGTTTTCTAAGTAAAATCATCTTCATCGGTACATTTGTCCTCTTTTTTTATTATTATTATTATTTTTTGTAAAGATAGACTGTGGTTTAAGAAAGAAAAAAATCTCAGATTTTTTTTTTTTTAAAAGGACACAAGAATGTTTTAACGAGTTCGGCAACGAGTATAGTTATCTTATATCTCGTCAAAAAAATATCCCATAATCCACAATTATCATGAACACAATAATATTTATGACTACAGTACTTCTGATTTATTACGAAATATTACAAATTTACAATCGTTTTTCTATATTATTGAAATTATAATTTACTATATATCTCAACAAAAAAAAAAGTAAAAATAGCTAATTATTAAATTTGGTTATTATATTTAACGTTTTCATTTTATATGAATTGGAACATCTTTTGTATGTCTGCAGCCTCGCACGCACTGATCAAACTTTCCAATTATTTTTTCTAACTAGGCTTGGATTTTCGGGTATTCGGGTCGGTTCTATTTGGTTCCGATTCTAGAGTTTAGGACCTATATAGGTACCATAAAATTTTGTTCGGTTCGAGTTTGGATTCGGTTCTTTCTGTTCTGGAGTTTAGCATCTATTTGGGTATTTTGAGTATCTTTGGATTTTTATCTCGAGTATTTTTTGCTATTTCGGGTATTTCGGTTATCCGGTCTAGAAATAACTAATATTTTTGGGTTGTATTTCAGGTATTTTCGGATAACAAAAATATTTTGGTTCGGTTTCGGTTCTGGAGTTTAGGATCCATTCGAATATTTTAGAATTTTAGTTCGGTTTGGATTCGATTCCTCTCAATTCGGTTTTGGTTTGATATTTTTGGTTCGGTTAATTTAATCAGACTATCTACTACTATGATTATACGAAATTCACTACTTCTCCAAATATGATTATATCATTCAATTGGTACCCGCAGGCCTCAAATGTTTTGTGGATGACTCGTAGAAAGAATCTGATAATTTTGCAGGTATTGGCTGGTTTAGTCATTCGGAAGAATTGGATTAGAATCTCAAGGGGGTAAGAACCACTCGACGCAGCCTCACCCCACTTCATGCGGAATTTGAAGCGATAATTTTATACACTGCATGATATCCTTATAGGAGATGGTAGTGTGTTTATACTCTAATAGTCTGGAATTAGTGAAGATGGTATTCTTCCCAGACGAGTGGCCGGCATTCTCAATATACTTAGAAGAGCTTGAGAGACTGAGAAGCTTCTTTTCTGGATTCTCGTTATTTTTTATATCACATTCTTCAAATTTGAAAGCACATACTCTATCTCTACATGCTAAAATTAATTATGCTAACATCTCTTATGTAAAATGTGTACCATCAATTTGGATTTTTTAACCGTTTTAATTAATATTAATAGCTGTCGGAGAAAAATTAAAAATATTATATCATACAACTCTTTTATGTACTTGGTTTCACACTTCCACCCGTATAGAACTCAAACACTAATAAACCAATATAGAAAATAGAGACAATTGGATAAAACAACCTTCGTTATATTTGATATTACTAGACCAACCAATCTTTCTAAAGGGTTTGTAAAAAGATATTAAAACCAATGCTTTGATTTTTTACTATAGAAATGCCATTCAATTTAATTTTTTTTTTTTAAAGAAAAAGAAAACAGAAACCGTCGGCGACGGTCTGGAGATTTTCCCATCGCGTCGCTGACGCTACTGTTGAGGAAGACAACACTGAAGTGACGTCGACGACAATAACCGACGCTTAAGGACGATCACGAAAGACCATTGATCGGAAAATTTGAGGACGAAGATGAAGTTAACCATTTGTCTTCGTCGTCGCGACATGAGTTGCTAATATCGAGAGGGTTGACATATATCGATACGATAGACTTTAAAATATATAATAGCGGTAGACTTAGGATATAACATAACGGTAGACTTAAAAGATAGATACGGTAAACTTTAGAATATGTAATAGTGGTAGACTTAGGATATAATATAACGGTAGATTTAAAAGACGTAATAGCGGTAGACTTACATAACGGTAGATTTAAAAGATATTGATACGGTAGACTATACTAATAGTTACGGTAGAGTTAGTGACATTTGAAGGGAAAACAATTAAAAACTGTTCAATTTTCCCAGTTAGGTTACTAGAGTTTTATAAAAGACACGGTAGAGTTAAATAAAGAGATGGTAGAGTTAAACAACGACTCGGTAGACTTAAAAAAATAGTTACTGTTGCGATTACTTATTTTTGGTTTAGGGGGGAAATTAATAGGACTTTTCATCTTTATTTGTGTCGAAAATAAAAAAATCGATTCTCTGCCGGCGATTCTCGATTCCTGTGAATCTTCCCGTCTTCGCCTTCGTCTTCACGCATAAGTCTCTGGCGTGTTGACGTCTTCGCCGTCTTCGACTTCTCGTCTTCTCGTCCTCTCCGGCGTTTTCTCGTTTTCTCCAAGTGTTTTTGTCAACTCCGCGTCTTCTTCGGCTTCTTCTCCGCTTTCTCAGACGTTTTAGTCGTCTTCTCTGAAGTCTTCTCGTCTTTGCCGGCGTCTTCTTATCTTCTCCGGCGTCTTAGTCATCTGCACTTACGTCGTCACTGTAAAAAAAACTCACGTAAGCTCTCTTATCATATATTCGTCTCTCTCTGGTTATGAAATTTTGATATTGGATATGAAATTTTGAGAAAAGTTTCGAAACCGAGGAAAATGATTCTAGTTGATAAGGTAGATTTTACTTAGCGATATGGTAGATTTTACTAAGGGTTACGGTAGACTTAACTTTATGTCTCGGTAGACTTAATGATTTTACTTTAGGTTATGGTAGACTTACTTCTATGTCTCGGTAGACTTTATAACTCTACTTTATGTTATGGTAGACTTTACTCTATGTTTTGGTAGATTTAATAGTTCATATGTTGCTAGACTTAATTTTATGTTATGGTAGACTTTACTTGAGTTTATACTCGTGTGTTGGTAGACTTAATTTGAGTTTTTTGTTCCTTCTTTCTCCTTGCAGACATGACGATAGAAAGGTGTGAACCCAACAATGAAGAGTATCCTCTTAGACTCTATGCACCCAGGAAATCACCTTTCCTGAAAAGAAGTATTTCGCACTACAATCATTTATCAGACCAAGATGCAATCGGTCCCAATGTTTTCAATGACATAATAAACAACTCGCAAGTCGGAGTCATGTTGAAGCTGGCTGTGGGTAAATACAATTGGTGCGGCAAGGTTGTCCATTATTTCATAACCCACCAATTAGCTGTTAATTAGCCATACAAATTTTGGTATTTAATTGTTGGTCGTTCGGTCAGATTTTTCCTATACGAGTTTCAGGCCATTATAGGCCTAAACTGTGATCCCATTGACCCTGATGAATCCTTTGAAAGGGATCACACCGAGTTGTGGAGACAACTGAATGTTAAACCTTATTAGGGACCCTCGTGGCAAGAGATTCATGATGTATTAGATAAATGAAGACAATTGGATTATGCGACTAGGAAAAAGGTGGGGTTGTTGTATGTTCTAAAAGTAGGCATTTATGGTCTGCATCGCAATAACAGACTACCTCTGAACTACGCCAAACGTGTCATAGATGCTGTGAAGCATTCGAAAGAGTTCCATGGGGTCGGCTGTCATATAAAGAACTTATACTGTCCATTAAATCTTTGAGTTTGGTTGGAACCTCTATGTCAATTCATGGATGCGTGCATGCAATACAAATATGGGCATACATGGTTGTGCCAATCCTTGGGGAAGAAATAGGGAAAATTGATGAACTGATATATAATGGAGTTCCTCTATTAAGGTCGAAAGGCGGACGCACACGTTCCGCAATTGAGTCCATTATCCAAAAGGATAAGGTGGAAAACAACAAGGTTTGCATATTATGGTAGACTTAATTGTATGTTATTGTAGACTCGTAGACTTAATTTTATGTTATGGTAAACTTAACTTTGTTATGGTAGACTTAATTTTATGTTATGGTAGACTTAATTTTATGTTATGGTAGACTTAACTGTATATTATTGTAGACTTAATTGTATGTCATGGTAGACTTACTTTATGTTATTGTAGACTTACTTTTGATGTATGTTAAACGGTAGAGTTATTTATATCATGGTAGACTTATTTTGTGTTATGGTAGACTTTACTTACTTAATTATTCGTTCTTAATTGTTGTAGCCACGAGTGAATCACTTTCTCATTCTGAAGTCTTTGGACAAAATTTATCCGGCCTTCCCAGAAGTAATGGAAGAAGGGGTTGATCAGAAGCTACATAATATGATTCGTGATATCATAGAAAATAGATTAGATGAAAGCAGATGGGATATTTCCTCTAACAAAAGAAAAAGGAAGACAAGAGAGAAGGAAGTTGAACCGCATAAGAGGAAATGAAAAGACCGGTTGACACATCCCCACAGGCTCAGCCAGATGAGAGGAGTGGGGTTGATAAAATACTTCTAGCCGCGATTGAGAAGATGTCTGCTTCAAATGGCAAGAATGGAAGATGATTGGCGTGCCGACCGCCTTCGAATTACCAAACTGGAAGAGGGTCGGGCCAATGTTGGTGAAGAAGCTGGTACCAAACAAGCATCTAAAAAAGATGCATCTACCAAACATGGATCTAGTGGGACTGGCAGAGAAGAAGCTGAAGTTAGTAAACCCGCTGAGAAGGCTGCCAGTGATACGGTACGTAAGTCTTTATTCTAGTAAAAGTAACTTCTTTAAGTTACTTGAGTGTCAAGAAAGTATCACATTGATACTACACATTGTATTGTACAGAGTTGAGTTTGAGTTACATCATAGTAGCGTTGTATACAACTACTATGGTTGAGTTGTTGGGTACTTAAAGAAATTTCTTCCTTTTCAAAGGTTGACTTGATTGTAGACTTTTTTCATCAAGTTGACTCTGTTTATTAGTTATGGTAGATTTTATGGTTGCATTTTTTTATTTTTTTTTTGTATTCATGGTAGTCTTGCTAACAATTCCTTTGTAATTTACCACCATGAATACAGTCGTGGTTGAAGATGTTTGGTACAACACCACCAAAGAAACAATCTACGGAGAAGACACCCCCTCCGAAATCAGTGGCATTTCTTGCTTATGTTGACATCAGTGGCCAGGAAACAACCAATAGGAAAAAACAGCAGCCAATAATAGATGTTCCTCAATTGCAAGACATCTCGGACTCGTTGAAACAAAATTTGGACTTGGTACTGGCGAAGTACAGTTCTGCAGAGGAACCTAAGCTTGGTTTGAATGATGGGACTCAGGTATTAAAGGAAAGACACAGATATCCTCCCCCCAGTAAAGTCTCTCCTTTCATTGGATGCTCTGTAGTGAGGCGGATTCTCAAAAAGTCGTATGACTCTTTTGAACCGGTTGAGCCTGTTCGGGCGATGCACCTCGTGAATTACCTTGAGCAAGACCTGTAAGTGTTTATGTTATTGTAGAGTTTATTGATAGTTGATGGTAGACTTTATTGTTAGGTGGTGGTAGACTTAATGATATGTATGTGATGGTGGTAGACTTTATTGTATGTGGTGGTAGGTGATGGTAGACTTTATTGGTATGTGGTTGTAGGCTTTATTGGTATGTGGTGGTAGACTTAATGATATGTATGTGATGGTGGTAGACTTTATTGATATGTGGTGGTAGACTTTATTGGTATATGGTGGTAGAGTATATGTATGTTAAGGTATACTTAAAGAAAGTTTTAATATGACGCAACATCAATCCTCTTGATGAATTAGACCGGAATGTTGAATTATACATGCGGCTAATGACACCCAAAGAACAATAGAAGGAGGAGCAGTTCGGCTGGCTGCATACTCAGGTAAATTTATTTAAATGTGTTGTTTACCTGTTGTAATAATAAACTACAATTTAAACCCTATTGTTTCCTATTCTGCAGCATATGCCTTTGGGGATGTCTTTCTTTACAGAGAGAGATAGACAAGATTCTAGCCCTTACCGTCCTCAGATTGCTTTCATCAACCCATTTTTTACAAGTATGTGGGCTAGAGACTTTGAAAACGACTTTCTACCAAATCAGAAGGCATGGATATTTACAGCCAGATACATAAGTCTGTACAATGGTGGAAACATGACCAACAAATAATGGGTTCAGTATGTCGACATCTTATACATCTGCCATAATATCAACGGTAGGCACTGGATTGCTCTAGAGGTGGACATACCAAAGAGGAGGATAACCGTATATGATTCTATTTGCAGTGCTTACGACGATAACGTGGTGTCCATGCAATGTCGTCCATATGCTCGTTTTATTCCACTTCTTATTAAGCAGGTATCTCCCGGATCCACGAAGCAGAAAAAGAAAATATCGGTGGCTGCTTTCACTATTTACAGGAATAAACAAATATCACAGAACGTTCAAAGTGGTGACTGTGGGGTATATACTTTGAAGTATATTGAGTGTCTGGCTCTTGTCGGGGTTTTGATGGCCTATCTGATGCTACAGTTGGAGATATACGCAGGAAATAAGTGATATGTTTGCATTTTGCATAGTTTTAGCTTGCATAACTCGTACATTTAGACATGTTATTTGACTCGTTCTTATCATTTATTCCTAGTTTTGCATACTTAGGGTGTTTTGCATTAGGTTTGCATACATCTTGCATATTTGGCTTGTTACAGGTATTTTCAGGCGACTTTGGACTGGAAGCTGTTTAGGACAACATACTTGAGCACCTATGCTCGAGCTGAGGGATCGAGCTAAGGCAGTAGGACGAGCAGAAGCCAGACTCGAGCTAAGGGATCGAGCTGGGACAAAAGGTGGCGTCTTGAAGATTTTTAGCCGAGCTCGAGCACCCGTGCTCGAGCTCTGTGATCGAGCCCAGCATAAAAGAGGAGTCTTGGAATTTTTAAGTCCAGCTCGATCCCATACAATCGAGTCACCTGCTCGAGCTCAACACATAAAAATGCAATCTTGATTTCATCCAGCTCGGGCACACCACTCGACCAAGACATGGTCGAGCTGGACCTTATCCTGCACGTTTTTACCATTTTGCCCATGACGTTTTAAGGGTTTTTATTGCTTAGTATAAATACCCATTGTGGGATTAAGACTGGGGAGAGTTCGTTTTTAAGACCTAATTTTCGAGTTTTCTATCTGTTCTTCATTGTTCTTGATTTCCAGACTTTGTAATTTGATTTCTACTTATTATTTTGAGTTGATTTCTTCTGTTCTATCATTTCTCTATCTATTTCTATCATCTATGCAAGTTTTTATGATTTCTGGGTTTTTGTTCTTAATGTTCTTTATGAGTTCTGAGTAGTCATTAGGGTTCTTGAGGATGAGATAGATTAGGTGTGGAATCTTAGTCTTTTAGGTGGTTTAAGAGTAGATTGTTTAATTTCCCTTCTAAATCAGTGTTTTTAATGTTAATTTCTCTCTGATCAATTGAGATTAGAACTTAGGTGTTTTTCCGCCCAGAAAGTGTTTGATAAAATGCTTGACTAAACTGATGTTAGAGATTTGCATGCCTAGCCTAAGGGATTAGTTGTCTAGGGTGTTTATTGACAATATTGAACTGAATCTTAATGCCTGCTAGGGTAGATTTCGCCAAGGGATTGGGTCTGGAACTGGTCTAGCTTGAGGTTACTTATCACGGGAGTGGACTTAACTGGTTGTGATGTTTGATGCCTAGGGAATAGCTTGAATGAGTTTTGTTAGACCACCTGGGTAGGCTAAGAGGACACACTGAGTCGATTACCCCATCCTTAGGAACTTCTCCTGCATTGATTGAATTCTCTGTTAGTCCTATACGCCGTTTCTGATATTGCTCTGTTTCTGTTAGTTTCTGCTAGTCCTAGATAGTATCTATTTTAGTTTCCATTTTCAGTTTCTGTCTAGGTTGCTAGAGTCCTATACACTATTTGCTTGGCTTGACTTGAATTGCTTGATCACATCTTTTTTGGTTAATATCTTCACCCTTATGGATTGACACCTTACTATAGTACAACGAAACTTTGGTCTAGTAAGAAATTGACCTATACCAATATGCAGCTGATTTTTTTGCCGAGAAGGCAACCGACGGTATTTCGTTCAGTGATCCAAACCCTAGGGTTGCAGAGGATAGTAAGGATGCAATGATCTCAGGTTCACAACCTGTGTAGCTTGATTGGTGTCTATGTGGTAAACTTTGGGCATGTTGGTAGACTTAACAAAAATATTATGGTAGACTTAACAAAAATATTAAACTTAACTTAACTTAAATGTTAATATTGTGTGGATGGTTGTGGTTGTTTTGTTCTGTTTGTGAAGGATTATGATTGTGGTAAATATTGGTTTCTGTATATCTAAACCCTTAACCCTAAACCTTAAACCCTAAGAATCTAAGTTTGTGTCTCGGCCCGTATTGAAGAATTAATTGCAATCCGAAAACAAAGCGATACAATAACAAACAACAAGGATACACAAAAAGTATACATACATTAACAAACAAGAATGAAAGACAAGAAGTTTATTTGGATGAAAGTCTAGTTCGAAATACAAAATCGTATGATTAAACAACACACGTTCTACTATTGTGATCTGCTTGATTGTATTTTGAACACAAATATTCTTTTCTCAGACGTTTTTTTATCGTAGCAATCTCAATTACAGCTTTAATTCTTGATTTCTTTTTACGACCTGTCCTTTGGCGCTCATCAACACGAGGAGGCTTGCAAACTTTCATAGCCACTTCATCCGGTATAGGAAACGTAGCATCTCTTGGCATTACACTCATATTGTATGCATAGGAGAAATTGTTATTGTGATAGTACGAGGGGCAAAGGGCAATACGTGAAATCTTACATGTATCTGCAGCTGGTATGGCATATACACAAGGAATTTTATCCAAATTCCACCTACATCAAGTACATGTTTTCTCTGTCAAGTTAACAATGTACAAGGATGTTCCGCTTGACACTTCTGAGTGATGTATATCTATCTCTTGTACACCAAATTGTTTTGCATTCTCGACTCTAACCTGATTCAAGTGTAAAAATCAACCATCACATAAGGAAAAATCTACGTAAGTATATCAGCATATCAGCAGATTAACTAAAAGCTACCATCATATGAACTAAGTCTACCATGACATGAACTAAGTCTACCATGACATGAACTAAGTCTACCATGACATGAACTAAGTCTACAATAACATGAACTAAGTCTACCATTACTAACTTGGAGAAGTTTTTCAACTGTTTCTGTAAGCACTGTGCTAACTCGAGTTGCTTTTTTCCTCCTTTTTGCTAACCATCTTGTTAACATCAACCTTATTACTTCGAGAAGTGGGATAATTGGCTCACCTCTTGCTTGGGATAACACTTTATAGATCGATTCTGCTATGTTGGAGGTTGTAAAATTGTACCTATTCCCGGGAAAGTGAGCACGACTCCACAAATGTACATCCGCGCGAACCAAATAATCATGAAGGGCAAGATGTACACTTTAAATCTACGCTAACAAGGCATTGAACTCTGAAACAGTATATGCAGTAACAACTTTTTTTACTAGTCGAAAACATGTTTTTCCTTTGAATTTCAGCAAGATGTTATTATGCAAATGATATGTGCATATACCGCGAGATAACAGTGGGTATACCTTATCTATCGCTCTTGATATTGATCTATGCCTATCAGAAATAATGGCAAGGCTTTCGTTATCGGGGATAACACGTTGTAGTTGTGTAAAGAACCACTCCCAAGACTCATCATTCTCAGTATCAACGACAGCAAAGGTTATTGAGAATATATTGAAATTTCCATCTTGGGTGGTTGCGACAACCAGTGAACCTTTGTATTTCCCATGCAAAAACGTACCATCAACAACAATAACTTTCCTCATGTAAATAAACCCTTATATCCTTGCTCCAAATGTAATGAAAAGAAACTTAAACCTGTCATCTTGGTCAACATCAATAACTGTTCCAAGATTAGCTCGTCTAATCATGTATAAGTAACTTGATAGTTCTTCATATCCATACTCTAAACTTCCCATTATTAATTCACGCGCAAACTTTAGTGTACGATGTGCCTTCCAGTACCCAATCCTTAGTTCGTATCGTTTTGTTAGAGCATCAACGACAAGATTGGGGACCACCTTCGGTCTAACAGAATCTAGAAAATCTGCGTATAGGCGTCCAAGTATCTCAGAAGTACCTTTTCGACATCGGCTAGAATTCTTAGTCACAGAACATGTATGCTCTGCAACGTAAACCTTAATATGAAACTGAGGATTATCTCCAACGGTCGTAGCCCTAACCCTCCATGTACATCCTTTTACCCAATATTTTACCGTATACAAATCTGGCATTGTATGGTCCACGTCGAAGTCAAATTTCTGTATAACTGAAAGAATCTTAATTTTCAACTCCAACTCCTCCTTTGTGGCGTAAATCTGCCCAACATATAGCTCTACTGAAGACAATTCCAATTGGCGAAACTCATTTTTCTTTGCTAATTTCTTTTTTTTGGGTGGGAGAATATGCTTCTCATCATCCTCATCCATAAACTTTTTACCCATACCGTAGTCATCATCAGAGCTTGCCCCATCCGTGTCATCACAGTAATCAAATATGTATTCATCATCTTCTTCCACTTTTTCTTCGTTGACTTGTTCCCTTTTCTTTTTAGTATCTTTTTCTTCTTTGATTTGTTGACATGCTCCTCTTTTCTTTGTAAGCTCCACACAGAGACGCATTGTGCATGTCTTTGATTACGTCAAAAAATCTTCCCATTGATGATAACTCCCAACTGAAACTGGCGGTGTGTCTTCTGGCAAATTTGGAAAACTCCTCTTGGACAAATATAGCTCAATTTCAGCTAAATATTCCAATGATCCAAGCCAAATTCATCGTAAATCAAACCAACCAAATTGACATAGATAGTATCGCGATCAACTCCCACTAGTTTACACCCTCTCGTGCTATCAACACTGAAAATCCACCGATTTTCTCCCTTCTCCAACTACCACAGACTAATATAATTTGCTCCATGAAGAAGAGACCGAAAAAATTGTGGAGAACGAATAAAATTTTGGATATAAGATAGATAATCAACAAATTTCCGAGAAAGGATAGAAAATAGAAAGAACAAAATTTGGGAGAATGAGAGAAAAGAAAGGGGATCAACGAGACTACAACGGCCACTGAAAGACACAATGATACCCTAGTTCGGTTAAGACAAAACGGTCTTTTCGTCCTGTTATAACGAATAAAGTCTACCGTAATTGTTAACTAACTCTACCACCACATCGGTAGAGTTTAGAATGATACGGTAGAGTTTAAAAGCAACTATAAACCCGCGGTAGACTTAATAAGATGACTCTTTAAATACATTCTTCGCTTGTCTTATCCGGGATTAGGGTTTTGTCTTCGTCATCTCTGCCAAACTTCGTATTCTCCGATATACGACCACCGATTTTGCTGTAAGTTACTCATCTTTATCTTTTTCGTCTTCATCTTCGTCTTCATCTTCTTCGTCTTCTTAATCGTCTTCTCAATCGTCTTTTTCGTCTTCGTCTTCTTCTTCTTTGTCTTCTTCATCTTCGTCTTCTCAATCATCTTCTTTGTCTTCGTCTTCGTCTTCGTCTTCTTCGTCTTCGTCTTTTTTGTCTTCTCAATCGTCTTCTTCGTCTTCGTCTTCGTCTTCTTCTTCATTTTCGTCTTCTCGTCTTCTTCGTCTTCTTCGTCTTCATCTTCTTGTTCGTCTTCTCAATCGTCTTCTTCATCTTCGTCTTCGACTTCGTCTTCTTCTTCTTCTTCGTCTTCGTCTTCTTCGTCATCTTCGTCTTCGACTTCGTCTTCATCGTCTTCATCTTCGTCTTCGTCTTCGACTTCATCTTCATCGTCTTCTTCTGTCTCTCTCTCTCTGATTTTGCTACAAATATGGTAGACTAACTTTATGTTATAGTAGAGTTAACAATATGTGTAATGGTAGACTTAACTTTATGTGGTGGTAGAGTTAACGGTATGTGTAATGGTAGACTTAACTTTATGTTATGGTAGAGTTAACAGTATGTGTAATGGTAAACTTACAAGTCTCTCTTTTTGAGCGAAGATGAGCGACGACAGCAGTGACACCAGTACTGAGAACTTCATTCCTGAGGTTCTAGATCGACAGGCTAGGGCAAGGGCACGAAGTGAAGGTGAGTACGGAATTCCCATGCGCTATTTTTTGTGGTGGAAAAGCACTAATCACAACCTCATTCACCGGAACGAATCCGGGTAGAAGATTCTATACTTGCGAGAGGGTCGATGTAAGCAAAAGAAAAATTCAGTTTTATGTTATTCTTTGTTAGAGTTTTATGTAAGTATTGTGTACTTGTGATTGTCTTTTTCTTTAGGATGGAGGTTGCAATATATGAAATGGTGGGATCAAGCAATGATGGAGGAGTTCTGTGACATGAAGGAAGAAATTTTGGACCTACATGATCGGATGAGATACTTCACTCTTGGAGACAATGACGAGGTTGTTGATCCGCGATTGATGTGGCGCAATGTCAGAATTCATCGATACAAGATATGTTTTCTCAAAGAATTATTCAATGAGCTTGATGCTAACCACAATGAGCTTAAGGCGGTTGTTGCTACAAAACATGAAGGAAATGCCAATGATATGAAGCTTATGTTAGGTCTTGGTATTGCTGTGATTGTTGTGGCCATCCTTGTCTATTTGTTTGTTTAAGTAGATATTGTTATGTTATGTTTGTTATTAAACCTATTTCTATTTTATGCTATGTAATGTCTAGACATGGATCATGGTCGGTTTATTATTTCAGTCTTTAGAAAAAGACATCCCAGTTTGATGTAGGAAAAATAATACACACGACTTAAACATCATCAGTCTTTAGACAGAGACTGGCATTCCGATACCCACAGCCTAAAAGTATTTTAAACAAAAGATTGGATTGGTTTCTTTTTGGTGGAAAGAAAACGGTACCCACGGCTCAAAACATTAGTCTTTAGAGAGACTGAGATTCAAAACTTAGATCTTTTATATACCCACGGCTTGAAATCTCTTGACAAAGAGCACAAATTGTTCTTACGGTTTGTTAAAAGGAAACAAATACCAGGCTTAAAGTTTTTCAATATTTGGACCCATGGCTTATATAGTCTTTAGACCGAGACTGAAACCATCATTTGCCCACGGCTTAAAAGAATTATTTAGACAAATACTTTGGATTGGTTTTAATTTACTCGTCAAAGATGAAAGATCAGTTTACCCATGGCTTAAACATCATCAGTCTTGGAACCGTAATGACTAATGACTTTTTGAATGAAAAAGTACAAGACTAAAGGTACAAAGTTCTAGTAAACACCCAATAAATTCTCGCAATGAAATCTTCCCATTGATTCCACTACTTTCTCTTTCTGACTGACTTAGTGTAGCAACACCATCCACCCACTTGTAGCCATCACAATCGCAGGTCTTCTCCTATGTCTTCTATTAAGTAAGAGACAATTAAGACTGATGCACAACTTGATAGTAAAACACAAAAAGTCTTCCCCCATGTGAACAAAGTCTACCAAACAAAATTCATGAGTTGTAAGGAAAGCAAATCTTGGATTTCAAAGCTGAAGAGTACTGAAGATACCAAAAGTCTACTGTAATACAAATTAAAATCTATCCCATCGGGAATATAAAGTCTACCGTCATTCTCTGATAAAGTTTACCGTTCGAACTCTTAAGTCTACCGCCATATACTTGCACCACATGCATAAAACATCAAAAACTATCCAAACCAAGCATATACCACTAAACCGAAGACACTATGGACCGGTCTGTAAAATTAGAACCAGCGCGGATGATGATGTGGCTATACTCATGTAAAATTAAACGAAACGACGTCGTTTTAAAAATAAACCCTAAATTAAAAGGTTCTTCTTTTCCATAGTCTTCTTCTCCATCAAATCTCTCAAAATTTCGAAATTTGGGGGAGAGATTTCATTTTTTTTTTCTTCTTCTTCAACACCTTCAATGACTTCCCCAAAAATGGCATAAAAGTAGCTCTTCTTCCTTTAAATGAATCAATACTCAGATTTCGACTCTCTCTCACTACGCTCCTTGGTGAACTAACCAAATTCATATCCAATTCCAAAACAACACCAACAATCTCAGCAAAAACTGGATCAAGCTTTGATTGAATACAATGCCAAACCGGATTAATCATCGTTTCCACATTAGATCCACCGCCTCTGATTAGTCCTCCATTAACCGATCTCAACCGATTCAAAACCCAGAATGATTCAGAATACTCCATACCTTCATCCAAAATCGCAAAATAAACTAAACAATCATCATCGATAGCAAATGTGTATGTCTTCTTGTGAACTGTATGAGAGAACATTGAATGATGTGGAGGCGTGTTCTCGATGCATCGTAAAGCTACAGCTTCGATTCCAGATTCTTCCTTGGAGACGAACTCGGCGAGAACTACGTTTCTTTTTGCAATGCAAATGTAAGACAATAAACTTGGATTTGAAATCATCCTTTTGTATATATATATATATATATATATGGATTCAATGGGGCTCGAAGCAAAAATTCAAAGAGGAAAAAAAAACGAGATTTTGAGAGATTAAAACGATAGAGAAGAAAAAGCTTTTAATTTAGGGTTTATTTTTAAAACGACATCGTTTCGTTTAATTTTACCCGAGTACATCCACGTCATCGTCCACGCCGGCTCCAATTTTACAGACCAATCCATGGTGTCTTCGGTTTGTTGGTTTACGCTTGGTTAGGATAGTTTTTGAATTGATGTTTTATGCATGGGATGCAAATCTGTGCAAGAATAAGCAAACGGGCCTAAATTTTATGCTGAAAACCGTTCAAGTAACCCACACAAGAGTTTCTTTTCTGTCTAGGGTTTCACAAAGTCGTCTTTGTCTCCTTTCCACAAGCAATCATGGTGAAGTTTTCTCGCTTTTTTTCTTCTCTTTGCTTGTGATTTTGTTCTCTCTTTTCCTCTTATATGTTGTCTGAATTTTCCTTTTCTTTTGGATCTGTTAATTAGGTGCTCCAAAACGACATCGACCTGCTCAATCCTCCTGCTGAGCTCGAGAAGAGAAAGCACAAACTCAAACGTCTTGTGCAATCTCCCATCTCTTTCTTCATGGTACTTTTTTTTGTCACCTTTTCCTCCAAAATATGTAACACAAGTGGGTGTGATGCAATAACTCTGATTCTGCTTTCTTTGTGTTTTCAGGACGTTAAGTGTCCGGAATGCTTCAACATGTGAGTTTTTCTAATTTTTTCGTAATTGATTCTTCTACAGATCAGTCTAACAATGTTGTTTTGGTATAAATTTGAATGTTGTCTTTGTATTGAAAATATAAATTGGTATCATTATGAAGAAACTGTAAACTGTTTTAGATTAGTAGTAATATTGTGAATTAAATTGTCAATTTTGATCATGTTGAGTGTTGTGCTGTTTAATTAACAAAAAGATTGGTAATACTGTTTTTTTAACTATATAGATTACACTTAGTAACACATTGCTTATGGATTAATTTGCAGAACAACTGTGTTCAGCCATTCTCAAACAGTTGTAGTATGCGGAAAATGTAATAAAGTTCTGTGCCAGCCCACTGGAGGTAAAGTAAGGCTCACACAGGGATGCTTGAAGAAAACAACATCTTAGGAAAAATAAAAAATCAATGTTAATCAAACTCCAGAGCCATTAATTACTACTTTATTATTATATTGGAGCGATATTTTTTTCCTTTTTTTTTTGGCCATTATTTTTTCTTTCTTTCCAAAATGTTTTTTCGGTAGCTCCACTCCATAATCTATTATCTTGTAATCCTTTCTTTTAATTGGTTGCATTTTATAAATCTTTCTTTGAAGAGTATTCGTGATATATTGTACGAGATATAGTAATAAAAAGTTTTAAATAGTATTAAGAGGCTAATTCATATGGTAACAAATGGTTAATTTTAGAAGTGTTGGTATCGAATGGTTTAGTAATTAAAATAAAATAAAAAAAAGCTGAGAGACTAATTCATTTGTAATTGATATTTTCATAAAAATTCATTTGAGCTTTAAGCACTTTTTAAATATGATAGAAAATATAATTATTCATCTTTTTTTTTGTTAAAGTTTATTCCTTAATAATCAATTTTTGTAAGTAAACTATAGCACAAAATGGTGTTAATTGTTAATTGATGTAATTAACATTAAATTTAAAAAAAGTTGGAACAATATATATATATATATTCTGATTTTTGATAAAGGGTATTTTATTGAATAAGCAACAATGTACAAGCTTTAAAAATACAACATAAACTGTAGCATAGTGAGATTAACAAAAGAATACAAAAAGGGATATTTTGGCATAAATAGTTTAGTAAAAAAAAAATCCTAATAAAAACGAACTAGAAATTGTCCAGTGCTACAGTATGAGTTAATGAATCTAAACAAATCCGATTTTCTTAATAATAGAATATCCGATTTTTTTTGTGCAAATCAATATCAGATTGTGCAAATAAATTTAAATCAAATTTTAACAAATCTTTTGTAGAATATTAACAAATCCTAATAAAATATATGATTATTAATAAATCCGATTTTTTGAAATAGTAAAAAAATCTTTTTTAGAATATTAACAAATCTGATTTTTTTTTTGTAACCACAATAATCGATTATTAACAAATCCGATTTTTTGGAAATAGTCAAAAGTACTTTTTGGAATATTAACAAATCAGATTTTTTGCTAACCATAAATTAAATAATTTTATTAAATTATCACATATTAATAACTAATGACTAAAATATCCTTAATGAAATATTAAAATTTGTTCTTTGAAATAATGACAATATGATGTAAATATTAATATTTTTTTAATGTTTATCCATAAATGTACTCTCCAAATAATATATAGAAAATAAAACAAGCACTACCATACAATTAAAAGCATGCATCGATCAATCAAGTCATGCAAACTTATCTCGATCGTAAACGAAGAGCGTTGGAAAGATGAAGACGGCGGAGAAAACTTATTTAGGTCAAGCGGCTTGAATTTCCCTGTAATCGGAAGGATCGTCGTACAAGATCTAAAACAGAGACAATATCGGTGGTGATATTTATTTTCTCAGTCGGCTAATAATCAACAACTCAGTCGTTTCGGAGACGAAGATATTTCTCGTTTCGGAGACGAAGATGTTTCGAGGACATTATAGACTACGATTCGATAGAAATTTCTAATCAATATGATCAGTATCACTTACGAAAGCATATCTCAGCAATAATAAAGCATTAAACAAATACAATTCTCCAAATTTAGAAGGATTTTCTAGAAAAATACCCTCCAATTCGCCGATTTTTGTAATTTTACTTTTCACCTCAAAAAATGCAGGTTAATCCGCAAACTCAAAAATAATACGCAGTATAACCCTTATACGTTACCATCAAATTTGTATAACGTTGATAAATAATATATTAAATCGAAGCCCTCACGACGAGGAGTCCAAATATACCTTTAGAATTTCAAAAATCTAATGTATGACCGTTAAAACGTTTAGAAGATACATATAAGAGTTATATTGCGTATTATCTTTGAGTTCGCGGATTAACCTGCATTTTTGGAGGTGAAAAGATAAAATTGCAAAAATCGGCGAGGTGCAGAGTTTTATTTTTTTGCAGAAAACCCGATTCAGAATTATATATAATGGATAGATTTCTCTCATGTGTCCACATCAGCATGCTAAACATCCAATTTTGAAAAAGTCATGTCTATTTTAAAATATGGTGATACTTTTAGGATTAAACATAAATTTCATCGTTACTTTTGTTTATTTTTATTTTTTCTAATGGCCATTATTAAATAGAATATTTAATAATTAAGATATTTAATGCTAAGGAAAGCGACATTTAAAAAAAAAAAAAAAGCATAATGATAAGATACATTTTAAATAACAAAAAAAAAAAAGAATTATAAAAAGAGAACACAAAGATAGAAGAAATGAATTGCAATATATAGGAATAGCCTACAAAATGTATATATTTTTATTAAAGAAATACCAAATGACAAATGATGAAACAATCGGAACTAAGTGAGAAATGAGTGCCACAAGGCCAATATTTAAACGAAGAGCAAAAATCTCTAAATTCACTAAATAACATGGGCATTTTAGCTAAAAATGAGAAAATAAGGTTTTTAAATCAAATTTCTTTGTTTTTTTTTTTCATACAGTATATAGAATTTCAGAAAAGACATAGATATTCAAAATACCATACTTGAGTTTTTCGAAAGTAGAAATGAAAATCTTAAAAATCGTTGTTGATAAGAAAAATCAAAATTCTTTACTAAAAGAAAAAAATAAATAATCTATTGGTTGCACATTAAACACACATAAAAGTGATATGTAATATATATAGCATAAATTTGCCATATTGTATTATGGCTCAAGAGAAAGACAAGGACACACTTGAGCATGTACCAATTGAACCAAATCTTTTTAACGCAAAAGATTCGGAGAAGCGGTGAACTTATAGCATGCTAAATTTCTAAGAAATATTAGGCTTACAACACAAAGTTGACATCCCAAAAGAACAATTAACACTATATGTCGATAAAAAGACCAAAATTGTAATGGCACTATTATTGATGGATATAAAGATTGCATTCTTTGATGTTGGATGTATCAGCATCGTTACCAACATATTTAATATTAATAGTGATATGGGATTACACTTATCTTTAAGAAATTTTTTTTGCAGAAAAATAATATCAAATATACATTGAACTATATATTAATTTACACTATCTTTAAGAATTTATCATTTTTAGTTATTTGAAACATTTGTGATTCCAAGAGGTTGAGCTCGAAAATTTGTATAAGTGATTGCATAATTCTTACCATTGCGTTTAGAGTTCATCTTACGTGTAATGCTCATGTATAATCAATTAAAATATAGCAGAAAAAGATGTTAGAAAATTTTAACACATAAGAAGTCGACTGATGGAAAATATATGTTAATGGCGCCTGAACAAAGACATAATATAATATTTTTTATATGTTTGCATATAGTTAAATGTTTTGATTTGTGTCCAATTCTTAAAATATTACTAGTTTACATTTTTATAAATTTAGTTACATCACCGCTACCTTTTAATATTATCAACTTTAACATTTTTAATGTTTCTTACTACTACAAAACTCACCACTTTTGTCACCAATTAAATTTATATATATTTCAAAGATTCTTGTTATGGATAAAAATATTTCAAAAATAAAATATTTTTAGAAGGTTAAAAGTATTGGATTATGTTATTAAATATTTAAAGAAAAACCCAGTATAATACAAATACTTAAAAATAAAAATAAAACAGTATAGTTAAATTGTAATAGCATTAATTCCGAACGTTGCACGAAGGATTTCTAGTAAACTAAATATAACCAAACTAAACCATAAAACAAAACAAAAGCTATGAGCCCGTTGATTATAACGCATGAAGTTGTATGAGTATTGAATACTAGATCGATAATGGGGCAATTATGAGTCGGTAATTATGATGCATATTAAATATGAGATCCACAATTTTTAGTCGGTAATCCGTTTAAAAGTTCTTAATATCGTCAAACGTTCGTCTGAGATAATTTTACAGAAAAAACAAATTATCATCCGCAAACAACAAATGAGAGATAGTTGGATTTCTCTGGTTTAAAAGTCTCAACAGATAGCCCAACTATCTCCCATTTGTTGCTTGCGGATGATAATTTATTTTTTTGTTAAGTTACCCCAGACGAATGCATGTCGATATTAGGAATTTTACAGAAATATGAAAAAGACATTAGGTCAACAAATCAATTTCTCGAAGTCAACGTTACAATTTTGTCACTAGGTTCCAAAGGATATACAAACTACATTGAAAGGGATTTTGGGCATTACGCAATTAGGGAGAATGGGTTCCTATTTAGGCATCTCTGAAAACTTGGGAGGCAATAAGAGTCAAATTTTCGCCTTCGTAAGAGAAAGGATTCAGGACAGGGTTAACCGTTGAACATCAAAATGGCTCTCAAAAGGGGGTAAAGAAGTTTTAATTAAATCGGTGGCATCAGCACTGTCCACATACACAATGACTTATTTTCGTCTACCCAATCTTTGGTTGGAAAACTAACAAGCGTTATATCTCGAGTACGGCGGAGTTCAAATGGAACACAAAAAGAGATGCATTGGATGGCGTGAAAAAAATTATGTGGCCCAAAAACTGCTGGGGTGCTAGGATATAGACTCATTGAGGATTTTAATACAGCTTTGCTAACTAAACAATTGTGGCGATTATTGGAGGCAAAGGAATCACTATTGGTAAGGGTACTCAGGGGTAGATATTACCGTTCTGGAGATTCCATGGAAAATATTGTGTGTTATTCCCATCTTATGGATGGAGAAGCATAATTTAAGCTCGCTCTTTGGTAGAAAATAGCTCATTAAACGGGTAGGATCAGAACATTCGATTTTAGTATGGAATGATCCATGGATTCCTGTCCAATGTCCGAGAGCAGCAACATGTAAGGTTATTAACTATTATCCCTCTTTCAAAGTTAACCATTTGGTTGACCAATCAATCCAAACTTGAAATGTGCCTTTACTCAAAGCCATTGTGGAGCCCTCTAATGTCTCTATTATCCAAAGTCTGCCAGTTAGCAGTCATTTCACCAAATCCAGAAAATATACGGTAACACTGGATATGCGGTAACGAGAGAGTTTCGCTTAGTAAACAACTTAGCAATAAAAAGTGGACCGAATATTCATCTCTTACAAGCGTATTGCTGGAAGCTTAACTACCCCTGAAGATACAACATGTCTAATTTAAGAGGTATCAAGTGTGATAGTCATTGTGTTAGATGTGGAGCATAAATAGAAACAATCAATCACGCCGTTTTGGAGTGCCCACCGGTTCTTTAGACTTGGGCTCTATCAATTATACCAACCGTTCCAGGAATATTTTTCACATCATATATTTTCGCTAATTTGGACAACAGATTTCCGTGGATTATTTGGTACATTTGGAAAGCTAGAAATAACATGGTTTTTATGAGTTAGATACTGATTCCAGAGATACTTTATAATTGGCCGAAATGAAGCGATGGTTTGGAGTGACGCTCATGTGTCCCACAAAGATGAAGATTCTCAATATAGTGGTACAGAGCAGGACAATTCAGCGCTATCAGGCTATCAAGCACTAACTGCTTTATTGATTGATCTTGGAAGGCTTCTGACTTTTTCTGAGGCTTATGATGGATTTGCACACAAAACAATGCTCACAATGTCCTAATGGGTTCCATAAGCATATACTAGGTCTTATCTCCACTTCATGTAGAGACTAGAAGTTAATATCCATACGGACTGTTAAGTTAATATCCATACTGACTGTTCAGAGCTAGTGAAGATGGTACATGCTCCAACAGAGTGGCCAGCATTTAAGAGATATTTAGATGACTAAAAGAAGCTTAAGGAATGTTTTACAACTTTTTCAGTGTCTTATATACCGCATCGCTCTAATGTGCAAGCATATAACTTAGTGGTAAGTGCTAGTGTATTATCGCATAAAGTGAGTTATGTAAACTCTGATTCCCCGGTTTGAATTTTCAAACCGTTTTAAAATTTAATCGAACTGTTGACAAAAAAAAAAAAATCTATCCATTTTATATCTAACATATCAAAGAGAAGTAACGCATGTGTAAAAGCATGAGGTGATCATATATAAAGCACCGTATTACAAACCACATCACGGTAACCAAGGATAAATAGATCAGATCGTAAATAAAACTTATCTCGATGTCGGGAAGCGGTGACGACATCAGCCATGGATTTCGGTGGAGATTTCACTTTGTTTAGACGATTAAGGTTTCGTTCTAATAATGTCTTATGAACAAAAAACACTTATTCCACTCCAATTTGTTACCTGCCTAAAACCCTCCCTATAATATCAACCAACACTCATTCCATCCCAATTTGTTTTCTCTGCCTAATTCCATCCTCACTTTTTAAGTTCTGCATAATTCCACCCAATTTCCCAATTTCACGAAATTGAGGTTAATTTGGCTAATTACGTTTCTAAAATCGCGTTTACCGACCGTAACCCACCGCTCTTTCTACTTTCACTAATTTATTCTTCGCCGCTGCAATATCAATCCGTGATGATGGATCTCCGGTCGCTATGGCCATCGATTCTCCCACCATCGTAACTGTCGCCACCACCACCACTAGGAGAGTTTCGCCTCCGTGCTGGACCGACGAGGAAACTAATGTGCTTGTCTGATTCACCTCGAGATGGTTACTCTGATTCACCTCGAGATGTAGGAGATGGATATGGGATTATATATAGTGCAAGGAGTCATATGAAAACGTATGGTGGTTTCAAGCTTGAGTTTGATTCAGATCACGATTTGGGAAGGGGATTTCGAGTGAAAAGGAAATACAATGGGAATCCAAAGGTTAGTGCTGATTTTGATACTGATTCGAATTATGAGATTATGTTAGTCCCAAAGGAAAAAGGCTTAGGGCTCATGGCAAGCCTTCCTCTGGTGATTTTAGCCACGGTAGTGGTGGTGGTTTTCCGTTGAAGTCGTTTGGTGATCGGAATTTTGCTTCTCATGGGCTTAAACCCAAGAATTTTAGTAAACCTGAAGCCAATTTCTCTCAGGATCTAGATTTTTATGATGAATTTGATGATGATAGAGCCGAGAGGGAAGGATTCAACTCGAGAATTCAAAGTTCTAGGAGCTTTTTGCTGGTGAATTGAAATTACATTGGGTTGGTAAACGCGATTTTATAAACGCAATTAGCCAAATTAACCTCAATTTCGTAAAATTGGGAAATTGGGTGGAATTGGGCAGAGGAAACAAGTTTGAGATGGAATGAGTGTTGGTTGATATTATAGGGGATTTTAAGCAGGCAACCCTTTTAATTATTAATGTATTATACAAAATATAAAATATATATAAAAATACAATATTAGGGTTTAGTTTTGAAACTAAGCATTATAAAACATTCTAGTAGACGTATAATGAACATCCATTTGATAGTAATCTTATTTATAATAGGGAAAACAGTCCACAACGATCCAGTGGTAAAATATCCAGGTGCAAACAACCCAAAAAACTAGGCCGGTCTAATTGCACATAAACAAAATTATTTGATCTCATTACACCCGAAAACAAAAATATTTGGTCTGTTACCACCCAACGCGTTCTGTACGTTCTGATCCATTTAATAAGCGTTTTAATATACGGTTTAATAAAACCAAACCCGGTTTTAATTCTTCTTCTTACCCAATTAGATACATAAAACCAAACACAAAAAGCAAAAACCCTAAATCCCACATACCCAAATCGAGAAAAAAAAAGAATAAAATCAAAAAAATAATTAAAATTAAAATTTCACGACGTAATCTGATTTCAATATGTTCGATTTGATGTGCGCGCATAGATTGCGATGTCACTATACCATCTACGATGTCACGAACGCAATTACTGGTTTGCTAACTTCAACCTGATGACTCACCTCCAATTCAGATCCGATTGGGTTGGCCAGTGAAACCACAACGAATGCAGACTCCACGGCGAAGCTCTCCAACGAAATCGCTCCCGTAGAGATACAGCAAGAGAACGAACTCCACGGTGAAGCTCTCTATAAGTGAGATTATCACCGAGTTAACAGGATAGGTTAAGGCTTCAATGTTTTTCCCAGCAGTGTCTGGTGGTGTGGATTTGCGGCGGAGAGAAAGCGTGAATTCGGCGGTGGAGAGAGGTTGATCGATAAGAGGTAGATAAAGAGAAGGACGAAGGCTGTGCTTGATACTTTTAAACTTTTCTTGGACGAATTGATCTTAAATAAAAGATGTAGTCGTCGTCCTCTTCTTCCAATTTTTTTCAATTTCCACCGGCGAGGCATCCCCTAACAACCACCGCATCTCCATTTATGCTCCGTCGTAGCTCTTACGGCTTCAATATCCACCGGCGAGACATTCATTTGTCGTTTTGGGCTTAGCGGTTTATATATCGTCGAGGTTATTTGAAAGATCTTTAGAGACTAGTGATAGAAGGAGAACCATCATTGATGATGTTGTTGGGGAATTGATTCTTTTCACGAAAGAAAAGGGAGAGAATTGAAGCAGAGAAGAGCCATCTTCTTCTAATGGTAAGAGTAGACTTTTTTTTGGTTTTTTTTTGTTTTTAATTAAAACCGGGTTTGGTTTTAATTAACCGGGATTTTAAACGCGATTTCATCGGATTAAAACGTACTAAATGCGCTGGGTGGTAATGAACCAAATAGTTTTGTTTTCGGGTGTAAATAGATCAAATAGTTTCGTCTATGTGCAATTAGACCGATCTAGTTTTTTGGGTGGTTTGCGCCTGGTTATTTTGCCACTGGGTGGCTGTGGGCCGTTTTCCTTTTATAATATTAAATTCTATTTTTAATAAATAAATTAAATTATAAGAGTTTTAAAAATATTTTGTCCCTAGGCCCCAATTATGTTGAGTCGCTTTGACTTGTCGTCGTCCCTATTTACATAGTTTATACCCAACCTCACCGTTCAAAAGCCGGAAGCTTCGACTATATGAAGTTGATAGAATAAGATATTAGAGTACTTAGTCAATTCCATAGTTTAAATTGTATTTAGAGGATCCCTAGTTTATCGTAACAACTCTGTCCAATAATTTTTTTTTTTTATCAACAGCTTATATTACTCATACTATAGAGGCTTAGAAAGTCAAGCCGAGAAAACAAAGTTTACATAAGAAACTACAATTTGTTAAAGTTTGATGCTACGAACTAGCATGTCAGCCTTAGAGTTTAGGGAACGAGGAATAAAAGATAATAAAAATAAAGTCAAAAAGCTTCTGATCTTCATGAAATCTTTCAGGTACACCGAGAAGGCTGGCCATTCTTTGGGAGGTGATATCATATTACCATATTCACCAACTCTAGGCAGTCCGTTTAGAAGGTCACAGACGTCCGCTGACAAGAGAGCATGCAATGCATTGCCCAAAGGAGTGCCTCAAATGTTTTTGGTACCAATTTAGGCTTCATTATCTTCTCGCGTCTTGCTTAACCATTCCATACCTGAAAAATTTCATTCTCTTCCCAAGAGATATCCACAAACTATTGAAAGTCTAGAGAAATCAAAAATTCTGGAGTAGAGGTTTGCGCTTTTATCCGAGAAACCCTATCACCCTCAGCATTTTGCGCTATCTCTTAGGCGGAAGCCTCTGATTTCGTTAATCTCACTACTTCTTTGGAGTCTATAACTATGTTTAAAAATACCTTATTATTCTGTGCTTTCCAAATATACCATCATTTCCAGGAAAACCTATTTTTCGAACCTTGATTAGGCTGATATCACTCATATTTACTTACTTTTATGCATTCATTTGATTTGAATTATGCATCTTAACTATCATTTAGGACAATTTTAGTGCATTCATATGTGTTTATGTTATTTTAGGTACTTGGAGCTAAACACCAGTGTTTCGAGTGTTTAAAACCTACTAAAGCCTAGGGAAGAGTTGGAGCTATTGCTTGGATCATAGACGTTCACGGAAGGGTTTTGTAAAGGTCTGACAAACACATTATCGACCCTAGCATCGACTAGATGGGGTCGATACACTTTTTGTGCCAAATCCCAGACCTTAGCATCGACCATGACGCAGAGGACCATCGACCCAGTAGCATCGACCGGTCATGGTCGATGATGTCTCTGAGAAAAATGGAAAATTGATGATTTGGCAATCCAAGATAAAGGCAACTTGTTATTTTCGTGTTTTATGCTTCTAAAAACATTAGAAACTTGATATGTTTGCTCCAAAAACCCTAGTACTATATAAACACTTATAATAAAGCCCCAAAAATAAAAAGAGAGATGTAATACGTTTTAGGGATAGAGATACAAGATATGTGTGCTTTGCACACATCTTCATGAGAGAAACATAATGTTCTTATGTTTATTTCTTATCTATGCATTAATATATATTGTTCTTCTTCTTTATTGCTTTATTTATAGTTTTAGTCATGTTCCCAAACTCATTCCCTGCTGTCAACCACAAAGGGATAAGCAAAAATATCCTTTAGATCATTGGGGTGATGATCGATGATTAGATCAATGTTTAAGCTTCAATTTATGTTATTTTGCTCTTAACCGATCTAGCTACTCTATATGCACTCTTAATGCTAAGTCATCTCTTATGGAAGATGCTTAAGTGCACAACCGAATCCAGTAGGTGTGCTTGAGTGATTAGAAGTTCTTAGCGCCACGAGAGTTGTCACACATCCAACCGATTAACCAAGTGTTTAGCTTGCGTTAGAAGTGTGTCTAAGATCACTCTCGTGATGATGTATTCCTGAGATCATTATCTAACTTTGGCCATAGCTAGATAAGCATTAAGGTGCTCCATCAAACAACAAGCTCGATGCTAACTAATACTCCCTAATATGCAAGTTTGAAGTTTTAACCCACTCTCGTGATGTTAAGGGCTTCTATTCATATAACCTCATCTACTGATTTGGTTATAACCTTAAGCACATCCCATAGGACATGACTTAGCATTAAGAGTGCATATTAGAGTAGTTAGATCGGTCAAGAGCAATCAGACATATTGAATCCTAAATCTTCAATCCCATCATCGTCCACCACCCTAGTGGTCTAAAAGATCTACTCTCTTGTCTTTCTGAGGGTGACGGCAAAGACAAGGATTAGGTTCATAAAACAGTAAATAAAAAACTAAAGAACAGAAATATAAATCAAAACATAAACATAAACGTAAACATAAACTAAAGCATAAGAAAAGAGTAAACCTAAAAGAAGAACTCTTTATTAAAAATGAGATAAAATGTGGCTACAGAGTCTAAAACTTAATTCTAGTGAGAATACATGAGTTTATATAGAGTTTAGGAGGCTTGGAGGGGTCTAGGGCGTCCTTAGAAGGCTCTGGAAGCTCTTAAACTTGACCCAAAGCTTTCCTTAAGTTGCATTTCGTATTAACCGAAGTTTTCTTTTCTGCACAGTGATTCAGCATCAATGAGCCACTGTCGATGGGATTCTCCAGGATGAACGTCGATATGCCACGGTCGATGCTTGCGTCGATTATCTTCCTCTTCAAGTTTAGGTCCAAAGCAGAGCATCGACAGGCCAGAGTCGATGCTGACTGTCGATGGCTTTCCCTGGATGGGCGTCGACCGGCCACAGTCGATGCTAGGGCTGCTGCTTCCTTCGTGAGGCTCTTGAGATGTTTCTTCATAATATTCTTGGCTCCAGGAAGTAGCTCTGAGGTCCCTATAGCTTTTTAAGGTCCCAAAATGCTATGAAAGTGTACGATTTCCTCCATGTACCTATAAACACATAAACAAATGCAAATGCACTAAAACTATCCTAAATGCAAGTCAGAAACATATAAAACTAAGCTAAATGCATGCAAGAAAGCATGTAAAATACAATGCTATCACCTCCCCATCGCCCCTCAACGATGGATGGTCGTAGCATCAGGCATATGTATCGACTAATCATGGTTGATCCCCGTTCTGGAGATACCAAGAGTGCTACCTCGACGCCACGATCACAATCAAGGAAGGAATCTCTTGGTGAAGACCATTAACGAATGACTACACTCCTGCTGGGGAGAAATCTATTCACCATACCAACTCCGTAGTGGTCTGATATAGGTAAATTTGATGTAAGTCAAACTGATATGGGTCAATTCCCTAATGCATTGTCATTGTAGCACATAAAGGTGTCAATCCAAATGGGTGAGCTATTAACCAGAAAAGATGCAATCAAATCAATTAAGTCAAGCCAAGCAATAGATCATGAGATTAACAATCTAATAGAACCATAATTGAAAGTATTACAGAAGTTAAAAACAGACGCTAACAAAACTGGTAGTTACTAACAAAAACAATGCAAACAGAATTCAATCAAATAAACAGAAGCTCCTAAGGATGGGGGTTATTGATCAGTGATTCCTCTTAATCTACCTAGGTGTTTAACAAACTCAAACAGAGCTAATCGCTAGACAATAAACTCATCAGCAGCTAAATCTATTTTCATGACAGATAACTTCAAGCTAAGCTAGTTCCAGACCTAAATCTCTTTAGCGAAATCTAACCTAGCAGGCATTAAGAATCAGTCTATTAAAGCCAATAAACACCCTAGACAACCAATCTTTTAGGCAAGGAATGCAAATCTCTGGAATTAGTTGGTTAATGCATTTCATCAAACACCTTCTGGGTGTGGAAATGCTTAAGTTCTAATTCCAATTGATCGAGAGAAACTAGCATTAATAACACTACTCCAGAAGGGATTTTAAGTAATCTAAGCTTAAACCACCTAGGAGAGTAAGATTCCACACTTAATCTATCCCATCCTTAAGAACCCTAAAAACTACTCAGAATCCATGAAAAACATCAAGAACACAAACCCAGAAATCATTAAAACTTGCATAAGTAGAAAGATTAAGATAAGATTAGATAGACTACTAAGAATTAAACACAAATACAAAGTAGATTAAAAGAAATCTGAATACAAAAGCAAGAACAAGATTAGGGAAAAGAGAAAAACCTAGCAGACTCCCCTTTTGTCCAAAGGATAATACAGAGTATTTATAGGATTTGGCAAAACCCTAGCTCGCTAAAAGACAAAATAGCTTAGTTCGGAGGTGGACTCGAGCTGGGGGTCGAGTCCGGCAAAAATCTTCAAGACGGCAGCTTTATGGTGGACTCGATCAGCTGACTCGACCTGCTTGGTCGAGTTGGTTCCAAGACGGTGACTTTGGCATGGACTCGACCTGGGGGACTAGTTGGGGGTCGAGCTGATCTCAAAACGCAGTCTTTGGTGCTGACTCGACCTGCTTGCTAGAGTCAGTCTCCAAGTCCTTTTTTTTTTGGTAGAACTCGACTCCCTTCTTCCCTTCTCTCCATTTGACCTCAACATCTAAATATTCCTTGAATGTACCTGTGATATGTCTGCATTTTATATGGTTTTAGCATGCATAATTCTTACATTTAGCCTTGATTATTAGCCTGTTCTTAGCATTTGTCTCTAGTTTTGCATACTTAGAATGTTTTGCATTAGGTTTGCATGCAATTTGCATTTTGGAGCTGTTTCAGGTGCATTTAAGGGATTTTGAACATGTTGGAGCTCGTAAAAGGCAAGCAACTCGAGCCAGATGGTCGAGCCAGTGCATTCTGCACCAAAAACTGCTCTTTTCACCCAGCTCGACCAGGGAGCTCGAGTTGGGAGGTCGAGCTCACATAAAAATGCAATCTTGAAGTCTTCTAGCCTAGCTCGACCACACATGATCGAGCTCCCTGATCGAGCCCAGAGTAAAGGAGGAGTCTTGAAGTTTTTGGAGCCAGCTCGACCACACAATGTCGAGCCACTATCTCGAGCTGAAGAACAAAAATGCGATCTTGAAATTTAGCCAGCTCGACCATGGGTGGTCGAGTGCTCTAAAAAATTAGCCTATTTTATCTTTTTGTGATTTAGAGTTTTTATCTCTTAGTATAAATACCCTATAAGCGCTTAACACTAGACATTCTCGGTTTTTAAGCTTTCTTCATCTGTTCTTACTTTCTGGATCCTATAACTTTGAATCTACTTGTTATTTTTGTTTGAATCTTTCTATCCTATCTCTTCTCTTCCCTATCTCTCTACTTATGCAAGGTATTTTGATTTCTGGTTTTGTGATTATGTTGTTCTTCATGTGTTATGAGTATTCATAAGGCTTCTTGAGGATGGGTTAGATTAGGTGTAGAATCTTGATCTTCTAGGTGGTTTAAGAGTAGATTGCTTGATTTCCCTTCTAGATTAGTGTTCTTAATGCCAATTACTCTCTGATCAATTGAAATTAGAACATAGGTTTTTTCACACCCAGAAGGTGTTTGATGAAATGTCTGACTGAATTAATTTAGAGATTTACATTCGTAGCCTAAGGGATTAGTTGTCTAGGGTGTTTATTGGCTTTAACAAAATGAATCTCAATGCCTGTTAGTCTAGATTTCGCTAAGGGATTAGGTCTGGAACTAGATTAGCTTGAGGTTATCTGTCACGGAAGTGGATTTAGCTGCTTATGAGTTTGTTGTCTAGGGAATAGCTTGTTTAAGTTTGTTAAACCATCTAGGTAGATTAAGAGGATACACTGAGTCTATAACCCCCATCCTTAAGAGCTTCTCTTCCTTAATTTATTTCTTTTGCTCTGTTTTCATTCTGTTTTGCTAGGAGTCTCTGTTTCTAGTTTTCTGTTTAGGTTGATAGTTTCTCACCTTATAGCTTGCTTGGCTTGACTTAAACTGTTTGATTGCATCCTTCTTGGTTAATATTGCACCCATTTGGATTGATACCTCTCTGTATTGACATGAATATGCATTAAGGCATTTGACAGATAGCAAACTACAAAAATCTGCTATTTCAAATTGGCGCCGTTGCCATTTGGGTGTTGTTTGTTACAATTAGGATTTTAAATCGTTTTAGATCAAGTTCTTATTCGATCTACTCTGTTCCTGACTTAGTTTTTTCTTTTTGTCTCTTTGCATTTCAGGTACAATTTGACTCGATTTCACTAGCTCGACCACTCCAGATCGAGCTAGCCTAGCTCGACCACGCCTGCTCGAGTCCGCCTATCGAGTTAGCTCCCCCTGCATGAAAACGAGATCAAAAGGCAGTCAGAACCTCATCCGCTACATCGACAATATTCAAAAGCTACCACAACAGTTGAGAGAGCAGAGAGAACATCTCCGCACAAGTCTCCCGGATCCACTAGAAATGGCTGACCATAATCCACCACCACAGCCTGAACATGTGCCTCATCAAAGAAGGCAGCGTCTGATTGGTACGGGAGATGCTCCCAACACTCACACAATCAGACAAGGGATTGTACCTCCTACAGTCCAGAACAACAACTTTGAGATCAAGAATGGCTTGATAGCTATGGTGCAGAGCAACAAATTCAATGGGCTGCCTATGGAAGACCCTCTTGATCATTTAGATGAGTTTGATAGGCTCTGTAGCCTTACCAAGATCAATGGAGTCAGTGAAGATGGTTTCAAGCTGCGACTCTTTCCATTCTCTCTTGGTGACAAAGCCCATCTTTGGGAGAAAAATCTATCCCATGGCTCTATTACTTCATGGGATGATTACAAGAGAGCTTTCCTTGCCAAGTTTTTCTCTAATGCTCGAACCGCTCGCCTCCGGAATGAGATATCCGTATTTTCTCAGAAAGATGGGGAGAGTTTCTGTGAATGCTGGGAACGATTCAAAGGCTACACCACTCAATGTCCTCACCTTGGCTTCAGCAATGAGTCCCTACTCAGCACACTTTATAGAGGGGTTCTCCCTAAAGTCCGAATGCTTCTTGATATAGCCAGCAATGGTAACTTCCTCAACAAAGATGTTGATGACGGCAGGGAACTTGTGGAGAACCTTGCTCAATCTGATGGTAACTACACTTCTGAGTATGATAGCAGTGTCAGGGGCAGTGTTGATTTAGATGAGAAGACTAAGAAGGAAAATAAGGCTCTGAATGCCAAGATGGATCAAATACTCCAGCAGCGGAAGCAAGTTCACTTTGCTAGTGAGGATACAGTTTTTCAGGTTCAAGATGGGGAGGAAGATGATATCGAAGAGGTCAGCTATGTCCAGAATCAGGGTGGTTACAACAAAGGTTTCATCAACTACAAGAACAATCCGAATCTCTCTTATAGAAGCACCAATGTTGCCAACCCTCAGGATCAAATTTACCCGCCTCAGCAACCACCGCCCCAGTCCAAGCCTTTTGCTGCTTACACCCAGAACCAGACTTTTATCCCTAAGCAACATTCCCAGACCAGCTATCCGCAACAGGGAGTCATGGGTGCCCCACCTGGTTTCACATCTCACCAAGCTCAGCCTTCTACCGCTCCAGATCATCAGATGACACAAATGCTGTAACAGCTTCTTCAGGGTTAAGCAGCTGGTGCAATGGAAAATGCTAAGAAATTTGGTGAAATCAAAACGCAGATGGATTACACCTATAATGATCTCAATAGCAAGTTTGAGTCATTGAACTCAAGGATTAAGTACATGGAGGGCAAGACTGCATCTACTTCTAGCACATCACAGCTCCCAGAAAGTAGTCCAAAACCCAAAGAACTATGCTCACATCAATGCCATCACTTTACGAAGTGGAAAGGAGTTACGAGAGAGGGAAGGTTCAGTTAACGTCACTGAGGACAGTGAGGTTGAAGATGGGAAGGATTTGAGCTGCAAAGAATACGAAAAACACGTCTAGAGGCTGACTCTAGCACCCAACTCGACCAAACTGGTCGAGCCAGCCCTCCAGCTGCGCCAAAACCAGTGGGTTTCAGAGAAAAAAAAGGCACCTTTTGTCCCGCCTCCTTACAAATCCAAAATGCCTTTTCCAGGAAGGTTTAAAAAGGAATTAATGGAGAAGTACAGAGCAATCTTTGACAAACACATGAGGGAAGCAGAGATCAGGTTACCTCTCATCGATGCCTTTTCAATGTTACCTGCATATCAAAAATTCTTGAAGGATGCAGTGGCTGCAAAAGTAAAGGAGATTCAGGGTATGGTAATTTTGTCAGAAGAGTGCAGTGCCATTATCCAGAAGAGGACTATAAAGGAGAAGCTAAGTGATCCTGGTTCATTCACTCTACCATGCTCTTTGGAGCCACTGATCTTCAAGAAATCTCTCTGTGACCTTGGGGCATCTACCAGTCTCATGCCGCTCTCAGTTGCTAAGAAGTTAGGATTCAGTAACTACAAGCCTTGCAACATCTCGTTGGTGCTTGCAGACAGATCTATTCGAACTCCTCATGTTATGTTACAAGATCTACCTCTGAAGGTTGGGTCAGTGGAGATACCTACAAACTTCATAGTGCTGGAGATGGATGAAGAACCAAGAGATCCCCTTATTCTGGGAAGACCTTTCTTAGCCACAGCTGGAGCGGTTATTGATGTTCGAAAAGGAAAGATTAATCTTAATCTTGGAAGTGATTTCAAGATGACATTTGACATCAAAGACACGATGAGGAAGCCAGAAATAGAAGAACAGATCTTTTATGTCGAGGAAATGGATCAACTTGCTGATGAACTTCTCGAGGAACTTAACGAGGAAGACCACCTTCAGACTGCCTTAACCAAGAGTGGGAAAGATGGGTATCTACACGAAGAAACCTTGGGTTATGAGATGATTTTAGACTCACAGAAGGCTGTGGAAGAGTCAGAAGTGTTTGAAGAACTGAATGGGATGGAAACAGAGGTTTTTGCTGCAGAACGCGCTGCCTCCACTACCCAGATCGACCAAACTAGTCGAGCCAGACCACACGTAGCGATGGACTTGACCACAGAGCTCGAGTTCACCATCGAGTCAACCCACTCTGCGTCGGACAATTGGTCAGAACTCAGAGCTCCTAAGGTAGACCTAAAAACTCTTCCTGCTGGGCTAAGGTACGCCTTTCTTGGGCCAAATTCTACATATCGAGTCATACTAAATGATATGCTTAGTGATGATGAATTACATTTGCTATTGACTGAATTGAAGAAGTTTAGAAAAGCTATTGGGTATTCACTGGATGATATCAAAGGAATTTCACCTAGCTTATGTACTCATAGAATTCACCTCGAAAATGAATCATATGCTAGCATTAAACCTCAGAGAAGATTGAACCCGAATTTGAAAGAGGTAGTTAAAAAGGAAATTTTTAAGTTGCTAGAAGCTGGAATCATCTATCCTATATCTGATAGAACTTGGATCTCTCCTGTGCATTGTGTTCCAAAGAAGGGTGGTATAACTGTTGTTAGAAATGATAAAGATGAACTGATATCCACTAGAACTATAACTGGTCATAGGATGTGTATTGATTACAGGAAATTGAATGTTGCATCTAGAAAAGATCATTTCCCATTGCCATTCATTGATCAGATGTTAGAAAGACTTGCGAATCACCCTTATTACTGCTTCTTAGATGGGTATAGTGGTTTCTTTCAAATTCCAATTCATCCTAATGATCAGGAAAAAAACTACTTTTACTTGCCCATATGGAACATTTGCTTATAGGAGAATGCCTTTTGGTCTTTGTAATACACCTGCTACTTTTCAGAGATGCATGACTTCTATATTCTCAGATTTAATTGAGGAGACAATGGAAGTATTCATGGATGATTTTTCCGTGTATGGCTCCTCTTTCTCCTCCTGCTTGTTGAATCTTTGCAGGGTGCTTACTAGGTGTGAAGAGACAAATCTAGTTCTCAACTGGGAAAAATGCTATTTCATGGTTACAGAAGGGATTGTCTTGGGGCACAGAATTTCTGAGAATGGGATAGAGGTAGACAAAGCCAAGGTTGATGTGATGATGCAGCTGTAACCTCCTAAGACTGTCAGAGATATCAGGAGTTTCTTTGGGCATGCTGGGTTTTACAGAAGGTTCATCAAGGATTTCTCAAAGGTAGACAGACCACTCACTAGGCTATTATGCAAGGAACAAGAGTTCATCTTCGATTCAGAGTGCTTGAGAGCTTTCCAGCTGATAAAGGAAGCTCTAGTCTCAGCTCCAATAGTCCAAGCACCAAACTAGGACTATCCGTTCGAAATCATGTGTGATGCTTCGGATTATGCTGTGGAGGCTGTTCTGGGTCAAAAGATTGAGAAGAAGCTACATGTAATCTATTATGCAAGCAGAACACTTGATGAAGCTCAAGGGAGATATGCAACAACAGAGAAGGAGTTGCTAGCTGTTGTATTTGCTTTTAAGAAGTTTAGAAGCTATCTAGTGGGATCCAAGGTGATAGTCTACACAGATCATGCAGCACTAAGGCATATCTATGCAAAGAAAGAGACTAAACCAAGACTGCTCAGATGGATCCTTCTACTTCAAGAGTTTGATATGGAGATTGTTGACAAGAAGGGTATAGAGAATGGTGTGGCTGATCACTTGTCCAAGATGCGGATTGATGATGCATTACCAATTGATAATTCCATGCCTGAGGAACGGCTCATTGCTATTGTCACGACACTAGAGGATAAGAGAGCGCCCTGGTATGCAGATTTTGCGAATTACCTTTTAAGCAGCGAAATCCCTGGAACTCTTGATGCTTACAGGAAGAAAAAGTTTCTGAGAGATGTGAACCATTACTTCTGGGATGAGCCCTACTTGTACAAGAGAGGTTCAGATGGTCAATTTAGAAGGTGCATAGCTGAAGAAGAGGTAAGGGGAGTTCTAGAGCATTGCCACGGTTCAGTATATGGAGGTCACTTTGCTACATTCCAGACTACGCAGAAGGTGCTGCAAGCAGATTTATGGTGGCCATCGATGTTCAAGGATGCTTTTCATCACCAAGTGTGATCCTTGTCAGAGAATGGGTAACATCAGTAGAAGGAATGAGATGCCTTCAGAACCCAATTCTGGAAGTTGAAGTGTTTGATATGTGGGGCATTGATTTCATGGGGCCTTTTAACCCACCATCTTATGGGAACAGCTACATCTTGGTGGTTGTTGATTATGTCTCGAAATGGGTTGAAGCAATAGCCTGCCCCACCAATGATGCAAAGGCAGTTTTGAAGATGTTCAAGAGTATCATTTTCCCCAGATTTGGAGTGCCAAGGATACTGATCAGTGATGGAGGATCTCACTTCATCAACAAGCTCTTTGAGAATCTACTGAAGAAGCATGGGGTTAAGCACAAGGTAGCTACACCATATCACCCTTAGACCAGTGGGCAAGTGGAAGTGTCCAACAAACAGATCAAAGCCATTTTGGCAAGAGTAGTGGGGGTTTCAAGGAGAGACTGGTCCTCTAAGCTTGATGAGATTCTCTGGGCTTATCGGACTGCATTCAAAATGCCCATTGGAAGAACACCATTCTAGCTACTCTATGGCAAAGCTTGCCATCTGCCTGTGGAGATTGAGTACAAGGCATTGTGGGCAACAAAACTCTTGAACCTGGATATCAAGACCGCTCAGGAAAAGAGAGCATTGGATCTGCATGAACTAGAGGAGATCAGGCTGGATGCTTATGAGAGTTCTAAAATTTATAAGGAGAGGACTAAAGCCTTCCCATGACAGGAAGATTTTACCCAAGGAATTCAAAACTGGTGATAGGTCCTCCTATTCAATTCTAGACTCAAGTTGTTTCCAGGAAAACTGAAATCTAGATGGTCAGGACCATTTGTTATCAAGGAAGTTTCACCATATGGAGCAGTCACCTTGATCGGGAAGTGCGGAAACGAATTCACAGTGAACGGGCAAAGGATCAAACCATACATGGCTGACAGCATCATTCCAGAAGGAATCTCAATTCCTCTGGATGAACTTCTCCTTGCCTGAGTAAAACAGGAAGTCAAGCTTCGTGACTATAAACAAGCTCACTTGGGAGGAAGTCCCATGTCTATCCTTGTATATACTGGTTCAATTTTCTTTTTAAAACCATCGAATAAGTGTGCTAAGTTCTTGTTTTTGGCTTGCTGGTGTGATTTCAGGAGAATATAAGAGTTGAATCATGAAGAAAAGGAGGAATCACGCAGAATTGGCCTGGCGCGACCACCCAGCTCGAGCAAGGGGATCGAGCCAGCCATCTCTCCACGTCTGGCGCGACCACGCAGCTCGAGCCCCAGCTCGAGTCAAGCTCCCATACTGCCTACACTCGCGAAAGCATGGAGGATTCAATCTCCTCCTTCTTCTCCAGCCCTTGAGGTACCTGTTCTATAAATTCTTCTATATATCATTTGCATTTTGTTTAGTGCTTTTTGTTGTTTCTTAAACCTTCTTTCTAAATTTTTATTACACAAGGGACTGTGTAATTTAAGTTTGGGGGAAAGGCTTAAGATATGTTTGATTTGTTTTCTGTGTTCTTATTTTTTTTAATTCTTGAGTCTGCATGCATCTAAAGCATAGAAAAACCAAAAAAATAGAAAAATTTTCGAAAAAAAAATTACAAAAATAGAGTGTTCATGTAGTTGCATTTACATTTTAGGATTGAGTCTAGATTGTTTTCATATAGGGTTGTTGCATATGCATAGGGGATTATAATGATTTAAAACCCTGTAAGCTTGCTGATTCAATTGTATGATTTCAATGCCCTCGTTGTTTAATGCTTTATTATTGAGGTTGAAGTAAGACTGCACCATACTTTGAATGCACAACTAGATTATTGTCTCAATTGAAGCATGCTGTGATTTGATACCATTCCCTACATATTTTAGCCTGAACTTGACTTACAATTATCATGTCTATGCACTGCATTTGAACTCATGGATATCATATACATACTTGGATTTTCTTTTACCTATTTACCACTCTTGCTAATCCAAGTATCTTTTCTCAACATTAGAACAGTTTTATCATGCCTTTAGCCTAGCCTTCTTTCAAGCCATGATATTATTTTGTTGAGTGTGTGAGGCCTATTTTGGAATGAGCTTGGTAGAAAGTGTTAGGTTTGAGCTGACAAGGATAGAATCTCATATAATTCTGGTTTGCAATTTTCGAATCAGATAGGACTAGGTGGGATCTTGATCATTGGGTATTGGGTTTGGTTCTGTGAAAAGAAAAGAATGAAAAACTTGGAGAAAGATGAAAGAAAAAGGATAAGAGTTCTTAGGAGGGGAATGATCTGAATGTTTATGAATCTAGTAAAGGATTAGGGGGGTGCTAAGTATAAGAAAAGAAAGGGCAAAAAGCTTAAAGTCTAAAAAACATAAAAAAGCCTAAGCTGGTCGTTAAAAACCATAAGAAAACCTCCAATCCGCTAGAAGTGTATAGAGCCTCTCCTAGAACAGGAACAAAAAGAAAAAAAATGAGTCTGATCCAAGAAAAGCTCAAGGCAAAACGCCTAAGGGGTAAGGGTAGAATTAGGATGATTTTCTGGGTTTAGAACTAGGGGTTAAGAACACTTGTGTATTGTTGGGTAGATGAGAGTCTATTCTTGTATGCATAGGTTGGTTCTTACCTTTAGCATTCTGCTAAACCTCATTCCTTTTCTTGAGAGATCCCTGATTTGAAATGATTAACCATATGAAAGGGACCATCCTTGTCTCTTGACTTTACCCTTAACCAAATGAGTTCATTGAATGTGCATAGCTTGATTCATGGTTTCTGTTTAATTGAATGTTAAAAGGAATGATAGATTTGAATGCATGTCTAGGTTGAGATTTAATTGAAATTGTGCTGTGAAGAGTATAGCTAAAGTTTTTAAGTAGAGCTCATAAACTTTGCATTCTAGAATTATCAACTTGGACATTGAGATCATCTATTATATCAGCATGCTTCCGTTCTAAATCCCCATTTTCAAACATCTTCTCCATTCTTCTTCTTATGTTTGCTTGAGGGCAAGCAAAGACTAAGTTTGGGGGAGTTGATATGTCTGCATTTTATATGGTTTTAGCATGCCTAATTCTTACATTTAGCCTTGATTATTAGCATGTTCTTAGCATTTGTCTCTAGTTTTGCATACTTAGAGTGTTTTGCATTAGGTTTGCATGCATTTTGAATTTTGGAGCTGTTTCATGTGCATTTAAGGGATTTTGGACATGTTGGAGCTTGTAAGCGGCAAGCAACTCGAGCCAGATGGTCGAGCCAGTGCCTTCTGGACCAAAAACTGCTCTTTTCACCCAGCTCGACCAGGGAGCTCGAGTTGGGAGGTCGAGCTCACATAAAAATGCAATCTTGAAGTCTTCTAGCCTAGCTCGACCACACATGATCGAGCTCCCTGATCGAGCCCAGAGTAAAGGAGGAGTCTTGAAGTTTTTGGAGCCAGCTCGACCAACCAATGTCGAGCCACTATCTCGAGCTGAAGAACAAAAATGCGATCTTGAAATTTAGCCAGCTCGACCATAGCACTCGACCATAGCACTCGACCACCCGTGGTCGAGTGCTCCCAAAAATTAGCCTATTTTGTCTTTTTGTGATTTAGAGTTTTTATCTCTTAGTATAAATACCCTATAAGCGCTTAACACTAGACACTCTCGGTTTTTAAGCTTTTTTCATCTGTTCTTGCTTCCTGGATCCTATAACTTTGAATCTACTTGTTATTTTTTTTTGAATCTTTATATCCTATCTTTTCTCTTCCCTATCTTTCTACTTATGCAAGTTATTTTGATTTCTGGATCCTATAAGGCTTCTTGAAGATGGGTTAGATTAGGTGTAGAATCTTGATCTTCTAGGTGGTTTAAGAGTAGATTGCTTGATTCCCCTTCTAGATTAGTGTTCTTAATACTAATTACTCTCTGATCAATTGAAATTAGAACATAGGTTTTTCCACACCCAGAAGGTGTTTGATGAAATGTCTGACTGAATTAACTCTAGAGATTTACATTCCTAGCCTAAGGGATTAGTTGTCTAGGGTGTTTATTGGCTTTAACAAACTGAACCTCAATGCCTGTTAGTCTAGATTTCGCTAAGGGATTAGGTCTGGAACTAGATTAGCTTGAGGTTATCTGTCATGGAAGTGGATTTAGCTGCTTATGAGTTTGTTGTCTAGGGAATAGCTTGTTTAAGTTTGTTAAACCATCTAGGTAGATTAAGAGGATACACTGAGTCTATAACCCCCATCCTTAAGAGCTTTTCTTCCTTAATTGATTTCTTTTGCTCTGTTTTCATTCTGTTTTGCTAGGAGTCTCTGTTTCTAGTTTTCTGTTTAGGTTGATAGTTTCTCACCTTATAGCTTGATTGGCTTGACTTAAACTGTTTGATTGCATCCTTCTTGGTTAATATCGCACCCATTTGGATTGATACCTTTCTGTATTACAATGACATGAATATGCATTAAGGCATTTGACAGATAGCAAACTACAAAAAATCTGCTATTTCAACCTGATATAGCTCCAAAATACAATATGCATGCAATTCTAATGCAAAACACTCTAAGTATGCAAAACCGGAAATAAGTGACATGAAATGGTAAGAATATTCTATGAGACAAGGCTAAATGGATGATAAATGCATGCTCAAAACATGTAAAATATAGACATATCATTATCGATTCGAGGAACCATCGCGCAACCACTTGACCATCGTCTCCACATTCATCTGACCACTCTATGAAATCATCGAGCTCACAACGTTAAAAAAGCACCTTACCTTTGTACATATAATTTTCTTTTAGGATTTTCATTTTTTTTTCTTTAGTTTTTGGATTTTCAATTTTTTTTTTGTTTCTTGTTTTTCAGGTGTTCTTTACCATAAAAAAAAAATAAAATCAGGACTTGCACACGTGGGAGCTGCCAACCCACAACCCTATAAAAGAATTACGGTAAGTATTTCTCTTGCTTTTCCCCTTTACAGGTTTTATATCACAACGCAGACATTGTGAAATAAGTGTGGGGGAGTCTTGCGATTAATGGAGGTAATTCTTTTCCTTAACATCTTTTGATGTAAGTTTTACCATAAGTTTTTTTGCATTTGAGAGATTGTTACACTCTTTTCCTCGTTCATAAGTTCAATAACATGTGAAAATGTTTTTAATGAGATAGCATTTGAACTTGTTAATTGTGTTATTTGTGTTTATGTTTGGATGTTGTGTGTATAGTGTTTGCTCTTTACTAGGAAACGTGGAAAATCCATGAGTGGATCAACAAACCCCAAAAGGATACCTCTATGAGACCCTGCAAGGCACGTCTATGTGAGTATATTTCCCCTTTTCTTTCCTTTCAGTAGAAAAAATAAATAAATAAATAAATAAAAGAAAAGGATATAGGTAAGAAAGAAGTGAACCGGGTGTTGGAACCTACCACTTTTAGCATTCGCGTCTCATGGAAACTTGTCCTAATAACGAAAAGAAAAGGTGATTGATAATAAAAATAAAATAATACCCTAGAAAAATAGGGAAAAATCAATTCAACCTTGAAGTGCGAAAAGAGAGAGGAAATGGTTTGTACCAAGACGGTCTTGAGCTTATATAAATCCGAAAGAATAAGTGTTTATATTTTATTATCAATACTCCCAAGTCGAGAGCTCATACTTAGAATGAAAAGAGAAATTGATAATGAAGAGTCAAGGTTCGAAAGAGGAGTGGTCTGAACTAAGGTGTGTTGTTATGCTTATGGTGAAGTACATGGAGTACATTAGAGATCATTCTACTTTCACAAAGACGAAAAACATTTAACACAACAATGACACAAGGTACAAGTTCACTCTCTTTATCTTTATTTGTTTTCAATAAAATAACTTCACCATGCTTGACTTTTGTTTGCTTGAGGATAAGCAAAGGATAAGTGTGGGGAAGTTGATAACATCGTATTTTACATGCTTTTATTCTTTAGAATAAGTTAGTTTTAGCTTTTATAACTAACATTTAGTGTAGTATTAGTGTTTTTGCATGTGGTTATATGTTTTTAGGTACTTGGAGTTAAACATGAGTTCTTAAGATATTTTTGGAGCCTACTCAAACCTTTAGGAATATTGGTGACATTGCTTGGATCGTACACATTCGGAAAAAGATTTCACAGAGTCAGAAGAGGACAATATCGACCCCAATATCGACGTGTGGGGGTCGATATCATGCCCAAATAATTTCTTGAAAGGAAGAATGAATCCGTCAGAGAAAAGAGCTCAATATCAACCCTAGCATCGACCAATTAGGGTCGATGCTGGCCTCCGAAAAAGATGGAAAAATCCTTACGTGGCAAGATATGATTCGGGCAACTTGTCATTTCGAGTTTTAGTCTTCCAAGAACAAGATAAAGAAGAAATGGAGAGATCTACGAAACCCTAATACTATATAATCGCTTGTAATCTCACTAGAAAAGAGATACTCATTCTAATACTCATCTATTATCCACCTGTAGCCACCATTTTCATACCTAATAAAGAGTTCTTCTTTTACTTTTCCTCTTCTGTTTTTAGAGTAGATCTTTAGAGCATTCGAGTGGCAGTCAATGATGGGATCTACTTTTAGGGTTTGTTAACTGTTTAATTGTTCTTAATCACTCTAGCCACCTTAGTATACATATTAATGCTGAGCATTCTCTTAAGGGAGATGCTTAAGTTTGCACCTGCATCCAGTAGGTGTGGTTGCATGTTTAGAAGTTTTTAGCACTATGGGAGTGGGTTAAGGCTTCAGATCTGTATACTAGGGAGTGATGGCTAGTTTTGAGTTTGTTGCTTGATAGAGTAACTCTATGCTTAGTCTAACGTAGGCCTAGTTAGGTTAAGATCTCAGGAGAAATTCGCCATGAGAGTGGCAAGGACTCTAGAAATAGATCTATCATTTACTCTGTGTCTTACGCATGTTTTTACCAGTACTAACCATATTGGATCACATGGAGGTGTGACAACCCTTGTGATATGCCTATCACTCATGAGAGTATTCGATGATGGGATTACACGAAATTCATATTCATTTGCCACGAGAGTGGGTTTGAATATAGAGTCTAGCATACCACGAGAGTGGACTAGCAAGATATGGAAAATCCCTAGAATAACAAACATTAACTTAGTAAGTAAAACATAAACCCTAAATTTAGAATTCCTGAATTATGACTATCACCCATTTTCTGTAAATATTAGTTTAGATTTCGTTTAATGTTTTCTTATTGTTTCATTTAATTTCATGCTTAGTAGATTAGGAAAACTCCCATATCTTTATTATGCTTAGATTAGATTTAGACTTGTACTCTGTGTGTGTTATTCTCAGTCCCTGTGGATCGACCCCATAATTGATACAACTGCATGATTGTGCACTTGCGGTCTTATGGGTTAAACTCTCGAGAATACCCTATGGATAGACTTGGGTGAAACCTGAGAACGGGATAATCAAAAGAAAATCGTTGCATCAATGTCTCTTTTGGATTATTGTTTCTACAATTTATCCGAGGAAACATGTGAAGAAAAAAGGGAAAACGTACGGAAAAATAGGTTAGCTCTTTAAGGCATATAAGGGCATTATAGAACCATCAAGTGAGAGCACTTCATCATTTCAAGGATATCAGAATCAAGAGGATGGGATTCATAGACATGGAAAGTTTATCATCAAATATGATGTAAGTCACATTTCTCTTGTATTTCATCTCCCTTTTATATGTTTGATTTTATGATTGATGAGAGTTTTAATCATGTATGACTTCCATAATTTCCGGAAAAAAATGTGTGTGGCAATAGAAAACCAGCTTCGGATTTGTATTTGGAAGAACAACCAATAAACATGAAAATGTTTACAAGTTTAAATGTATTGGACTATCAGAAGGATATTTCTCTACGCTTTGGAGAGTTATCAGTCATGACATGTGATATTTTGAGCATACATATCATTATGGTAGCTTTTGAGTCCTTATTTAGTATTAGTTCTTTGGTTCTAAATACATAAGTTATCTTCTTCCCAAAAATGTCCAAGCTTTGATTTGTACTCGTAATTGGCTACGGTGGTTCACATCATATGACAATGGTAAGTATTTCTTCATTTATGAATTCTTATTTCTGTTTCTTCATTTCTGATTTTTATTTATGTTTCTTCATTTTTGATATTAGCTTTAGAGACAGTACTTGAAGGATTAAGTCTCGGTAATGAATCTGGTGATTGTGGGACATAAACCATTGTGGATTTAACAACATAAGTTTGAAGGTTTCATGTTTAAATTTTCTGGTTGTTGATGATTGATGAATTTGGACTTCTTAAAATATGTATATGTGTAAGACTTGATGGTTTTATGTAAGAATTAATTTAAGATTTGATGGTTTTATCACTTTATGTATTTGAATTTGTTAAATGTTTTTAACTTTAAAGTGTTAATGTTTATATGCAATGAGGGTTATTTGCAGGTTAGCAGGTTACGGTTTTCTACGGATAGTTTATTTTTGCGTGTTCGGGTTATCCGCGGGGCCTACAGGTTAAGGGGGGTTGGTCGCGGGCGTAAAGATGAATTTTTAATCCTTAAGCGGAACGAGTTCGGTATAAAAAATTTCAATCATACCCACGGGTTATGCGGGGCGGAGTAGCTCGCATCCCAGGACTATTATCCACCGGTGCAAAATCTTTGTCACTCTTGTAGCCGTTAATCGTTAGTTTCGTCAGATTTGCGAATTTAATAGAAAAACTTCGAAAATTCTGGGATTTGTTGAGATTTTTGAGATACTTGTATAGATTTGTGGATAATTTGTGACTCACAAAAGGATTTGGATGATACGGGTGAAATTATGAAAATAATGGATTTTTGGATGTGAAATTTTAGATTTTTTTTGTGTTTAAGAGGTTATCATAGAATTTTTTCAACCACTTAAGGTTGTCATAGAATTTGATCTGACGTTTTTCATTTCTCTGACACAAAATTGAGTTGATCTCGAGCTAAAAAGTCAAAGGGGAATTAAAAGGATTGAAAACTTTCAGCAGCTGTGAACATTGATAAACAAATGCTTAAATCACCTTCTCTAATAAAGCTCTTCTTTTTTAAGCAAAAAATAGGTTAAAAACTATTTAACCTTTCTGACATTAAATTATTTACAACCCAACCAAAAGATCTATCCGAAAATCGGATTCAACCAATATATTTGTTAGGCATGTTACTATTGATCAATTACGCCCATAATATTTTAAAAGAAGCCTGATCCACCTACCCGATTTCCCTTTATCTTCTTCCATATTTTTCGATAGTTTCTTTATTTTCGGCCACGACGATTTACGAATGCAAAATTCTAAAGTTTCAACGCCATTTCGCTTAACTCACACCGTTTTACTTATTCTTCTTCCCACTTCTTCTTAAATTCCCTTTAATTTATTAATTATTTTTCGTCTCTTAATCGCAAGTTAGAGTTTGAGAGAATTTTCTCCCATTTGCTTGATTTTCATCTTCGATTCTTCATTTCTCCTCCTTCTCCACCTTATGCAAAAAAAATTTCACCGTCGTTGCTCTGCCTTGTCGTCGCTCTCCACCAGTTCAAAAGCATTCTCACCACCGTAGCGGTTAATCATGGGTTCCGTCCATCTTTGTTTGCGAATTTAATCTAAAAACTTCAAAATATTTGGGATTTGTTGAGATTTTGGGGATAACTTGTGATTGAAAAAAGGGATTGGTTGATACGAGTGAAATTGTGAAAATTGATGGATTTTTGGATGTGAAATTTTAGAAATTTTTGTGTTTGAGTAATCAAGTGTGTATGTACTAACATTTGAATTTGTTAATTCTATTATTTTAATGGTTTTATTAAGGGCAAAATGGAATTATCAAAAAATTATAATGAAAGAAGGTTACATAGAATAAATGAGGTTATCATAAAATTTTCTCTCATTTGCTTGATTTTCATCTTCGATTCTTCATCTCTGCTTATTCTCTACCTTGTACGAAATCCTTTTCACCGTTGTTGCTCCACCTTATCGTCGTTCTCCATCGGTGCAAAATCTTTCTCACCTCCTGGCATAGGCCAATTTCTTAATAGACCAAAGTTTCATTGTAGTATACTAAGGTGTCAATCCATAAGGGTGAGATATTAACCAAAAAAGATGTGATCAAGCAGTTCAAGTCAAGCCAAGCAAACGGTGTATAGGACTCTAGCAACCTAGACAGAAACTAAAAACAGATACTAAGAACAGAGACTAGCAGTAACTAGCGAAATGAAAACGGAGACTCCTAACAGAATAGAATAGAAGCAAAGCAAAAACAGAATAGAATAGAAATCAATCCAGGAAGAGAAGTTTCTAAGGACGGGATAATCGACTCATTGTGTCCTCTTAACCTACCCAGGTGGTTTAACAAAACTCAATCAAGCTATTCCCTAGACACCAAACATCACAACCAGTTAAGTCCACTCCCGTGATAAGTAACCTCAAGCTAGACCAGTTGCAGACCCAATCCCTTAGCGAAATCTACCCTAGTAGGCATTAAGATTCAGTTCAATATTATCAATAAACATCCTAGACAACTAATCCCTTAGGCTAGGTATGCAAATCTCTAACATCAATTCAGTCAAGCATTTTATCAAACACTTTCTGGGTGGAAAAACACCTAAGTTCTAATCTCAATTGATGAAGGAGAAATTAGCATTAAGAACACTGATTTAGAAGGGAAATTAAACAATCTACTCTTAAACCACCTAGGAGACTAAGATTCCACACCTAATCTATCCCATCCTCAAGAACCCTAATGACTACTCAAAATTCATGATGAACATGAAGAACACAAACTCAGAAATCATAAAAACTTGCATAGATAAAGAGAAAAGATAGAGAAATGATAGAAACAGAGGAAATCAAATAAAAATAACAAGTAGAAATCAAATTACAAAGTCTGGAAATCAAGAACAATGAAGAACAGATAGAAAACTCGAAAATTAGGTCTTAAAAACGAACTTCCTACTCTTAATCCAACATTAGGTATTTATACTAAGTTTTAAAAACCCTAAAACGCCATGGGCAAAATGGTAAAAACGTGCAGGATAAGGTCCAGCTCGATCATGTCTTGGTCGAGTGGTGTGCTCGAGCTGGATGAAATCAAGATTGCATTTTTATTGGTTGAGCTCGAGCAGTCCACTCGAGCATAAGGGCTCGAGCTGCTTGGGAAAAATTCAAGACCCCTCTTTTATCTTGAGCTCGATCATGGAGCTCGAGCATGGGTGCTCGAGCTCGGCCAAAAATCTTCAAGACGCCTCCTTTTGTCTCAGCTCAATCATACAGCTCGAGCATGGGTGCTCGAGCTGAGCTTCTGCTCCATTTCCTGCCTTAGCTCGATCCTGTGTGCTAGAGCATCCAGGTCGAGTCTGATGTCCTAGACAGCTTCGAGTCTAACTTTTTCAAAATCACTTCAAAGCACCTGTAACAAGCCAAATATGCAGGATGTATGCAAACCTAATGCAAAACACTCTAAGTATGCAAAACTAGGAATAAATGACAAGAACAGGTTAAATAACAGGTCTAAGTGCATGAATTATGCAAGCTAAAACTATGCAAAACGCAAACATATCAACTCCCCCAAACTTAGTCTTTGCTTTCCCTCAAGCAAACAAAAGAATAAGAATGGAGAAAAGGTTTGAAAGTGGGGACTCAGAGCCAAAACTTGTAGACTGTAACAGATGATCTCAATGTCCAAGTTACTAATTCTAGAATGCAAAGTTTATGAGCTTTACTTAAAAACGTTAGCCATACTCTTCGCAGCACAAGTTCAATCAAATCTCAACCTAGAAATGCATTCAAATATATCATTCCCCTTAACATTCATTTAAACAGAAACCATGAATCAAGCTATGCACATTCAATGAACTCATTTGGCTAAGGGTAAGGTCGAGAGACAAAGATGGTCCCTTCAGTTTGGTTTTGTCATTTCAGAACAAGGATCTCTCAATGAAAAAGAATGAGCTTTAGTAGAATGCTAAAGGTAAGAACCAACCTATGCATACAAGAATAGACTCCCATCTACCCAGTCCTACACAAGTGTTCTTAACCTTCAAGTTTAAACCCAGAAAGTCATCCTAATTCTACCCTTGACCCTTAGGCTTTCCCTTTTGATTTCTTGGATCAGTTTCATCTCTTTTTTTTTCTTTTTTTTTTGTTCTAGGAAGGGTTATACAAATACACATCTAGCGGATTGGGATTTTTCTTAACCAGCTTAGGCATTTTTATGTTTTTCAGACTTTTAAGCTTGATGCCCTTTCTTTTCTTTTACTATGCACGCCCCCTAATCTTTTACTAAATACTTAAACATTCAGATCATTCTCCTCCTAAGAACTCTTATTCTTTTCTTTCAATCTTTTCCAAGTTTTTTCATTCTTTTCTATCCACAGAACCAACCCTTTTTCCCATGATACAGATTCCACCTAGTCCTATCTGATTCAAAAATTGCAAACCAGAACTACATGAGAATCTATCCTTGTCGGCTCAAACCTAACACGTTCTACCAAGCTATTCCAGAAAAAGGCCTCACACACTCAACAAATCGATGTAAAGGCTTGAAAGAAGGCTAGGTTAAAGGTATGGTAAAACTGTTCTAACAATGAGAATCAGCAACTTGGATTAACAAAGAGTGGTATAAACAGATGAAAAAAAATCCAAGTATGTATATGGTATCCATGAGTTCAGATTCAATGCATAGACATGATAATTATAAGTCAAATTCAGGTTCAAATAGATGGGGAATGACAGAAAATCACAGCATATTTCAGTTAAGACTTAATCTAGTTGTGCATTCAAAGCATGGTTCAGTCTTACTTCAAGCTCAATAACAAGGCATTAAACAACTAGAAACAAGGGCATTGAAATCATACAGTTGAATCAGCAAGTTTACAAGGTTTAAATCATCATAATCCCCTGTGCATATGCAACAGCCCTATATGAAACAATCTAGACTCAATCCTAATATGCAGATGCAATAATACATGAACACTCTTTTTTTTTTTTTTTTTTTTTAATCTTTTTTGAAAACTTTTCTAATTTTTTTGGTTTTTCTATGCCATAGATGCATGCAGACTCAAGAATGCACAAAATCAAAATAAGAACAGAGAAAACACATCAAACAAATCTTAACCCTTCCCCCCAAACTTAAATTACACAGTCCCTTGGGTAATAAAAATTTGGAAAGAAAGGTTAAGAAACAACAGAGAACATGAAAATGATGCAACTAATATATACAAGAATGGACGGAACGGGTACCTCAAGGCTTGGAGAAGAAGGAGGAGATCGAGTCCTCCATGCTCTCAGGCGTATAGGTTGACTCGACCTGGGTGTGCTCGAGCTGGCCGCTCGAGTTAGACGAGCGCAGGTGTCTGGCTCGACCTACGTGGTCGAGCTGACTGCTCGAGCCAGACGTCCCGCTTGTTGAGCGTTTCTTCTTTACATATTGTTGAAGCTGCCTTGGTTCGAAAGAGGAGGCTCTTGGTGGTTTCATTGCAGGTGCATGAGGCCTTGGTTTCTCCCGAAACGAACTGCTTCCCACCAGAACTCTTTTTGGCAAGATGACCTTCTTAGATGTGGGGGCAGTGAACTTTGGTTTCAAGTCCTTGAGCTGGTCCTTGACTTCCTTCATTTGATCCTTCAGATCCTTCACAGTACTCTTAAGTGCAGCAACAGTCTTGCCCTGGAACTTGTTCCACTTCTGTAAGAGACCAATCCTCTTGTGTGCTTCCTTTAGAGTTGGGCTATGTGAGGGCTTAAGGCTGTATTCCTCAAACGCATACCTTTCTGTTGCATCATTCTCCTCCTCAACAGCAACATGATCGTCTGAACCTATGTCTTGCTGCATGATCTCCTCATCTGGATTGTAGAGTCTGTCAAGAGGAGGATCGAAATCTATGTTCTGGCCCGTTCGTACCTTAGTTAAATCCGTTCAAGGAAGACGCAGCTTGGTTTCCCCAACGGTTGGATGCATGAACTTGTATATGTGCTCATCTTAAGGTATTGTATGGTCTAGGAATCTGCACCTTCTCAAGAAATCCACATCTATCCATTTCGGTGGATAAGGCTCTGAAATTAGCTCCACATTACAAACAACAAGAATGGGAGTAATTATACCCCCAATGTAGAGCTCACCCCCAGATTCCATCTTATCCATCCTCATTGCCCAGTCCTTGTAGCAGAGGAGTTATTCCAGCAGAACAAAAGTGAGGTTTGCATCTGCCCTATCACCCCTCATCTTCAACCCACCTCTTTTATTGCCCAGAAGTGGTAGTACGCACAAGTCCAGCATCTTTAATTCTCCTTCATTCACTGTCCCAGTCACCTTTCTGGCAAACATAGTGCTTGCTATGGTCTTGTGGAGATATCTCAGAACAGGGCTTCGGATGCTAGAACTCTTGCTTCTGGAAGAGGAGAAAGGTTTGGTGTCTCTAATGGTTGACCATAGTTGCTGAAGCTCCTCGTGGTCAATGTCTTGAACGGGTTCATCTCCCCCAGGAAAACCATATAGAGTATCAATCTCCTTGATGGTGAGAGCATAGGATCGACCTCTGCACGTGAAGGTTATGAAGCCGGGACCGCCATCAGATTCATAGTCAGGCTCCTCATCATAGAAGTGAACAGCGAGAGATGAGAGGAAATGGCATGTCTCCTCTTTGTAGGCTTCCAGCTGGATCATCATGAACGTACTTAAGCCTCCTGTCTCATAGAGGTACTCCACATCCCTAGCAATGCCGAGTTTCTGCATCGTTTCTCTATGCGAGTAGCGTGTCCCTTCAAAACCCCGAGCAAGAAGGACCTCAAGGAACTTTGCTGCAGAGGGTTTGCCCTTCTTTAGAGGCTTTTTTGTCACCTTAGGTTCATCTTCTTCTGTTGCACCAGTGTCAAGATGCATGCTAGGCTCCATTGGTTTCTTTCCTTCACGCTTAGCATACGGGAGCCTTCTGTCTGCAACATCACTGCCTTGACTCGACCCTCCGGCTCGAGCATAAGTGCTCGAGCTAGTCCTCCCCCTTCCGACTCGATCCTCTGGCTCGAGCATGTGTGCTCGAATCAGGAGCTGCTTCAACCTCCATGGGTTCTTCCCTTGGAGGAACGGTTTCTCTCGACATCTGGAAGTTTCGGGTGAGGGCTGATATAGGTCAATTCCTTACTAGACCAAGATTTCGTTGTAGTATAGTAAGGTGTCAATCCATAAGGGTGAAGATATTAACCAAAAAGGATGAGATCAAATCATTCAAGTCAAGCCAAGCAAGAGCGTATAGGACTCTAACACCCTAGACAGAAACTAAAAATGGAAACTAAAACAGATACTGTATAGACTAACAAGAGCAAGGCAATACAGAAACAGTGTATAGGGCTTGACGAGAATTCAATCAATGCAAGAGAAGTTCCTAAGGATGGGGTAATCGACTCAGTGTGTCCTCTTAGCCTACCCAGGCGGTCTAACAAAACTCAATCAAGCTATTCCCTAGACATCAAACATCACAACCAGTTAAGTCCACTCCCGTGATAAGTAACCTCAAGCTAGACCAGTTTCAGACCCAATCCCTTGGCGAAATCTACCCTAGCAGGCAATAAGATTCAGTTCAATATTGTCAATAAACACCCTAGACAACTAATCCCTTAGGCTAGATATGCAAATCTCTAACATCAATTCATTCAAGCATTTTATCAAACACCTTCTGGGTGGAAAAACACTTAAGATCTAATCTCAATTGATCAGAGAGAAATTAGCATTAAGAACACTGATTTAGAAGGGAATTAAAACAATCAACTCTTAAACCACCTAAAGACTAAGATTCCACACTAATCTAACCCATCCTCAAGAACCCTAATGACTACTCAGAAACCATGAAGAATATCATAATCACAAACCCAGAAATCATAGAAAATTGCATAGATGATAGAGATAGATAGAGAAATGATAGAACAAAAGAAATCAACTGAAAATAACAAGTAGAAATCAAACTACAAAGTCTGGAAATCAAGAACAATGAAGAACAGAAGATAGAACTCGAAAATTAAGCATAAAAACTAGACATAGAGGAAAAAACTTAATCCCCCATTAGGTATTTATACTAAGTCTTAAAAACCCTAAAACATCATGGGCAAAATAGTAAAAACGTGCAAGATAGGTGCAACTCGACCCTGTGTAGGTCGAGTGCTGTGCTCGAGCTGATGAAATCAAGATTGCATTTTTGTGTGTTGAGCTCGACCCTCCTACTCGACGTGGTGTGCTCGAGCTGGGTTCAGAAACTCCAAGACTCCTCTTTTTCTTGAGCTCGATCATGGAGCTCGAGCGTGGGACTCGAGCTTGGCAAAAAACCTCCAAAATGACACCTTTTGTGTTGACTCGACCCCTTAGCTCGACCCTATAGGCTCGAGCTTGCTTCTGCATCATCTCCAGCCTTAGCTTCCTCGTCTTGACCCTAGTGGCTCGAGTCAGATGCCCTAGACAGCTTAATTTGATGCTAACTTCTCCAGAATCGCCTAAAAGTACCTGTAACAAGCCAAATATGCAAGATGTATGCAAACCTAATGCAAAACACTCTAAGTATGCAAAACTAGAGATAAATGACAAGAACAAGTTAAATAACAAGTCTAAATGTGTGAATTAACCAAGCTAAAATGATGCAAAATGCAAACATATCAACTCCCCCAAACTTAGTCCTTGCTTGCCCTCAAGCAAACAGAAGAATAAGAATGGAGAAGAGGGTTGAAAGTGGGGACTCAGAACCAAAACTTGCAGATTGTAACAGATGACCTCAATGTCCAAGTTACCAATTCTAGAATGCAAAGTTTATGAACTCTACTTAAAAACATTAGCCATACTCTTTACAGCACAAGTTCAATCAAATATCAACCTAGACATGCATTCAAATCTATCATTCCCCTTATCATTCATTTAAACAGAAACCATGAATCAAGCTATGCACATTCAATGAACTCATTTGGCTAAGGGTAAGGTCAAGAGACAAAGAGGGTCCCTTCAGTATGGTTTTATCATTTCAGAACAAGGATCTCTCAGCGAAAAGGAATGAGCTTTAGTAGAATGCTAAAGGTAAGAACCAACCTATGCATACAAGAATAGACTCCCATCTACCCAGTCCTACACAAGTGTTCTTATCCTTTAAGTCTAAACCCAGAAAGTCATCCTAATTCTACCCTTAACCATTAGGCATTTTTGCCTTGTTGTTCTTGGAACAGATTCACTTTTTTTTTTCTTTCGTTCTTGTTCTAGGAGAGGCTCTATACGCTTCTAGCGGATTGGGGTTTTTATGACCAGCTTGGGCATTTTTCATGTTTTTAAGATTTTAAGCTTTTTGCCCTTTCTATTCTTATACTCAGCACCCCCAGATCCTTTACTAGATACTTAGACATTCAGATCATTCCCTTCCTCAGAACTTTTATCCTTTTCTTTCAATCTTTTCCAAGTTTTTCATTCTTTCTTTTCACATAACAAAACCCAATACCCAATGATCAAGATCCCACCTAGTCCTATCTGATTCGAAAATTGCAAACCAGAACTACATGAGATTCTATCCTTGTCGGCTCAAACCTAACACTTTCTACCAAGCTCATTCAGAAATAGGCCTCACACACTCAAGAAAATAACATTATGGCTGGAAAGAAGGTAAGGCTAAGGGTATGGTAAGACTGTTCTAAATGATAAAAACAGCTACTTGGATCAGCAAAGAGTGGTAAAAACAGATGAAAGAGAATCCAAGTATGTATATGGTATCCATGAGTTCATATTCAATGCATAGACATGATAATTCTAAGTCAAATTCAAGTTCAAATAGATAGGGAATGACAGAAAATCACAGCATGCTTCAGCTAAAACTCGATCTAGTTGTGCATTCAGAACATGGTTCAGTCTTACTTCAAGCTCAATATCAAGGCATTAAACAACTGGAAACTAGGGCATTGAAGTTATACAGTTGAATCAGCAAGTTTACAAGGCTTAAATCATCATCATCCCCTATGCATATGCAACAGCCCTATATGAAACAATCTAGACTCAATCCTAATATGAAGATGCAATACTACATGAACACTCTGTTTTAAAAAAAAAAATTTAGAATTTTTTTGATTTTTTTGGTTTTTTCTATGCCATAGATGAAGACTCAAGTATGCACAAAATCAAAATAAGAACAAAGAAAACACATCAAACAAATCTTAACCTTTCCCCCCAAACTTAAATCACACAGTCTCTTGTGTGATAAAAATTTGTGAAGAGAGGGTAAGAGACAACAGAAAACAAGAAAATAATGCAGCTAATATATACAAGAAAGGATGAAACAGGTACCTCAAGGGTTGGAGAAGAATGAGGAGATCGAATCCTCCATACTCTCACGCGTATAGGTAGACTCGATCTGGGTGGGCTCGAGCTGCAGGGTCGAGTCAAGCGTGTGCGTGTGTCTGGCTCGACCTCCGTGGTCGAGCTGGCTGCTCGAGCCAGACGCTGCGCTTTGTGAACGTCTCTTCTTCTTCCTTTCGTAATGCTGAAGCTGCCTTGGTTCGAAAGAGGAGGCTCTTGGTGGTTCCACTGCAGGTGCAGGAGGCCTTGGTTCTTCCCGAAACGAACTGCTTCCCACTAGAACTCTCCTGGGCAAGACGGTTTTCTTAGATGCAAGGGTAGTGAATTTATCTTTGAAGTCCTTGAGCTGGTCTTTGACCTCTTTCATTTGGTCTTTCAGCTCCTTCACAGTGCCCTTAAGTTTAGCAATGGTCTTGCCCTGGAATTTGTTCCACTTCTGTAAGAGACCAATCCTTTTGTGTGCCTCCTTCAGTGCTGGGCTATGTGAGGGCTTAAGGCTGTATTCCTCAAATGCAAACTTTTCTGTTGCATCATCCTCCTCTTCAACAGCAAAATGATCGTCTGGACTTTTGTCTTGATGCATGAGCTCCTCATCTGGATTGTAGAGTCTATCAAGAGGAGGATCGAAATCTATGTTCTGCCCCGTTCGTACCTTAGTTAAATTCGTGCAAGGAAGACGTAGCTTGGCTTCTCCAACAGTCGGATGCATGAACTTGTATAAATGCTTATTTGGAGGTGATGTGTGGTCTAGGAAACTGCATCTTCTCAAGGCCTCCATATCTATCCATTTTGGTGGATAAGGCTCCGAAATTAACTCCACATTACAGGCAACGAGAATTGGAGTAATGATACCCCCAATGCAAAGGTCACCCCCAGATTCCATCTTATGCATCCTCATTGCCCATTCCTTGTAGTAGAGCAGTTGTTCCAGCAGAACGAAAGTGAGACTCGCATCTGCCCTATCACCTCTCATCTTCAACCCATCTCTTGTACAGTCCAGGAGTGGTAGTAAGCACAAGTCCAGCATCTTCAACTCTCCTTCATTTACTGTCCCAGTCACTTTTCTCGCAAACATAGTGTTTGCTATAGTCTTGTGGAGATACCTCAGGACAGGGTTTCTAATGCTAGAGCTCTTACTTCTGGAGGAGGAGAAAGGTTTGGTGTCTCCAATGGTTGACCAAAGTTGCAGGAGCTCCTCGTGGTCAATGTCTTGAACTAGTTCATCTCCTTCAGAAAAACCGTATAGAGCACTCATCTCCTTGATGGTGAGGATATAGGATCGACTTCTGCATGTGAAGGTGATGAAGCCAGGACCGCCATCAGATTCATAGTCGGGTTCCTCATCGTAGAAGTGAATAGCAAGAGACGAGAGGAAATGGCATGTCGCCTTGGGTTCGTCTTCTTCTGTTGCACCACTGTCAAGAGGAAGGCTGGGCTCCCTGGGTTTCTTTCCTTCGCGTTTAGCATGGGAGGGCTTTTTTTCTGAAACGCAACCCCCTTTACTCGAGCCGCCTGCTCGAGCTTGACTTCCGACCTTGCTGACTCGACCCCTTGGCTCGAGCATATGTGCTCGAGTCAGGTATTTCTTCAACCTCCATGGGTTCTTCTGTTGGAGGAACGGTCTCTCTCCACATCTGGAAGCTTCGGGCGAGTGCTTCTGCGGACCTGCGGCGAGCTCGACGTGAATCCATACCTGAGAATCACTCACAGAAAGAAGAGAACTCAAGAATGTGAGAATAACCTCAAGAACAGCAACAAGAAATGAAGAACAAAGGATGAATACTCAAGAGCACTCAAGAACAAATAGAGAGAGCTGGAAAATGAAAAAGAGAGAAGTGAGAGAGTGAGGAGGGTCTTGGGCGAGTTTGGCTTAAATAGCCAAGAGGGAGGAGACAAAAAGGACAGAGGGGAGCGTGTGGGTCAGATTTCAAACTCGAAATTTGAATTTGGGCGCCGAAAGGAGTGGACTCGATCCGACCACTCGACCACGTGGGGTCGAGCCTATCGTCCGACACGTCCTGACACGTCTGACTCGAGCTGGCTCCTGACACGTCTGACTCGAGCTTGTGGGGTCGAGTACGGTCTCTTCTTCAAAATTTTCGAAAATTGAATTTCCCTCCCAAGTCCCCAGTATGCAGACTCGGTCCCAGGGCTCGAGTCAGACTATTCCTATGCGTTTTTGTTTCCTTTTCATGATTTACTCCTCATACTTTCCTGAAATCACACCATCAAGACAAAATCAAACAGCTTAGCACACTTATTTGACGTTTTAAAAACTAAAACAAAGAGATATGTACAGAGATAGACATGGGACTTCCTCCCAAGTGAGCTTGTTTATAGTCACTGAGCTTGACTTCCTGTTTCGCTTAGGCGGTGGAAGGCTCATCCAGAGGAATCGAAGTTCCTTCTGGAATGATGGCAGTGGCTAGATAGGGCTTGAGCCTCTGCCCGTTCACAGTGAATTCATTTCCGCCTTTTCCCGATAAGGTGACTGCTCCGTAAGGCGAGACTTCTTTGATGGAGAACGGCCCGGACCATCTAGACTTGAGCTTTCCCGGAAACAGCTTGAGTCTGGAATTGAAAAGGAGGACTTGATCACCAGCCTTGAATTCTTTGTGCAAGATCCTCTTGTCATGGAATGCCTTGGTCCTCTCTTTGTAGATCTTAGAACTTTCATAGGCATCCAGCCTGATCTCTTCCAGCTCATGCAGGTCCAATACTCTCTTTTCCTGGGCAGGCTTGATATCTAAATTCAGAAGCTTTGTTGCCCATAACGCCTTGTACTCAACCTCAACAGGTAGATGACAAGCTTTGCCATAGAGGAGCTGGAATGGTGTTCTTCCTATTGGGGTCTTGAATGCAGTTCTGTAAGCCCAGAGAGTCTCATCGAGCTTAGCAGACCAATCTCTCTTTGAAGTGCCCACTACTCTAGCCAAGATGGCTTTGATCTGCTTGTTAGATACTTCCACTTGACCACTAGTCTGGGGGTGATATGGTGTAGCCACCTTGTGCTTGACCCCATGTTTCTTCAGAAGATTCTCCAAGAGCTTGTTGATGAAATGAGATCCCCCATCGCTGATAACAACTCTTGGCACACCAAATCTGGGGAAAATGATGCTCTTGAACATCTTCAGAACCACCTTTGCATCATTGCTAGGGCAAGCTATGGCTTCAACCCACTTCGAGACATAATCAACGGCTACTAAGATGTAGCTGTTCCCAGAAGAAGGTGGGTTGAAAGGACCCATGAAATCAATTCCCCACACATCGAAAACTTCCACTTCCAAAATCGGATTTTGTGGCATCTCATTCCTTCTGCTGATATTGCCCATTCTCTGGCAGGGGTCACACTTAGTGATGAAGGTTTGAGCATCTTTGAACATTGTAGGCCACCATAAACCTGCTTGCAGCACCTTCTGAACAGTTTTGAATGTAGCAAAGTGTCCTCCATAGGCAGACCCATGACAGTGCTCTAGCACACCCTGAACCTCGTCTTGTGCTATACACCTCCTAAACAGACCATCTGTACCCCTCTTGTACAGAAAAGGCTCATCCCAGTAGTAGTGGTTGACATCTCTCAGAAACTTCTTTTTTCTGTAAGCATCAAGATCATCAGGTAACTCACCACATGCAAGGAAATTGGCCAGATCTGAATACCAAGGGATTGCCTTCACTCCTATCACAGAAACAGCATCTAGGAGTCTCTCGTCAGGCATTGTATCATCAACAGGAGCTGCATCATCTATCCTCATCCTTGACAAGTGATCTGCAACACCATTCTCTATACCTTTCTTATCAACAATCTCCATGTCAAACTCTTGAAGAAGGAGTATCCATCTGAGCAGTCTTGGCTTAGTATCCTTCTTAGCATAGATATGTCTTAATGCTGCATGATCAGTATAGACTATCACCTTAGACCCAACTAGATAGCTTCTGAATTTCTCAAAAGCAAAGACTACAGCCAGTAACTCCTTCTCTGTTGTAGCATATCTCCCTTGAGCGTCATCAAGCGTCCTGCTTGCATAGTAGATCACATGCAGCTTCTTCTCAATCCTTTGACCCAGTACAGCTCCTACAGCATAATCCGATGCATCACACATGATCTCAAATGGATAGTCCCAGTTTGGTGCTTGGACTATTGGAGCAGTGACTAAGGCTTCCTTAATGAGCTGGAAAGCCTTCAAACATTCTGTATCAAACAAGAACTCTTGCTCCTTGCACAACAGCCTTGTTAGTGGTCTAGCTATCTTTGAGAAGTCCTTGATGAATCTTCTGTAAAACCCAGCATGACCAAGGAAACTCCTGATATCCTTGACGTTCTTTGGTGGCTGCAGCTGCATCATCACATCAACTTTGGCCTTATCTACCTCTATACCCTTCTCAGAAATTTTGTGACCCAAGACTATCCCTTCCTTGACCATAAAGTGGCATTTTTCCCAGTTTAGAACCAGATTCGTCTCTTCACACCTAGTGAGTACCCTGCAAAGGTTCCAAAGACAGGAGGAGAAAGAAGAGCCATACACGGAAAAGTCATCCATGAATACCTCAACAGTCTCCTCTATTAAATCCGAGAATATAGAGGTCATGCATCGCTGAAAAGTAGCGGGTGCATTACAAAGACCGAAATGCATTCTCCTATATGCAAATGTTCCATATGGACAAGTGAATGTAGTTTTCTCTTGATCATTAGGATGAATAGGAATTTGAAAGAAACCACTATATCCATCTAAGAAACAGTAATATGGATGATTAGCAAGTCTCTCTAGCATCTGATCAATGAATGGCAATGGAAAATGATCTTTCCTGGATGCAGCATTTAACTTCCTGTAATCAATACACATTCTATGGCCAGTGATAGTTCTAGTGGGTATCAATTCATCCTTATCATTTCTAACCACAGTAATGCCTCCCTTCTTAGGTACACAATGCACAGGTGAAATCCAAGTACTATCAGATATTGGGTATATGATTCCAGCCCCTAGCAACTTAAGAATTTCCTTTTTAACAACTTCTTTTAAATTAGGATTCAATCTCCTCTGGGGTTCAATACTAGCATATGATTCATTTTCCAGATGGATTCTATGAGTACACAAGCTAGGTGAAATTCCCTTTATATCATCAAGAGAGTATCCTATAGCCTTTCTAAATCTTCTTAACTCAGTCAATAGCAAATGCAACTCATCATCATTCAGCATGTCATTTACTATGATTGGGTAAGTAGAGTTCGGTCTACCTTGGGTAAGGAAAGCGTACCTTAGCCCAGAAGGAAGAGGTTTGAGGTCTACCTTAGGTGCTCGTAGTTCTGACCAGTCGTCTTTTGCGGAGGAGGCTGGTTCGTTGCTGGACTTGACCTGAAGGGTCGAGTTTGACGTCTTGGGTATCCCAGCTCGAGCTGCAGGGTCGAGCTCAGTATCCTGAATAGCTAAAATTTCTGTGTTGACCCCATACAGCACCTCAAACCCTTCTGATTCTTCCAGGACCTTGTGTGAGTCCAAAATCATTTCATACCCCAAAGTCTCAGCATGTAGATACCCATCTTCACTACTCTTGGTTAAAGCAGTCTGAAGGTGGTCATCTTGATTAAGCTCCTCCAGAAGCTCATCAGCGAGTTTGTCCATCACTTCCACATAGAAAACTTGTCCTTCTATTTCCGGCTTTCTCATAGTCTCCTTAACATCAAATGTCATCTTGAGATCAGTCCCGAGATTGAGATCGATCTTCCCTTTTCGGACATCAATGACTGCACCGGCTGTGGCGAGGAAAGGTCTTCCCAGAATCAGAGGATCCCTTGGTTCCTCATCCATTTCAAGAACTATAAAATCTGTAGGTATTTCCACTAAACCAACCATCAGAGGGAGATCGGCTAGCATACCATGAGGAGTCCTAATTGATCTGTCTGCAAGCACCAGAGAGATGTTGCAGGACTTATAGTTGCTGAATCCCAGCTTCCTTGCGACCGAGAGTGGCATAAGACTGATAGACGCTCCAAGATCACATAGAGACTTCTTGAAAACCAATGGACCGAGAGAGCATGGTAGAGTGAAAGAACCTGGGTCGCCTAACTTCTCTTTGACGACTCTCTTCTGAATGATGGCGCTGCATTCCTCTGATAGGACAACCATACCTTGAACCTTTTTGTCTTTCTCGGCTACTGCATCTTTCAAAAACTTCTGATAGGCAGGTACCATGGAGAAGGCATCAATGAGAGGTAACCTGATCTCAGCTTCCTTGATATGCTTATCAAAGATTTGTTTATGTTTCTCCATTAAGTCCTTCTTAAACCTCTTTGGGAAAGGCAATTTGGGCTTGTAAGGAAGAGGGACATATGGTGCCTTTTTTTCCTCTGAAATCACAGATTTAGGTGCAGGAGGTAGACTGTCTTGACCTTCCAGGTCGAGTTGGGGTGCTCCAGCAGGCGTGGAACTCTTGTCTTGGTCATTTTTGGGAACCAAATCCTCCCCGTCTTGATCCTCACTGTCCGCAGTGAGTGTAGGAGAGCCTTCCCGCTCAGGTAACTCCTTTCCACTCCGCAAAGTGATGGCATTGATGTGAGCATAGTCCTTTGGGTTTTGGACTGCTTTTCCTGGGAGCTGTGATGTGCTAGAGGTAGATGCAGTCTTGCCCTCGATGGAACGAATCTTGGACTGGAGAGACTCAATCTTGCTGTTAAGATCATTGTAGGTGTAGTCCATCTGGGTTTTGAGTTCACCAAACTTCTTGGCTGTGTCAAGTGCACCGGCTGCTTGACCCTGTAGGAGTTGCTGCAGCAAGGCGTTTGTCTGTTGATCTGGAGTGATAGAAGACTGAGCGTGGTGAGAAGGAAAACCGGGTGGTGGACACGGGGCTCCCTGGTGTTGGTGATGATTCTGAAAAGGCGGTTTAGGGGCAAAGTTCTGCTGCTGATTGTAGGGAATGAAAGGCTTGGACTGAGATTGTTGCTGAGGTGGGTAAACTTGATCCTGGGGGTTAGCCACATTGGTACTCCTGTAGGACAGATTCGGGTTGTTCTTGTAGTTGATGAAACTTTTGTTGTACTGACCCTGATTCTGCACATAGCTGACCTCCTCTATATCATCATCCTCCCCATCTTGAACTTGGAACACTGTATCCTCAGAAGCAAAGTGCACCTGTTTCTTCTGCTGTAGGAGTTGATCCAATTTAGCAGTCAAGGCCTTGATGGCCCTAGTCTGATCATCAGTAGCAATACTTGGCCGAACACTCCTATCATACTCAGCAGTGTAATTACCATCAGATTGGGCTAGGTTCTCCACAAGTGCCCAGCCAGCATCAACGTCTTGGTTGAGGAAGTTACCATTGCGGCGGTATCGAGAAGCATGCGGACCTTTGGGAGAACTCCTCTGTAGAGAGTGCTAAGGAGGGATTCATTGCTAAAACCGTGGTGAGGGCATTGAGTAGTGTAGCCCTTGAAGCGCTCCCAGCATTCGCAGAAACTTTCACCATCCTTCTGTATAAATCCAGAGATTTCATTCCTCAAGCGCGTTGTCCTGGCATTGGAGAAGAACTTAGCAAGGAAGGCTTTCTTGTAGTCATCCCAGGAAGTGATGGATCCATGGGGTAGAGTCTTTTCCCAGTGATGGGCTCTGTCACCAAGAGAGAAGGGGAAGAGCCTTAGCTTGAAACCATCTTCACTGACCCCATTGATCTTGGTAAGGCTGCAGAGCCTATCAAACTCATCTAGATGATCAAGAGGGTCCTCCATAGGCAGTCCATGAAACTTGTTGTTCTGCACCATGGCGATCAAGCTGTTCTTGATCTCAAAATTGTTGTTCTAGACCGTAGGAGGGACAATCCCTTGTCTGTTGGTATGAGTATTAGGAGCGTCTCCCGCCCCTATCAGACGGGGTCTTCGCTGAGGAGGCGCATGTTCAGGTTGTGGTGGTTGATCAAGATCAGCCATATTTATTTGGTCTTGGAGATCTGTGTTGAGAAGTTCACTCGGATCTCTCAACTGTTGTGGTAGCTTGTGAATATTGTCGATGTATCGGATGAGGTTCTGACTGCCTTTAGATCTCGTTTGCATGCAGGGGGTACAGGACTCGATGGTAGACTCGAGCAGACGTGGGCGAGAGAGGCAGACTCGAGCTGCAAGGGTCGAGCAGACGTGTGCAAGACAGGCAGACTCGATCTGCTAGGCTCGAGCAGACGTGCTCGAGTCAAGAAAGGTCCTGCAAGCCAAAGACAGAAAAAGAAAATCAAAGTGAGTAACAGAGTATATAGAAAAGAACTTGATCTAAAACGATTTGAAATCCTAATTGTAACAAACAACACCCAAATGGCAACGGCGCCAAATTGATATAGGTCAATTCCTTACTAGACCAAGATTTCGTTGTAGTATAGTAAGGTGTCAATCCATAAGGGTGAAGATATTAACCAAAAAGGATGAGATCAAATCATTCAAGTCAAGCCAAGCAAGAACGTATAGGACTCTAACACCCTAGACAGAAACTAAAAATGGAAACTAAAACAGATACTGTATAGACTAACAGGAGCAAGGCAATACAGAAACAGTGTATAGGGCTAGACGAGAATTCAATCAATGCAAGAGAAGTTCCTAAGGATGGGGTAATCGACTCAGTGTGTCCTCTTAGCCTACCCAGGCGGTCTAACAAAACTCAATCAAGATATTCCCTAGACATCAAACATCACAACCAGTTAAGTCCACTCCCGTGATAAGTAACCTCAAGCTAGACCAGTTCCAGACCCAATCCCTTGGCGAAATCTACCCTAGCAGGCAATAAGATTCAGTTCAATATTGTCAATAAACACCCTAGACAACTAATCCCTTAGGCTAGATATGCAAATCTCTAACATCAATTCATTCAAGCATTTTATCAAACACCTTCTGGGTGGAAAAACACTTAAGATCTAATCTCAATTGATCAGAGAGAAATTAGCATTAAGAACACTGATTTAGAAGGGAATTAAAACAATCAACTCTTAAACCACCTAAAAGACTAAGATTCCACACTAATCTAACCCATCCTCAAGAACCCTAATGACTACTCAGAAACCATAAAGAATATCATAATCACAAACCCAGAAATCATAGAAAATTGCATAGATGATAGAGATAGATAGAGAAATGATAGAACAAAAGAAATCAACTGAAAATAACAAGTAGAAATCAAACTACAAAGTCTGGAAATCAAGAACAATGAAGAACAGAAGATAGAACTCGAAAATTAAGCATAAAAACTAGACTTAGAGAAAAAAACTTAATCCCCCATTAGGTATTTATACTAAATCTTAAAAACCCTAAAACGTCATGGGCAAAATAGTAAAAACGTGCAAGATAGGTGCAACTCGACCCTGTGTAGGTCGAGTGATGTGCTCGAGCTGATGAAATCAAGATTGCATTTTTGTGTGTTGAACTCGACCCTCCTACTCGACGTGGTGTGCTCGAGCTGGGTTCAGAAACTCCAAGACTCCTCTTTTTCTTGAGCTCGATCATGGAGCTCGAGCGTGGGACTCGAGCTTGGCAAAAAACCTCCAAAATGACACCTTTTGTGTTGACTCGACCCCTTAGCTCGACCCTATAGGCTCGAGCTTGCTTCTGCATCATCTCCAGCCTTAGCTTCCTCGTCTTGACCCTAGTGGCTCGAGTCAGATGCCCTAGACAGCTTAATTTGATGCTAACTTCTCCAGAATCGCCTAAAAGTACCTGTAACAAGCCAAATATGCAAGATGTATGCAAACCTAATGCAACACACTCTAAGTATGCAAAACTAGAGATAAATGACAAGAACAAGTTAAATAACAAGTCTAAATGTGTGAATTAACCAAGCTAAAATGATGCAAAATGCAAACATATCAAGGGCTTCAGCTGATCTACGACGAGCTTGGCGTGAATCCATGCCTGAGAATAACTCAAAAAAAGAAAAGAAACTCAAGAATCTGAGAATAACCTCAAGAAAAGCAAGAACAATAAAAGAGAGTTCTAAAAAATAAAAGAGAGGGAATGAGAGTTTTTGGTGAGAGGGGAGCCTTGGGTCGAGTTGTGCTTATATAGGCAAGTGGGAGGGGGCCAAAAGGGACAAGGGGGAGCGTGGGTGTCAGTTTTTTAATTCAAAATAGAGCGTTGGGCGCCAAAAATCATTGACTCGAGCCGACCACTCGACCAGGTGGGGTTGAGCTGACGTCCGACACGACCTGACTCGAGAGTGTGACTCGAGCATGTAGGGTCGAGCTGATGCCCTCTGACATCTTCTGACTCGAGCTGACATCTATGACTCGAGCATGCGGTTCGAGCAGGTGGGGTCGAGCTGGGTCCACTTGTCAGAATTTTGAAATTTGAATTTCCCTCCCTTGGCTTGGTTGGTTGGCTCGATCACATGGCTCGAGTTTGGTGCTCGAGTTAAGCCATACCTGTGCGTTTTTGCCTCCTTTTCATGATTCTCCTTTCACACTTTCCTGAAATCACACAATCAAGACAAAATCAAACAGCTTAGCACACTTATTTGACGTTTTAAAAACTAAGATAAAGAAATATGTACAGAGATAGACATGGGACTTCCTCCCAAGTGAGCTTGTTTATAGTCACTAAGTTTGACTTCCTGTTTTGCTCAGGCAGTGGAAGGCTCATCCAGGGGAATCGAAGTTCCTTCTAGAATGATGGTATCAGCTAGATAGGGCTTGAGCCTCTGTCCATTCACAGTGAATTCGTGGCCTCCCTTTCCGAATAAAGTGACTGCTCCGTAGGGTGAATCTTCTTTGACGGAGAATGGTCCGGACCATCTGGACTTGAGCTTTCCCAGAAACAGCTTGAGTCTAGACTTGATCACCAGTATTGAACTCTTTGTGCAAGATCTTTTTGTCATGGAAGGCCTTGGTCCTCTCTTTGTAGACCTTAGAACTATCATAAGCATCCAGCCTGATCTCCTCCAGCTCATGCAGGTCCAATACTCTCTTTTCCTGGACAGTTTTGATGTCCAAGTTCAGAAGCTTTGTTGCCCATAACGCCTTGTACTCAACCTCAACATGTAAATGACAAGCCTTGCCATAGAGGAGCTGGAAAGGTGTTCTCCCTATAGGGGTCTTGAATGCAGTCTTGTACGCCCAGAGAGTCTCATCAAGCTTAGTAGACCAATCTCTCCTTGAAACGCCCACTACTTTAGCCAAGATGGCCTTGATATGCTTGTTAGATACTTCCACTTGACCACTAGTCTGGAGGTGATATGGTGTAGCCACCTTGTGCTTGACCCCATGTTTCTTCAGAAGATTCTCAAAGAGCTTGTTGATGAAGTGAGATCCCCCATCACTGATAACAACTCTTGGCACACCAAATCTGGGGAAAATGATGCTTTTGAACATCTTCAGAACTACCTTTGCATCATTGCTAGGACAAGCTATGACTTCAACCCACTTCGAGACATAATCAACAGCCACTAAGATGTAGCTGTTCCCAGAAGAGGGTGGGTTGAAAAGACCCATGAAATCAATCCTCCAAACATTAAACACCTCCACCTCCAAAATCGGGTTCTGTGGCATCTCATTCCTCCTGTTGATGTTGCCCATTCTCTGGCAAGGATCACACCTAGTGATGAAGGCTTGAGCATCTCTGAACATTGTAGACCACCATAAACCTGCTTGTAGCACCTTCCGAACAGTCTTGAATGTAGCAAAGTGTCCTCCATAGGCAGAACCGTGACAGTGCTCTAGCACACCCTGAACCTCGTCTTGTGCTATACATCTCCTGAACAGACCATCTGAACCCCTCTTGTACAGGAAAGGCTCATCCCAGAAGTAGTGGTTGACATCTCTCAGAAACTTCTTTCTTCTGTAAGCATCAAGATCATCAGGCAATTCACCACATGCAAGGAAATTAGCCAGATCTGAATACCAAGGTATGTTCTTCACTCCTATCACAGAAACAGCATCTAGGAGTCTCTCGTCAGGCATGGTGTCATCAACAGGTGCTGCATCATCTATCCTCATCCTTGACAAGTGATCAGCCACACCATTCTCTATACCCTTCTTATCAACAATCTCCATGTCAAACTCTTGAAGAAGGAGTATCCATCTGAGCAGTCTTGGCTTAGTATCCTTCTTAGCATAGATATGCCTTAGTGCTGCATGATCAGTATAGACTATCACTTTAGACCCAACCTGATAGCTTCTGAATTTCTCAAAAGCAATGACTACAGCCAGCAACTCCTTCTCTGTTGTAGCATATCTCCCTGAGCATCATCAAGCGTCCTGCTTGCATAGTAGATCACATGCAGCTTCTTCTCAATCCTTTGGCCCAGTACAGCTCCTACAGCATAGTCCGATGCATCACACATGATCTCAAATGGATAGTCCCAGTTTGGTGCTTGGACTATTGGAGCAGTGACTAGGGCTTCCTTAATGAGCTGGAAAACCTTCAAACATTCTGTATCAAACAGGAACTCTTGCTCCTTGCACAACAGCCTTGTTAGTGGTCTGGCTATCCTTGAGAAATCCTTGATGAACCTTCTGTAAAACCCAGCATGCCCAAGGAAACTCCTGATGTCCTTGACGTTTTTTGGTGGCTGTAGCTGCATCATCACATCAACCTTGGCCTTGTCTACCTCTATACCCTTCTCAGAAATTCTGTGGCCCAAGACAATCCCTTCTCTGACCATGAAGTGGCATTTCTCCCAATTTAGCACCAGATTTGTCTCCTCACACCTAGTAAGCACCCTGCAAAGGTTCAAAATGCAGGAGGAGAAAGAGGAGCCATACACGGAAAAGTCATCCATGAATACTTCCACAGTCTCCTCAATTAGATCTGAGAATATAGAAGTCATGCATCTTTGAAAAGTGGCAGGTGCATTGCAAAGGCCAAAAGGCATTCTCCTATATGCAAAAGTTCCATAAGGGCAAGTAAAGGTGGTCTTTTCTTGATCATTAGGGTGAACTGGAATCTGAAAGAACCCACTGTACCCATCTAAAAAATAGTAGTAAGGATGGTTAGCTAACCTCTCTAGCATTTGGTCAATGAATGGCAAAGAGAAATGATTTTTCCTAGAAGCAACATTCATTTTGCTATAGTCAATACACATCCTATGTCCTGTTACAGTCCTAGTAGGTATCAATTCATCCTTATCATTTTTAATCACAGTCATACCCCCCTTTTTAGGCACACAATGCACAGGAGAAATCCAAGTACTGTCTGATATAGGATATATGATTCCTGGCCCTAGCAACTTAAGAATTTCCTTTTTAACAACTTCTTTCAGGTTTGGGTTTAATCTTCTCTGAGGTTCAATGCTAGCATATGATTCGTTTTCCAAGTGAATTCTGTGAGTGCACAAGCTAGGTGAAATTCCCTTAATGTCATCCAGAGAATATCATATAGCCTTTCTAAATTTTCTCAACTCAGTCAACAGTAAATGCAACTCATCATCACTAAGCATGTCATTAACTATGATTTGATAAGTAAAATTTGGTCCAAGAAAGGCGTACCTTAGTCCTGAAGGAAGAGGTTTGAGATCTACTTTAGGTGCTCGGAGTTCTGACCAGTCGTCTGTTGTAGAGGAGGCTGGCTCGACGGTAGACTCGATCTGCTTGGTCAAGGCTGACGTTCTGGACAGCTTAGCTCGAGCTGTATGGTCGAGCTCGGTGTCCTGGACGGCTTGAATTTCTGTGTTAATCCCTATCAACTCCTCAAACCTTTCTGACTTTTCCAGGACCTTGTATGAGTCCAAAATCATCTCATACCCCAAAGTCTCAGCATGTAGATACCCATCTTCACCACTCTTGGTCAAGGTAGTCTGAAGGTGATCCTCTTGTCCTTCTATTTCCGGCTTGTCCATCAGCAAGCTTGTCCATTATCTCAACATAGAACACTTGTCCTTCTATTTCCGGCTTCCTCATAGTGTCCTTGACATCAAATGTCATCTTGAAATCACTCCCAAGGTTGAGATCGATCTTTCCTTTTCTGACATCAATGACTGCACCAGCTGTAGCAAGGAAAGGTCTTCCAAGAATAAAAGGATCTCTTGGTTCCTCATCCATCTCAAAAACTATAAAGTCTGTAGGTATCTCCACTGAACCAACCATCAGAGGAAGATCTTTTAGCATACCGTGAGGTGTCCTAATAGATCTGTCTGCAAGCACCAGAGAGATGTTGCAGGACTTATAGTTGCTAAACCCTAGCTTCCTTGCAACTGAGAGTGGCATAAGACTGATAGATGCTCCAAGATCACAGAGAGACTTCTTGAAAACCAATGGACCAAGAGAGCACGGTAAAGTGAAAGAACCAGGGTCGCTTAACTTCTTCTTGATGACTCTTTTCTGAATGATGGTGCTGCACTCCTCTGATAGGACAACCATACCCTGGACCGTCTTGTCTTTCTCAGCTACTGCATCCTTCAAAAACTTCTGATAAGCAGGTACCATGGAGAAGGCATCAATGAGAGGCAACATGATCTCAGCTTCCTTGATATGCTTATCAAAGATTTGTTTATGTTTCTCCATTAAGTCCTTCTTAAACCTCTTCGGGAAAGGCAATTTGGACTTGTAATGAGGAGGGACATAAGGTGCTTTCTTTTCCTCTGAAATCACAGTTTTAGGTGCAGGAGGTAGACTGTCTTGACCACTCTGGTCGAGTATGCTGGTCGAGTTGTGGTGCTCCAGCAGGCGTAAAACTCTTGTTTTGGTCGTTTTTGGAAACCAATTTCTCCCCATCATGATCCTCATTGTCCGCAGTGATTGTAGGGGGTCCTTCCCTCTCAGGTAACTCTTTTCTACTCTGCAAAGTGATGGCATTAATGTGAGCGTAGTCCTTAGGGTTTTGGACTGCTTTTCCTGGGAGTTGGGAAGAGGTAGAGGAAGAAGTTGTCTTGCCTTCTATAGATCGAATCTTGGATTGTAGGGACTCAATCTTGCTGTTAAGATCATTGTAAGTGTAGTCCATCTGAGTCTTAATTTCACCAAACTTCTTGGCTGCTTCAAGTGCACCAGCTGCCTGACCCTGTAGAAGTTGTTGCAGCAAGATGTTTGTCTGTTGATCTGGAGCGGTAGAAGACTGAGCGTGGTGAGACTGAAAACCTGGTGGTGGACACAGGGCTCCCTGTTGCGGATGATGACTCTGATAGTGCGGCCGAGGAGCAAAGTTCTGTTGCTGAGTGTAGGGAACAAAAGGCTTGGACTGAGGTTGTTGCTGAGGTGGGTAGACCTGATCCTGAGGGTTAGCAACGTTGGTACTCCTGTAGGACAGATTCAGATTGTTCTTGTAGTTGATGAAACCTTTGTTGTACTGACCCTGATTCTGCACATAGTTGACCTCCACTAGACCATCATCCTCTCCATCTTGAACCTGAAAAATTGTATCCTCAGAAGCAAAGTAAACCTGTTTCTTCTGCTGTAGCAGTTGGTCTAACTTAGCAGTCAAGGCCTTGATGGCCTTAGTCTGCTCATCTGTAGCAACACTTGGCCAGACACCCCTATCATACTCAGCAGAGTAGTTACCATCAGATTGTGTTAGGTTCTCCACAAGTGCCCAGCCAGCATCAACATCTTGGTTGAGGAAGTTACCACTGCTGGCTGTATCTAGAAGCATGCGGACCTTCGGGAGAACTCCTCTGTAGAGAGTGCTAAGGAGGGACTCATTGCTGAAACCGTGGTGAGGGCATTGGGTAGTGTAGCCCTTGAAGCGGTCCCAGCATTCGCAGAAACTTTCACCATCCTTCTATGTAAATCCAGAGATTTCATTCCTCAAGCGTGTTGTCCTGGCATTGGAGAAGAACTTGACCAGGAAGGCTTTCTTGCAGTCATCCCAGGAAGTGATGGATCCATGGGAGAGAGTCTTTTCCCAGTGATGGGCTCTGTCACCAAGAGAGAAGGGGAAGAGCCTTAGCTTGAAACCATCGTCACTGACCCCATTTATCTTGGTAAGGCTACAGAGCCTATCAAACTCATCCAGATGATCAAGAGGGTCCTCCATAGGCAGTCCATGAAACTTGTTGTTCTGCACCATGGCGATCAAACTGCTCTTGATCTCAAAATTGTTGTTCTGGACCGTAGGAGGGACAATCCCTTGTCTGTTGGTATGAGTATTAGGAGCGTCTCCTGCACCTATCAGACGGGGCCTTCTCTGATGAGGCACATGTTCAGGTTGTGGTGGTGGATTATGATCAGCCATATTTATTGGATCCTGGAGATCTGTGTTGAGAAGTTCACTCGGCTCTCGCAACTGTTGTGGTAGCTTGTGAATATTGTCGATGTATCGGATGAGGTTCTGATGCACTAGCTCGAGCAGGTAGGTCGAGCTAGGTGGTCAAGTCCGAGTGTTGATACTGAATAGGCTGGCTCGATTAACTGGCTCTGGCAGGTTGGTCGAGCTAGCTGGTCGAGTCAGAAACAGGGTGATACAAGCGTTGGACGGGTGTTGTCTCCGAGTGGACCGTGCGGCGCGACTCGATGGGCAACGATGGAAACGTGAGATTTGGCGTGGGCCAATGGATTGATAAGCGACCACACGAGTTGTGGAGAGTCTCGTGATACAGCTTGGACGTTCTACTCTTGCTGGAATTCGCACAAACAAGAAGAAAGAACAAGAGAGCTTAAGCAGCGACGGCTTTAGCGAAATAGGGTTTTCATTTATTCAAAGTCTACCCTCTTAGGGCTGCGAGTTTCTTCTTATATAGGGCTCGAATTTAGGCTACAAAATGTCTCAAAAAGCAACCCTAAACGTGGCCTAAACACATGGCCAAAAGATTTCCCGAAATAAAAAGGAAAAGTTCGAAAAAGGAAAGTTTGACATAAAACAAATAAGGTAAATCGCCTAAGTGGCATAAGTGACGTGTCAAGTGGCTTTTGCACCTTTTTCTTGGGCCGACATGGACTTCAATAGACTCCCTTAGAATGCTTGAACTGAATAGAAGCATAATATGGGCATCTAGACAATTCGGCCCTCAAGAATGCCTTGAGGCCAGTTCGCACCACTAGATTGTTGCCTCGTTAAAACCTTCCTTAGTAAAACCACATGGGAAATCTAAGGGTAGGAATGAGTACAATTCCTAGTGATGTCTTTATGCCTCGATCATGCTAGCAAGAGGACAAAGAGTGAAATCACCTTCTTTGTCCGCATGAGGGGCCACTCGGTTGTGTGCGAGTAAGAAGCATTCTGAGGAGTCTCGTGGCTTATCTCGACTCTTAGATCAACCGTCGGTGCTCTTGGATCCTCGGTGATGAATTAGGGACGCCTTCCTGGGTTGTAAGGGAATCCTCTAAAGCTCCAAGAAGGTTTCCAAGGTGCAGCTCCAGCTTGTACAAGTCGTGACACAAAGTATTTCCATATACGGATGCGGCCTAGTGTGAATGCTCTTGGTGTCTGATATGGGAAGTCTTGGTGTATGAGTGTGCAAGATCGATTCCACTTGATCCAAGGGTTGTGAATGAATCTCAATGTGCTGTTATTATCCTCTAGTTGTGGTAGAGACTCTCCTGGACGCCAAACATGTGATTGAAGATTCCTGAATCCGTTAGCTTCTAAAACAGGCCCGTGTAGAATCCCTTGATTTGTAAAAATCATAACTTTCGATCGAGAGCAGCTCTTGGCCTGATTCCAACTCTCAACGATTCCTTGTTGAGTCAAGTTTCCAGAATAGGTCAACTCATAGCTTAATTCCTCCTGGTCTGTCCAGAATCTTCCACCGAGTGCTCGCAGGTCCAAATCCGGATGCTTCAGGTCCGTCCGGATTGTGTTGGCCATAACTTCTTCATGGGATCTGATAATGGGCTGATTCCACTTCGAGGAGATCTCTAGCTGAGCTAAGAATGTGTTCCAAGTGGTCGTTGGGCTGGGACAGAAGAACTCACACTCTGTTTGGGATATACAAGATGCATAGGTTTTCTCAGGTGAGGTAGTAGAGCTTTCTCGGTAAACATCGGATCCAAATGGATTTGCTTGATGAGTTGTTGAGGCTGCTGGTTTGATGTCCGCATCACAGGGGTACCTGAAATGTAAAGACAGACAAGTGAATAACCAAAGAAATGAAAAAGAACTTGATCTTGAACGTTTTGAAATCCTAATTATAACAAACAACACCCAAATGGCAACGGCGCCAAATTGACATAGGCCAATTTCTTACTAGACCAAAGTTTAGTTGTAATATAGTAAGGTGTCAATCCATAACGGTGAGATATTAACCAAAAAGGATGTGATCAAGCAGTTCAAGTCAAGCCAAGCAAACGGTGTATAGGACTCTAGCAACCTAGACAGAAACTAAAAACAGATACTAAGAACAGAGACTAGCAGTAACTAGCGAAATGAAAACAGAGACTCCTAACAGAATAGAATAGAAACAAAGCAAAAACAGAATATAATAGAAATCAATCCAGGAAGAGAAGTTCCTAAGGACAGGGTAATCGACTCAGTGTGTCCTCTTAACCTACCCAGGTGGTTTAACAAAACTCAATCAAGCTATTCCCTAGACACCAAACATCACAACCAGTTAAGTCCACTCCCGTGATAAGTAACCTCAAGCTAGACCAGTTCCAGACCCAATCCCTTAGCGAAATCTACCCTAGCAGGCATTAAGATTCAGTTCAATATTGTCAATAAACACCCTAGACAACTAATCCCTTAGGCTAGGTATGCAAATCTCTAACATCAATTCAGTCAAGCATTTTATCGAACACTTTCTGGGTGGAAAAACACCTAAGTTCTAACCTCAATTGATCAAGAAGAAATTAGCATTAAGAACACTGATTTAGAAGGGAAATTAAACAATCTACTCTTAAACCACCTAGGAGACTAAGATTCCACACCTAATCTATCCCATCCTCAAGAACCCTAATGACTACTCAAAACTCATGATGAACATGAAGAACACAAACTCAGAAATCATAAACACTTGCATAGATAAAGAGAAGAGATAGAGAAATGATAAAAACAGAGGAAATCAACTAAAAATAACAAGTAGAAATCAAATTACAAAGTCTGGAAATCAAGAACAATGAAGAACAGATAGAAAACTCGAAAATTAGGTCTTAAAAACGAACTTCCTACTCTTAATCCAACATTAGGTATTTATACAAAGTCTTAAAAACCCTAAAACGCCATGGGCAAAATGGTAAAAACGTGCAGGATAAGGTCCAGCTCGATCATGTATTGGTCGAGTGGTGTGCTCGAGGTGGATGAAATCAAGATTGCATTTTTATTGGTTGAGCTCGAGCAGTCCACTCGAGCAAAAGGGCTCGAGCTGCTTGGGAAAAATTCAAGACCCCTCTTTTATCTTGAGCTCGATCATGGAGCTCAAGCATGGGTGCTCGAGCTCGGCCAAAAATCTTCAAGACGCCGCCTTTTATCTCAGCTCGATCATACAGCTCGAGCATGGGTGCTCGAGCTGAGCTTCTACTCCATTTCCTGCCTTAGCTCGATCCTGTGTGCTAGAGCATCTAGGTCGAGTTTAATGTCCTAGACAGCTTCGAGTCTAACTTTTCCAAAATCACTTGAAAGCACCTGTAACAAGCCAAATATGCAGGATGTGATACGCCCTTGATCTCGCTTAGAAGTAAGGATTGATTGTGAACGTGGGTGGAGGTGGAAAGACGAATATGGGGGTGAAAGTATGGATTGAATGACGCCACTAAGGGTTGCGGAAAGCCCTTTGATAAGCCAACTGATCTTCTTCTGGATATTACGCACCAAAGGTAGAATCAGGTTTTCTTGTGGATATTACACACCAGCAAGAGATGAGACTAATCTTGTAAGAGTTTTTTGATAAAAATATAGTCTGAATTATTCTGAAGCCAAAAACAGAGTTTTAAAGGAAAAAGGAGCGCCTTTGAACACAATAAAGGCTGCCTTGGAAACATAATGCATGAAAACAGAAAATACAAAACATAAATGATAAAGTTTGAATTCTGAATATATCTCCTCCTCTCCCAAACACGTGGCTGATGTAGAATAGGGCTTTGACTTCTTATTTGGGCTGAATGTGATCCAAAGATGACATGCTAAAGGATTTAAACAAATGAACATACAAGTGACCATCTTATGCCTCATTAAAAACCTTGAGAGAAAAACCCAGTTTGGGACAAAAAACTCATCAAGGGAAAAAGAGTACTAAGATAATCACTTTTCCCACTCATTTAAATCAGTTAGCTTGGATCAACATTAGCGTACCTTCATAATTGTTGTTCAGGTCAAAAAGAGTCGCCATTTGATTCAGAATTCCTCCAACGGCTTTGTTAAAGAGTTTGGCTCTAGATCGAGTCATTAGACCAACTGGCATGACAAAAACATCCTTTGCTTGTGAACTACAACTAGTTCAGTGGTCTTCTTTGGTTGGGGTTTTTGCGTAGCCACCAATTTTTCTTTTAAAACTTGGTTGGGAACTTGCTTTGGTTGAGTGCTGTAAGTTTTTTTTGGTACTGAACTCTTTCGTCCATACTTATTCCTCAGTAGTTCTTTAAGATCTTCTCACAAGGTAATAGTTAACTCCTTGTAATACCAGCGACCATCAACTTCTTGCAACAACCATTCATAAGCGTCTCCAGTGAGTTGGCTAGCTGCAAAAGACAATCTCTCTTTTTCCCGGATGTGGTGGTAGTATAACGAATCATCCATGTTTCTTTCCCACTTAAAGTAGTTGCATTTTCCTGTAAATTTATAGAGTTGAGGTGCATTAGCAGAATGATAATCAGAAAAAAAACATAGACCTGGGAGTGTGAGATGTTTTATGTGGGCTGCTCCAAGTTGATCTCAATGTTTTGTCTGGCGGTTTGGGATTGAGCTCTTGTTCCTTCTTTTGTCGTGCTCTATTATTCTTTTGTTGAAGTTCTTGACGAAGTGCATCTAGCTGGCTGTCCATAATCCGCCCCATTTTCTTGTTCATGAGTTGCTCCATTCCCGCTGTCATAGCCTCAATTAGGAGTTTGTTATTCTGATTCTGGCTAGTCTCTTCTTTTTCTGATCCAGCCATGTTTTCCTGAGAATTAAACAGGCAAACCCCAGTAAAACGTTCTTTGGAAAGACTTAGAACAGATCACAAGTGAACAACAAGAATTTTATGCACACAAATCACAAAAGAACAGAAGATGAACAGACAAAATCGCAGATAGACAGGGGTGTATTCAAAATTCGATTTAAATTTCAAATCAATTCCGAAAATCCTGATTCTAATTTTAAAATTAAGTTAACTAACCCTAGAACTAGAATCAATTAACGAAACACGAAAACAAGCAACAGGTGATTTTATAAAATTCGAACAAAACAGAAGATGAACAGACAAAATCGCAGAATTGAGCAGACAGACATGGGTGAATTCAAAACTCGATTTAAAATCAAATTCAACTCCTAAAATCCTGAAACCAATTTTAAAAATAAGTTAACTCACCCTAGAACCAGAATCTATTAACGAAACATCAAAACAAGCAACATACGATTTTATAAAATTCGTACAAAACAGAAGACGAACAGTCAAAGTTTTTTGCAAATTAACCCTAATTGCAAACCCAAATTCGAACGGCTATAACTAGAAGAAAACGACTCAGAATAAGATGATTCCACAGCAAATATGAAAGATCAGACTCTGAATAACAAGATATGATCAGTTTGAAACGATTTCGACGAACGGATTGAGAACAAAAACACTTAACTTCTAAACGCCGCTCTGATACCACTTGATACGCCCTTAATCTCGCTTAGAAGTAAGGATTGATTGTGAACGTAGGTGGAGGTGGAATGACGAATATGGGGGTGAAAGTATGGATTGAATGACGCCACTAAGGGTTGCGGAAAGCCCTTTGATAAGCCAACTGATCTTCTTCTGGATATTACGCACCAAAGGAAGAATCATGTTTTCTTGTGGATATTATACACCAGCAAGAGATGAGACTAATCTTGTAAGAGTTTTTTGATAAAAAGATAGTCTGAATTATTCTGAAGCCAAAAACAGAGTTTTAAAGGAAAAAGGAGCCTTTGAACACAATAAAGGCTGCCTTGGAAACATAATGCATGAAAACAGAAAATACAAAACATAAATGATAAAGTTTGAATTCTGAATATATCTCCTCCTCTCCCAAACACGTGGCTGATGTAGAATAGGGCTTTGACTTCTCATTTGGGCTGAATGTGATCCAAAGATGACATGCTAAAGGATTTAAACAAATAGACATACAAGTGACCATCTTATGCCTCATTAAAAACCTTGAGAGAAAAACCCAGTTTGGGACAAAAAACTCATCAAGGGAAAAAGAGTACTAAGATAATCACTTTTTCCACTCATTTAAATCAGTTAGCTTGGATCAACATTAGCGTACCTTCATAATTGTTGTTCAGGTCGAAAGGAGTCGCCATTTGATTCAGAATTCCTCCAACGGCTTTGTTAAAGAGTTTGGCTCTAGATCAAGTCATTAGACCAACTGGCATGACAAAAACATCCTTAGCTTCAAGCTGCTCTTCAGGTTCAAGCTGTTCCATTCCATGATCCGTGCTCGTTGTGCCGTCTAGGATCATATCAGGATGTATGCAAACCTAATGCAAAACACTCTAAGTATGCAAAACTAGGAATAAATGACAAGAACATGTTAAATAACAGGTCTAAGTGCATGAATTATGCAAGCTAAAACTGTGCAAAACGCAAACATATCACCGTTGTAGCCATTAATCGTGAGTTCCGTCAAATTTGTGAAATTTAATCGTAAAACTTCGAAAATTCTAAGATTTGTTTAGATTTTGGGGATATTTGTATGGATTTGTGAATAATTTGTGATTGACAAAAAGAGTTGAGTGATACAGGTAAAATTATGAAAATAATGGATTTTTGAATGTAAAATTTTAAAAAATTTCGTGTTTAAGAAATCCATTATGTAAATGTGTATGGACTAACATTTGAATTTGTTAATTCTATTATTTTAATGGTTTTACTAAAGGCAAAATGAGATTATCAAAAAATTATTGAAAAGGAAAGTTATAGAAGAAGTTATTATAGAATATTTCAACTACAGAATTTGATATCTACTTTTCATGTTTATATATATAATAAGGATATTGAAAAGAATTGTAGTAGCATTTGTGTAAATATCTTTGAATCTTACAAAATTGTTTTTTTTTCAAAGTGGATGTATATATATATATGAACCCTAATAATAGACTCAAATAACAATTATGAAGAGAAACAATTTATGGAGAATCTAGACGATTCTGAAAATATAAACAGTTTATGGAGAATTGTGATATTTTAAAGAAATCATAGGGGTTAAAAGTAAATTAAGTAGTTGTCGTTTGAAAAAATAAATAAAAAATGTATATTGATCGGAAAAAAAGGAAAATGCAAATATATTCATCCTTAAGTCTCGACACTCAAGATTTAAGTTTATTATTTTTGTTTTTGTTTAAATTGACAAATTTTTATTGAAAGAAAAAAATTTGTTTTTTTTTGTTATTAATATTTTTTTTTTGATGAAATAATAATTTTTTATTTGTTTTTAGATTTCTAAATTATAATCCACATATGTCACAATCTAAATTAGATTTCTATGTTGTTTTATTTGTCACAAAATCATATATATACTGGATTATAATATAATGGGCTGGGCCTAACGGGCCCAATTTTGTTTTTTTTCACATTTTGTCAAACACAGACATATATACTAGATTGAAGCTAAGCAGCCTTCTCCGTCTCGTTGCTTCTAGGGTTTCAACAAATTCGTCTTCGTCGCCTTTCCGCAAACAATCATGGTGAAGTTTTCTAGCTTTGGTTCTTCTCCTTGTTTTTGATTTTGTTCTCTCTTATTCCTTTCCTACAAAGTTTCTGAGTTTTTTTTTAATTTTGTTTTGGATCTGTGGATTAGGTGCTCCAAAATGATATCGATCTGCTCAATCCTTCTGCTGAGCTGGAGAAGAGAAAGCATAAGCTCAAGCTTCTCGTTCAATCTCCCAACTCTTTCTTCATGGTACTGTTTGTTTTCTCTCTCTTTTTCTCCGAAATCTGTTACGTAATTGTGTTCGATGCGATGAATCTGATTTTGCATTCTTTGTTTTTTACAGGATGTTAAGTGCCAGGGATGCTTCAACATGTGAGTTTTTCTAATTTTGGTCGTGAAGTATTGTTCTTAAGAGTCTTAACAATGTTGGTTTGTATTGAATCGAGTGCTGTTTTATTGAAACTATAGATCGGTTTATAAAGAAGAAACTATTGATTGGTATTAGGAAGAAATTGTCCAGCATTTTAAACCAGTACTGGTGTGAAGAGATACAGTAAGTAAATCTGTAGTGATGTGAGTTACATTGTCGATTTTAATCAACTTGAATGCTGTTTTATAAACTCTAGAAGATTGGTACTAGAAAGAACTACTAGAAAGAAAATGTACAGCTCTTAAATCAGTAGTGATGTGAACTGAAGTGTTGATTTTGCTCATGTTGAATGCTGTTTTATTGAAACTATAGATTGGTATTAGGAAGAAATTGTCCAGCTATATCGATTTTTATCATGTTGAGTGCTGTTTTATCGACTATAGATCGGTTGTACTGTTTTATCGATTATTGATTACACTTAGTAACGCATTGCTTTTGGGTTAATTTGCACTACTGATGGGAGAGATTAATACTAAGTAAATCTGTTGTGATGTGAGTAAATTGTCGGTTTTGCTGAACTTGACTGATGCTTTTATTAACTAGAAAAGATTGGTATTAGGAAGAAATTGGAATCAGTAGTGATGTTAAGTGATTACACTTGGTAACGCCTTGCTTGTGGGTTATTTTGCAGAACAACTGTGTTCAGCCATTCTCAAACAGTTGTAGTGTGTGGAAACTGTCAGACCATTCTGTGCCAGCCCACCGGTGGTAAAGCGAGGCTCCAAGAGGGATGCTCTTTCAGGAAAAAGTGAGATTGAGATCTCACGAATCAATCATCCTTTCGCAGATGTTATTGCTGTGAGAGGAATCAGATCTTTATTTATTTTGGTTTTCTTGCTTTAGTAGTTTTAATGTCTATGACGTTTTTTTTTTTTTTTTTTTTTTTTTTTTTTTTTTTTTGCTTATGAGAAGATTTTGAAGGCATGATAAATATACTAGCTGAGTAGTTGATTAGAACTCTGGTCTTTTTGAAACAGAATCTGCTTTCATTTAATATTTATCTTTCCCAAGTTGTGCATGTTGTCTAGTTTCTTGTTCATTCATGTTTGCATTTCTTGGTAGTTTGGTCACTCGTGAACAAACAACAATTGTTAAATTTGAATGACTTGTGCAAAAGAATTGTAATAATTGCTATGATTATAAGAAACTCAGACTTGACGTAACATGAGACATTGGGTCTACTTGATGAAGTTAAGTTGTTGAAGTGAAACCTTAGCTATACGTCTACAATAATTAGGTTACGACTGAACACTACACATGAGTAAGTTAGTGAGTGATGGGTTTGTAAGATGCGACGCCATGCTTTTGGTTGAGAGTTTAGTCTTCTTTGATGAATTAGAATTAGAATAAGAATAGTGGTTCTAAACAATGCTCCAACGTTCTCTTTGGCAATCTGAATGGGAACGTCTAATCCGATGCCTCCAGGCTCTAACACACATCAACATTGGAAATATGTTTTATGGTTTGAAATCTTATAACTCGAACTATAGATGACATATTCACATCTCTTTTTCCATAGTCTAAATACTCAATTGGATTATGTCCAACTTTGGATACCGAGCAATGAAACTATTCCAAGTATCCTCTAAACTCAATTTTGAATCAAATGGACAAGACAATGTATAATTTTTTTTTTTTTTTTTTTGACGTCGACACTATATAATATATAATATCTAAAATATAAAATCTAAAATCTAAAAAATTTAGAAATCTATGGGAAAAAGATATCGAAGTGTGGCTATAAATGAAAGAGAATCTTATAAACAAAAAGCTAAAAAACATAATTCATGAGCAAGAAGAAATTTCGCGGCGCCTTGAAATGTGAGACCAAGTGCGTAAACACTTTCCAATTATACAAACCATGACATGCTTTTTTCCCATCTCATCTTTTTCTCCGATTTTTAGGAAAAGTAAATAAAATATCAAAAAAAATTTAAAGACAATTTCTAAAGTGGTTTTGAAGAGAAGTACATTGAAATTACCTTGCCTCTGAATCTTTTAAGCTTTCTGTAACTTTACCTAAGCGTCTTCGCCGTTTTCTAAAAAAAACATTTTTCTTAACAAATTTTATGAAACTTCATTTGGGGTAACAATGGATACTTTTGTTTTGATAACTTAGCTGCACTTTTGATTTCGTAAGTATAGTTAATCACATTTAATAACATAAGTCTGTATTCAATCAAATCTTTAAAAGAAGAAGTGGACAATGGTTTGAAGGACTCATTGTGTATAGAAAATTATATAAATATGTCATTTAGAAATTATGTAATCCTACTCTTAATTATTAATATAGTTCATTTTGCTATCTGGTTTTTGCTTTTTCCTGTGTTTTGATACTGCTAGTGTTGTTCTTATTTTGTAATTTCCATACATTGTAAATAGAATACCCTTAATCAAATATAATAAATATATATTGTTATTTTTTCTTCAGAAACAAAATTTTTTTCTTTATCAACAGAAAAAAACCTTTGTTCTCTTTCTCCTTTCGAGAACATAGACTTATTTAGTTTTAATGTTTTCCAACTATTTTTTAAAAATTGATTTTTAAAAATAACAATCTTTATTAAACCTAAAAGTTACAGAAGTATTATTCCTTTATATCCATTGCAACTATACTTGTCGGGGTGATTTTTTTGGTTTTCAGAGATTAATCGATCGAGATGCAATACGTAGAAATAAAACCGGTACGACATCAGTTTATCCGAATGATTAGTCGGACGGTAAAAATCCAGATCACTCTTGTTATAAAAAAAACAAAAAAAAAAACAAAAAAACCGGTTCAGACAGACTAGAGGCTCAACTTAACTCTCAAATTTCTCTATGTTGAAGCTCTTCAGAAGCACTCTCCCCTAACCATCCTGCAAAATAGTGCGATCTAGAGTCCAATCGACTACTAGAGGCTCTAATAAATTTTAGAACGTGTGAGCCCATAATTTAGAGCCTTTTACAACAAGCTCCCAACACCCGAAGAACCTCTAAAGAGTACTTTTAAACATAGAACCTCCAACCCGCGAGAGCCGAATGTTCACGCCATGTTAGGTTTACAAAAACTTGTGCATATTATGACGTACCGAACATGATACTAATCGAAAAATAATAAACATTTATACATTCGTTTTAAATTAATAGTAGGCATGATACTTTATAAGAAAAGAAACATACCCGACTCATTGCCAAAGTGTAAATTAAACCCCGTTAGGCCACAATTATAAACGAAATTAACGTAAAGTTAATTTCTTGAGATTCTTTATCAAAGAAAGAAATAATAGAAAAATATCAAATGCATACGTTCGTAAAATGTAGGCACGATGCAATTTGATTAAAGAGAACGTGCATAAAGGTTAAACTAGAAAAAAGTAAGTGATCCCACTACATCAAATGGCTTATGTCGACGTGGCGAACTGTGAGAAGATTGCTGCGCCATTAAGTAAAACATATAGCCGTTAATTAAACAATACGACAAGACTCACAAAGCCATGACTTGTGACTGTACCTTTTGAACACACTCCTATAATCCTATATAAACCCCTAAGGTCTCTTACCTCCAATGTTCCTTTCCATGCTAATTAAGCAACATCCACCACATATAAAAAAAAAAAACACAATTATTGAAGTTCTTGTAGCTCTTACAAAGGAAAAAATATGAAGAAAGCTACGGCATTGATGAAACAAATCGTTGCGGTGTTGAGCTCCGTGGCGAAGGCTAAATCTATAGCCATAAAGAACAAAACAAGCGCCTTCAAAACAAGAGTCCTCATGTTGTCCCTTGTGAAACACAAGAAACTCGGGTTACGTTCGATTTCCAACAAGATCCACAACCTCCTAGGCCATGCAGATCAAGATCGAGATTACGACAACCAAGCCGAAGACAAGAACAAGGCTATAGTTCTCTACAGTAGCAAGGCATCCACAATGGCTCATCATGAGGAATACGACGTTCACGAGGACAACGACAAGTATCCTGATCTGAGGCACACGTTGTTCGAAGGAGAGGAGGATTTTGGGGATTTGGAAGAGGAAGGTCAAGGCAGTTCTGTGATAGATATGGTGAGGAACTCGAAGGAAGAAGAAGGAGAGAATTTCAAGCTAGAAGATGAGATTGATCATGTCGCAGATCTCTTTATTTCAAGGTTTCATAAGCAGATGAAGCTTCAGAAACTCTTGTCCTTCAAGAGGTATCAAGAAATGCTAGCCCGAGGCACCTAAACCCATATCTATATATTATATTGGCGATGATATTTTACTAACGTTCTTATTTTGTGTTTTCTATTATAAATCCTTAGAGTCCCCTTATTTTCTAGGATCAAAATATTATGATCTCTTAGATGTGTTTTCATTTAACATGTTGGGTTGAAGGAATAATCTGTTTTGTGGAATATGTTTTCTTCCTCCTTGAGGTCGTACTATGAGTAAAATCTTTGAAGTGTTACAATATTGGGCATTCTATTTTTTTGGCTTATATATATATATATATTTTTTTTTTGTCAACTTGTGGATTGATAAACCTGAAAGTTTGATATTACAATCAAGATTATAGAGCCTTCGTAAGCACTCCCAGCTTCTGACAATGAAGCTTCTACATATCACCAAAAATTGAACTCCTACATCCATTCTATACAATGGAACCAAATAATTACACTTCTTTTACCTCCTACAACCATTCTTCAACAGGAAACTGATATTGTTGAAATCATCTTACCTCGACTGGAGCTTTTCTCGATCGAGAACCCTTAACCATTTTTTGGCTTATATATATTTCACTTATTCCAGTCCTTAATCTTATTTTGATTTATTTGTTTCAATTACTCAGACTGAACAATCAGATTTCATGATCACATGATCAATTCTATTTATTTGATTTTCCAGGTCTGTGTGAGTCACTTTGAATTTAGATTCTTTGTTAAGAAATTTAAGCAGTTTATTTTTCGAGACAATTGCATAAAACAACCTTCATTATATATGATATTACTAGACCAACCTATCTTTCTAAAGGATTGTTAAAAAGACATAAAAACCAATGCTTTGATTTTTTATTACGGAAATGCCATTCAATTTATTTATTTTTTAAAAGGAAAAAAAAAAACAGAAATCGTCGGCGACGCTCTGGAGATTTCTCCATCGCGTCGCCGACACTGCCGTTGAGGAAGACGACGCCGAAGTTGACGTCAACGACGATACCCGACGTCTTTTTCGTCTTCTTCGTCTTCTTTTTCGTCTTCTCAATCGTCTTTTTCGTCTTCGTCTTCGTCTTCTTCTTCTTATTCGTCTTCGTCTTCTTCGTCATCTTCGACTTTGTCTTCATCGTCTTCGTCTTCGACTTCATCTTCATCGTCTTCTTCTGTCTCTCTCTGTCTCTCTCTCTCTCTCTGATTTCTGCTACAAATATGGTAGACTAACTCTATGTTATAGTAGAGTTAATAGTATGTGTAATGGTAGACTTAACTTTATGTTATGGTAGAGTTAACAGTATGTGTAATGGTAGACTTAACTTTATGTGGTGGTAGAGTTAACAGTATGTGTAATGGTAGACTTAACTTTATATTATGGTAGAGTTAACAGTATATGTAATGGTAGACTTAACTTTATGTTATGGTAGAGTTAACAGTATGTGTAATGGTAGACTTAACTTTATGTTATGGTAGAGTTAACAGTATGTGTAATGGTAGACTTAACTTTATTACAGAAATGCCATTAAATTTTTTTTTTTTTTTTCACAGCAAAAAGTCTCTTTATCTCCTTCTCGTTTAATTCTTCTCCTTATCTCCATCTCTTTCTAGGGTTTCTCTCAAATCCATGTTCTTCAAACATGGCAGACGAATCTCCTTCCTCATGAAAAGGCACAAGAAATCGCTGCTTGTCTTCTTAGCACGAAGGTTCTTCTCCTTCTTCTACCTCTAGATTTCGTATTTCGAATCTTGTTTCTCCCGAATCTATGCAATCAGATCGAGGGGATTTAGATCTCGATCTAGGGTTTAAAGGTATATTCTCGTCTTTCTTCGATTTTTCAGTCCCTCGTAGTCCATATGATTCCGTCGAGGCTCTCGCAAATCTCGCTTCATGTGATATGTGGTTCAGATTTAGGGTTTTTGATTCGTTGGGGGGGGTTTTTTTTTTTTCTGGATTTCACATGGGAAAAATGTAGGTAGAAACTAATTGAATGAGATGTCACAAAGTTTGGAATTATTTTTCTATAACAGGACAAGCTCGATTATTGAATAAACCTTTGCTTAATTTTTAATGGATTTACTTCAAGTTTTAGAATGTGTAGTTGGATATGATGTTGTAAATACCCACATTATCACGCTGAATTATAATGAATATGATAAATTCTTGCATTCATGGTCTTGTTACCATTTTTAACAGGTGTTTTTTGTGACTGTTTCAGGGATTTGCAGAAAGCAACTTGTAACTTTACAACTTTGATAGGCCAAGGATCATTTGGTTGCATCACAGTAACCTAGTGAAATTGGTTGGATATTGCACAGAGAAAGGCTAACACATGCTTATCTATGTATACATGAGTAAAGGAAGCTTAGCCTCTCACTTGTACAGTAAGCAACTACATGTTTCTAGTCTGCTTGTCACTATATGAATATCGATGCAATGTGGAAATATTCGTCTTTCGCTATAGGATATATATCTGAACATTTCAGTCTAGTCTCACTTCAGTGATCTAATAATATTTTATTGATACAATGTGAGATATAAAAGTCTACCACATTGTTAGAGTGGTTTTGGCAAGAATCTGAATTTAAAAGGACATATGAACTAAGTCTACCGTCACATGAACTAAGTCTACCGTGACATGAGCTAAGTCTACCGTGACATGAACTAAGTCTACCGTGACATGAACTAAGTCTACCGTGACATGAACTAAGTCTACCATGACATGAACTAAGTCTACCATCACATGAACTAGTCTACCATGACATGAACTAAGTCTACCATTGACACGTCCCATCCCGAGTATGAAAACAAAAATACACGGAAAAACGATAAATATCCGGGATTTTAAAATTTTCCATTTAGTTGCCTTAAAATCATCAAACAAATCAAACTAAACAAATAAGTCAAACAAAACAAAACAAATCAAACTAAACAAATAAGTCAAACTTCACAAACAAATCAAACTAAACAAATAAGTCAAACTGCACAAATAAGTCAAACAAAACAAAACAAATCAAACTAAACAAATAAGTCAAACTAGTTAACCAATTTCTAAACAACATAACAACACTTAACTTATACATATTCCCTTATCATAACATTGCTATCAAGCGTATTTGCGAGCCCAAAACATCACTACAACACCCAAAACATATGCATAATACAAAAGATACAAAGAGAACCCGTTACACCTAGATCATCCTTTCTCTTCGGCCTTGGTTCCACACACTCCACATCTAAGTCTTTTCTTTGTCCTTACCTGCACCAAAAAAGGCGCGTAAGCATTGATAATGCTTAGTGAGGCGGTCGTCCCGTCTCACGGCCATGAACACATACAATCAAAGATTTAACGCAACCGAAATGTACTTAAGAATAACCAAAACACATACCGTAATAGAGCTCCATTACTCACACAACAAACAACATGGCTAAACCATGATTCACACCCAATGGTCTAGTTCCTAAGCACACAACAATCACGAAAATCAATGATTATATATGCGGACCACGGTCACGCACTCACCTCGGTTTGACGATTCGTCCGTGACAATTCCAAACCTTAAGCTTGTTTCCTTTGAACCTCTTGGCTCCAACTCAACCAAAATAACACCTCTTGCCTAGCAAGAGACCAACAAACAATTCAATTGGATGATCAATAGCTCAAAACCCCATGACAACCTTTCAAACTCGGATTCCTTTACTCAAAACAGGGGTAACTTCGGTCAAGCATAACTTATTCTCTAGGCCATATTTTCACAATTCCTTCGGTGATACTTAAGATCAACCCCTCAACAACTTATCTACCAAATTTCAGTCCAAACAAACGAGAATTGAGTGCTCAACCTTTCACTCAATCTCACCCCGCTGCTACAGCTCGAAAACAGAGTAGTCTAGGGAGAAAATTCATAACTCCTAAACTACCCAACAATTCTTGACGAAATTTGGTAGACAATTACACAAGAGATGGAAGAACTTACCCACCAAATTTCAGCTCGATCCGAGCTCTCTTTCTTGGTCAATCGGACCTCTCAATACTCTGCTCTTTTCCACCTCTTTCCCCTCTTCTCTCCCTCTCCTTCTTCCTTTCTTTCTTTCTCCTTTCTCCTTTTCTTTCTCCCTTCTCGTTTTCTATTTCCAAAATGAGGGAGAAGAGAAGCTTCAAGAAAGATGGAGAGAAGGAAGATATTTTTGTATACATATATGTGTATGTATATGTTTGGTTTAATTCAATTAAACCAAACCGACCCAATTCCACTAAACCGCAACGATTAAATTCTTTTCTTAATTCCTCTCCACGCGGTTTAGTAATTCCGTCCAATATCCCGAAATATTTGAGACATTCACCCCGTCTCCAAATATTTCCTTAATTTCCGCCAAACCCCCGGAATTACCGCATAATTCCGCTAAACCGAACCGCTCGGGATTTCCTCAACAACGATCAATTCTTTGACCGTTTCACCTCACTTCCGCCCCTAGGGCCACCAATCAAGCTCGGTACCGTTCCATACTTGGTTCAAAAACACTCGGTCTAACGTCGCAAGATCCTATGTGGTCCCTGACGACTAACCCGTCGAAATCCAATCAACCCGGATTCGAACGAGTTAAGTCGTCAAACGACTTAGTACATTAGAATCCAATCGCCCAGGATCCTAATATACTAAGTCCCCGTGAGAACCAATATCATTGGTATCTCACCCCCGGTTTACCGTCTATTAGGATTAAATCGCCCATAATCCTAATCGGTAAACCACCCGGTTAGGATTAAATCGCCCATAATCCTAACCCACGTCATTAGAGCTAATATCACATAACTCTAATGACCCGTCATTGGAGCTATATCGTATAACCCCAATGACCCGTCATTAGGATTAAATCACCCATAATCCTAATGATCCCGTCGATAGAATATAATTCTACTGACCCCGACCACATAGTAGGATCTATTGACGTAAACCCAAAAATCCCCGAACCAAGACGGAACAATACTTCGCTCAATCCCGCGACATATGAAATAGCCCATCATATGTCGCCCCGTCGATACATGAAATCCCCCATCATGTACTCGACAACCCAATACATGAAATACCACATCATGTATTGTAATCCGCCATCAATCCATAAACATCATTATATTAATAATCAACGTCAAAATACAATATCCCGAGGGTTCATCATAATAACAACATAATTAAATACCATTCGAGAAGACGACTTAGGAACACGGATGTTACAATTCTCCCCCACTAATTTAGATTCGTCCTTGAATCTCAAGCCGCAGCTTGTTCCCTGAACCACTCGGAGAATCTAGCCCTTATCCGTCTCTCGGGTTCCCAAGTCTCCTCTTCCACCCCATCACAATTCCAAAGGATCCTCACCTCGGGAGCTCTCCTCCTCCCGTCAACCCTGATTCTGCGATCTAGAATCTTCACGGGTCTCGCCTTAACCCTCAAACTCGGCGACAACTCAGGTGGAACTTCCGGTAACTCCTGATCATCCCTATGCAAGCACTTCTTCAACTTAGACACATGGAACACATCATGAAATGCTTGCATAGACGCTGGCAACTCCAGCCTGTATGCAACAGGTCCAACTCGTTCCACCACTCGGAACGGTCCCAAATATCTCGGGCTCAACTTGCCCTCGGAAAATGACCTGTTAGAACCCTTGAACATCGCCATCTTGAGATAAACCATATCTCCTACGGCGAATTCCAACTCTCTCCTGCGGTTATCCGCATAACTCTTCTGACGATCCTGAGCCTCCTTCATGTTGATCCTCAAGACTCGGATCTTCTCTGTAGTCTCCTGCACCAAACTCTCGCCATACATGCTTCGCTCCCCCACTTGAGCCCAGCATAATGGCGTCCTACAAGGCCTCCCATACAGAGCCTCATATGGTGCCATCCCAATACTCGCCTGATAGCTGTTATTATACGTGAACTCTACCAGGCTCAGGTAATCGGCCCAATGGCCACCCCAATCCAGCACACACATCCTCAAAAGATCCTCGAGAGTCTGAATGGTCCTCTCGGACTGACCATCCGTCTGAGGATGATATGCTGTACTCATGTGTACCTTAGTACCCAACTCCTTCTGGAACTCTTGCCAGAAAACCGATGTGAACTTACTATCACGATCCGACACAATACTCGCAGGTACACCATGCAATCTCACAATCTCATTAATGTACTTTCTCGCCAAAACCCGAGCTCCATCTGTTTTCCTTATGGCGAGAAAATAAGCGGACTTAGTCAAGCGATCGACTATAACCCAAATCGCATCTTTACCTCGAGAATTTGGTAACCCCACTACAAAATCCATTGTCACCATATCCCACTTCCACTCAGGAATGGGCAAACTCTGCAACAATCCGCTCGGAACCTGATGCTCGGCCTTCACTAGCTGACAAGTCTCGCAGCTAGCCACCCACTTGGCTACATCTCTCTTCATCCCAACCCAATGATAATACCGTTTCAAATCTCGGTACATTTTAGTCGCCCCGGGATGAATCGAAAATCGACTCTGGTGTGCCTCCCGCAGGATATCTCTCCTCAACTCCTCATCATTAGGCACACATACTCGTCCATGAACCAAAATTGTTCCATTATTCGAGACTTGATACTCAGACTTCTCATCCTTCGAAGCCTTAATCAAAGCCTCGTCTTTCTCTTGAGCCGCTCGTACTCTACTCAATATATCGGCTTGATTAGCTGCCTCTAACCCCAACGGCTCTAACTCATCTGAAACAACACATAGCTGCAAGGTACTAATCATACCCATCAACTCCTCGGCATCCTTCTCTGTACTTGCAGCTATCCGCTTCTTGCTCAAGGCATCCGCAACGAGATTAGCTTTCCCCGGGTGATAAGCTATCTCGAGATCATATTCCGCCATAAGTTCCATCCATCTCCTTTGTCTCAAGTTCAACTCAGGCTGAGTAAACACATACTTGAGACTTTTATGATCAGTGAACACCTGCACCTTACCACCATACAGATATGATCTCCATATCTTCAATGCAAACACTACCGCAGCCATCTCCAAATCATGAGTAGGGTAATTGGCTTCATGCTTCCTCAACTGTCGAGAAGCATAAGCAATCACCTTCCCATGTTGCATCAAAACGCAACCCAAACCCAATCTCGATGCATCTGTATAAACCACATATGGCTCCTTAGGATCCGGTAAAGCCAATACTGGTGCGGTAGTCAACATATCTTTAAGCCTCAAGAAGCTTTCTTCGCACTTCTGAGACCATACAAAGGAAACATGTTTCCCCGTCAACTTCGTCATAGGTTGAGCAATACTCGCAAAACCCTTGACGAATCTCCTGTAATACCCAGCTAAACCGAGAAAACTTCTTATCTTCGTAGCATTCTCAGGTCTCGGCCATTCCATGATGGCCTTAATCTTCTCGGGGTCAACGAATACTCCACTCTCCGAAATCACATGACCCAAGAATCCAATCTCTCTCTGCCAGAAGCTACACTTACTCAGCTTGGCAAAAAGCTTCTGCTCCCTTAGCTTCTCCAATACTCTTCTAAGGTGGTCACCATGCTCACCGGAACTCTTCGAATACACCAAGATATCATCTATGAAGATGATCACAAACTCATCCAAATATTCCCGGAAAACATCGTTCATCAACCTCATGAACGCCGCTGGTGCATTCGTCAACCGAAAAGGCATCACCACGAACTCATAATGCCCATACCTCGTCCTAAAGGCCGTCTTCTGGATATCCGTCTCCTTAATAGGAATCTGATGATATCCAGAGGCCAAATCAATCTTCGAGAACCAAGTAGCACCTCTCAATTGGTCTAACAGCTCATCAATTTTTGGGAGAGGGTACTTGTTCTTTATCGTCACTCGGTTTAGACCCCGGTAGTCTATGCATAACCGGAAGCTTCCGTCCTTCTTCTTCACAAATAAGACGGGTGCTCCCCATGGTGAACTACTCGGTCTTATGAAACCCTTATCCAATAGCTCCTCCAACTGCTTCTTAAGCTCCGCCATTTCCGCTGGCGCCATACGATATGGAGCTTTAGAAACAGGAGCCGTCCCTGGTTCCAACTCAATCGTAAAGGGATCCGCTCTTGGTGGTGGTAATCCCTTCAACGGTTGGAATACATCCTCAAATTCCTTTACCACCGGAATGTCTTGAAGCCTTATTTCTTTACCATCTTCGGGTAATGAAATGGTAGCGAGATACGCTTCACACCCATTTTAAATCATCTTCTCCGCTTGAATAGCGGAAATCACCAAACATCCCGCTATAGGTTTTACTCCTTGATACACCACCCGTCCATGATCATTCTCGAACACCACTCTACCTCGATGACAATCTAGGTGAGCCTTATACTTCCCAAGCCAATCCATCCCCAAAATCACATCATAAATCTCTACTGGCCACACAATCATATCCGCTGGCTTCACTTCTCCAGCGATATGAACCTCGACATCTTTTACTAGACTATGAGTCTCGAAAGTCTGGCCTCCCGCCACTTTCACCCTTCTCAAACAATCACTAGGCTCTTCTCGGAGCCTTCCTTCTCTTACCAATTCTGGAGTAACAAAACAATGCGATGCTCCAGAATCAAACAACACGTGGGATGTAATCCCTCCCACACTCAGGGTCCCTACACATAGCCTATATATTGAGACTACACAACAATAGCAATTCCAACACCCACAGACAAAGACCACACTCATAATCATAGTAAACAATTAAATAGGAAAGAATTCTAACCAGTGATCGGCTTGTTGTTGCTCCCTTCTCCTGACTCGATGGTCAGAGAATAGGCTCGAGGAGTCACCGCCGTCTTCTTAGCTGGTGGAGCTCCAGAACTTCCGCTACCTTGTTGGAGCTTGGGGCATGAAGTCCGGATATGTCCCACCTCCTTGCAATGGAAGCAGGCACTGCTATCTCTATTAGGACAGTTAGCAACCTTATGACCCTTGTCTCCACACTTGAAACATCCAGATTGAGTGCTAGAAGCACTCTGAGAGGAACCTTCCCACTTCCTCTTCTGTCCTCCCATGAACTTGCCACCCTTCCCCGAATCAGAAGTAAACGACTTCTTTCCTTGAGTCTGAGGCTTAGATGCTTTAGCCTCCTCTATCATACCCTCCTCAATTATGGCCGCTCTCTCCACTAACTCGGCCACCGTTGCATATGATCTCACATTGCATCTATTCCTCAACTCCAAATGCATTCCCCTAAGAAATCTTCTTACTTGGGCTGGTTCATCCTGAAGGCCCCATCCCGCAAACCTTCGAAGTCGGTTAAATTCCACTTCATACTCTCGAACCGACCTCGTTCCTTGAGATAACTCCAAAAACTCCGTCTCTAGACGGTCCATAGCCTCTTGCGGGAAGTATTTGAGGTTGAACTTCTCATAGAATTCCTCCCAAGTGTTCACACCATTGGCTCTTCTAGCCAACACATTTCTCCACCACATATGCGCATCACCCTCCAGGTAATGCACCGCAATATCCACCTTATACTCCTCAGGGCACCTAATAGAGTGGAAGTTTCTCTCCACTCTCGCCCTCCATTCATCAGCTTCAACCGGTTTGGCACCCCCATAAAAGAACTTTGTGCCAAGCCTCTGCATATGATCCATCATGGAGATATAAGATGGGATCATTTGCCCTGCAACTACCTCGTGAGCCATAACTCTTGGTGGCTCTTCACCTCTTGGTGGCATCTCAGGGGCTGGAGCTGGTACCGGTCCTGGTAACCTCTCCAAAATCTGAGCCAACATACCCATCATTGCCCCCATTCCCGGTTGACCAGCTTGTTGCTGAACCTCGACTTGTGGTTCCCCACCAACAGCAGGAGCTGCACCCCCAGCAACTCCGACATCCTCACCACCAGCAACAGGGTCAACTCTTTCTTGATTCTCACCATTAGGGGCTCCATTCACCACACGCTCAGCTACCTCGCCCCTTGCCACCACCTCTCGCACTCTTCTAAATCTCACCATTCTACAAAAGCAACACAAGATTCAATACACACAATTTAATCACACAATACCCCAGAAGACTTACCGTGGAACCATTTCCCTTGGCCGAAGAGGATGATCTCTAACCCAACCCGCAATCAACAATTAATCACAACCATATCAATCACAAGTAATCACAACAATATCCATCACAAGCAAGACTCCCCACACATCCTAGAACCGTCTTGCTCTGATACCAAATTGACACGCCCCATCCCAAGTATGAAAACAAAAATACACGGAAAAACGATAAATATCCGGGATTTTAAAATTTTCCATTTAGTTGCCTTAAAATCATCAAACAAATCAAACTAAACAAATAAGTCAAACAAAACAAAACAAATCAAACTAAACAAATAAGTCAAACTTCACAAACAAATCAAACTAAACAAATAAGTCAAACTGCACAAATAAGTCAAACAAAACAAAACAAATCAAACTAAACAAATAAGTCAAACTAGTTAACCAATTTCTAAACAACATAACAACACTTAACTTATACATATTCCCTTATCATAACATTGCTATCAAGCGTATTTGCGAGCCCAAAACATCACTACAACACCCAAAACATATGCATAATACAAAAGATACAAAGAGAACCCGTTACACCTAGATCATCCTTTCTCTTCGGCCTTGGTTCCACGCACTCCACATCTAAGTCTTTTCTTTGTCCTTACCTGCACCAAAAAAGGCGCGTAAGCATTGATAATGCTTAGTGAGGCGGTCGTCCCGTCTCACGGCCATGAACACATACAATCAAAGATTTAACGCAACCGAAATGTACTTAAGAATAACCAAAACACATACCGTAATAGAGCTCCATTACTCACACAACAAACAACATGGCTAAACCATGATTCACACCCAATGGTCTAGTTCCTAAGCACACAACAATCACGAAAATCAATGATTATATATGCGGACCACGGTCACGCACTCACCTCGGTTTGACGATTCGTCCTTGACAATTCCAAACCTTAAGCTTGTTTCCTTTGAACCTCTTGGCTCCAACTCAACCAAAATAACACCTCTTGCCTAGCAAGAGACCAACAAACAATTCAATTGGATGATCAATAGCTCAAAACCCCATGACAACCTTTCAAACTCGGATTCCTTTACTCAAAACAGGGGTAACTTCGGTCAAGCATAACTTATTCTCTAGGCCATATTTTCACAATTCCTTTGGTGATACTTAAGATCAACCCCGCAACAACTTATCTACAAAATTTCAGTCCAAACAAAGGAGAATTGAGTGCTCAACCTTTCACTCAATCTCACCCCGCTGCTACAGCTCGAAAACAGAGTAGTATAGGGAGAAAATTCATAACTCCTAAACTACCCAACAATTCTTGACGAAATTTGGTAGACAATTACACAAGAGATGGAAGAACTTACCCACCAAATTTCAGCTCGATCCGAGCTCTCTTTCCTGGTCAATCGGACCTCTCAATACTCTGCTCTTTTCCACCTCTTTCCCCTCTTCTCTCCCTCTCCTTCTTCCTTTCTTTCTTTCTCCTTTCTCCTTTTCTTTCTCCCTTCTCGTTTTCTATTTCCAAAATGAGGGAGAAGAGAAGCTTCAAGAAAGATGGAGAGAAGGAAGATATTTTTGTATACATATATGTGTATGTATATGTTTGGTTTAATTCAATTAAACCAAACCGACCCAATTCCACTAAACCGCAACGATTAAATTCTTTTCTTAATTCCTCTCCACGCGGTTTAGTAATTCCGTCCAATATCCCGAAATATTTGAGACATTCACCCCGTCTCCAAATATTTCCTTAATTTCCGCCAAACCCCCGGAATTACCGCATAATTCCGCTAAACCGAACCGCTCGGGATTTCCTCAACAACGATCAATCCTTTGACCGTTTCACCTCACTTCCCGCCCCTAGGGCCACCAATCAAGCTCGGTACCGTTCCATACTTGGTTCAAAAACACTCCGGTCTAACGTCGCAAGATCCTATGTGGTCCCCGACGACTAACCCGTCGAAATCCAATCAACCCCGGATTCGAACGAGTTAAGTCGTCAAACGACTTAGTACATTAGAATCCAATCGCCCAGGATCCTAATATACTAAGTCCCCGTGAGAACCAATATCATTGGTATCTCACCCCCGGTTTACCGTCTATTAGGATTAAATCGCCCATAATCCTAATCGGTAAACCACCCGGTTAGGATTAAATCGCCCATAATCCTAACCCACGTCATTAGAGCTAATATCACATAACTCTAATGACCCGTCATTGGAGCTATATCGTATAACCCCAATGACCCGTCATTAGGATTAAATCACCCATAATCCTAATGATCCCGTCGATAGAATATAATTCTACTGACCCCGACCACATAGTAGGATCTATTGACGTAAACCCAAAAATCCCCGAACCAAGACGGAACAATACTTCGCTCAATCCCGCGACATATGAAATAGCCCATCATATGTCGCCCCGTCGAAATCCCCCATCATGTACTCGACAACCCAATACATGAAATACCACATCATGTATTGTAATCCGCCATCAATCCATAAACATCATTATATTAATAATCAACGTCAAAATACAATATCCCGAGGGTTCATCATAATAACAACATAATTAAATACCATTCAAGAAGACGACTTAGGAACACGGATGTTACAACCATGACATGAACTAAGTCTACCATGACATGAGCTAAGTCTACCGTGACATGAGCTAAGTCTACCGTGACATGAGCTAAGTCTACCGTGACATGAACTAAGTCTACCATGACATGAACTAAGTCTACCGTTACTAACCTGGAGAAGTTTTTCAACTGCTTCTGTAAGCACTGTGCTAACTCGAGATGCTTTTTTTCTCCTTTTTGCGAACCATCTTGTTAACATCGACCTTATTGCTTCGAGAAGTGGGATAGTTGGCTCACCTCTTGCTCGGGATAACACTTTATTGATCGATTATGCTATGTTGGACGTTGTAAAATTGTACCTATTCCCGGGAAAGTGAGCACGGCTCCACAAACGCACATCCGCGCGAACCAAATAATCATGAAGGACAAGATGTACACTTTGAATCTGCGCTAACAAGGCATTGAACTCTGAAACAGTATATGCAGTAGCGGCTTTCTTTACTAGTAGAAAACATGATTTTTCTTTGAATTTCAGCAAGATGTTCTTATGCAAATGATATGTGCATATACCGCGAGATGACAGTGGGTATACCTTATCTATCGCTCTTGATATTGATCTATGTCTATCAGAAATAATGGCAAGGCTTTCGTTATCAGTCTTGATATTGTTGTGAGTGTTGTGGCCGTCCTTGTCTATTTCTTTGTTTAAGTAGATGTTGTTATTTTTTGTTGTCGATCGGTATTAAATTTCTATTCTATGCTATGTAATGTCTAGACATGGATCATGTTCGGTTTCTTATTTCAGTCTTTAGAGAAAGAAAACTCAGTGTAGCAACACCATCCACCCACTTATAGCCATCACAACCGCGGGTCTTCTCCTATGTCCTCTATTAAGTAAGAGAAAATTAAGAGTGATGCACAACTTGATAGTAAAACACACAAATAAGTTTGCTGAGGAGAGGCTTGAAAGATTCATGAGTTGTAAAAAAAGCAAATCTTGGATTTCAAAGCTGAAGAGTACTGAAGATACCAAAAGTCTACCGTAATACAAAGTCTACAAGTCTACCGTAATACCACCATGGAGAGGTATACAAGTCTATCGTAATAGAAATTAAAATCTACCGCATCGGGAATACAAAGTCTACCAAAATTCTGGAAAATCTACAAATTAAGTCTTCCCCCATGTGAACAAAGTCTACCAAACAAAATAAATCTACCGTCGCAGGCTAAAGTCTACCATAACTAACCGACCATAAAGTCTACCATCAATAACGAGATAAATCTACCACGGGTTACAAAATCTACCGTCGAAGTCACTTAAATCTACCAAAAAACCTAAAGTCTACAAAAAAAAAGTCAACAAGTCAACGCTGGTTTAAAATCTACCGTTAAACAACACATAAGTCTACCGTAACATAAAAAATAATATCTACCGTAACATGAAAACGTAGTCTACCATGTCTTCTAAGTAAACTCTACCGTAACTTTGGTAGACTTATCAGCATAAACTCTACCATAACTTTGGTAGACTTATCAGCGTAAACTCTACCGTTTCGTTCAATAAAAGTCTACCGTCAAAGCTGGTAGACTTTACCAAGTAAGTCTACCACTTCATAAAAAACTAAAGTCTACCGTCATTCTCTGGTAGACTTTATCGTCCGAGCTCTTAAGTCTACCGTCATAGCGCTGGTAGACTTAAGTTTCGCGCGCTGACGTGGCAGAAATTCATTAATGGCATTTTCGTAATTACGTTTTTTTTCACCAAACGAATTGAGGGCAAAACGGCCATTAAAATCGGAATTAGGTCATTTGAGTAATATATAAATATTAAAGTCGTTTTAATAATAAAGTTTAAAAATATAGGTTGTTTTAGCTATCCACCCTTATTTTTCACTAAAATTTTTACGTAAATTAAAGTAGTAATTTTTTTCCAAAACATGTGTTATTAACTTTGCCAATTACACTTTTTCTTAATTTTATTTTTCCAATTACATATACATGTTTTTGTTTTAAAATTACATTTAAATGGTTTTTAAGTATAATCTTGACATCATATCTGGAGTTACTCTAGCTAGAATAAGTAAATATTAGTACACTGTGAAATGCGAAGAAAATTGGAAGATAGATAATGCACAATCATTGCCGTAAGTAAGGATGAGTTTTCGTTTGTGGGAATCATCCAAGCTAAAGAGAGCTTTTTCTCTGTTTCTATTATCTACTATTATAATAAAGGTTTTGGTTTTGAAACCACTACAAGGAAAATTTTAGACCAATTTCCGACAACGCGAAAAATAGTCGAAAATTGGTCCAAAAAATCATGAATTATCCGAGAAAATCAGTTTTGTTAGAAATTTGTTGGAAAAAGTTGTTGGAAACAGGAATAATATTCTGACAACAATATTATGTCGGAAATTAATCGGTAAATTAGTCGGAAATTAGTCAGAAATTAATTGAACACGTTTCCGACAATTTAATAAATATATCCGACGAAATTCCGACCACCCTGGTTCTATCTCCAACAATTGATCCAACCTAACAACGAACAAGCTAAAGAGGATGACTACTACACAAGCTACATCACGATTGGAGAAGTTAGAAAAGAATCAAGAGAGTTTGGCTAAGAAAACTGATAGGTTTTCATCAAACGCTGATGATTTACTGGTAAATCTAACGAAAATGTTATTGGCTGCTAATCAAAGTACTACCACAACATCATGCACTCACGAATCGTCAGCAACTTCTACAGCCAATAGTACTATAGCCCAGATAACCAGTTGAATCTGCTCACGACACGAACCTATGTGCTCTGAAGAAGGTGGAGATGCCAAACATCGATGGTGGATTTAGGGTATCACCTGTTGCTGAGAAATAACAAATTTTTTATCTCAACAAAATCTAGCCTCTTATAATGACATATGCGAACCATAAACACATGCTGTAGTTAAGAAGTTAAGTGATCTAAGCTGGGGTGAAGTGTTAAGAGTCTTTACAAGTTGTAGAGGTGGCTTAAGCATGTTCTAGACTCTTGAGGCAATAAAAAAAACTCTTAAGTTTGATGGGAGGATATTTCACCTCTTCTCAGGTTTCACCCGAGCGCTACTAAATAGTAGTCTCGAGAGTTTAACCCGATGTGACCGCAAGTACACGATGTAGATGCAATTATTGTACAAACAAGATCGACCCATAGGAAAAGAGAATAACGCACAGAGAATACAAATGCAGATCTAATCTAGGTGTGATAATAGAGATGGGGGTTTGTTTCCTACCTACTAAGGTGCATAAAAATAAATAAAAGCGGTAAATAAACGTAAAATAATAAATAAATTAATAAATTAATAAATAACTAAACCGATAAAAAACTAATGCAATAACTAAAGCATAAACATAAAGCGAAAATAAATATTTACATCGCATGGGTGATGAATGATTTCATGAAACCTATATGTAGGATTCATGTTCTATAACCTATATGTTAGTGTTTGTCAACCTAGGGATTTCGATGATAGACTAGTCCACTGTCGTGGTATGCTAGTCCTTATGTCGGAGCCACTGTCGTGGTGTCCTTCATGCATTGCTCATAATTCCCTACAATTACTAAGTATCCTAAACATGCGTTTGGCAAAATACAAAGTTCTTGATAGACTTATTTCAGAAGTTCCAATCCACTGTCGTGGTGATGTACTCTTAAGGCCTTAACCTACCTTGCCTAATGTTAAATTAGCATTACGCTCATCTATCAAGCAACAAACATATCGACCATATCTAATACTCCTTTATATGCGAATCTGAAGCCTCAACCCACAATCATGGTGGTAAGAACTTCTAATCACTCAACCACACATACTGGATTAGGTTATGTACTTAACCTACTCCCATAAGATATAGTTTAGCATTAAGTAAGCATATAAGATAGCTAGATTGGTGAAGAACAAAAATAACATAAACTGAACATAGATCCCATCATCGACCATCACCCCAATGATCTACAGGATGTACTTTCTCATCCTTCCGTGGGTGACAACAAGGATGGAGATTGGTGATACCATCATATTTTACCTATTTTCTCGCATGCATTCAGCTTAGTTTTTTTTATGTTCTAACATGCATTTAGGATAGTTTTAAGTGCATCTGTATGTTTATGTATTTGTAGGTACTTGCAGGAAAACCATCATGTTTAAGGTGTTTTGAGAGCTTCCTAAAGCCTAAGGAAAAGATAGAGCCATCACCTAGATTAAGTATGTTCCTGGAAGGATTTCATAAAGACCGACAAGCCGAGCATCAACCCAAGCATCGACCGTAGGGGGTCAAAATGTTCCTGAGCCAAGTTCTGATGCGAGCCCATGACGGAGTCCATCGATGCAAGCATCGACCATGAGTGGTCGACGCTCATCTTGAGCCGAGCGCCGACCATGGGTGGTCGACGCTACCCCTCCGAGCAGAAATTGAAACTTCCGTTTTTATGAAATGCAAGATATGGAAGCTTGGTAAATGCGAATTAGGGTCTTCTAGATGCTTCTCAAGCTTGTGTTTACAACCTCCAAGTCTCCTAACTCTATTTAAACACATGTAGTCTCCTTCATAACAATCTTTTGTTCAAGTTCTAACTTTTTGTCTCATTTTCTCATATCAATAAAAGAGTTCTTCTTCTAGGTTTACTTCTTTCTTATGCTTTTGTTTATTCTTATGCTTTGATTTACTTTACTGTTCTCAGCTTGTAGTTTATTGTTTATTGCTTTATGATTCTAATCCTTATCTCTGCCATCACCCTCGGAGAGATAAGAGAGTAGACCCTTTAGACCACTAGGGTAATGGTCGATGATGGGATCGAAAATTTAGGATTCAATATGTCCGATTGTTCTTAATCGATCTAGCTACTCTAATATACAATCTTAATGCTAAGCTATATTTTATGGGATGTGCTTAAGGTTATAACCAAATAAGTAGATGCGGTTATACGAATAGAAACCCTTAGCACCACGAGAGTGGGTTAAAACTTCAGACTTGCATATTAGAGAGTATTAACTATGGTCGAGTTTGTTGTTTGATAGAAAAGCTCAAAGCTGGTCTAGTTATGACCAAAACTAGATTAAGATCTCAGAAATAAATCATCACGAGAGTGGGATTGTATTCTATAAATAGATCTATCATTCACTCATCGTCTTAGACACGTTCTAACTTAGTTGATAGCTATATTAATCGGTTGGTAGTATGACAGCGACAATCGATGTGTCTCTCACACATAAGAGTAATCGATGATGGGATTGCGTTTAACGCGTGAAGGTCACCACGAGAATGGGTCTGACATAGTGACTAGTTCCACGAGAGTGGCCTAGCCTAACTTCAAACATCCTTAGATTGACAACACGAACTTAATTGGTAAAAACACGAATCCTATAATCTAATATCCCTGTAAATCGACTATCACCCAATTCTCTGTAAATATTTGTTTAAGTTATTTTAATTATGTTATTTATTTTATGTTATTTATTTTACGCACTTTAGTTTATGCACTTTTTATTTATGCTATTTATTTTATGCAATTTAAATTATGCAATTTATTTTCTGTTATATATTTTATACAATTTAATTTAAGTAATTTAATTATGCAATTTAATTTATGTTATTTAATTTATGCAATTTATTTTAAGTTATTTATTTTCATTTTATTTTATGTTTTATTTACTTTATTACATATAGTTTAGGACACAACCCCCTCTAATATTATTCTGCCTTGATTTGATTTGCATTTGCATTTGCATTATTTGTGTGTTATTCTATTCTTTTTGTGGATCGATTCCGTATTACTACAATTGCATGATTGTGCACTTGCGGTCTTATGGGTTAAATTCTCGAAACTACTTTCTAGTAGCGCTCGGGTGAAACCTGAGAAGGAAGATGATAGTTTAAATCCCTTTAATCTTCCTCGTGACCAAGTTTTTAGCGCCGTTGTCGGGGAGAATATGCAATAGCCATAGAGTTTTGATGTGAATCTGAGACTAGGCACTTACGTCTTATTAACTAGTTAAATTTTTAAAACTTCAGGTGTATGAACACGAGAAGGAGTGGCCAAAATTCGCTTCCTAAGTCTGTTCTTGATATTCGCGAAATTGAGAAACAAGCTAGAAGAGAGAGAAAGAGGAGAGAACTGATGGAGCAGCAAAGAAACGAACTACCCGCTGGCAACGTTGAGGACGTTGAACATGTCAACAACGTCGCTCAAGATAATGGTGTTCCACGTTGGGCAGCTGGACACCAAAACCGAGCTGTTCCGGCGATCGGTACGATCAATGAGCCTACCTCTGTGGCTCAAAGATCTAGTATTAACAATTTCGAAATCAAGGCAAACTTGATCAACATAGTTGAAGGCAACAAGTTTCATGGACTGCCCATGGAAAACCCAATTGATCACCTGTATCAATTTGATAGGCTATGCGGAATCGCTAAACTCAACGGAGTTTCAGAGCACGCTCTAAAGTTGCGTTTATTCCCATTCTCTTTGGGTGATAAAGTAAATTAGTGGGAGAAGAGTCTACCATCTGGGTTGATTCTTACATGGGGACAATGCAAAAAGATGTTCCTCACGAAGTTCTTCTTAAGTTCTCGAACCGCTCATCTGAGGAACGAGATATCAAGTTTTGTGCAAAAAGGATCTGCAAGCTTTGGTGAGACATGGGAGCGCTTTAAGAGGTACATCATGCAATTCCCAAACCATGGCTTTAGTGAGGAGTCACTGCTGAACACCCTTTACAGAGGAGTCCTACCCAAGTACCGCATGCTTCTAGACACGACGAGCAACGGTAATTTCTAAGGACAAGATGCTGAACACGGAATGAAGTTGGTGGAAAATTTGGCTCACAGTGAAGCCAATTGTGCAGAAGAGTATGATAGTAGAGATCGTGGTGTAGCTGATGATGGTAATGATAAGACATGAACGGACATAAAGGCGTTCAACGATAAGCTCGACAAGGTGTTACAAGCCTCAAAACGGCAAGTTCACTTTGTCAATGAGATAGATGCTACAAGGGGATATGCTGAAGAGGATTTCAGTGAGGAGAATCAATGTGAGGTTAACTTCGTTGGTGGCTATCGACAAGGCGGTGGTTTTAACTCCAATTACCGAAATCACCCTAATCTCTCATACCGAAGTAACAACATGGATAACCCGCAAGATCAAGCATACCCACCCATGAGGGCACCCGCCCCGTTGTTTCAACAAGGAGGTTTTCGACAAACATCTCAGTTTAGACAACCGTTCTATTCTCAACAACAAAATCAAGGCCAAGGAGGACAAAGCTTTCAACCGAAGGAGGAAAAATATGAGGGAATGCTCCGTAACCTTCTTGAAGGGCAAGCTAAAGCTTCAGTGGAGATGTCTGAAGGCTTCAACAATGTTCACAAAAGGTGTAACGAGCTGAATGGTAAGTTCGATGGACTTGCTTTGTGCATTAATGTGTTGGAAACACAAATAGCCCAAATAGTTTCTTCCTCTCAAAGACCACACGGTATGCTTCCCAGAAAACATGAGATGAACCCTAAGGAGTTTGTTAATGTCATTTCACTACTGAGCGGTAAGGTGGTAGAAGAGAACGACTTAAACCGAGCCACACCGAGAAACATCGACGGTGACCGTTGACCAGGAGAGGTCGACGGTGGCAGCGACGATCAGGACCATTAACCAGGAGCAGTCGAAACTTATAGTATCGAGCACATGCATCGACCAAACCTGGTCGATACGCTGTTTGTAAGCACCAAGATGTCTTATCCGCAACAAAACGACAATACAACCCTCTACAAGGTAGCTACAGAACTAGTTATAAGATCAAGAGGAGTTATGACACATTCATGAACCAACGGAGAACAAGATTCATCAACCCGGTCAACAAGGCAAAGTTTGAAATGCTAGTCAAGAATATCCCCGAAATAATATCCTTCAAAGACGAGTGGATGAGGTACCCTTTACCAGAGTACTTTGTGAGAACTGACGAGGTTATCTATGAAGTAGAAAAACTATTCAGAGGGGCTCGCTTCTCAAGGAACAACAATCCCTACCAACACTTACCACCAACAGGAAGCATTGACGTAGCGTGGTTCTTCAAAAGCATAAACCCAGAAAAGTTCTGTATGGTCAAATGTCTTGTTCGATCACTTCCGGTAGACATCACATTCGAGCAAGCTCTCTTCAAACACGAAATTGACTTCTACTTCACGGACAAGAAAGACACCTTAGAAGACATCAATGAACTTTACATGGAGACACGACTTAAAGGATCGGTCAAAACGATCCTCAATAGAGACAATTCCTGACTATTCAAGTTACATTGCTCTATACTTGGTCGTGAATTTATTGATGCTCTATGTGATTCAGGTGCTACCATCAATGTGATGTCCGTGGAGAGGGCAAAAACGTTGGGGCTCAACGATCTAAAGAGATCGAACGTTTGCATCGGACTTGCAAATGCCGAGGTTATGCATTCGTATGGCGTTGCTGACGTAATGATGTGAATCGGGAATTGTCACGTACCTACTGATTTCCATGTAATTGACATGAGGGAAGATAATCAAACTCTACTCATCCTTGGTGGACCATTTCTTACAACGGTTTGTGCGGTTATCGATTGGTCTAATCGAAGAGTCTCATTCACATATGTGAACCGAGACATGTTCTATGAAGCAACAAAGGCTCATGATACTCCACGGCCCCGTTCGGAAAGAAGGCCTTTCGGTTAAGACGCTATCAAAAATTACATCACTCCTGCTGGGGAGCGATTCTATCACCACCTCTTTGCCGACTCGATTGGCATAAGACCTTTACGCCCGATCACATGCTCTCCACCATCTCCATTGGCTCCCAATTCCATAAGACCGTCGAGTTCACGACGTTAAATAAGCATTCTATCTTTGTAAATACATTTTTCAATTTTTGGTTTTAATTTCTCAATATTTCAGTTTTTTGATATTTTTTCTGTTTTTTGTATTTTTTGTCTTTTATTTTCAGGTGTCTATCACCATAAAAAAAACAAAAACAAATCAAGAACTTGAAACCGTGGGATCTGCCAACCCACGAACCCGATAAGAGAATTATGGTATGAATTCTCTTGCTTTTTATCCCTTTTCACGGTTTAAAGTCATAACGCGGACGTTGTGATTTAAGTGTGGGGGGAGTCTTGCGATAATTTCCTTGATATATTTTGATGTAAGTTTTATCATAAGTTTTTCACATTTTTGAGATATTGTTACACTCTTTTCCTCATTCATAAGTTCAATAACATGTGAAAAGATTTTTAATGATATAGCGATATAATTTGTTAATTGTGTTATTTGTGTTTTTGCTTGGATGCTTTTTGGATGGTGTGTGTGATCTTTGGTAGGAAACATGGAATCATTCTTCTGGAGACGTGGACAAATCGGAGTTGACTTCTCACCCTAATGAACTTTAACCTTCTCGGTTTGGGGCTTGAGATATATTGGATGTGATACCTCTATGAGACACTACAAGGCCTAAGTAAGTGCAGTTCCCCTCTTCCTTCCTTTCAATAAGTAAAGAAAAGAATATAGGTAATAAAGAAGTGAACCGGACATTGGAAGCTACCACTTTTAATGTTCGCGTCTCATGGAAACCTGTCCTATTGAGAGAAGAGGATATAGGTAGCAAAGAAGTGAACCGGGCGTTGGAAGCAACCATTTCTAATGTTCGCGTCTCATGGAAACTTGTCCTATGGAAAGGAAATAGCTGTAAAGAATAGGCAATCGATAAAAAAAGAAAAATGATACCCTAGAAAAGTAGAAAAAATCGATTGACCTTGAAGTGAGAAAAGGAAGGGGGAAAAATTGCACTTAGATGGTCTTGAGCTTACAGAAATCCGAAAGAGTGAGTATTCATATCCTTTGATCAATAATCTCAAGTCGAAATTCCGCACTTAAGATGATAAGAGGGGTCAACAATGAGGAGTCTAGGTTCGAAGGAGGAACGATTTGGATTAAGGTGAGTTGTTATGCTTATTGTGAAGTACATGAAGTACATTAGAGATCACTCCGCTTCCACAAAGACGAAAAGCACTAAACACAACAATGTCACAAGGTACAAGTTCACTCTCCTTATCTTTATCGTTTCTCAATAAAATAGCTTCACTATGCTTAGCTTTTGTCTGCTTGAGGAGAAGCAAAGGATAAATGTGGGGAAGTTGGTAGCATCATATTTTACCTATTTTCTTGCATGTATTTAGCTTAGTTTTATATGTTCTAACATGCATTTATGATAGTTTTAGTGTATTTGTGTGTGTTTATGTATTTGTATGTGCTTGGAGGAAAACCATCATGTTTAAGGTGTTTTGAGAGTTTCCTAAAGCTAAGGGAAAGATGGAGCCATCACCTGGATCAAGTATGCTCGTGGAAGGATTTGATAAAGACCGACAAGCCGAGCTCGGGCCAAGCATCGACCGTAGGTGGTCGAAATGCTCCTGAGCCAAGTCCTGACGCGAGCGTCGACCACCCATGGTCGACGCTGACCCCATGACGGAGCCCATTGATGCAAGCATCAATCATGAGTGGCAAAGCTCATCCTGAGCCAAGCGTCGACCGTGGGTGGTCGACGATACCCCTCCGAGCAGAAATGGAAACTTCCGTTTTTACGAAATACAAAATATGGAAGCTTGGTAAATGCGAATTAGGGTCTTCCAGAAGCTTCTCAAGCTCGTGTCTACAGCTTCCAAGCCTCCTAACTCTATATAAACACATGTAGTCTCCTTCATAACGATCTTTTTTCCAAGTTCCAACTTTTTGTCTCATTTTCGCAATTTAAATTATGTCATTTACTTTATGCTTTTTATTTTCTGTTATTTATTTTATGCAATTTAATTTAAGTAATTTAATTATGCAATTTAATTTATGTTATTTAATTTATGTAATTTATTTTAAGTTATTTATTTTTATTTTACTTTATGTTTTATTTACTTTATTGCATATAGTTTAGGACGAAACCCCCACTAATATTATTCCGCCTTGATTAGATTTACATTTGCATTCTCTGTGTGTTATTTTATTCTCTCTGTGGATTGATCCTGTATTACTACAATTGCATGATTGTGCACTTGCGGTTTTATGGGTTAAACTCTCGAGACTACTTTCTGGTGGTGCTCAGGTGAAATCTGAGAAGAAGGATGACAATTTGAATCCCTTTAATCTTCCTTGTGACCAGTTGGGAACATAATGAAAGCCATAAATAAAGCAATAAGTAGAGCAATACGAAAAAAAACAATGATAGATTAAAGCATAAGTAAGAAGTAGACCTAAAACAATGGTGTTTTTTTTGGTGAATGTTGAAATCAAGTATATGGGGGTGGCACACCCTAGGGGCGAGTTTTGCAAGCACTTATATAGTGCTAGGGCTTCCCGGAACAAACCTGTTTGAAGAGATAAGTTTCCTAAGGCCTAGATCCGAAAATAAGGGAGTTGCCTTTATCTTGAATCACCAAATTGTTAAATTTCCTTTTTCTTCGGGGAGAGCATCGGACGTGTCTGGGTTGATGTGGTTAGTCAATGGAATTCCCTGTATATGCATGGACCTTGTTTAGGTCGATGCACTGGGTGGATGTACATCCCTGAACAGCTGAACTACATCGACCCGGTTTAGGTCGATGCTTCTAGCCGCCACAATTTCCTCGATTTGCATTGACCTGGTTTGGTCTATGCTGGTGGTCGATGCTCGGCTGTGAAGTTCTAAGGAAACCTTCCATGATCATCCGTGATCCGTAGCAAGTAACTCCAACATTCCCTTAGGCATTTAATGCTCTTAAACACTGCAAACACTTGTGTTTTGCACAAAGTACCTAGAATCATATAAATATATGCAAATGCACTAAAGTAGTCCTAAATGATGGTTAGAATGCATAATACTAATCTATATGAATGCATAAAAGTATGTAAATATGAGTGCTACCAAAGTTCAAACTTATCATATAATATGAAGAAATGTAAGATATGAAATCGATTCTGTAATCCAAGACAAAAACAGTCACAAATAAAAAGTTCTTTTTGTGTGCTCCTCTTTCTTTTCTTATTGTTTTTGTAATGAATTTGTTTGTGAAGAGTTCTTTGTTTGTGTTCCTTTTTCTATCCTAGTTTTTTTTAGATTTTTGCTTTTACAAAAACCTTTACACTGAAATATTATCCTTTCTAATCTAAAAAAAAAGAAACTAATAATCATTTCTAAAATTATAAAAAGTTCATATAAACAATTTTTTCGACTTTTACTATTGCGAAACCATGAATACCAATTTTAAAATCAATGCTATACTAACTTATTTTTAATGCATAAAATAGATAAACCAACAATTTTGTTTTGAGACTTGAAGATCACAAATACTTTTTCAATAATTTTTATTTTGCAAAACTGATCTCCGCCTAGGCCACAATTACATGTGTAGTCCAAAGAATTTGATAAGCTATCAAAAGTTTAGTTAACAACCTCATTTTTAATAAATTCGAAAACTTCATTAGATTCCCTAGATAACGTTCTCGGTGAGGAAACGGTTTGGATTCAAATGAGGATACATGGACGTTTTTATATATGTGAGTCTTTTAATGACTACACAATTAAACAATGGGTAAGTGATAAATATGTGATAAAGAGCTCTTGATAGCTTTCGAATAGCACAAAATTATTATTATGTGATAACACTACAAGAAAAACGTTAATTTGCGACGAGTGAAAACGTCGCAAAATTGTCGAAACTTATGCATAACAACGATTTTGCGACCATATTGCAGGCGTCCGTTTTAGGCGTCGTTACAGTACTATTCATCGATAAATCGTCGCTAATTTGCGATGACTTTCCGATAATCATTTTGCGATGAAATTGCGAGGAGAATGCTTCGGTTTACCTGCGAGGAAATTGCGACTCTTTTTTGCGACGTAATAGCGACAAAAGGTTTTTTGATAAAATAGCGATGAAAATTTTGCGACGAAATTGAGAGGAAATAGCTTCGGCTACCAGTGAGGAAATTGCGACAGTATCTTGCGACGTCCTAGCGACAGGGAGAAATTAATTACTGAGGGAACTGTGACGATATTTTGTGACCATTTGCCGATACAAATTTACCGACCAATTAGCGACAAACATGTTTGTTTGCGACGATATAGCGACAAAAATTGATAATAAAAGATCATGATTTGTTTCGAAAAGTTGTAGCAAAATTTGATTATTTAGCGATGATTTAGCAATCATTTTATTACTGAGAGTAGAGAATTAAATCGTTTATTCAATTTTCCTAATTTTTTTTAGAGATTTAACTACTGAAAATTTAATAATTAAACCAAATTTTTATAAACATATAAACCATATTTATTATGTAGCATAATGTAAATTACAATAAAAAAAAAATAGATATACGTTTTAAGCTCTACAAATTCGCAAAATGACAGCTTAAAGTTGTAGAAAAAAACACAAATTACTGGTTTGTGGGAGGGGGAAAATGTTGTGACACGATATTCAGCAGGTACACTATGGTTGATTTGAGTTCTGCCATCTCTTCATATTTTTTGGTCATTTTGTCGTTCATGAGTTCGATTCGTTCAACCAGCTCAGGAATGCGATAGGCATCGAAAGACATTGAAGCTGAGAACTGCGATTCAAGAACTCTGCCTAACCCAAAAACACTGCCCTTCTTCGAAACCGGTGTTTCCTGCAAAACAAGAATGTAAGTATTGTCAAAAAATTGTATAACTAAAATGACAGGAAATTTTTATTTTATATAAGTCTAACCTCAAGGAAAAGACGGTTAATTTCGTCTCGGGACAGCTCATTAGTACAAGAACCTACTCCACTTTCAGACGATCAGACTTCTTCTTTTTGACATTCTCGACAATGGCGCAAATTCGTTTGTCTTGAATCTGGCCTGTTTGCTTATTTGTGTGTGTATCACGCATAAGCAATAAGTGGTCTGGAGGCACACCACCGGACTCTTCAGTCTACAAACAAAAGAATTAATACGTTAATTATAGTAACTAAAACGTTATTAATATCTAAACATTAGGCTTACCAACTGAGCAGCCCGAGCATCAAAAGTTTGGGACCCGTTATTGTGAACTGCCGGTCCGTACCCACTGCGCTGGCTCATACGGTTCTTTGAGTTTGTTCCGGATACTTTTTCTACGGCTGCCGAGCTCCAGTACGGCTTGAATCCAATCGAGACATCTTCATTTAGATCCTCGGGTTTTGGGTTCCCTTTTTCCATTCCTTCTTCTATTTATGCATATGGTTTTTGAAATGGTTCTTGCATTGATCATTGAACTCCGCTCTCACAAGCTCCGTATGGGAATCATGCCAGTTGTATGATTGCTACCAAAAAAAAAAAGTGAAATAGTGTGATAATAAAATATAAGCATAAGTAGCAAACAAAAGGACTTACCGCAAAAGATTTAAACCATGTCTCCTTCTCATCATTAGGCCATTTTTTGTAAGTCGGATAAGGGTTGCTTAGCTGTGTCCGCAGCATGGTTAAAATTGTCCTTTTGATGACCTTACTATGCCGAAACCTAGAAAGAATCCCACATTAGTTTTATGTCGAGATAAATAAAACTTAATCAAATATGTAATAAAAAACGCTATGTACCACTGCGTCCCTGGAAGTCTTTTTGGATGCAGCAACGGCAGGACTTCTCGTCCTGATTGGCGGATAATGTCTTCTATCCCGATGTTCATACGAGCATCGGAGTGCTGTGACTCGAGAATGCATGATAGAGTCGTTGCCGTACTCACGCCTGCCTGTGACCTAAAGTCGTTGTAAGAAGACCTACACCGATACGTTAAAATGTAAAATTAGTAAATATTATGAATACACATGAGAATGAGTTTCTATTTAAAGTGTTATTCACTTTCGTATTTAAAGTCTGAAAACAAATCTGTACATAAAAAAAGATTGCAGAGACAGCTAAAAAGCATAAAGGACGAAGAAAGTGTAAGATGAAGAGGGAATTAGCATTAATCATTACTTGGCAGATATGGAAACGGCGACAAAAGAGAAAGGCGGCAAGAATAGAGAACGACGACGCAATCGCACGGCGGCGACAAAAGAGAACGGCGGCGAGAATAGAGAAAGGCGGCGAGAAGAGAGAATGACGACGCAATCGAACGGCGGCGAGAATAGAGGACGGCGGCGAGAAAAGAGAAAGGCGGCGAGAATAGAGAACGACGACGCAATCGAGAGAGAAGAAGAGATTACACTAATCTCCTGCTTCAGTTACACCTACAATTGCAACTTCCGCTTGTTGCATTGGCTCTTGATCAGAAATCCCTAAAACCCTATTTCTTGGAGTAATAGATATTACACTAATCCAAGGATCATATCTGTTCGTCACACGCAAATACCGAATGTAACATACTTGGTCATATTTTTGCAATCGTTTCCTTGAATTTACGCTTGTAACTCCAAATTCATCATGACGAACATCCGTTCCAATTGTTGGGTCATACCAATCAGCTAAAAACACAACGCATCGTAGGTCGAGCAATCCAGGATAATGAATCTTTAAGATTTCTTGAAGAATTCTGTAGTATATTGTATCACCGGATTTTGAACAAATGTCGTAATCACATGTTGGTCGCATTCTGCTGTCACGAATAATTTTGTAAGAATATCCACGTGTACAAAACATGGGATATGACGCAGCAACAAAAACAGGCTGCGAGATGATCTCTTCTAACTAAGTTGGCATTTGGTATCCCAAGGAATCCTGATTTTTAACCTATAACATACATACATATTTGTAGGTAAGTATTTATTCAAATTTAATAATTTTTAGTAGATGGTGGACAATTATTAATCCACTTACGAAATAGGTGAGCCACTCCGAAAACTCGGTCTCTTTCAATTCAGTTAGCTAATGGTCCGTGTAATTGGGATACGCTATGTGTATTTCATTCATATATATCCTGTGGAAATAAATTTGTATACGGAGTAGGTGCGTATAAGATTTTTAAAATAGTTTTCAACAAAAATTTCCAAGCAAATTCGCTTACCTTTCGAAAGGAATAATATATTCGCAATTTGTAAAAAAATACATATGGAGGTGCTCCGTTGATATGGATGGTGAATAAGTAAAAACCGCCTATGGCAATCAAATAGAAGCTCTTAGCACCACGGGAGTGGGTGAAAATTTTAGATCTGAATATTAGAGAGTATTAGCTAGTAGCGAGTTTGTTGTTTGATAGAATATCTTAAAGCTAATCTAATTGTGGCCAAAGTTAAATTATGATCTCAGGAATACATCACCATGAGAGTGTAATTGTATTCTAGAAATAGATCTGTCATTCATTCTTCGTATTACGCACACTCTAACGCAAGCTAAACAGTTGGTTAATCGGTTGGTAGTGTGACAACGCCAATCGATGTGTCTCTCACACATAAGAATAATCGATGATGGGATGCGTTTAATGCGTGAAGGTCACCACGAGAGTGAGTCTGACATAGTGTCTACTTTATCACGAAAGTGATCACTAGCCTGACTTCGAATATCCCTAGATTGACAACATAAACTAAAAAGGTAGAACATAAATCCTATAATCTAAATTCCCTATAAATCGACTATCACCCATTGTTTATATATATTTAATTATGTTATTTATTTACGTTATTTATATATATGCATTTTAATTATGTTATTTACTTTATTTAATCATGCTATTTAATGTTGTTTTTTAATTATGTTATTTAATTACGATTTTATGCTTTATTTACTTTACGTTTATTTACCGCATTATTTACTCTATGCATCTTAGTAGCTTAGGAACCAAACCCCCATATCTCTATTTCGCTTAGATTAGATTTAGACTTGTATTCTCTGTGCGCTATTCTCAATCTCTGTGGATCGATCCCATATGTACTACAATTGCATTGACTGTGCACTTGCGCTCACATCGGGTTAAACTCTTGAGACTACCCTATAGGTAGCGCTCGGGTGAAACCTGAGAGAGAGGAAAGTATAACAACAATCCTTCCTATCAAGGTTTTGGCGCCGTTGTCGGGGATTGATGCAATAGCCATAGAAATTTGGTCTGAATTTGCGACTAAGCTTTTTATTTTATTAACTATTTATTTCTTTGAGTTTAAGGGTAAAAAAATGCTTAAGGAGGATAAACTTGAGGGCATCCTTCCCCCTGATAGGGATGCCGCTCAAGGTGGTGATGCACATCAGGCAGCTGCACACTAACCAACGATCAAACCTACGAACCCGATAAGAAAATTCAGGTATAAATTTTCTTGTTTTTTACTGATATGGACATCGGTCCCGAACAAGAGACCGTGGACCAGACGAGAGCGAGCCATAGAGTGAAGACCACGGTTCCTTTCATTCCAATTGAAAGGATGACCCGGAGCAAGACTAAGGCCATCAAGAACCAGCTACAAACCTCCATTCATGAACTTATGGAGCACTTGGACCGAACGGAGCAGGAAGACCTGGGTCAAAGCGGTATAGTTGTCCAATCGGACCCGAGAATCCTAGATGTGATTGACGGTGCACGGACACTCAGCTTGGGAGAAAAGCCTTATGTGTCCTCACTATCCATGACTGAGGACACCTCTCAAGACCTTAGGTAAAGTGTTGTACTCTTTCCCTACTTCTAGTTTTATCCACATCGGGTTTCTAGAAAATAGTTTTAACGAGGCAAGAAATGCCTAAGGCATCACATCTCATCTCCCTTATGTGTTTGGCTTGAAAACCTTTGATGACAAGTGTAGACACATAAGAGATGTGATCCTATCTAAAGGAAATCATTACAAAAGGCTTTCTTCTTTTACTTAGCTTGTTTGCCTTTATATTTTGAGACTTGTGTGTGTGATGATTTTAAGGCTTGATATTTGTTGTTGGGTTTACTTGTTCATGGGCCTAAGTATCATGCTTATTTTTTAATGGCTTAGGCCCCATTTAATCCTAAGTATTCATATGTGTAGCCTATAAAACGGCAAACTCTCTTCATTAATAAGAAAGCATCATTTCACCAAAAACTTTTATCTCTTTTCTCTCTAACCCTAGTGTGCTTCTAGGCTAGAATAGCTCTTGCTCTTGGAGGTTTGTCCTCAGAACTTGAGTGTGGCTGTATTAAGAGCAATCCATAACTCTTGTGGTGCCTCCATCTTCACTTTGATCCACCATCCCATTCACTTTCAGTCCGCTAATACCATCGCCGCTAAGAACCACACCCGTCGCACTTTCATCCCGTCCGCGGGCCTTGTGTTTCGTTAAGCTTATCTCCCTTGAAGAACTAGGAGTGTATCATCTGGTATCAGAGCCTAAATTCCTCAAGGTTGTGTTTTTCTAACTCAACCTTTATCATCTTACTTGTATGTTCGGACCTAAGTATGAAACTTGAAAAAAGTTTTCATATTTTGGTTCGATTTTGAGTTTTGAGTGAACTAGGGTGTTAGATTTTGTGTTGTTTTGTTTTATGAGTTGTTTAAGTCTGTTTATAAAAGAAAATTTAGGTTGAGCTTGTGGTAGTTCTTTGAATCCGCCATTAGAGAGAGCTTAGGGAAGAAGAGGGCCTTTTTGATAGATTTAGGAAAATATTTGTGGTACAACTCCTTTTTACTTTTGCTTTTGACTTGGTCTTTGATTCTCCTTTGAGCTGGCTGTGTATGGTGCTTATCCTGATATTTTGAACCTAATTTTGAATCTCATAACCGTTATAGCTTGTTAGAATTTGGGTGGTTAATTTGGTCCGAATTCAGCAATATTTTTGGCTTAACTATTGGTTCTTAATTCTGATTATTTGTTGTTGTTATTACAAGGTTTTGAAAACATGGCTAAACCCCCAGACATAGCTGGGCTCCTTGATAGAGCTCATATGGACATGTTTTCATGCATTCATTTAGTATAGTTTTATGCATTCCAACATTCACTTAGGATAGTTTTAGTGCATTTGCATGTGTTTATGTGTTTTTAGGTACTTGGAGATAAATCTATGATTTTGGAGTGTTTTTGAGTCCTAAAAACCTATGGAGATTTAGTAGTTACTGGCTCGGATCGAGAATATCATGGAAAACTATCTCAAGAGCTTCACAAAGGAAGCATCGATCCTAGCATCGACCAGGAGAGATCGACGCCCACTCCGACCAGGTGTAGTCGATGCTCTTCCAAAGTTTGGACCAGAAGCCAAAGACGGAGACCATCGATGCAAGCATCAACCAGAAGCGGTTGATGCTCATCCTGAGCCTCAACATCGACCAAGAGCATCGACCAGGAGTGGTTGACGGTAGATCCTAAGACGTGGTTGACGGTAGGATTATGCAGATTTAATCCTACGCCAACTAGGATTATGCGGATTTAATCCTAGGATGATTAGAATTATGTGGATTTAATCCTAATGAGGCATGTTTAGGATTATGTGGATTTAATCCTAAACGGATAGGGGTTATGTGGATTAAACCCTTATCGGAGGATTATGCAGATTTAATCCTCGGTTGGTCGAGATTATGTGGATTTAATCTTGATGGCTAGGTTTATTGATTAGGACTATGTGGATTTAGTTCTAATAGATCGATAAACCGCGTGAAATCTTGCGGATTAGATCTCGATTGGACTTCGCCTATTAAATCCGAATATAGGATTTTGATGGGCTTAGTCGTTATATGACCACATTGGATCTTACGGTATTGGATCCTGAGTTTGTTAAAGAACCAAGTAAGAAAAATGTGTGATGTAATGAGAGAAGCGTAGGTCTTTTACGGAGTTATTGGGATGCAGTATGGGTGTTACTGCAGTCGCTGTTAAGTTATAGCATAAGTACAGTTATGACTAGAATGGGGTCATAGCAGAAGTACTGGTACATTGGTGACGGATTTTGGATCATAGTTGTGATGCTACTACCGTTATGGGATTGTAATCAGCTTGGTATTGTTGTTGTGGTACCACGACTGTCGTGAGGTTCTAGATGTTGCCTCTGCGAGTGTTGTTGAGGGTAGCAAGTGCACTTAGAGATCGGATTTTTGGGCCACGTGGTTTCTGAGAGTGGAGTTTCTGTCGACCCAGAGAAGATTAAGATAAGAAGTTTTCTCAGTCTAGATTGTTATTAAAGGAGATTCGTCAAGGGTTTTGCGAGTATCGCTCAGTCTATGACGAAGTTGACAGGGAAGGATGTTCTCTTTATTTGGTCTCAGAAGTGTGAGGAGAGCTTCTTGAGACTTAAGGAGATGTTGACTAAGGCTCCTGTGTTGGCTTTATCGGACCCTAAGGAGCCATATGTGATTTATACAGATGCCTCGAGGCTAGGTTTGGGTTATGTTTTGATGCAGCATGGGAAGGTTATTGCTTATGCTTCGAGACAGTTGAGAAAGCATGAAGCTAATTACCCTACTCATGATTTAGAGATGAATGCAGCGGTGTCTGCTCTTAAGATATAGAGATCATATCTCTATGGTGGTAAAGTGCAGGTGTTCATGGATCATAAGAGTCTCAAGTATGTATTCACTCAGCCTGAGTTGAACTTGAGATAGAGGAGATGGATGGAGCTTATGGCGGATTATGATCTTAAGATTGCTTACCACCCGCAGAAAGCTAATCTTGTTGTTGATGCTCTAAGCAGGTTGCGTGTAGCTTCGAGTACAAAGAGAGATGTTGAAGACTTGATGTGCATGATTAGTGATTTACAACTTTGTGTTGTTTTAGATGAGTCAGAGCCGTTAGGGTTAGAGGCAGCTAACTAAGCTGATATTTTGAGTAGAGTGCGGGTTGCTCAAGAAAAAGATGAGGCTCTGGTTAAGGCTTCTAGGGATGAGAAGTCTGAGTATCAAGTTTCAAGTAATGGAACCATTCGGGTTCATGGTCGGGTATGTGTGCCTAATGATGAGGAGTTGAGGAGAGATATTCCTCGAAAGGCACACCAGAGTCGATTTTCTATTCATCCCGGGGCGACCAAGATGTACCGGTACTTGGAACGGTATTATCATTGGGTTGGGATGAAGAGAGATGTAGCCAAGTAGGTGGCCAGCTCTGAGTCTTGCCAGTTGGTGAAGGTCGAGCATCAGGTTCCCAGTGGGCTATTATAGAGTTTACCCATTCCTGAGTGGAAGTGGGATATGGTGACGATGGATTTTGTTGTGGGATTACCTAATTCTCAGGGTAAGGATGTTATTTGGATTATTGTTAATCGCCTCACGAAGTCTACTCACTTCCTGGCCATAAGGAAGACAGATGGGGCTCGAGTTCTGGCAAGAAGGTATATCAGTGAGACAGTGAGATTACATGGTGTACATGTGAACATTGTATCGGATCGTGACAATAAGTTAACAGTGATATTCTAGAGAGAGTTTCAGAGAGAGATGGGTACTAAGGTACACATGAGTACAACTTATCATCCTCAGACGGACGGAAAATCAGAGAGAATCATTCAGACTCTTGAGGATCTACTGAGGATGTGTGTGTTGGATTGGGGTGGCCATTGAGTAGACTATCTGAGCTTGGTAGAGTTCACTTATAATAACAACTATCAGGTGAGTATTAGGATGGTGATATACGTCAATTTCTTATTCCACTATCATTATGTCATTGTAGCACAGAAAGGTATCAATCAAAATGGGTGAGCTATTAACCAGAAAAGTCTGCAATCAAACCAATTAAGTCAAGCCAAGCAGTAGATCATGAAACTAACAATCTAACAGAGCAATAATTAAAAGCGTTACAGAGACTAACAACAGAAGCTAACAGAAGCAATGCAAACAAAATTCAATCAATTAAAGAGAAGCTCCTAAGGATAGGGTTATTGATTAGTGTATCCTCTTCATCTACCTAGGTGTTTAACGTACTCAAGCAGAGCTAATTCCCTAGACAATAAATTCAACAGTAGCTAAATCCATTCTCATGACAGATAACCTCAAGGTAGACTAGTTCCAGACCTAAATCTCTTTAGCGAAATCTAACGTAGCAGGCATTAAGATTCAGTCTATTAAAGCCAATAAACACCCTAGACAACCAATCTCTTAGGCTAGGAATGTAAATCTCTGGAATTAGTTGGTTCAGACATTTCATCAAACACTTGGAGGGCATGGAAATCCCTAAGTTCTAATTCCAACTGATCAGAGAGAAACTAGCATTAATAACACTAATCCAGAAGGGAATTCAAGTAATCTAAACTTAAACCACCTAGGAGACTAAGATTCCATACTTAATCTAACCCATCCTTAAGAAACCTAAAGACTACTCAGACCCAATGAAGAACATCAAGAACACAAACCCAGAAATCATTAAAACTTGCATAATAGGAAAAATCAAGATGAAAATAGAGAGACTACTGAGAATCAAACACAAATACTTAATAGATTAAAAGAAATCTGATTACAAAGCAAGAACAAGTTTAGGGAGAAGAGAAAAACCCAGCAGACTATCCCTCTGCCCAGTGGTCAATATAAGGTATTTATAGATTTGGTCAAAACCCTAGCTCGCTGAAAGACAAAATAGCTTAGTTCGGAGGTGGACTCGATATGGGGGTCGAGTGCTTGGGTCGAGTCTGGCGAAAAACTTCAAGACGGCAGCTTTATGGTGGACTCGACCGGCTGACTCGACAAGCTTGGTCGAGTTGGTTCCAAGCTGGCGACTTTGCGGTGGACTCGAGTGGTGGACTCGAGTGGCTTGCTCAAGTTTGGTTCAAAGTCCTCGCCTTTGGTTCCACTCGACTCCCTGGTCGAGTTCTGGGTCGAGTCTGGTTCCCTGGTGTCTGTTTTGTGTTCTACTCGAGTCTCCTACTCTTGTCTGTTGGTTGAGTTTGGCTCTCCCTTTTACCTTCTCTCCATTTGACCTCAACATCTTCAATATTCTATGAATGTACCTGATACAGCTCCAAAATACAATATGCATGCGATCCTAATGCAAAACACTCTAAGTATGCAAAATCGGAAAAAAGTGACATGAAATGGTAAGAATATGCTATGAGATAAGTTTAAATGGATGATAAATGCATGCTCAAAGTGTAAAATATAGACATATCAACTCCCCCAAACTTAGTCTTTGTTTGCCCTCAAGCAAACAGATAATTTAAGATGGAGGAGAGGTTTGAAGGTGGGGATTCAGAACCAAAGCATGCTGATAGAATATATGATATCAATGTCCAAGTTGCTAATTTTAGGATGCAAGATGTTTGAACTCTACTTAAAAACCTTAGCCATACTCTTCACAACACAATTTCGATTAGTCATAATCTAGACATGCAGTCAAATCTACCATTCCCTTTAACATTAAATTAAGCAGAAACCATGAATCAAACTATGCACATTCAATGAACTCATTTGGCTAAGGGTAAGGTTAAGAGACAAAGATGGTCCCTTTTATATGGTTTAATCGTTTCAAAACAGGGATCACTCAAGGAAAGGAATGAGCTTCAGCAGAATGCTAAAGGTAAGAACCAACTTATGCATACAAGGATCGATTCTTATCTACCCAATGATATGATATAGGTCAATTTCTTACTAGACCAAGATTTCGTTGTAGTATAGTAAGGTATCAATCCATGAGGGTGAAGATATTAACCAAAAAGGATGAGATCAAATCATTCAAGTCAAGCCAAGCAATAGCATATAGGACTCTAACACCCTAGACAGAAATTGAAATAGAAGCTAAAACAGACACTGTATAGGACTAACAAGAGCAAGGCAACACAGAAGCAGTGTATAGGGCTAGACAGAGAAATCAATCAATGCAAGAGAAGTTCCTAAGGATGGGGTAATCGACTTAGTGCTTCCTCTTAGCCTACCCAGGTGGTCTAACAAAACTCAATCAAGCTATCCCTAGACATCAAACATCACAACCAGTTAAATCCACTCCCGTGATAAGCAACCTCAAGCTAGACTAGTTCCAGACCCAATCCCTTGGCGAAATCTACCCCTAGCAGGCAATAAGACCCAGTTCAATACTGTCAATAAACACCCTAGACATCTAATCCCTTAGGCTAGGAATGCAAATCTCTAACATCAATTCGTTCAAGCATTTTATCAAACACCTTCGAGTGGAAAAACACCTAAGCTCTAATCTCAATTGATCGAAAGAAATTAGCATTAAGAACACTGATTTAGAAGGGAAATTAAACAATCAACTCTTAAACCACCTAAGAGACTAAGATTCCACACCTAATCTAACCCATCCTCAAGAACCCTAATGACTACTCAGAAAACATTAAGAACAACATAATCACAAACCCAGAAATCATAAAAACTTGCATAAATGATAGAGATAGATAGAGAAATGATAGAATAAAGTAAATCAACTGAAAATAACAAGTAGGAATCAAACTACAAAGTCTAGAAATCAAGAACAATGAAGAACAGAAGGGAAACTAGAAAATTAGGCATAAAATTAAACTTAGAGAAAAACTTAGAAGTCTTAATCCCACATTGGGTATTTATACTAAGTCTTAAAAACCCTAAAACATCATGGGTAAAATAGTAAAAACGTGCAAGGTAAGGTCTAACTCGACCCTGTGGAGGTCGAGTGCTGTGCTCGAGCTGATGAGATCAAGATTGCATTTTTGTGTGTTGAGCTCGAGCCTCCTACTCGACCCTATGGGCTCGAGTCAGGCTTGAAATTTCCAAGACTCCTCTTTTATGTTGGGCTCGATCATGCAGCTCGAGCATGGGTACTCGAGCTCGGCCAGAAATCTTCAAGACGCCACCTTTTGTCTCTGCTTGATCATACAGCTCGAGCATGGGTGCTAGAGCTAAGTTTCTGCTCCATTTCTGCATGGACTCGATCACGTCTGCTCTAGCATAGGTGCTCGAGTCTGTTGTAGCATCCAGGTCGAGTGGTATGCTCAAGACAGCTTCAGTCAAACACGTCTGCTGGGGCATCCAAGTCGAGTGGTATGCTCAAGACAGCTTCAGTCAAACACGTCTGCTGGGGCATCCAGGTCGAGTGGTATGCTCAAGACAGCTTCAGTCAAACACGTCTGCTGGGGCATCCAGGTCGAGTGGTATGCTCAAGACAGTTTCAGTCAAACACGTCTGCTGGGGCATCCAGGTCGAGTGGTATGCTCAAGATAGCTTCGGGCCTAACTTCTCCAAAATCACCAGAAAGTACCTATAACAAGCCAAATATGCAGGATGTATGCAAACCTAATGCAAAACACTCTAAGTATGCAAAACTAGGAATAAATGACAAGAACAGGGTGAATAACATGTCTAAATGAATGAATAATGCAAGCTAAAACCATATAAAATGCAGACATATCATGATACACAAGTGATCTTAACCCTCCTAGTTCTAAACCCAGAAAAATATCCTATTTCTACCCTTAACTCTTTGGCAATCATTTTTCTGCCTTGAACTTTTTTTTGGATCAAACTCATTCTCTGCTTCTTGTTTCTGTTCTAAGGAGAGACTCTTAAGACTTCTAGCGGATTGGGGGAGGGGTTTCACTTCCAGCTTAGGCTTTTTTTCTTAAGGCATTAGGCTTTTTGCCTTACTTTCCTTTTTTCTCATTTTAGCACAGCCCCAAATCCTTTACTAGATTAATTTACTTTCAGCTTTTCCTCACCTAAAAACTTTTAAGCCTTTTTCCTTTTTCTTTTCTTCTTTCTCCCAATTTTTTTCATTCTGCAGAACCAAGCCCTATACCCATTAATCAAGCTCCCACCTAGTCATATCTGATTCGAAAATTGCAAACCAGAACTACATGAGACTCTATCCTTGTCGGCTCAAACCTAACACTTTCTGCCAAGCTCATTCAAAAATAGGCCTAACACGCTCAATAAAGTAAACATGTCTTGAAAAAAGCTAGGTTAAGGGTACGAAAACTGTTCTAAGGATGAGAACAACTACTTGGATTAGCAAGAATGGTAAACAGGTGAAAAAAATCCAAGTATGTATGTGGTATCCATGAGTTCAAATGCAATGCATAAGCGAGATAATTACAAGTCAAAGTCAGGTTCAATTAGATAAGGAATGGTGTCAAATCACAGCATGCTTCAAACAAGACTATCTAGTTGTGCATTCAAAATATGGTGCAGTCTTAGTTCAAGTTCATTCACAATGTATTAGACAACTAGAAACGAGGGCATTGAGATTATCTTATTGAATCAGCACGCTTACAAGGTTATAGTCATCATAATCCCCTATGCATATGATATAGGTCAATTCCTTACTAGACCAAGTTTTCGTTGTAGTAGTAAGGTGTCAATCCATAAGGGTGAAGATATTAACCAAAAAGGATGCGATCAAGCAATTCAAGTCAAGCCAAGCAAATAGCGTATTGGGGTCTAGCAACCTAGACAAAAACTGAGAATGGACACTAAAACAGGTACCGCATAGGACTAACAAGAACTAGCAGAAACCAAGCAATAACAGAAATAGCATATGGGGGTAAAGAGCAGCGTATAGGACTAGCAGCTGTGTAATCGACTCAGTGTGTCCTCTTAGCCTATTCAAGTGGTTTAACAAAACTCAATCAAGCTATTCCCTAGACATCAAACATCAAAACCAGTTAAGTCCACTCCCGTGGTAAGTAACCTCAAACTAGACCAGTTCCAGACCCAATCCCTTAGCGAAATCTACCCTAGCAGGCAATACGATTCAGTTCAATATTGTCAATAAACACCCTAGACAACTAATCCCTTAGGCTAGTTATGCAAATCTCTAACATCAGTTCATTCAAGCATTTTATCAAACACCTTCTGGGCGGAAAAACACCTAAGTTCTAATTCCAATTGATCAGAAAGAAACTAGCATTAAGAACACTGATTTAGAAGGGAAATCAAACGATCTACACTTAAACCACCTGAAAGACCAAGATTCTACACCTAATCTATCCCATCCTCAAGAACCCTAATGACTACTCAAAACTCATGAAGAACATCAAGAACACAAACCCAGAAATCATAAAAACTTGCATAGATGATAGAAATAGATAGAGATAATGATAGAACAGAAGGAACAAACTCCAAATAACTAGTAGAAATCAAATTACAAGTTCTGGAAACTAAGAACAGAGAAGAACACAAGGAAAAACTCGAAATATTAGAGATAAAAACGTAGTCCTCTTAGTCTTTACCCAACATTAGGTATTTATACTAAGTCTTAAAAACCCTAAAACGTCATGCGCAAAATAGTAAAAATGTGCAGGATAAGGTTCAGCTCGGCTAAGTCTTGGTCGAGTGCTGTGCTCAAACAGACGAAATCAAGACTGCATTTTTCTGAGATGAGCTTGAGTAGTCCACTCGATTGCAGGGGCTCGAGCTGGGTTCTGAAACTTCAAGACACCACCTTTTGTCTCTGCTTGATCATACAGCTCGAGCATGGGTGCTCGAGCTGAGCTTCTGCTCCATCTCCTGCTCAGACTCGATCACGTTTGCTCTAGCATAGGTGCTTGAGTCTGTTGTAGCATCCAGGTCGAGTGGTATGCTCAAGACAGCTTCGGTAAAACACGTCGAGTTGAGCTTCTGCTCTATCTCCTGCTCAGACTCGATCACGTCTGCACGGACACGATCACGTCTGCACGGACTCGATCACGTCTGCACGGACTCGATCACGTCTGCACGGACTCGATCAGCATGTCCCAGACAGCTTCTGCTCTGCACGGACTCGATCACGTCTGCACGGACTCGATCAGCATGTCCCAGACAGCTTCTGGTCTAACTTCTCCAAACTCACTCGAAAGTACCTGTAACAAGCCAAATATGCAGGATGTACGCGGACCTAATGCAAAACACTCTAAGTATGCAAAACTCGGAATAAATAACAAGAACGGGGTGAATAACACGTCAAAACGTATGATTTATGCAAGCTAAAACGATGCAAAATGCAAACATATCAACTCCCCCAAACTTAGTCTTTGCTTGCCCTCGAGCAAACAAAGGAATGAGAAAGGAGAAGAGGGTTGAAAGTGGGGACTCAGAACCAAAACTTGCAGATAATAACGGATGACCTCAATGTCCAAGTTACTAACTCTAGAATGCAAAGTTTATGAGCTCTACTTAAAAGCGTTAGCCATACTCTTCGCAGCACAAGTTCAATCAAACCTCAACCTAGTCATGCATTCATTTCTATCATTCCCCTTAACATTCATTAGAACAGAAACCATGAATCAAGCTAAGCATATTCAATGAACTCATTTGGCTAAGGGTAAGGTCAAGAGACAAAAATGGTCCCTTCAGTACGGTATTGACGTTTCAGAACAAGGGTCTCTCAATGAAACGGAATGAGCTTTAGTAGAATGCTAAACGTAAGAACCAACCTATGCATACAAGAATAGACTCCCATCTACCCAGTCCTACACAAGCGGTCTTATCCCTTAGTCTAAAACCCAGACAGTCATCCTAATTCTACCCTTCACCCTTAGGTTTTTTTTTTTTTTTTCTTTTGATATCCTGGATCAGTTTCATCTTTTCTTTTTGTTTTTGGTTCTAGGAGGGGTTATACACATATACATCTAGCGGATTGGGGTTCTTTTCTTAACTTAGCTTAGGCGTTTTTGTGTTTTTTTCAGACTTTTGAGCTTTCTGCCTTTTCTTTTTCTTTTACTATGCACATCCCCCAATCCTTTACTAGATACTCAAACATTCAGATCATTTCCCTCCTAAGAACTCTTACCCTTTTTTTTTTCTTTTTCCAAGTTTTTCTCATTCTTTTCTATCCACAGAACTAACCTCAATACCCAACGATCAAAATCCCACCTAATCCTATCTGATTTGAAAATTGCAAACCAGAACTTACATGAGATTCTATCCTTGTCGGCTCAAACCTAACACTTTCTACCAAGCTCATTCAGAAATAGGCCTAACACACTCACTAAAGTAATAGCGTGGCTTGAAAGGAGGCTAGGGTAAGGGCATGGTAAAACTGATCTAACAATGAGAATCAGCTACTTGGATTGGCAAAGAGTGGTATAAACAGATGAAAGGGAATCCAAGTATGTATACAGTATCCATGAGTTCAAATTCTATGCCTAGACATGATAATTATAAGTCAAATTCAGGTTTAAATAGATGGGGAATGACAGAAAATCGCAGCATGCTTCAGCTAAGACTCGATCTAGTCGTGCATTCAGAACATGGTTCGGTCTTACTTCAAGCTCAACATCAATGCATTGAACAACTAGAAACGAGGGCATTGAAGTCATGCAGTTGAATCAGCAAGTTTACAAGGTTTTAAATCATCATCATCCCCTATGCATATGCAACAGCCCTGTATGAAACAATCTAGACTCGATCCTAAAATGTAAATGCAACTAAATGAACACTCTGTTTTTGTGAAATCATTTTCGAAATTTTTTTGATTTTTTTGATTTTTTTGGTTTTTCTATGCCATAGATGCATGTAGACTCAAGGATGCACAAAATCAAAATAAGAACAGAGAAAACACATCAATACAGAACTTAACCCTTCCTCCAAACTTAAATTACACAGTCCCTTGTGTAATAAAAATTTGGAAAGAGAGGCTAAGAGATAACAGAAAACAATAAAAACGATGCATCTAATATATACAGAAAGGGTCAGTACGGGTACCTTGGTGATTATGGTGAGTATGTCGACTCGACCTGGTAGTGGTCGAGCTGGGTGCGTGAGCCAGATGCTCCGAAGTATCTGTCTCGACGTCCTTGCTCGAGCCGGGTGCGTGAGCTAGATGCTCCTCCTGCTTGGCGTCTCTTCCTCGCATGTTGAAACTGCCTTAGCTGCCTTGGCTCGAAGGAGGAGGCTCGTGGTGGTTCCATCTCGGGTGCATGATGTCTTGGTTCCTCGCGAAACGACCCTCTCCCCGTCAGAATTCTCCCAGGTACGATGGTTTTCTTGGGTGTAGGGGATTTTAACTTTAGCGTGAAGTCCTTGAGCTGGTCCTTCACGTCTTTCACTTAGTCTTTCAGGTCCTTCACGGTACCCTTGAGTGCGGCGACGGTCTTCCCTTGAAACTTGTTCCACCTTTGAAGGAGATTAATCCGCTTGTGTGCCTCCTTCAAGGCTGGACTATGTGTGGGTTTGAGCTTGTACTCCTCAAACGAGTACCTTTCTGTTGGATTAACCTCCTCCAGAATAGCATCTTAATCGTCTGACCCCATTCCTTGTTCCATGATCTCCTCGTCTTGATTGTAGAGTCTATCGAGAGGAGGATGGAAATCAATGTTTCGGCCCTGGCGTACCTTGGTGAGATCGGTGCAAGGCAGGCGCAGCTTCGCTTCCCCAGCTGTCGAATGCATGAACTGATAGATGTACTCGTCTGGAGGCGTTGTATGGTCCAGGAACCTGCACCTCCTCAAGAAGTCGATATATATCTATTTGGTTGGATAGGGTGCTGATCGTAGCTCTACGTCACAAGCAACAAGTATCGGGGTGATGATACCCCCAATATAGAGGTCACCTGCGCCATCCATCTTCATCTTGCCCATCTTTATCGCCCAGTCCTTGTAGTTTAGGAATTGCTCCATCAGAACAAGGGCGAGGTTAGCATCTGCTCTATCTCCCTGCATCTTCCGCCCATCTCTTGTGCTCCCCAGAAGTGGCAGTAAGCATAAGTTCAGCATCCTTAGTTCACCTTCATTCACCGTCCCGGTCACCTTCCTTGCAAACATAGAGCTTGCTATTATCTTGTGTAGGTACCTCAGGACAGGGCTTCAGATGCTTGAGCTCTTGCTTCTAGAGGAGGAGAAAGGTTTGGTGCTGTCTCCTATGGTCGACCATAATTGTTGGAGTTCCTCATGATCAAAATCTTGAATCAGTTCGTCACCTACAGAAAAACCATATAGGTTGCAGATTTCCGCGATGGTAAGGGCATAGCATTGTCCTCTGCACGCGAAGGTGATGAAGCCAGGGCCGTCATCGGGTTCAACATCAGGCTCCTCATCGTAGAAATGAACCCTGAGGGACGAGAGGAAGTGGCACGTCTCTTCCTTGTAGGCTTCCAGCGGTTTGTTCATGAATTGTCTTATACCTCCCGCCTCAAAGAGATACTCCATATCTCTAGCAATCCCGAGTGCTTGCATTGTTTCTTTGTGCGGGTACCTCGTTCCTTCAAAACTGCGTTCAAGGAGGGCCTCTAGGTACTTGGTTGCAGAGGGTTTGGTGTTCTTCTTTCGGGGTTGTCTTATCAATTTAGGCTCGTCTTCCTCTGTTTCTTCACCACCTTGATGCATACTCGGCTTAATTGGTGCTTTTCCTTCATGCTTGACCTGAGTGAGCTTCTTGTCTGATACCGTAGTGCCTTGTCCCGACCCTCCAGCTCGAGCGTGGGTGCTCATCCGCCGAGGCTTCCTCATCAACTGAGGCTCATCTTCCTCTGTTTCTTCATCGCGTAGATGCGGGATAGCCTCCATTTGGTCTTGTCCCTCACGCGTGACACGGGTGACTCGCCTCGTTTCACCGGCTCGAGTGTGGGTGCTCAAGCGAGACTTCCGGCCCTTCTGGCTTGATCCTTGGGCTTGGACATATGTGGTCGAGTCCGGCGTGACTTCATACTCCATGGGTACCGTAATTTGTACTTGTTCTGCGGCTTGTTCGTGTTCTTGCTCTTCGGCTGGAGGAATGCTCTCTCTCCACATCTGGAAGTTTCGGGCGAGTGCTTTAGCTGACCTACGACGGGCTTGGCGAGGGTCCATACCTGAGACTCGATCAAGGACAAGGAAAGAGAACTCAAAATCGTGAGGATTAGCCTCAAGAGCAGCAAAAACAAATTGAGAAATTTCTGGAAATGAAAGAGAGAGAGGATTGAGAGTGTTTGTGGTGTGAGTAAAGTATGGAGTTGAGTTCGGTATATATAGCCGAGTCGAGATCGTTGGAGCGTATTGAAAGCGTGTGGGTCGTTAAGGTGGAGCGTGTTGAAAGCGTGTGGGCTCGAGCTAGTGGAGTGTGGGATCGAGCTTGAAGGCGTGTTGAAGGAGTGTGGGCTCGAGTCTGACACCTTTTTGACCGAGTGGACGCTTCTTTGGCATCTTCTGAATCGAGTTTGGCTTGTATAAACAAGTGGGAGGGGACAAAGGACAAGGAGGAGCGTGTGTAGGTCGAGTGTGGGCTCCATCTGGTGAGACTCGAGCTGACATAATCGGATTCTAGCGTGTGTGGGTCGACCAAACACTCTTCTGACTTGTTCGTGACGTCGTATTTACCGTGACACCTCCGACTCGAGCATGTGAGCTCTGTATTGACCATGACACCTCCGACTTGGGTCCACATGTCAGAATTTTAAATTTTGAAAATTCCCTCCTAAGGTTTATGATCCACCTCTCTTGCTTTCCTGAAATCACACAATCAAGACAAAATAGCTTAGCACATTTATTTGACGTTTTTTTAAAAATTAAGGCAAAGAAATATGTACAGAGATAGACATGGGACTTCCTCCCAAGTGAGCTTGTTTAAAGTCACTAAGCTTGACTTCCTGTTTCGCTTAGGCGGTGGAAGGTTCATCCAGAGGAATCGAAGTTCCTTCTGGAATGACGGTATCAGCTAGATAGGGTTTGAGCCTCTGTCCATTCACTGTGAATTCGTTTCCTCCCTTTCCAAATAAGGTGATCGCTCCGTAGGGTGAAACTTCCTTGACAGAAAACGGTCCGGACCATCTGGACTTGAGCTTTCCCGGAAACAGCTTGAGTCGAGAATTGAAAAGGAGGACTTGATCACCAGCCTTGAACTCCTTGTGCAAGATTCTCTTGTCATGGAAGGCTTTGGTTCTTTCTTTGTAGATCTTAGAACTCTCATAAGCATCCAGCCTGATCTCTTCTAGCTCATGCAGGTCCAAAACTCTCTTTTCCTGGGCGGGCTTGATATCCAAATTCAGAAGTTTCGTTGTCCATAACGCCTTATACTCAACTTCAACAGGTAGGTGACAAGCCTTGCCGTAAAGGAGCTGGAATGGTGTTCGCCCTATAGGAGTCTTGAATGCTGTCCTGTACGCCCAAAGGGTTTCATCCAGATTAGCAGACCAATCTCTTCTTGAAACGCCCACTACTCTAGCCAGGATGGCTTTAATCTGCTTGTTGGACACCTCTACTTGACCACTAGTCTGGGGGTGATATGGTGTAGCCACCTTGTGCTTTACCCCATGCTTCTTCAGAAGATTCTCAAAGAGCTTGTTGATGAAGTGAGACCCCCCATCACTGATAACAACTCTTGGCACACCAAATCTGGGAAAAATGATGCTCTTGAACATCTTCAGAACGACTTTTGCATCATTGCTAGGGCAAGCTATGGCTTCAACCCACTTCGAGACATAATCAACAGCTACCAAGATATAGCTGTTCCCAGAAGATGGTGGGTTGAAAGGACCCATAAAATCAATCCCCCAAACGTCAAACACCTTTACTTCCAAAATTGGGTTCTGTGGCATCTCATTCCTTCTGCTGATGTTTCCCATTCTCTGGCAAGGATCACACTTGGTGATGAAGGCTTGAGCATCTCTGAACATTGTAGGCCACCATAGACCCGCTTGCAGTACCTTCTGAACAGTCTTGAACGTAGCAAAGTGTCCTCCATAAGCAGACCCATGACAGTGCTCAAGCACACCCTGAACCTCATCTTGTGCTATGCACCTCCTGAACAGACCATCTGTACCTCTCTTGTATAGGAAAGGTTCGTCCCAGTAGTAGTGCTTGACATCTCTCAGAAACATCTTTTTTCTGTAAGCATCAAGATCATTAGGTAACTCACCACATGCAAGGAAATTGGCTAGATCTGAATGCCAAGGTATGTCATTTACTCCTATCACAGAAACAGCATCTAGGAATCTCTCATCAGACATGGTGTCATCAACAGGTGCTGGGTCATCTATCCTCATCCTTGATAAGTGATCAGCCACACCATTCTCTATTCCTTTCTTATCAACAATTTCCATGTCAAACTCTTGAAGAAGGAGTATCCACCTGAGCAATCTTGGCTTAGTATCCTTCTTAGCATAGATATGCCTTAGTGCTGCATGATCCGTATAGACTACCACCTTAGACCCAACCAGATAGCTTCTGAATTTCTTGAAAGCAAAGACTACAGCCAGCAACTCCTTCTCTGTTGTAGCATATCTCTCTTGAGCATCATCAAGCGTCCTGCTTGCATAGTAGATCACATGCAGCTTCTTCTCAATCCGTTGGCCCAGTACAGCTCCTACAGCATAGTCCGATGCGTCACACATGATCTCAAACGGGTGGTCCCAGTTTGGTGCTTGGACTATCGGAGCAGTGACTAAGGCTTCCTTAATGAGCTGGAAAGCCTTCAAACATTCGGTATCGAACAGAAACTCTTGCTCCTTGCACAACAGCCTTGTCAATGGTCTGGCTATCTCTGAGAAATCCTTGATGAATCTTCTGTAAAACCCAGCGTGCCCAAGGAAACTCCTGATGTCCTTGACGTTTTTTGGTGGCTGCAGCTGCATCATCACATCAATCTTGGCTTTGTCTACCTCTATACCCTTCTCAGAAATTTTGTGCCCCAAGACGATCCCTTCCTTGACCATAAAGTGGCACTTTTCCCAGTTCAGAACCAGATTCGTCTCTTCACACCTAGTGAGTACCCTGCACAGGTTCAAAAGACAGGAGGAGAAAGAAGAGCCATACACGGAAAAGTCATCCATGAATACCTCAACAGTCTCCTCTATTAAATCCGAGAATATAGAAGTCATGCATCTCTGAAAAGTAGCAGGTGCATTACAAAGACCGAAAGGCATTCTCCTATATGCAAATGTTCCATATGGACAAGTGAATTTAGTTTTCTCTTGATCATTAGGATGAATAGGAATTTGAAAAAAACCACTATATCCATCTAAGACACAGTAATATGGATGATTAGCAAGTCTCTCTAGCATCTGATCAATGAATGGCAATGGAAAATGATCTTTCCTAGATGCAGCATTTAACTTCCTGTAATCAATACACATTCTATGGCCAGTGATAGTTCTAGTGGGTATCAATTCATCCTTATCATTTCTAACCACAGTAATGCCTCCCTTCTTAGGTACACAATGCACAGGTGAAATCCAAGTACTATCAGATATGGGGTATATGATTCCAGCCCCTAGCAACTTAAGAATTTCTTTTTTAACAACTTCCTTGAGGTTTGGGTTCAATCTTCTCTGAGGCTCAATGCTAGCATATGATTCGTTTTCCAAATGAATTCTGTGCGTGCACAAGCTAGGAGAAATTCCCCTAATGTCATCCAGAGAATATCCTATAGCCTTTCTAAATTTTCTTAACTCAGTCAATAGCAAATGCAACTCATCATCAGTAAGCATGTCATTTACTATGATTGGGTAAGTAGAATTTGGTCCAAGAAAGGCGTACCTTAGCCCAGAAGGAAGAGGTTTGAGATCTACCTTAGGTGCCCGGAGTTCTGACCAGTCGTCTGCTGCAGAGGAGGCTGGCTCGATGTTAGACTCGATCTGCAGGGTCGAGTTTGACGTCTTGGGTATCTCAGCTCGAGCTGCAGGGTCGAGCTCAGTATCCTGGACAGCTAGAATTTCTGTGTTGACCCCTATCAGCACCTCAAACCCTTCTGATTCTTCCAGGACCTTGTGTGAGTCCAAAATCATTTCATACCCCAAAGTCTCAGCATGTAGATACCCATCCTCACTACTCTTGGTTAAGGCAGTCTGAAGGTGATCATCTTGATTAAGCTTCTCCAGAAGCTCATCAGCAAGCTTGTCCATTACCTCAACATAGAAGACTTGTCCTTCTATTTCCGGCTTTCTCATGGTCTCTTTGACATCAAATGTCATCTTGAGGTCATTTCCAAAATTGAGATCGATCTTCCCTTTTCGGACATCAATGACTGCACCGGCTGTAGCTAGGAAAGGTCTGCCCAGAATCAGAGGATCTCTTGGTTCTTCATCCATTTCAAGAACTATAAAATCTGTAGGTATCTCCACTGTACCAACCATCAGAGGGAGATCTGCTAGCATACCATGAGGAGTCCTAATTGATCTGTCTGCAAGCACCAGAGAGATGTTGCAGGACTTATAGTTATTGAACCCTAGCTTCCTTGCAACCGAGAGTGGCATAAGACTGATAGATGCTCCAAGATCACATAGAGACTTTTTGAAAACCAATGGACCGAGAGAGCATGGTAGAGTGAAAGAACCTGGGTCACCTAACTTCTCTTTGACGACTCTCCTCTGAATGATGGCGCTGCACTCCTCTGATAGGACAACCATACCTTGAACCTTTTTGTCTTTCTTAGCTACTGCATCCTTCAAAAACTTCTGATAGGCAGGTACCATGGAGAAGGCATCAATGAGAGGCAACCTGATCTCAGCTTCCTTGATATGTTTATCAAATATTTGTTTATGTTTCTCCATTAAGTCCTTCTTAAACCTCTTTGGGAAAGGCAATTTGGGCTTGTAAGGAGGAGGAAGATATAGTGCCTTTTTTTCCTCTGAAATCACAGATTTAGGTGCAGGAGGTAGACTGTCTTGACCATTCAGGTCGAGTTGGGGTGCTCCAGCAGGCGTGGGACTCTTGTCTTGGTCGTTTTTGGGAACCAAATCCTCTCCGTCTTGATCCTCACTGTCCGCAGTGATTGCAGGAGAGCCTTCCCGCTCAGGTAACACCTTTCCACTCCGCAGAGTGATGGCATTGATGTGAGCGTAGTCCTTAGGGTTCTGGACCACTTTTCCTGGGAGTTGGGAAGTGTTAGAGGATGAAGCTGTCTTGCCCTCGATGGAACGAATCTTGCACTGGAGAGACTCAATCTTGCTGTTAAGATCATTGTAGGTGTAGTCCATCTGGGTTTTAAGTTCACCAAACTTCTTGGCTGTGTCAAGTGCACCAGCTGCTTGACCCTGTAGGAGTTGCTGCAGCAAGGCATTTGTTTGTTGATCTGGAGCAATAGAAGACTGAGCGTGCTGAGACGGAAAACCGGGTGGTGGACATGGGGTTCCCTGGTGTTGGTGATGACTCTGAAAAGGCGGTTTAGGGGCAAAGTTCTGCTGTGGATTATAGGGAATGAAAGGCTTGGACTGAGGTTGTTGCTGAGGTAGGTAGACTTGATCTTGAGGGTTAGCAACATTGGTACTTCTGTAGGACAGATTCGGGTTGTTCTTGTAATTGATAAAACCTTTGTTGTAGTGACCCTGATTCTGCACATAGCTGACTTCCTCTAGATCATCATCCTCCCCATCTTGAACTTGGAACACTGTATCCTCAGAAACAAAGTGAACCTGTTTCTTCTGCTGTAGCAGTTGATCTAACTTAGCGGTCAAGGCCTTGATGGCCCTAGTCTGATCATCTGTTCCAATACTTGGCCGGACACTCCTATCATACTCAGTTTGAAGGTGATCTTCTTCATTAAGCTCCTCTAGAAATTCATTAGTAAGTTGATCCATTTCTTCAATCCAAAAGATTTACCCATCTATTGCAGGTTTTCTCATTGTGTCCTTGATGTCGAATGCCATTTTGAAGTCTTTTCTCAGATTAAGATCAATCTTTCCTTTTCGAACATCAATGAATGCCCCAGCTGTAGCCAAGAAAGGTCTTCCTAGAATCATAGGGTCTCACGGTTCTTTATTCATCTCCAATACTATGAAATCCGTGGGTATCTCAACAATTCCAACCCTTAGAGATAGATCTTCTAACATGCCATGAGGGGTTTTAACAGACCTATGGGATAGGACCAAAGAGATGTTGCAGGCTTTGTAATTGCTGAAACCTAACCTCTTAGCTGCTGAGAGTGGCGTGAGGCTGATAAATGCTCCAAGATCACAAAGGCATTTCTTGAAAGTTAGTGGACCTAAGGAGCATGGCAGAGTGAACAAACCGGAGTCGCTTAGCTTCTCCTTGATAACCCTCTTCTATATAATGGCATTGCATTTTTCAGTTAAGACCACCATACCTTGAATCTCCTTTACTCTCTCATTTAATGCATCTTTCAAGAATTTCTGATATGGAGGTATAAGTGCAAAGGCATCCAAAAGAGGCATCCTGACTTCGATTTCTCTGATATGCTTATCAAAAAGTGTTCTATACTTCTCTAATTTCTCCTTCTTGAATTTTCCTGGGAAAGGAAGTTTAGGTTTGTAAGGAAGGGGAACAAAGGGTTCTTTCTTTTCCTTAGAAGCAACCAGTTTTTCATCAGGTAGTGAGCTAACTCTAATGGGTACTCGAGTTGGTTGGTAGAGTCTGTCAGTCGATTCTAGCTTGTCAGCTTGTCCTTCTTTGCGATTCAAATCCTCCCCATCTTCGTCGGCACTATCCACAGTGACTGGAACTGATCCTTCCTGTGCAGGTAACTCTCTTCCACTCTTTAAGGTGATGACATTGATGTGAGCAAAGTCTTTGGGGTTTTGGATTGCTTTCCCTAGAAGCTGTTAGGCTTTGTGGAAGAAGTGGATGCACTGTTGTTCTCCAAGTATTTAATTTTCGAGTTCAATGTCTCAATCTTGCTGTTGAGATCGTTGTATGTGTAATCCATCTGGTTTTGACTTCACCAAATTTCTTAGTTGCTTCCAGCGGACCAGCTTCTTGGTGAGATGTAAAACCAGGTGGTGGACCGGTGACTCCATGTTCCAGATTGCTTCCCTGGTAGTGGTGCTTAGGGGCAAAACTCTGATGTTGATTATAAGGAACAAATGGCTTGTTCGGATTCGGTTGTTGCTGAGGTGGGTAGACTTGATCCTGTGGGTTGGCAACGTTGGTGCTCCGATATGACAAAAATTCGGGTTGTTCTTATAGTTGATGAAGCTTTTGTTGTAACCTCCTTGATTCGGAACATAACTGACCTCTTCCATAGTAGTACCCTCCCTATCTTGAACCTGAAAGATCTGGTCCTCACTTGCAAAGTGAACATGCTTTTGTTGGTTGAGGAGGAGTTTATCCAATTTGGCATTCAAAGCTTTAATTTCTTTCCTAGTCCTCTCATCAGAATCAATATTTCCCCTCACGCTTCGGTCATACTCCATAGTGTAGTGTCCATCTGATTGAGCAAGCATCTCCTGCTCCAATCGATCTTGGCCTCCTCGGAGGAGGTCCCTGTTCATTCTGTCCCTGTAGGTTTTCTTCCATTCTCATTTGATCCTGTTGATCTACTTTGATGTGTTCCCTCTGCTCCCGCAACTGTCTCGGTAGCTGATTAATATTGTCGAGGTAGCGCAGGAGGTTCTGGTTTCCTTTTGATCTTGTTTGTATACAGGTGAAGGTAGACTCGATTAACTGACCCAAGATTAGCACTCGAGTTGGTTGGTCGAGTCAGAAGGATGACGTGTATAAGTACCTGAGATGCAAAGACAAAGAAGAAAACACAAGGTGAGTAACAAAGTAGACTTAAAAAAACTTGATCTGAAATGATTTGAAATCATAATTGTAACAAACAACACCCAAATGGCAACGGCGCCAAATTGATATACAAAAAGGTGTCAATCCAAATGGGTGAGCTATTAACCAGAAAAGGATGCAATCAAACCAATTAAGTCAAGCCAAGCAGTAGATCATGAAACTAACAATCTAACAGAGCAATAATTAAAAGCGTTACAGAGACTAACAACAGAAGCTAACAGAAGCAATGGAAACAGAATCCAATCAATTAAAGAGAAGCTCCTAAGGAAGGGGTTATTGATTAGTGTATCCTTTTAATCTACCTAGGTGTTTAACATACTCAAGCAGAGCTAATTTCCTAGACAATATACTCAACAGTAGCTAAATCTATTCTCATGATAGATAACCTCAAGCTAGACTAGTTCCAGACCTAAATCTCTTTAGCGAAATCTAACCTAGGAGGCATTAAGATTCAGTCTATTAAAGCCAAAAAACACCCTAGACAACCAATCTCTTAGGCTAGAAATGTAAATCTCTGGAATTAGTTGGTCCAGGTATTTCATCAAACACTTGGTGGGCATGGAAATCCCTAAGTTCTAATTCCAATTGACCAGAGAGAAACTAGCATTAATAACACTAATTCAGAATTGAATTCAAGTAATCTAAACTTAAACCAACTATGAGACTAAGATTCTACACTTAATCTAACCCATCTTTAAGAAACCTAAAGACTACTCAGACCCCATGAAGAACATCAAGAACACAAATCCATAAATCATTAAAACTTACATAATAGGAAAGATCAAGATGAAAATAGAGAGACTACTAAGAATCAAACACAAATACTTAATAGATTAAAAGAAATCTGATTACAAAGCACGAACAAGTTTAGGGAGAAGAGAAAAACCCAGCAGACTATCCTTCTGCCCAGTGGTCAATACAAGGTATTTATAGATTTGGTCAAAACCCTAGCTTGCTAAAAGACAAAATAGCTTAGTTCAGAGGTGGACTCGATATGGGGGTCGAGTGCTTGGGTCGAGTCCGGCGAAAAACTTCGAGACGACAGCTTTATGGTGGACTCGACCGGCTGACTCGACAAGCTTGGTCGAGTTGGTTCCAAGGTGGCGACTTTGCGGTGGACTCGAGTGGTGGACTCGAGTGGTGGACTCGAGTGGCTTGCTCGAATTTATTTCAAAGTCCTCGCCTTTGGTTCCACTCGATTCCCTGGTCGAGTTCTGGGTCGAGTCTGGTTCCCTAGTGTCTGTTTTGTGCTCTACTCGAGTCTCATACTCGAGTTTGTTAGTTGATTTTGGCTCTCCCTTCTTCCTTCTCTCCATTTGACCTCAACATCTTCAATGTTCCTTGAATGTACCTGATACAGCTCCAAAATGCAATATGCATGCGATCCTAATGCAAAACACTCTAAGTATGAAAAATCGGAAACAAGTGACATGAAATGGTAAGAATATGCTATGAGATAAGGCTAAATGGATGATAAATGCATGCTCAAAGTATGTAAAATATAGACATATCAGATGGCATCATATGAGACTCTGTATGGCAGGCCTTGTAGGACGCTATTATGTTGGACTCAAGTGGGGAGCAAACCGTGTTTGGCTAAAGTTTGGTTTAGGAGACTACGGAGAAGATCCGAGTCTTGAAGTTGAATTTAAAGAAAGCTCAGGATAGACAGAAGAGCTATGCAGATAACCGCAGGAAAGAGTTTATTTCAAGATGGCGATGCTTAAGGGTTCTAACTGGTCGATTTCCTAGAGCAAGTTGAGTCCGAGCTATTTGGGACCATTCCGAGTATTGGAACGAGTTGGACCCTTTGCTTATAGGCTGGAGTTACTAGCGTCTATGCAAGCCTTTCACGACATTTTTTGTGTGTTTGAAGTTGAAGAAATGCTAGCATAGGGATGATTAAGTGTTACCGGAGATTCCATCTGAGTTGTCGCTGGGATTGAGGGTTGACGCAAGACCTGTGAGGATTCTAGATTTTAGAATCAGGGTTAACGGAGGAAGAGAACTCTCGAGATTAAGGTCTTGTGGGATTGTGTTGGGATTGAAGAGGAGACTTGGGAACTGGAGAAAAGGGTAATGGCAAAATTATCCTATTGGTTTAAGGGACAAGTTGAGACCTTGAGATTCGAGGACAAATCTAATTAGTGGGGGAGAAATGTGACATCCGTGTTCCTCGTTATCCTCTTGTATTGTAATTTTTGTTGACTTTTGTTGTAATGGATCCTCAGGATGTTGTATTTTTGCAAGAATTAATATATGACAGATGTTCATTGAGATGCTTCAGAAATATCTAATACATAATGTGGTATTTTATGTATTAGTGATGTCGAGTACATGATGTGGTATTTCATGTATCGACGGGTTTAACACATGATGTGGTATTTCATGTGTTGCGGTGTTGAGAGCGGAGTATTGTTCCATCTTGGTTCGGTGATTTATGGGTCTACGTCATTTGATCCTAATACGTGGTTGGGGTCAATAGGATTATGTGGTATTTAACACTAATGATGAGCCATTAGAGTTATGTGGTATTTAACTCTAATGATGTTGGTAAGGGCTATGATGTATTTAGTCCTAACGGGGCGGTTTACCGATTAGGATTATGTGGTATTTAATCCTAATCGATTGGTAAACCGAGTGAGAGCCTGTGGTATTGGATCTCACGGGGACTTAGTATATTAGGATCCTGTGGTATTGGATTCTAATGTACTAGGTCGTTTGACGGACTTAACTTGTTCGAGTCCTGTGGTATTGGAGTTCGACGGGTTAGTCATTGAGTGACCACGTAGGATCTTGTGACGTAAGACTCGGGGGTGTTATCGAGCCAAGTAGGAAATGATACTGAGCTCGATTGATAGCCCCATGGGCGGTGAATGGGTTGGATTGATCTAAGGATTAATCATCGAGGAGTAATCCCGAGTGGTTCGGTTTAAAACGGAATTAAGCGGTACTTCCGGGGAATTAGCGAGAACAGAGAAATAATTTGGAACGGAGAGACGCCTCAAATATTTTGGGATGTGTGACGGAGTTATTAAACCAAAATGGAAATTTGATTGGAATCACGGGAATTGGTTTAATTAAATCGGTTTAGTAATTGGATTGGTTTAGTTTAATTTGATTAAACCAAACAAATAAACACCTCCTTCTCTATAATATTCTACACACTTCTTCTTCTTATCTCATTGGGAGATATTTTCATGAGCTAAAGAGGGAGAAGAGAGTGGGAGAAGGGAGAAAGAAACCATAAGAGGAAGAAGAAGGAGAAGAAGAAAAAGGAGAAGGAGAGAAAAAGTTTAGAAAAACATAGTTTTTCTGTGGGATTCAAGAGGACGATCGGTGTAGCAAAAGAGATCGGTTTGGACTGAAATTTTTTGAGAAGTAAAAGAGATCTTGGTGTTTGTGTTGAGCTAAGAAGAGGTCAAGCTTGTGAACCAAAAATCAAAGGAACGGTTGAGTCTCGTTGATCCTTTCAGCCGTTTAACCGAGGTAAAGAGAAGTCTTAGGACGTGGAGCTCGTGGAACCAAAGCCGAAGGAAGAGGATGATTAGATGTGCTTCACGGGTTTCTTTTGTATCTTTGTTTCATATGCTCGTATGTTTGTTTTTAATATTTTGGTAACTTGTTTGGCTTGCTTGTGGATGATATTCTAAGGTTATGTTAAATGATCTATGGTTTTTTTGATGTTAAGTTGATAGACTCGTATGGTTAAGTCGAATTGGTTGTTTCGTAGTTCAAATTGTTCAGTAAACTTATTGTTCAGTAGACTTATTGTTCAGTAGACTAATAGTTAAATAGACTTTTTGTTCAGTAGACTTATTGTTCAGTAGACTTATTATTCAGTAGACTTATTTTTCATTAGACTTACTATTCAGTAGACTTAATGTTCAGTACACTTCTTCAGTGGACTTGTTTGTAGTATTGGCTTGATAAGGGTATTAAATGAAAAGTTTTTAAAAATTCTGTATTTTCTCGTTTCTGCAAGTCGTCGATTTATCGGTTCTCGGGGTAGGGCGCTGCATTCAGGGCATGTACGTCCCCCCAAGACAAGGCCCATACCATGTAATATAACTCTCCGTTGGAGAGCGATCCCTCCCAACGTGAATCGAACCCGTGACCTCAAGGTCCCTACGTTTTTGGTAACCAAGAGGTTAACCACTAGGCTATTTATTTTACGCAATTTAATTTATGCAATTTATTCTCCGCAATTTAATATAAGTACTTTTATTTTATGCAATTTATTTTCTGTAATTTAATTTAAGTACTTTTATTGTATGCTATTTAATTTACGTACTTTATTTTCCGCTATTTAATTTACTCAATTTATTTTATGTTAATTAAATTACGCAATTTACTTATGTTATTTAATTTATGTAATTTATATTCCGTAATTTATTTTACGCATTTTAGGACTTAGAATTAAAACCCCAAAACATTTATATTTTGCCTAGATTAGATTCACTTCTGCAATCTATGTGTAGTTATTCTCAGTCTCTGTGGATCGATCTCGTACGTATTACAACTGCATTACTGTGCACTTGCGGTATAGTCGGGTTAGAATCTCGAGACTACTTTCTAATAGCGCTCGGGTGAAACCTGTGAAAGAAGGTGTAACAAACCTTCCGTGATCAAGTTTTTGGTGCCGTTGCCAGGGACTGACGCAATAGCCATAGAGATTTGGTCGGAATCTGATACTAGATTTTTTTTTTCTATTTTCTTTTTTTGTTTTTTGATTTTCAGAGTTTTTAATACTTAAAAAATGTTAAGGATGGACGAGTTGCTGGACTGGATAGACAAGAACGTGATGCGTGTGCCGACGAGCCAACAAGCCACCGAAACCATATGGTCATACAACCACCACCAGTGGGAGATGTCGAGTTCGAAATCAAGGTCGACTTGATTAACAAGATCCAAGGAGAAAAATTCCTAGGTCTATCAAAGGAGAACCCTATGGATCATCAGGATCACTTCGAAAAATTATGCGGGATGGTACACATAAACGACCTCTCTGAAGATCCACTAAAACTTCGTCTATTCCCATTCTCACTTGGGGATAAGGCACATCAGTGGGAGAAGAACATCCCATCAGAGACCATTACAACGTGGAGTCAATGCCGGAAAGCGTTCCTGAAAAAGTTCTACTCGAACGCTAGGACAGCTCATTGGAGAAAGAAGATATCAAAGTTCGAACAACGAGGCACTGAGAGCTTTGGAGAAGCGTGGGAGAGGGTTGTAGAGTACACCAGACAATGCCCTCATCATAGATTTGTCGATGAGTCCTTGCTGAGCATATTTTACCGGGGAGTGATCCCACCCAAGCAACGAATCAACAAAAAAAACGATGAGACCATCATTGAGAAAGATGCCCCTACCATTGAAAAAAAAGATCTTATCGTCGAGAAAGATGATCACATCGCAATTAATGAGGAACCCGATTGAGAAAGTAATCAAGGAGAAACCAGATAATGATAAAGAGTCTAATACTCGTGGAAGGAGTCAGCTGACACTTGATGTACACAATTATCAGCCTAAGATTCCTTTTCCGGGAAGGATCAAAGGAAGAATAGCGGAGAGAATGAGGAATGCATTTGAACAACAAATTAAAGGTGTAATCATCACTATGCTGATACTAGAAGCTTTGACGATGATTCCCAACGTTAGCAAATTTCTCAAAGATCTCGTGACTACGAAAAAGAAGGAGCTCACCGAGGTAGCATTCCTAACAAACGAGTGTAGCACGGTTATTCTTGACAAGAAAATTCCGAAGAAATTAGACGATCCGCGTAGTTTTACTCTCTCTTGCAATTTTTATAGGTCCGATAACATTTGGGAGATCTTTATGTGATCTTGGAGCTAGTGTGAACCTCATGCCACTATCCATTGCACAAAATTCAAATAATGTAGAATGTCACTCGTTCTCGCCGATCGCTCGGTAAAAATGCCGGTGGGATTACTCGAAGATATTCCGGTGATGATTGGTGACTACTAAATTCCAGCCCAAAGATCCACTCATCCTAGGGAGACCATTCCTAGCAACTGTGGGAGCCATCATCGATGTCAAAAACGGAAAAATTGATCTTCATCTAAACAAAGAAGTTATGCCATTTAGTATTGATGAAGTGATTAAAAAACCCGAAGAACAAGACCACATCTTCTACATAGACAATCTCGACTTGTTAGCTGATGGTTAGTTGGATGAAGTTGAGCTCAAAAACAAGGAGCTAAGTGAAGAATTCCAAACGCTACAAATGGAGACATGGCAGACATGATACCACGGAGGAAGCAAGCGATGGTAAGACTTGCGATGAAGGCGATTGGAGTGAACTCAAGGCGCCGAAAGTGGAGTTGAAACCACTTTTGAAAGGGCCAAGTTACACGTTTCTCGGTCTTAATTTAACATATCCTGTCATAGTAAGTGATGAACTTAATGATGATGAAACCTCAATGTTACTTAATGAACTAAAAAAAGTATAGAAAAGCCATAGGATATTCTTTAGATGATATCAAAGAAATATCTCCATCCTTATGCATGCATAGAATACATTTAGAAGATGAATCTAAGAATTCCATTGAACCTTAGAGGCGCATAAACCCAAATTTGGGTGATGTCGTAAGAAATTTTTTTTTAAAACTTCTAGATGCAGGAATTATTCATCCTATATCCGATAACAATTGGGTATCACCTGTTCATGTAGTTCCTAAGAAGGGTGGTATCATTGTGGTAAAAAATAAAAATGACGAATTAATTCCTACTAGAACTATCACAGAACATAGGATGTGTATTGATTTAGGAAATTAAATGCTGCCATGATATGCTCAAATTAATACCCTAAAATGATACTAAAGCAGTTGCTGCAGTAAAGTTAGGGGTCGAACACAAGAACTCAAGAAAATTCACGCAATAGACAAAAGATGCAGATTGTGCTAAGCAATACAATGGTTGAAACGAAAATAGACGATCGGATTAAACTTAGGTTGATTTGTATGGAAGGAAACTAGGCTCAGGGAAATTCTCAGGAAGTCAATTATAGATAACAATTAACTAGTTAAGGTTCAATTCAATTAAGCGCTGTTCTTGAACTCAAACACGATAGTATAGTTGACCAACTCTCGTTGCGAAAACTAACTAAATCTAAAATCTAGAATTCCAAATCTCTTTGCAAATCCTACAGATTAAACCAGCAATTAATTCAAGTTTGATATGTTCACAATTCGATTAAACCAAATCTCTTTGCAGATAATCCAATTGCTCACCCTAGGTTTTATCAGATTACTCAATCGCACTGTCGTGCCTAATCGATTAATCTAGGTTCTATGTTCTAAGTGATCAGGTTAGAAATAGCTTTGAGAACAACCTATGGTGAAGAACTATTCAGATTTTGAACCCTAACAAATCAATTATCATAAATCAGAGAAATCCATATGAGAAATCCCTAAACCTAAAATGAGACTACTCAGACATGATAGATGAAACAAATCACATAACTGAATAGATCATGAAATTAAATATAACAAAAGAATAAAAACAAGGGTTCGGAATCTTCTCTATGATGAACAAAGTTCTGGATCCGTCTCCCTCACAAAAGCTCTCAAATCTCAATGGTGGCTCCAGAATAAAAGTCCAAAGTAAAGTCTGAAGTCCTACCCTTAACCTAATGACTAAAAGTTTGCTTAAATAGGTCTAAAAACACGAGCTGGGCTTTTTTTGTAAATAAAGGGGATGATTGGGCTTCTTATGGGCTTCCTTGAAAATCTCTTCTGCGCGTTGATTACGTCGGTATCGATCGATACCATGTTGGTGTCGATCGATGCTAAAGCTTTAAAACGGGTACTTTCTTCGGTTTGCTCCAAAAATGCTCCAAATGTCTCCAAAATCTCCAATTTCGTCCCAAACGTGCTAAAACCTGAAAAGACTCTAAAATGATAGAAAAAGCACTAGAAAGATTCGATAAAACGACTTATATCATGGCTAAAAACGGGTAAAATCCATGATATATCACTCCCCCAGACTTAGCCTTTTGCTTGCCCTCAAGCAAAACAGAAAACTAAGTTAGAGAAAGAGGTTTGAAAAACCTTAGAGACCTGACCTGTTACCGAAATCGCTGTAATGATCCTTTTTCCCAAGCGCCCACTGCTGCCTGATCAGCTCCAGATCTAACCACCATGTACTTCTCCGTAGGAACCCCAACTTCCCAAGACTTCACTTATTATCTCACACCAATATTCATCTAAGCTCTCATCGCCAGTTTCATCGCTGCAATCAGTGTTCAAGAACTTTCTAGATTCTTGCCCATACAATATCATAGCCAAAGAACCATTTATTCAACAACATTTATTGCTTTCCGGTATTCTTTATCTCCCCAGACTTATTTCATAATCAGTTCTCATTAGATTTCAACAGCGCAGGTTTATTTGAACAGCATATACAAATCAAGGTCCGAAACGCGAGTATTGATAGTGTTTGCTACCGAATCCCCGGTTCTTACCCTCTCAATGTGTCAAAAGTCTTAGGTGAATAATGGGGTCATAGGAAATTTTCCTACCCCTCACTTCAGGCCTTTGTGTGATCATTCCTTATCCAAGTAGAATAATGGGGTCATAGGAAATTTTCTTACCCCTCTACTCGGCGGAAATCAAATCATTTCAAATATGTATCCAACAATTTTCACGGGAGAGATATACCATAATTTTCAAGCATGATGGGTTCCTTAGCCAGATATAAATGATGAATCAAGCTCTAAGAACACTAACCGCGTAGATGAAGTGCAAAATTTGGCTAAAGCTTATGAAGAACCTTGCTGGAGACATGAGTGATTTCTAGCTGGCTGGTTATCCCTTCGATTTTTCATTAGTCGAACTGAAACTAATCCTGTAACAGTGGTCACTCAAAAGCAAAATCAGAACAACAAAGTCAAGCACACTCCAGAAAAATCTAAGTTGTTTTGACTCAATAAAACGAAATACTTTTTATCCTTTTTTTTTTTTTTAACAAAAACAAAATGAACACAATGTCAGTAACTACCTCCCCCAGACTTAAGCAACACTGTCCCCAGTGTTTATCAAGCCCAGGGAAGGTGAAAGAAAGCAAAGAACAAAACGAAATAGGTCAAGAACAAGAGGTGTTACCATAGAGTAGTGGTGTCGATCGATACCAAGGTGGTGTCGATCGATACGGAACAAAAACGACCATCCTTCTTCCGACCTGATTCGCAAGACACAACAAAACACAAAAACAAAAACTACTATTTCTAGACTTACCAGTGGGTTGCCTCCCACTAAGCGCTTGTTTAATGTCACGAGCTTGACTTTGGCTAAGATATCAGTCAGGACAAGGTGGAGGACTCACTCCAAAATAAGCTCCACAACCAGACATCTCCAGCTTCAAAGTTTTGCTCATCATATCCTCTTCTTTCTCTTTCATCTCCGTAGGAATGAGAATTCTAATCTTAGAGAAAGGTTTCGAGGTTCCCTTGCATTTCACCTTATATTCGACCGAATCTCCATCACACTTCTAAGGAATCAAAGTGAAATTAGCAGCACCGTTGATCTTCTTGCTCGTCGCCTTCCTCTTTGTTACCTTGGTCTTCTCCACAACTTTCCTGGGGTGCTGGGGGGGTTCATTTGAAACATCTGCGTCTTTTGGTTCATCATAAGATTCATCGAGCAGATCGATCATCAGAGTCTCGCCCGAGGCAATGGTGATGCACGAGACATGTCTGGGTGCTCCTCCAGAAGGAATGGCATCGTAGAAGACGTCTCCGTCAATGCAAGAGAAAGAGATTCTCTTATTAGGCGTGTCCACGATCGCGCCAACAGTAGCCATAAATGGTCTTCCCAAAATCAAGGGCACCTTGGATCCTTGGCTCATCTCCACAACCTGAAAATCAGTAGGAATCAGACAATCTCCTATTTTAACAGGTAAATCAAGAATTGTAGCGTAAGGGAGTGAGCTAGAAGAATCCGCGTATATGAGAAGCGTGTTAGGAGATCTAATATCAGCTTTCAATCTCTCTGCAATCGCCCTCGACATGACGTTGACACTAGACCCTGAGTCAACGAGAGACTCCTTGAAGTTTACTCTAGAGATGGAGCATGGAACTGAGAATTTCCCTGGGTCTTCCCTCTTTGTCAACTGTCTCAGCGGTGGTGGTGTATTGGTAACGGAGGTCCTGCAACCATTTTCTTTGATAAAAACTTGCTTCTAGCAGCCTCCCACTCCTCTCTTATCAGCTTGGGAAGAACAGGGTAAGGTAGCTTTGGTTTGTATACCCGTTCCTCAACCATCTCTGTCCTTTTCTCAGTTATTGATTCAGCCTGCGAAGGGTATCGACCGATACTAGATGAGTGTCGATCGATACTGGAGTTTTGTATCGTCTCTGCAGGTTGGTGTCGATCGACACAGGTAGGGGTGTCGGTCGATACTGGTGGAATGTCAGAATTCTTATCTTCATCCTCAGCAACCTTCGAATCTACAGCAGGTCTCGGGAGGTATCGATCGATACCAGGCAGGTATCGGTCGATACTAGTATCACTGGATACGAACACAGTCATCGCAGGCTCAAAATCCTCTTCTCTAGCGCTCGAGGTGATTGCATTGACATGTCCATGCTGTGGTTGAACTATCTTTCCCTTGACAGCTGCTGATGTCTGAGCTAATTGATTTTCCAGCATCTTCTGATGGATTTCGAGAGCGTTGATTTTCCCATTCAGATCAGTGTACACATTATCCAGCTTTCTATTAAAATCCACAGTCATTTTTTCTTGTCCCTGCAGAATTTGTTCCAAGAGGATCTCTGTCTTACTCTCTGTAGACCTCGGAGAATGCGGTTGGTAAGATGAATTACCGTATTGGCGAGTAAAGTCATTGCTCTGAAGTGGTTTTTGGGCGAATTGTGTGGCACCAAAACCAGATTGGTTACCACCAGATTTGTAACCACCTTGCTGATTGTTGTTGAGGCTTCTGTTGTTGTTGTAACCAAATCGCTGACCCTGAAAACTAGAATCACCAATGTAGTTAAGATCTTCTGTTTCATCTTTAATCTCCTCTACTTCCTCAGCAAAATGTACAACCTTCTTTGTCTTCCCCACTAGCAGGTTGTGCATTGTGTCTAGCTTTGCCTGAACCTCAGCAATCTGCGAACTGTCAGCAACACTAGCGAGCCTCTTCCGCTCGAAATCAGCATTCTTGGTGCTATTGCTAGACGCCAAGTTCTCAATCAGCTTCACAGCATCGGTTGGAATCCTAGTGTTGAAGTTCCCGTTGCTTGCGGAATCCAGTGCCATCTGATACCGCCAATCAATGCCTCTGTAAAAGATCCCGAGAAGCTGAACTTGACTGAAACCGTGATGAGAGCAGTCTCTCTGATATGATCTGAATCGAACCCAAGCAGCCTTGAGCGCTTCTGTTGGACCCTGAGAAAATTGAGATATCTTGTTCCTGAGTTCCTCTGATCTCGCATCGTCATAGAAATTGTTCAGGAATGCGTTCTTGGTCTCGTTCCAAGTAGTGAGAGATCCGGGAGGTAGCTGCTTCAGCCAGTAAGCTGCTTCTCCACCAAGAGAGTATGGGAAGAGCTTACAAAAGAGATATTCCTGTGACACTCCATTGTACTTCATGCTAGTGACCAAATCTTCAAATTTCTCAATGTGATCCATAGGGTGTTCATGAGAAAGGCCTGTGAAGGGGTGCTGTCCCACAAGAGCGAAGTAAGCAGGCTTCAGCTCAAAGTCATTTCTCTGGAAAGTCGGAATACGGATCGCTGCACGATTGGCATAGAATTGATCCGGTCGGTTGTAATCGCCAAGTGTCCGTTCAGCAACAGCTTGGGGTTGTTGTGGAGGAGGTAGTCGGCGTCCAGCCTCGGCAGGTAGTTGTTCACCTTCCTCATCATGCACCAAACCTTGTGGAAGATCCATCTCAACTGTAGTTCTTTTCCTTGTTCGACTCGTGCGTTCAAGCTCTGCTAGCTCTGAGTTGGAGAGATTGATCAGTGGTGTGTTCTTCGTTCTCCTGGTGGTACGCTGATGCATACACCTGAAAATCAAAAGACGAGAAGATAAGTAACCAAAATTTAAAAGAACAGACATTCAGTGTCGATCGATACCAAATGGAGTATCGATCGATACTGACGACGAACTTAGACAAAATCGACAACTAAAACTCTAAGGGTGAATTTTTTAGAGTCCCCGGCAACGGCGCCAAATTTGATATGCTCAAATTAATACCCTAAAATGATACTAAAGCAGTTGCTGCAGTAAAGTTAGAGGTCGAACACAAGAACTCAAGAAAATTCACGCAATAGACAAAAGATGCAGATTGTGCTAAGCAATACAATGGTTGAAACGAAAATAGACGATCGGATTAAACTTAGGTTGATTTTTATGGAAGGAAACTAGGCTCAGGGAAATTCTCAGGAAGTCAATGATAGATAACAATTAACTAGTTAAGGTTCAATTCAATTAAGCGCTGTTCTTGAACTCAAACACGATAGTATAGTTGACCAACTCTCGTTGCGAAAACTAACTGAATCTAAAATCTAGAATTCCAAATCTCTTTGCAAATCCTACAGATTAAACCAGCAGTTAATTCAAGTTTGATATGTTCACAATTCGATTAAACCAAATCTCTTTGCAGATAATCCAATTGCTCACCCTAGGTTTTATCAGATTACTCAATCCCACTGCCGTGCCTAATCGATTAATCTAGGTTCTATGTTCTAAGTGATCAGGTTAGAAATAGCTTTGAGAACAACCTATGGTGAAAAACTATTCATATTTTGAACCCTAACAAATCAATTATCATAAATCAGAGAAATCCATATGAGAAATCCCTAAACCTAAAATGAGACTATTCAAACATGATAGATGAAACAAATAACATAACTGAATAGATCATGAAATTAAATATAACAAAAGAATAAAAACAAGGGTTCGGAATCTTCTCTATGATGAACAAAGTTCTGGATCCGTCTCCCTCACAAAAGCTCTCAAATCTCAATGGTGGCTCTAGAATAAAAGTCCAAAGTAAAGTCTGAAGTCCTACCCCTAACCTAATGACTAAAAGTTTGCTTAAATAGGTCTAAAAATACGAGCTGGGCTTCTTTTGTAAATAAAGGGGATGATTGGGCTTCTTATGGGCTTCCTTGAAAATCTCTTCTGTGCGTTGATTACGTCGGTATCGATCGATACCATGTTGGTGTCGATCGATGCTAAAGCTTTAAAACGGGTACTTTCTTCGGTTTGCTCCAAAAATGCTCCAAATGTCTCCAAAATCTCCAATTTCGTCCCAAACGTGCTAAAACCTGAAAAAACTCTAAAATGATAGAAAGAGCACTAGAAAGATTCGATAAAACGACTTATATCATGGCTAAAAACGGGTAAAATCCATGATATATCATGCCACTAGAAAATATCATTTTTCTGTTCCGTTTATTGTTCAGATGTGAGAACAATTAGCAAATCACTCTCACTATTGTTTTTTAGATGGGTATTCAGGATTCTTTCAAATTCGGATACACCCGCAAGATAAAAAAAATGCAACATTTACATGTCTTTACGATACCTTTGGTTATTGAAGAATGCCGTTTGGACTATGTAATGCACCTGCAACCTTTCAAAAGTGTATGATGTCGATATTTTCAGATTTAATTGAACTAGTAGTTGAGGTGTTTATGGATTATTTCTCTGGGTATGGTTCTTCGTTTGGTGGTTGTTTGTCTAATTTGTGTAAGATACTTGAACGATGCGAAGAGACAAACCTCGTACTTAATTGGGAGAAGTGTCATATCGGAGCTGAAGAGCATCAACGCCATCAAGGATAAATCACCATGGTACGCTGGCATCGTCTACTATCTCGCTTGTGGAGAGAAACCGCCTGATCTTGTCGGATATCATATGAAGAAGTTTTTCAAAGAGATCAACCAATACTATTGAAGGTGCGTTCCCAAAAATGAAGTACATGAGATTTTGACGGGATGCCATGGATCTACGTATGGAGGACATTTTGTTACATTCAAAATGGTAGCCAAAGTTTTACAAGCTGGATTTTGGTGGTCAATTTTATTTACAGATGCTCATCGATTCATCCTAGCTTGTGATGCATGTCAAAGAAGAGGAAACATAAGTCGCAGGAACGAGATGCCTCAAAACGCGATAATGGAGGTAGAAGTCTTTGACATGTGGGGCATCGATTTCATGGGACCTTTCCCGAACTCTCATGGTAACAACTACATCTTAGTGGCGGTTGATTATGTATCTGAATGGGTAGAAGTTGTGGCATGTCCAACAAATGACGCGAAGGTAGTTCTTAAACTTTTTCAGAGCATCATATTCCCGAGATTTGGAGTTCCAAGAGCGATTAGTGACGGAGGAACACACTTCATTAACCAAACTTTCAAGAAACACCAATGGAAGCATGGTGTTAGACACAAGGTGGTGACGCCATATCATCCTTAAACAAGCGGACAAGTGGAGGTTTCGAACCGGCAAATCTAATCAATCTTGGAGAAGACGGTGAATATCTCACGAAAAGATTGGTCGCTTAAGCTAGACGATGCATTGTGAGCTTATCGAACAGCTTGCAAGACTCCTATCGGTACAACTCCTTTCAACCTTCTCTATGGAAAGTCTTGTCATTTGCCGGTTGAGCTAGAATACAAAGCTATGTGCCTAATGCAACTAAATGAGCTAGACGAGATTTGCCGAGATGCTTATGAGAATGCTCTGATTTACAAGGAGAAGACTAAAGCATTCCATGACAAGAGAATACTTCGAAGAGAGTTCCAGGAAAACGATCAAGTTTTACTATTTAACTCTCGCTTGAAGCTCTTCCTGGGTAAATTTGGATCGCGTTGGTCCAAACCCTTCAAGATAAATTCTGTAACACCTTACAGAGCTATAGAGGTATGGGGAAACAGTGGAGAGAGCTTCAAGGTGAACGGACAGCAATTAAAGCCATATATGAGTTCAGAAATAGTTGGCGGACGGGGAGATCATAAAGTTGGAAGATCAACCCGATATTCCAGAAGAGTCTCAAGATCACTGAGACGGTAACCTCTTCAACCTCACAACGTTAAAAAAACACTATATCCCTTGTAAATATGGTTTTCAATTTTCATTTTTTATTTTTTCCTTTTTTTTCGATTTTTCGGTATTTCTTCGTTTTTTCTGTTTTTCGTTTTTGTATTTTATTTTTAGGTGTTTTTCACCATTAAACAAACAAAATCAAGGACTTGCAACCGTGGGAGCTGCCAACCGATGAACCCGATAAGAGAATTACGGTATGAATTCTCTTGCTTCTTATCCCTTTTCACGGTTTTATCTCACCTCGCGGACGTTTGGGTTTTAATGTGGGGGGGGGGGGGGGTGGAGTCTTGTTATCAGCTGAGGTACTTCTTTTTGCTTCACATCTTTTGATGGAAGTTTTACCGTAAGTTTTTCGCATTTTTGAGAGATTGTTACACTCTTTTTCTCGTTCATAGGTTCAAATAACATATGAAAAAGTTTTTAATGAGGTAGCGATATAATTTGTTAATTGTGTTAATTATACTATGGTTTGGATTTTCTTTGGATAGTTGATGCGGACATCAATCCTATACTTGAATTACCGAACCAAGATCTAAACGAAGAACCAAGAAAAGAGGAAACAACACAAGTAAGTGCAAGAGAAGGTCCCATGACACGAGCCAAAGCAAGAAGACTAAGTTTCAGACCAAATCACGTGGACACTAGAGCAAGCGAGAGCCTCAGGCAAGACCACGAGATGGACCAAGAACAAATCAAGATTCCGGAAGTCAAGGTCCCTATAACACGAGCCAGAACAAAGAAGCTAAGAGAAGAGTTCAACGTCACCACACAAGCCTTACTTGAGAAACTCGAAGACATCACCAACGCGGTCACGGACACGGGCTCGACCACGGGCCTCGTGATAGTAGGATTTTCTTTCGATTATCCTATTCTCAGGTTTCACCCAAGTCTACCCATAGGGTATTCTCAAGAGTTTATCCCGTAAGATCGCAAGTACACAGTCATGTAGGTGTAGTAATTATGGGATCGATCCACAGGGACTGAGAACAACACACAGAGAGTACAAATCTAAATCTAATATAAGCAAAATAGATAAATGGGGGTTGGTTCCTAATCTAACATGCATAAAATAAATAAACTAAAACATCAAATAAAACCTAAACTAATATTTACAGAGGATCACGTGATAGTCTTAATTCTGGGAATCTAGATCTAGGGTTCATGTTCTACCTAACAAGTCTATGTTCGTCATTCTAGAGATTTTCCATGTCTGCTAGTCCACTCTCGTGGTATGTTAGTCTCTATATTCAAACCCACTCTCGTGGTGAATGAACATGCATTTCATACAATCCCATCATCGAATACTTTCATAAGTGATAAACACATCGCAAGGGTTGTCACACCTCAAGGCGATCCAATAGGGTCATTATTGGTAAAAACGTGCCTAAGACACAAAATAAATGATAAATCTATTTCTAGAGTCCATTCCACTCTCGTGGTAAAGTCCTCCTGCGATCTTTACCTAACTTGATCAGGGCTAGATAAGCATTGTGCTACTCTATCAAATAACAAACTCGACCATAACTAATACTCCCAACTATGCAGATCTAAGATCTCTACCCTCTCTCATGGTGCAGGGAATCTTTAATAGTACAATCACACCTATTGGATTAAGTTGTACACTTAAACATCTCCCATAAGAGAATACTTAGCATTAAGATGCATAGAAAGGTAGATAGATCGATTAAGAACAATCAAACATATATTAAACCATAAAAATAAATCCTATCATCGACCACCACCTTAGAAGAAAGAACTCTTTATTAGGGTTTTTAGAAGAGGTGGCTACAAAAGTTTTCTATTCCAAAGTTGTCTATTCCAATCTGTGTTTTCTAGTGAGATTACAAGTGATTTTATAGTCCTAGGGATTCTTAGAATATTCCGTTTTGTCCTTATCTTGTTTCTGGAAGCTTAAAACTCGAGATGACAAGTTGCCCGAATCATGTCTTGCCACGTAGGAAGTTTCCCAGTTTTCTCGGACGTCAGAATCGACCTTGATTGATTGATTCTTGGGTCGATGTGAATCTCTTGGGCTTGACTGTTCGATGCATCCTCCGAAAGTATTCTCTGGAAATCCTTCGGACTCCATATCGACCCCTACAGGTCGATTATGGGCTCGATATTGGTGCTCTTCGGTTTCCTGAAATCCTTGTCCGAATGTGCATTATTTAATTAGCAGTGTCAACTCTCCCATTGGTTCTAGCAAGCTCTAAAAATACTCTAAACATCCAGTTTTAGCTCCAAGTACCTAGAAACACATAAACACAAGCAAACACACTAAAACTATACTAAATATTAGTTATAAAGCCTAAAACTAACTTATTATGATGCATAAAAACATGTAAAATACAACGCTATCAACTCTACCACACTTAGACTTTGCTTAGCCTCAAGCAAACAAAAGTCAAGCATGGTGAAGTTATTTTATTGAAACAGTAAAGATAAGGAGAGTGAATATGTACCTTGTGCCATGGTTGTGTTAGATGTTTTTCGTCCTTATGGGGGTGAGATGATTCCTACCGTACTCCATGTACTTCACCATAAGCAAAGCAATGCACCTTATTTCAAACCATTCCTCCTTCGATCTTTGACTCCTCATTGTCAACCTCTCTTTTTATTTTAAATGTGAGTTCTCAACTTGGGAGTATTGATCATAAAACATGAACACTTACTCTTTCAGATTTCTGTAACCTCAAGACCATCTTGCTACATTTCCTTTTCTCTCCCTTTTCTCACCTCAAGGTCGATTGATTTTTCCTTACTTTTCTAGGGTATCAGTTTATTTTTTCTATCAATCGCCTTTTCTTTTCTTTTCTTAGACAGGTTTCCATGAGACGCGAATATTAAAAGTGGTAGTTTCCAATGCCCGATTCACTTCTTTCTTACCTATATCCTTTTCTTTTCTTTGTTTTCTTATTGAAAGGAAGGAAGAGGAGAAATATACTCGCATGAACGTGTCTTGCAGGATTTCATAGTGGTATCACATCTCATGTATCTCAAGCCCCAAATCGAGAAGTTAAAAGTTCATTATAGTGGGAAATCGAATGCGATTTGCCAAAGTTTTTGAAAGAACGATCTTTTTGGGGTTTGTTGATCCACTCATGGGTTTTCCATGTTTCCTAGTAAAAATCAAACACTCTCCAACAAAGCATCCAAATGTCAACACAAATCATTAAAAACCTTTTCATACGTTATTGAACTTATGAATGAGGAAAAGAGTGTAACAATCTCTCAAAATACAAAAAATTTATGGTAAAACTTACATCAAAAGATGTCTAAGGAAAAGAATTACCTCCATTAGTTGCATGACTCCCCCCCTTGATGTGGACGTCCAGAAGGAGCCGGCCCAATCAGTAGAGATCCCACCACTTCGAGGAGCGCCCATGACACGATCAAGAACCAAGAGGCTCAAAGGGCTTGCCAAGGCAGTGGGCCTTTTCCTCGACATGGGCCATACAGACGCGGACAAGGACCAAGCGGATCTGGACAAGACAAATGCCAAACCAATGGCATTTCCGTTCACCACCCATGCTCGAGGAGCATCCACAAGTGATTTTGGAGCCGAGACAAGCCACGAGACTCCTCAGAATGCCTCATGCTCGTCCACTGAAAGGACCTACCCCAGAACAATAAGACGGAACCCGCGGAAAATACGAAATTTTTAAAACTTTTTCTTAAAATATTTCTAATCGGTGAATAATTAAAACTTACTTGTTACTCAAGCTAAAGACTCCACATCTAATAGAAGACAAACACTTAAACCTTAATGCAATAGGGATAGATCGATCTTCCCAAAGATCGATCGATCATATTCCCTAAAAACAGACCCGAAACTTCTGCCTTTAAGAACGCCTCTCAGGAACGGTCGATCCTCCCAAGAACGGTCGATCTTGACCCCATAGGATCGATCGATCACCCTTGGACCGATCGATCTTCACACCCTAAAATGATCCAGAAATTTTTACGTCAAAACGGATCGATCGATCATACCTTGATCGGTCGATCTCTTACCTCCACCAAAATAACCCGATCATTCTGCCAAAATAACCCGCCAGGATCGATCGATCTCACCCCGGGATCGGTCGATCCTAACCCCTAAAAACTTGGCCAAAAATCTTCTGTTTCGAAAACAACCTACAGGATCGGTCGATCTCTCCTTTGCCCTGCGCCCAAAACAAGTTCACTCAAGCAACACACAACAACAACCAACAACCAACCACGACATTTCTTTAGCATTCAAAACCATCTTAACATACCAATATGCATCATATCAAGTCCAATCATTGCATCCTAAGTACACAAGTTATAAAGAACACAAAAGATGGAAAAAAAGGGAACCCGATATGCCTAGATCATCCATCTTCCTTCTCGGCCTTGGTTCCACGAGCTCCGCTATTTAAGACTTATCCTTACCTGCACCAAAAGAGGCGCGTAAGCATTGATAATGCTTAGTGAGGCAGTCATCCCTTCCCCACCGCGACACGAACATACAATTAACAAACTTACCGCAATCAACATGCAATGCAACAATCAAACCATAACATGATAGAGCTCTATCGTCACACATATAACACACACATGGACTAGCCATAAATCACACCCATATGGTCAAACCCTACATCACACATTAATCACGAAGAGTCTAATAATTGTATGACTACGCTACGGTCACGCACTCACCTCGAATACGGTTCAAACAAAGAACACTCCTTTGATGGTTTCCAAGCCTTAAGCTTACTTCTTCTTGGCTCTTACTTAGCCAACACCAAGGTAGCACCAATCCCTAACAAAAGATCACCACAACACTTCTCAAGAGGTGATAACAATCTCTCAAACTCGAATTATCCAAACCCCCAAATCGGATTCCTTTCTCCAAAAACAAGGCTTTCTTTAACCGATCATAACTTTTACCCTATTTCAAATTTAAGAAATTCCTTCAGTGAACTTCAAGATCAAACTCTCAACAACCTATCTACCAAATTTCAGTCCAAACAAACAAGATTTGGGTGCCCAAACACTCCATCAAACTCAACCCATCGCTACAGCCCGAAAACAGGGCAGTCTAGGGAGAAATATCATATCTCCCCAATTACTCAACATTTCTCAACGACATTTGGTAGATTACAAGTTAAGAGGTTAAAGAACATATTCACCAAGTTTCAGATTAAACCAAGCTCTCTTCATATCCCGATCGGACCTCTCAACACAGCTCCAAAACTCTGTTTTCAATCTCTTTTCTCTCTTCTTCTTCTTCCTTTCTCTTCTCCTTCTTCGTCTCCTTCTTTGTCTCTCCTTTTTCTCTCTTCTTCTCTCTCTCTCTCTAGATATTTCTCTCCCAAATGAAACTAGAAGAAGAGTGTAAAAAGTTGGAGAAAAGAGGAGAAGAGAATACATATATATATATATGTATAAAATTGTTGGTTTAATCCAATTAAACCAACCCGACCCGATTTCACTAAACCGCAACGATTAATTCTTCCAATTAATCTCTTCCGTCCGGTTTAGTAACTCCGTCAAATTCTCCAAAATATGTGAGACATCTCCATGTCTCGAAATATTTCTTTCACTCCCGCCAAACCCCGGAATTACAGTTTAATTCCGCTAAACCGAACCACTCGGGATTACTTCTCAATATCAATCCTTTGATCGAATCAACCCGCTCACCGCCTATTTGGCTATTATTCGAGCTCCATATTATCCACACGGCATTTCATCTCATCTCCGTCAAAACACTATTCATTCTGCAAAAACACTATTTCTTCTGTAAAAACACTATTCCAAACCAATTAATCCAAATTGGTTTTGGAACGATTAATCTCCCGATCCATCAAACCAATCCTATCCCCGCGTATTATAAATCGAGCTCCCCATTATTCCTATTCTCTCAGGAACACAACACGGTACAAGACTTTTACGACATCAAAATAACAGTTTGCACCGCAAGAAATGTAATATTTATTACAAGGATAGGACTTGAGATACGGATGTTACAATTCTCTCCCACTTAATTAGATTCGTCCTCGAATTTTAAGACTGCAACCGCCTTGGAACCCACTTGGGAGAATCGCACTTTCATCCTCGCCTCAGATCCCCAAGTTTCCTTATCAACCTTAACCAACTTCTTCATGACCTTATTCTCAGGAGTTTCTTTTCTCCTATTTAACTTTCAAAACTCCGTTCTCCTACACCACACTCTTGCCAATATGCTTCGCTCCCCCACTTGAGTTCAGCATAATGGCATCTTGCAAAGCCTACCATACAGAGCCTCGTATGGTGCTCTCCCTTATACTCACTTGGTAACTGTAATTATACGTAAACTCCACCAAGCTCGGGTAACCGGCCCAATGGCCATCCCAATCTAACACACACATCCTCCATAGATCCTCGAGAGTCTGAATGGTTCTCTCTGATTGCTTTTCCATCTGAGGATGATATGCTGCACTCATGAGTACCTTAGTCCCCATCTCCTTCTGGAATTCTCGCCAGATTATCGATGTAAACTTGCTATCACGATCCGATACAATGCTCGCGAGTACACTGTATAATCTCATAATCTCGCTGATGTACCTCCTAGCCAAAACTCGAGCCCCCACTACGAAATCTATCGTAACCATGTCCCATTTCCACTCAGGAATGGGTAAACTCTGTAATACCCGCTCGGGACTTGATGCTCAACTTTACTAACTGGCCAGTTTCACAACTAGCCCCCCACTTGGCTACACCTCTCTTCATCCCAACCCATAGTAACATCGTTTCAAGTCTCTATACATTTTAGTTGTCCCGGAATGAATCAAAAGTCTACTCTAGTGTGCCTCCCGAAATATGTCTCTCCTCAACCCCTCATCATTAGGCACACAACCCGACCATTCCCAAGAATGGTTCCATTATTCAAAACCCAATACTCAGACTTCTCGTCCTTAGAAGCCTTAATAAAGTCTCATCTTTCCCTTGAGCAGCTCGCGCTCGACTCAAAATATCAGCCTGTATAGGCGCTTCAAACCCCAACGGCTCTAACTTATCGGAAACAACACAAAGTAACAAAGTACTAATCATACTCACCAAATCCTCAGCATATGTATCAATCACATTTGGCTCCTTAAAGTCCGGTTAAGCCAACACCGGAGCCAGTCAACATCCCCTTAAGTCTCAAGAAGCTCCCGTCACACTTCTGAGACCACGTGCCCCAAAAATCCGATTCTAAGCGCACCTGCTATCCTCAATAACACATACAACCTCAGCAAAACTCAAGGTTTGGATCGTCCACTTAAATCCGTCCCCAAGTGCACTTACTACCCTTGATGGCAACTGTAGCACGACAGCTACTCCCAACAACAGTCGTGGTACCACAACTTACCACCAAACCGGTCACAACACAACAGCCAAATCTCATCACCCAATATATCAGTACTTCTGTTATGACTCACTCTAGCCATAACCGTACTTATACTATAACTCAGCAGTGACTGCAGTCACACCCATTTGACGGCTCAACTACCCGTACGGGACTTCATTTCATTTCATTACAAAGCAATGCTCCACTCTCGTCAATGCCCCTAAAGCCATCAATCGATCTCGGTATTGTTCCATGTTCGGTTCCATAACACCCCCGGATTTATCATCACAAGATCCTATGTGGTCACCTAACGGCTAACCCGTCGAAATCCAATACCACAGGTTTCGAAAGAGTAAGTCGTCAAACAACCTAGCATATTAGAATCCAATACCGCAGGACCCTAATATACTAAGTCCCCGTGAGATCCAATATCGTAGGATCCCACCCCGGGCTACGGATCTAGGATATCACATAATCCTAATCAGTAAAAACCCTCTGAGATCATAAGATCTCACCCTGGGCTACCGATCTAGGATACCGCATATCCTAATCAGTAAAAACCCTTGGTATAGGTCAATTTCTTACTAGACCAAGATTTCGTTGCAGTATAGTAAGCTGTCAATCCATAAGGGTGAAGATATTAACCAAAAAGGATGAGATCAAATCATTCAAGTCAAGCCAAGCAAGAGCGTATAAGACTCTAACAACCTAGATGGAAATTAGAAATAGAAGCTAAAGCGAATCAATTCAAAGACTAACGGAAACAAGGCAATAGCAGAAACAGCGTATAGGACTAGACGAAAATTTAATCAAAGCAAGAGAAGTTCCTAAGGATGGGGTAATCGATTCAGTGTATCTCCTTAGCCTACCTAGGTGGTCTAACAAAACTCTGATATATCATGGATTTTACCCGTTTTTAGCCATGATATAAGTCGTTTTATCGAGTCTTTCTAGTGCTTTTTCTATCATTTTAGAGTCTTTTCAGGTTTTAGCACGTTTGGGACGAAATTGGAGATTTTGGAGACATTTGGAGCCTTTTTGGAGCAAACCGAAGAAAGTACCCGTTTTGAAGCTTTAGCATCGATCGACACCATCGTGGTATCGCTCGATACCGACGTAATCAACGCGCAGAAGAGAATTTCAAGGAAGCCCATAAGAAGCCCAATCATCCCCTTTATTTACATAAGAAGCCCAGCTCGTGATTTTAGGTTTATTTAAGCAAACTTTTAGTCATTTTGTGGGGGAGACTTTACTTTTGACTATTATTCTTGAGCCACCATTGAGATTTGAGAGCTTTTGTGAGGGAGACGGATCCAAGACTTTGTTCATCATAGAGAAGATCCCGAACCCTTGTTTTATTTCTTTTGTTTAATTTCATGATTTATTCAGTTATGCTTTGTTTCTCATCAATCATGTCTGAGTAGTCTCATTTTAGGTTTAGGGATTTCTCATATGGATTTCTCTGATTTATGATAATTGATTTGTTGGGGTTCAAAATCTGAATAGTTCTTCACCATAGGTTGTTCTCAAAGCTATTTCTAACCTGATCACTTAGAACATAGAACATAGATTAATCGATTAGGCACGACAGTGCAATTGAGTAATTTGATAAAACCTAGGGTGAGCAATTGGATTATCTGCAAAGAGATTTGGTATAATCGAATTGTGAACATATCAAACTTGAATTGATTGCTGGTTTATTGTGTAGGATTTGCAAAGAGATTTGGAATTTTAGACTTTAGACTTAGTTAGTTTTCGCAACGACAGTTGGTTAACTATACTTTCGTGTTTGAGTTCAAGAACGGCGCTTAATTGAATTGAACCTTAATTGATTAATTTATTATCTATCATAGATTTCCTGAGAATTTCCCTGACCCTAGTTTCCCCTCATATAAATCGACTTAAGTTCAATTTGATCATTTGTTTTCTCGTCATTCACTGTTAGCTTAGCACAATCTGCATCTTTTATTTACTGTGTGAGTTTTCTTGAGTTCTTGTGTTCGACCCTTAACTTTACTGCAGCAACTGCTTTAGTATCATTATAGGGTATTAATTTGAGCATATCAAACTTAATCAAGCTATTCCCTAGACATCAAACATCACAACCAGTTAAGTCCACTCCCGTGATAAGTAACCTCAAACTAGGCCAGTTCCAGACCCAATCCCTTGGCGAAATCTACCCCAGCAGGCAATAAGAATCAGTTCAATATTGTCAATAAACACCCTAGACATCTAATCCCTTAGGCTAGGTATGCAAATCTCTAACATCAATTCATTCAAGCATTTTATCAAACACCTTCTGGGTGAAAAAACACCTAAGATCTAATCTCAATTGATCAGAGAGAAATTAGCATTAAGAACACTGATTACAAGCGAATTTAAACAATCAACTCTTAAACCACCTAGGAGACTAAGAATTCACACTAATCTAACCCATCGTCAAGAACCCTAATGACTACTCAGAAATCATAAAGAAAATTAAGAACATAAACCCAGAAATCATAAAAACTTGCATAGATGATAGAGATAGATAGAGAAATGATAGAACAGAAGAAATCAACTCAAAATAACAAGCAGAAATAAAATTACAAAGTCTAGAAATCAAGAACAATGAAGAATAGAAGGAAAACTCGAAAATTAGGCATAAAACTCGAGCTTAGAAGTTTTAATCCCACATTAGGTATTTATACTAAGTCTTAAAAACCCTAAAACGTCATGGGCAAAATGGTAAAAATGCGCAAGGTAAGGTCCAACTCGACCCTGTGTAGGTCGAGTGCTGTGCTCGAGCTGATGAGATCAAGATTGCATTTTTGTGTGTTGAGCTCGAGCCTCCTACTCGACCCCTGGACTCGACCCTACAGGCCAGAGTCTTCTTCTGCACCATCTCCTGCCTTAGCTCGACCCCTTGACTCGACCCTACAGGCCAGAGTCTGCTTCTGCACCATCTCCTGCCTTAGCTCGACCCCTTGACTCGACCCTACAGGCCAGAGTCTGCTTCTGCACCATCTCCTGCCTTAGCTCGACCCTCCTACTCGACCCTACAGGCCAGAGTCTGACGTCCAGGACAGCTTCGAGTCTAACTTCTCCAGAATCGCCTGAAAGTACCTGTAACAAGCCAAATATGTAAGATGTATGCAAACCTAATGCATAACACTCTAAGTATGCAAAACTATAAATAAATGACAAGAACAGGTCAAATAACATGTCTAAATGAATGAATAATGCAAGCTAAAACCATATAAAATGCAGACATATCAACTCCCCCAAACTTAGTCTTTGCTTGCCCTCAAGCAAACAGAAGAATAAAAATGGAGAAGAGGTTTGAAAGTGGGGATTCTGAACCAAAACTTGCAGATATAACCGATGATCTCAATGTCCAAGTTACCAATTCTAGAATGCAAAGTTTATGAACTCTACTCAAAAACATTAGCCATACTCTTCACAGCACAAGTTCAATCAAATCTCAACCTAGACATGCATTCAAATCTATCATTCCCCTTAACATTTATTTAAACAGAAACCATGAATCAAGCTATGCACATTCAATGAACTCATTTGGCTAAAGGTAAGGTCAAGAGACAAAGATGGTCCCTTCAGTATGGTTTTATCATTTCAGAACAAGGATCTCTCAATGAGAAGGAATGAGCTTTAGTAGAATGCTAAAGGTAAGAACCAACCTATGCATACAAGAATAGACTCTCATCTACCCAGTCCTACACAAGTGTTCTTAACCTTCAAGTCTAAACCCAGAAAGTCATCCTAATTCTACCCTTGACCCTCAGGCTTCCCTTTTGATTTCTTGGATCAGTTTCATTTTTTTTTTCTTTTTGTTTTTTGGTTCTAGGAGAGGTTATACAAATACTTCTAGCGGATTGGGGTTTTTCTCATGGTTTTTCATGACCATCTTGGGCATTTTTCATGTTTTTAAGACTTTAAGCTTTTTGCCCTTTCTATTCTTATACTCAGCACCCCCTAATCCTTTACTAGATACTTAGACATTCAGATCATTCCCCTCCTAAGAACTTTTATCTTTTTCTTTCAATCTTTTCCAAGTTTTTTATTCTTTTCTATCCACAGAACCAACCCCAATACCCAATGATCAAGATCCCACCTAATTCTTATCTGATTTGAAAATTGCAAATCAGAACTACATGAGAATCTATCCTTGTCGGCTCAAACCTAACACTTTCTACCAAGCTCATTCAGAAATAGGTCTCACACACTCAAGAAAATAACATCATGGCTTGAAAGAAGGCTAGGCTAAGGGCAAGGTAAAACTGCTCTAATGATGAGAACAGCTACTTGGATTAGCAAGAGTGGTAAACAGGTGAAAGAAAATCCAAGTATGTATATGGTATCCATGAGTTCAAATTCAATGCATAGACATGATAATTATAAGTCAAATTCAGGTTCAAATAGATGGAGAACGACAGAAAATCACAGCATGCTTCAGTAAAGACTTAATCTAGTTGTGCATTCAAAGCATGGTTCAGTCTTACTTCAAGCTCAATAACAAGGCATTAAACAACTGGAAACTAGGGCATTGAAATCATACAGTTGAATCAGCAAGTTTACAAAGTTTAAATCATCATCATCCCCTATGCATATGCAACAGCCCTATATGAAACAATCTAGACTCAATCCTAATATGAAGATGCAATACTACATGAACACTCTGTTTTTAAAGATTTTTCAAAAATTTTTTTAATTTTTTTGGTTTTTCTATTCCATAGATGAAGACTCAAGGATGCACAAAATCAAAATAAGAACAGAGAAAACACATCAAACAAATCTTAACCTTTCCCCCAAACTTAAATTACACAGTCCCTTGTGTAATAAAAATTTGTAAAGAAAGATCAAGAGATAACAGAAAACAAGAAAATGTTGCATCTAATATATACAAGAATGGATGGAACAGGTACCTCAAGGCTTGGAAAAGAAGGAGGAGATCGAGTTCTCGTCTTGAGCATGGGGGCTCGAGCTGGTGGCTCGAGTCAGACGAGTGCAGGTGTCTGGCTCGATCTCAGGGCTCGAGTTGGGTGCTCGAGTCAAGCCATTCCTGTGCGTTTTTGCCTCCTTTTCATGATTCACCTCTCATACTTTCCTGAAATCACACAATCAAGACAAAATCAAAAAGCTTAGCACACTTATTTGACGTTTTTTTAAAAAACTAAAACAAAGAAATATGTACAGAGATAGACATGGGACTTCCTCCCAAGTGAGCTTGTTTATAGTCTCTAAGCTTGACTTCCTTTTTCTTAGGTCTATGGTGGTTCATGGAGGGGAACTGAGGTCTCCTCTGCAATGATCTGACCAAGTATGAATGGCTTGACCCCTTGTTCATTCATTGTACTCTCAGCTCTATCCTTTCGTTCCAGAGACTTATCTTTCTCATCATAGACCATTAGGGGTGGAGCTTCATCAACCTTCTCAACTGTGCCAATGTACTGCACTTTCTCATCACGGTAGCCATCATCCTTGATAGTCATTGTGCCACATAGCTCATTAGGAGAAGCTTTTAATGGGTAATAGGCTTTGTCATCCACATTCATAAGAACCACCCTTTGGTTCTTGAAGTCCATGTTTGCACCAGTAGTGTTGAGGAAGGGGGTTCCAAGAAGGAGTGGGAGCTTGTTGGCCTTCTTCATTTCCATAACAACAAAGTCTGTTGGGACTATACAGTCCCTAACTTTAACTGGGTAATCTTCCAGAAGACCAAGTGGCTTTGGTGAATGAGCGTCTCCAAAAGTGATGGGCGATGGGTGATAAGTGAGGTGTCTTATCCCTAGATTTTCTAGCATCTCACGGGACATGACATTCACACTTGAACCGGAATCGCATAGAGCATCCTCAATTACCAAATCACCAAGAAGGCAGGTTATGGAGAACATACCAGGATTGCCAAGCTTGGGGAGAGACTTAGGCTCAATCTTTGTCGTGCTTGGTGAATCAATGCAATCGACACTACCCTTGTTTTCAACCATGGTTACGTCCTTATCCTTCTTGAATCTTTTTGGGAATGGAAGTTTAGGTTTATAAGGAGGGGGAAGAGAGGGTTGTTTCTTTTTCTCTGAAATCACAGTTTTAGGTGCAGGAGGTAGGCTATCTTGACCCTTCTGGTCAAGCTGTGGGCTCGAGTTGGACGTCCTGGGGGTCTCAGCTCGAGTAGGTGGCTCGCGTTGGGGTGCTCCAGCAGGCGTAAAACTCTTGTCTTGGTCGTTTTTGGAAACCAGATCCTCCCCATCTTGATCCTCACTGTCCGCAGTGATTGTAAGAGATCCTTCCCTCGCAGGGAACTTTCTTCCACTCCTCAAAGCGATTGTAGTTGTGTTAGCATCGGAACCATAAAGAAAAGCCTCAATTTCTCTAACATCCGCTTCATGATCAGCAATAGGACTTGATTCCATTGAAAAGATGGCATTGCAGTACTCCTTGGGGTTCTGAATTGCTTTTCCTGGAAGTTGTCCAATAGGTGCTGTGGAGGAAGTAGATGCAGTGGTTCCCTCCAAATACTTAATCCTGGAGTTCAATGTCTCAATCTTGCTATTGAGAGCGTTGTAGTTGTAGTCTAACTGGGTTTTGAGTTCACCAAATTTCTTGGCTGTTTCAAGTGCTCCAGCTGTTTGACCCTGTAGGAGTTGCTGCAGCAAAGTGTTTGTCTGTTGATCAGGAGCGGTAGAAGACTGAGCGTGGTGAGACTGAAAACCCGGTGGTGGACCCATGACTCCTTGTTGCTGATAGTTATTCGTGTAGTGCTGCTTAGGAACAAAACCTTGATTCTGGTTGTAGGCAGCAAAAGGTTTGGACTGAGGCGGTGGTTGCTGAGGTGGGTAGACTTGGTCTTGAGGGTTGGCAACATTGGGACTCCTGTATGACAGATTCGGGTTGTTCTTGTAGTTGATGAAACCTTTGTTGTACTTACCCTGATTCTGCACATAGCTGATCTCCTCTAGACCATCATCCTCACCATCTTGAACCTGAAAAACTGTATCCTCAGAAGCAAAGTGGACTTGTTTCTTCTGCTGTAGCAGTTGATACAACTTAGCAGTCAAGGCCTTGATGGCCCTAGTCTGATCATCCGTAGCAACACTTGGCCGGACACTCCTATCATACTCAGCGGTGTAGTTACCATCAGATTGGGCTAGGTTCTCCACAAGTGCCCAGCCAGCATCAACGTCTTGGTTGAGGAAGTTACCACTGCTGGCCGTATCTAGAAGCATGCGGACCTTCGGGAGAACTCCTCTGTAGAGAGTGCTAAGGAGAGATTCATTGCTAAAACCGTGGTGAGGGCATTGAGTAGTGTAGCCCTTGAAGCGCTCCCAGCATTCGCAGAAACTTTCACCATCCTTCTGTGTAAATCCAGAGATTTCATTCCTCAAGCGCGCTGTCCTGGCATTGGAGAAAAACTTAGCAAGGAAGGCTTTCTTGCAGTCATCCCAGGAAGTGATGGATCCATGGGGTAGAGTCTTTTCCCAGTGATGGGCTCTGTCACCAAGAGAGAAGGGAAAGAGCCTTAGCTTGAAACCATCTTCACTGACCCCATTGATCTTGGTAAGGCTGCAGAGCCTATCAAACTCATCTAGATGATCAAGAGGGTCCTCCATAGGCAGTCCATGAAACTTGTTGTTCTGCACCATGGCGATCAAGCTGCTCTTGATCTCAAAATTGTTGTTCTGGACCGTAGGAGGGACAATCCCTTGTCTATTGGTATGAGTATTAGGAGCGTCGCCTGCACCTATCAGACGGGGTCTTCGCTGATGAGGCACATGTTCAGGCTGTGGTGGTGGAATATGATCAGCCATATTTATTGGATCTTGGAGATCTGTGTTGAAAAGTTCACTCGGCTCTCTCAACTGTTGCGGTAACTTGTGAATATTATCAATGTATCGGATGAGGTTCTGACTGCCTTTAGATCGCGTGTGCATGCAGGGGGAGGCTGACTCGATGCACTGGCTCGAGCAGACGTGGGCGAGAGAGGCAGACTCGAGCTGCAAGGGTCGAGCTGGGGACCTCGAGTCAAGAAACGTCCTGCAAACCAAAGACAGAAAAAGAAAATCAAAGTGAGTAACAGAGTATATAGAAAAGAACTTGATCTAGAACGATATGAAATCCTAAATGTAACAAACAACACCCAAATGGCAACGGCGCCAAATTGGTATAGGTCAATTTCTTACTAGACCAAGATTTCGTTGCAGTATAGTAAGGTGTCAATCCATAAGGGTGAAGATATTAACCAAAAAGGATGAGATCAAATCATTCAAGTCAAGCCAAGCAAGAACGTATAAGACTCTAATAACTTAGATGGAAATTAGAAATAGAAGCTAAAGCGAATCAATTCAAAGGCTAACGGAAACAAGGCAATAGCAGAAACAGCGTATAGGACTAGACGAAAATTTAATCAAAGCAAGAGAAGTTCCTAAGGATGGGGTAATCGATTCAGTGTATCTCCTTAGCCTACCCAGGTGGTCTAACAAAACTCAATCAAGCTATTCCCTAGACATCAAACATCATAACCAGTTAAGTCCACTCCCGTGATAAGTAACCTCAAGCTAGGCCATTTCCAGACCCAATCCCTTGGCGAAATCTACCCTAGCAGGCAATAAGAATCAGTTCAATATTGTCAATAAACACTCTAGGCATCTAATCCCTTAGGCTAGGTATGCAAATCTCTAACATCAATTCATTCAAGCATTTTATCAAACACCTTCTGGGTGGAAAAACACCTAAGATCTAATCTCAATTGATCAGAGAGAAATTAGCATTAAGAACACTGATTTAGAAGCGAATTTAAACAATCAACTCTTAAACCACCTAGGAGACTAAGAATTCACACTAATCTAACCCATCCTCAAGAACCCTAATGACTACTCAGAAATCATAAAGAAAATTAAGAACATAAACCCAGAAATCATAAAAACTTGCATAGATGATAGAGATAGATAGAGAAATGATAGAACAGAAGAAATCAACTCAAAATAACAAGCAGAAATAAAATTACAAAGTCTAGAAATCAAGAACAATGAAGAATAGAAAGAAAACTCGAAAATTAGGCATATAACTCGAGCTTAGAAGTTTTAATCCCACATTAGGTATTTATACTAAGTCTTAAAAACCCTAAAACGTCATGGGCAAAATGGTAAAAACGCGCAAAGTAAGGTCCAACTCGACCCTGTGTAGGTCGAGTGCTGTGCTCGAGCTGAGGAGATCAAGATTGCATTTTTGTGTGTTGAGCTCGAGCCTCCTACTCGACCCTATGGGCTCGAGTCAGACTTGAAATTTCCAAGACTCCTCTTTTGTGTTGGGCTCGATCATGGAGCTCGAGCAGGCGTGCTCGAGCTCGGCCAAAAATATCAAAGATGCCACCTTTCGCCTCAGCTCGACCCCTTGACTCGACCCTACAGGCCAGAGTCTGCTTCTGCACCATCTCCTGCCTTAGCTCGACCCCTTGACTCGACCCTACAGGCCAGAGTCTGCTTCTACACCATCTCCTGCCTTAGCTCGACCCCTTGACTCGACCCTACAGGCCAGAGTCTGCTTCTGCACCATCTCCTGCCTTAGCTCGACCCTCCTACTCGACCCTACAGGCCAGAGTCTGACGTCCAGGACAGCTTCGAGTCTAACTTCTCCAGAATCGCCTAAAAGTACCTGTAACAAGCCAAATATGCAAGATGTATGCAAACCTAATGCAAAACACTCTAAGTATGCAAAACTATAAATAAATGACAAGAACAGGTCAAATAACATGTCTAAATGAATGAATAATACAAGCTAAAACCATATAAAATGCAGACATATCAACCCTCTGAGATCATAAGATCTCACCCTGGGCTACCGATCTAGGATACCGCATATCCTAATCAGTAAAAACCCTCTGGGATCATAAGATCTCACCCTGGGCTACTGATCTAGGATACCACCGCATATCCTAATCAGTAAAAACCCTCTGAGATCATAAGATCTCACCTGGGCTACCGATCTAGGATACCGCATATCCTAATCAGTAAAAACCCTCTGAGATCATAAGATCTCACTCTGGGCTACCGATCTAGGATACCGCATATCCTAATCAGTAAAGACCCACCCTGTTAGGATTATCAGATAATCCTAACCAGCATCATTAGAGTTAAATATCATATAACTCTAATGACCCCTCATTGGGGTTATATCACACAACCCCAATGACCCGTCAATAGGATTAAATATCACACAATCCTATCGACCCCAACCACGTAGTAAGATCTGATGACATAAACCCAAAAATCCTGAACCAAGATGGAACAAACACCGCTCCCAACTCCCAAACACATGAAATACCACATCATGTGTCCAACCCGACGATACATGAAATACCACCTCATATACTCGACATCCCTAATACATGAAATGCCACGTCATGTATTAGTTAACCGTAACAAAAATCAATAAACATCCTACTTGGTTCACCAACAACCTCCGGACCCAATACCGCAAGATCCAAATCCTTCGAACCAAGTATTGAACAACGCATCGCACACAATCATGACAACACATGAACTACCTCATCATGCATTCGATTCTCACCGGTACATAAAGTACCACATCATGTATCAAGTCATCCCCATCACTATACGACATCAGCCTCATGCCTTAAATCATTACTGATACATGGAATCCATATCATGTACCCTTCGCATCACTAGACACTTGTTTTAATAACACGCTTATCATATAAAATTCTGTCAACCACATAATGAGATTCACCAACTCATCATCATCCCATTATGTTTTACGGTCTAATGTCTGAAATAGCAGATTTTTATCGTTCTCGCTATCTGTCAAATGCCTTAATGCATTTTCATGTCATTGTAATACAGAAAGGTGTCAATCCAAATGGGTGCGATATTAACCAAGAAGGATGCAATCAAACAGTCTAAGTCAAGCCAAACAAGCAGTGAGAAGGTGAAACTAGAAACTATCAAAAGGAAATCAAAAGCGATAACAGAAACTAAAACAGAATGAAAACAGAACAGAAACAGAGTAAAGCTGAGACAATAAACAGAATAGAAACAGAACAAATACAGAACACGAAAATCAATCAAGAACGGAGCAGGTCCTAAGGATGGGGTAATTGACTTGGTGCATCCTCTTAATCTACCTAGATGGTTTAACAAACTCAATCATGCTATTCCCTAGACATCAAACATCACAACCAGTTAAGTCCACTCCCGTGATAAGTAACCTCAAGCTAGACCAGTTCCAGACCCAATCCCTTAGCGAAATCTACCCTAGCAGGCATTAAGATTCAGTTCAATATTGTCAATAAACACCCTAGACAACTAATCCCTTAGGCTAGGTATGCAAATCTCTAACATCAGTTCAGTCAAGCATTTTATCAAACACCTTCTGGGCGGAAAAACACCTAAGTTCTAATCTCAATTGATCAGAGAGAAATTAGCATTAAGAACACTGATTTAGAAGGGAAATCAAACAATCTACTCTTAAACCACCTAGAAGATTAAGATTCCACACCTAATCTAACCCATCCTTAAGAACCCTAATGACTACTCAGAAACCATGAAGAACAACATAATCACAAACCCAGAAATCAAAATAAATTGCATAAGTAGAAAGATAAGGAAGAGAAAAGATAGAATAGAAAGATTCAAACACAAATACTCAAAGATATAGGATCCAGAAAGCAAGAACAGATGAAGAACACTTAAGAATACCTAATTTCTGCCTAAAAAAACGAGTTTTTTCTCTTAAACATCTTAGAGAGTATTTATACTAAGTCTTAAAACCCTACAAACGTCATGGGCAAAATAGTAAAAATGAGCGGCTAAGGTCCAGCTCGACCATGGGTGGTCGAGCTGGGTGGTCGAGCTGGGTTTAAATCAAGATTGCATTTTTATTCACCAGACTCGATCATGAGCTCGATCACTGGGGGTCGCGCTGGGTCCGAAAACTTCAAGATTTGATTTTTATCTTCAGCTCGATCATGGGCTCGATCAGAGGAGGTCGAGCTGGGCTTTAGAAACTTCAAGATTGCATCTTTATGCCTAGCTCGATCATGGACTCGATCAGGCTTGCTAGAGTCAGTCTCAAAGTGCAGTTTTTGGTGCAGAATGCACTAGCTCGACCATCTTGCTCGAGCTGGGTGCTAGAGTCAGTCTCTTTCGAGTTTCTGGTCGAGTTAAGCTCTCCTTTTTCTTCATTTGACTTTAACATCTCCAATATCCCTTGAATGCACCTGAAACAAGTCAAAATGCAAAATGCATGCAATTCTAATGCAAAACACTCTAAGTATGCAAAACTAGAGATAAATGATAAGAACAGGCTATTAAAGAAGGCTAAATGAATGAATAATGCAAGCTAAAACCATATAAAATGCAGACATATCAATGTCCCCTGAGATCGCATCGATACTCAACCATCATACACCCTCACTCCCTATGACTATTCATCAATACTCAACCTAGATCAGACGATCTAGCAATCCAAACCCATCTAACCAAAGTTCCACTGGCAATTACCTCGACCTTCACCTGCATACTACTCAAAAATCCACTTTCAGAGATCAGATCAGTCGATCCCGTCCCCTGATCGATCGATCTTGATTATTGAAAAACAAACCATAACACCACATCCTTCCGGATCGATCGATCTTTCCATGGATCGATCGATCTTCCCGATTTGATCGATCTTTCTTATCCCATCGATCCTAAACTTCCTGATACCCCCGATCGGTCGATCTCCTCTCGAGATCGGTCGATCCTCTTCTCAAAACGCCCTTGATCACATAGCCAATATGGTGGATCGATCGCTCTGCCCCGTGCATCGATCGATCCTCCTCTGTTCTGAAAACAGAGTTCACCGTAACTCGAGTAAAACCCAATTACTCAATAACTTAACCGACCTTTTCATCCACGATACCTCCCAAAGAGAACATGGTGTCAACCCTCTGCATATGATCCATCACCGTAAGATACGACGGAATCATAGGTTCTATGTCTACAGCCTCTCTTCTAACTTCCTAATTCACCACTCTCGGTGGTTCATCAACTCTGGGTGGCACTTCAGGAGCCGGAACTGGTACCGTCCTTGGTAACCTTTCCAAAAGATGAGTCAGTAAACTCAACATCTGTCCCATCTGGTGTTGACCCGTCTGTTGCTGAGCCTCAACTCGCAGTTTATCCCCAACCGCTTGAGCCGCATTACCCACACTTCCAACTTCAACCTCGTCAACATCATTCTTGACCAAGCAACTTCAATAATCCCAGCTTGGTCCTCACCAATGGGGTTCATATCCTCCACCTTCTCAGCTGATTCGCTCCTTGCCACCCTTCCTCTGCCTCTAACTCTACCTCTTCTATCATCTCTCACTATACTCGATAATCAATAAGGCATCCAATTTTCATAACTTAAACCACTTAAACACTCAATATAATTATAAGCACCTCAACATAATTCCACCAGATAAGAATTTTCTAACCAGAGGTCGGTTTGGAGTTACTCAGCTCTCCCGACTCGATATTCGAAGAGTAAGCTCTGGGAGTCACCGCAGCCCGCTTAGGTGGTGGTGCTTTTGATCCTCTTCCACCTTGCTGCAACTTAGGACACGAAGCCTTAATGTGCCCCACTTCCTTACAGTAATAACACAACCTAGTGTCGCCCTTTAGGCAGTTAGCAATCCGATGATCTTTACTGCCACACCCATAACATCTAGATTGCCCACTAGAAGCGTTCTTAGAAGTACTCTCCCACTTCCTTTTCTGACCTTTTCGATATTCGCCACTCTCCCCCGAACGAAGGCTAAAAGACTTCTTGGCTTGAGTCTTGGAGTTAGCCACCCTAGTCTCGGGGTTCACCGCTCTCGGCGGCTCACTCGCCTCGAGTGGCGCTTCGGGAGCTAGTGCGGCTACTAGTCTTGGTAGTCTATCGAGAATCTGAGCCAACAAGCCCAACACCTACTCCATTTGATTCGGACCCTCTTGTTGCTGACCTTGTACTTGCGGCTCTTCTTCAACTGTTTAAGCCGCATCACTTGCAGCTCCACCATCTCCCGCCTCAACAACATGCTCGACCAACACTTGGTCTTCACCCCGGGGGTCCGCTTGTTCTATTGGCTCCGCCGTCTCCCGCGCCACTCCTTCTTTACCACTACCACTTCTTGACATCTTCACAAGCAATCAAGCATTCAATAACCCAAAACTTAACAAAAGGGAACAAGAAAGAAGTCTTACCATGGAACATTTTACTAGGCTGAAGAGGATGATCTCTAACCCAACACAAAAATCACATAGCCACATATCAACACTCACATATGCAATTATGAATAACATCACTCAATCATGGAATCAAGTCAAATAATCACAAGCAAGCAAGCATGACTCCAACAAGTCCTAGAACCGCTACGGCTTTGATACAAAATTGAAAGGACCTACCCCGGAACAATAAGACAGAACCTGCGGAAAATACGAAATTTTAAAAACTTTTTCTTAAAATATTTCTAATCGGTGAATAATTAAAACTTACTTGTTACTCAAGCTAAAGACTACACATCTAATACAAGACAAACACTTAACCCTTAATGCAATAGGGATCGATCGATCTTCCCAAGGATCGATCGATCCTATTCCCTAAAAACAGACCCGAAACTTCTGCCTTTAAGAACGCCCCACAGAAACGGTCGATCCTCCCAAGAACCGTCGATCCTGACCCCATAGGATCGATCGATCACCCTTGGACCGATCGATCTTCACACCCTAAAACGATCCGGAAATTTTTACGTCAAAACGGATCGATCGATCATACCTTGATCGGTCGATCTCTTACCTCCACCAAAATAACCCGATCTTTCTGGCCAAAATAACCCGCCAGGATCGATCGATCTCACCCCGGGATCGATCGATCATAACCTCTAAAAACTTGGCCAGAAATCTTCTGCGTCGAAAACAACCTACAGGATCGATCGATCCTACTTGGATCGGTCGATCTCTCCTTTGCCCTGCGCCCAAAACAAGTTCACTCAAGCAACACACAACAACAACCAACAACCAACCATGACATTTCTTAAGCATTCAAAACCATCTTAACATACCAATATGCATCATATCAAGTTCAAGCATTGCATCCTAAGTACACAAGTTATTAACAACACAAAAGATGCAAAAAAAGGGAACCCGATATGCCTAGATCATCCATCTTCCTTCTCGGCCTTGGTTCTACGAGCTCCGCTATTTAAGACTTGTCCTTACCTGCACCAAAAGAGGCGCGTAAGCATTGATAATGCTTAGTGAGGCGGTCATCCCGTCCCACCGCGACACGAACATACAATTACCAAATTTACCACAATCAACATGCAATGCAACAATCAAACCATAACATAATAGAGCTCTATTGTCACACATACAACACACACATGGACTAGCCATAAATCACACCCATATGGTCAAACCCTACATCACACATTAATCACGAAGAGTCTAATAATTGTATGACTACGCTACGGTCACGCACTCACCTCGAATACGGTTGAAACAAAGAACACTCCTTTGATGGTTTCCAAGCCTTAAGCTTACTTCTTCTTGGCTTTTACTTAGCCAACACCAAGGTAGCACCAATCCCTAACAAAAGATCACCACAACACTTCTCAAGAGGTGATAACAATCTCTCAAACTCGGATTATCCAAACCCCCAAATCGGATTCTTTTCTCCAAAAACAGGGTTTTCTTTAAACGATCATAACTTTTACCCTAATTCAAATTAAAGATCAAACTCTCAACAACCTATCTACCAAATGTCAGTCCAGACAAACAAGATTTGAGTGCCCAAACACTCCATCAAACTCAACCCGTCGCTACAGCCCGAAAACAGGGCAGTCTAGGGAGAAATATAATATCTCACAAATTACTCAACATTTCTCAACGAAATTTGGTAGATTACAAGTTAAGAGGTTAAAGAACATACGCACCAAGTTTCAGCTCAAACCAAGCTCTCTTGATATCCCGATCGGACCTCTCAACACAGCTCTAAAACTCTGTTTTCAATCTCTTTTCTCTCTTCTTCTTCTTCCTTTCTCTTCTCCTTCTTCTTCTCCTTCTTTGTCTCTCCTTTTTCTCTCTTCTTCTCTCTCTCTCTAGATATTTCTCTCCCAAATGAAACAAGAAGAAGAGTGTGGAAAGTTGGAGAAAAGAGGAGAAGAGAATACATATATATATATGTATACAATTGTTGGTTTAATCCAATTAAACCAACCCGACCCGATTTCACTAAACCGCAACGATTAATTCTTCCAATTAATCTCTTCCGCCCGGTTTAGTAACTCCGTCAAATTCTCCAAAATATGTGAGGCATCTCCATGTCTCGAAATATTTCTTTCACTCCCGCCAAACCCCAGAATTACTGTTTAATTCCGCTAAACCGAACCACTCGGGATTACTTCTCAACGATCAATCCTTTGATCGAATCAACCCGCTCACCGCCCATTTGGCTATTATTCGAGCTCGATATTATCCACACCGCATTTCATCTCATCTCCGTCAAAACACTATCCATTCTGCAAAAACACTATTTTTCTGTAAAAACACTATTCCAAACCAATTAATCCAAATTGGTTTTGGAACGATTAATCTCCTGATCCATCAAACCAATCTTATCCCCGCATATTATAAATCGAGTTCCCCATTATTCCTATTCTCTCAGGAACACAACACGGTACAAGACTTTTACGACATCAAAATAACAGCTTGCACCGCAAGAAATGTAATAACTTTTATTACAAGGATACGACTTGGGATACGGATGTTACACCCACAACCGAGTGGCCTCTCATGCGGACAAAGAAGGAAACTTCACTCTTTGTCCTCTCGCTAGCATGATCGAGACATAAAGACATCACTAGGGATTGTACTCTTTCCTACCCTTAATTTCCCACGTGGTTTTACTAAGGAAGGTTTTAACGAGGCAACAACCTAGTGGTGCGAAGTGGCCTCAAGGCATTCTTGAGGGCTGAATTGTCTAGAAGCCCATGTTATGCTTCTATTCAGTTTAAGCATTCTAAGGGAGTCCATTAAAGTCCATTTCGGCCCAAGGAGAAATCACAAAAGCCACTAGACTCGTCACTTATGCCACTTAGGCGATTTACCTTATTTGTTTTAAGTCAAACTTTCCTTTTTCGAACTTTTCCTGTTCGTTTCGGGAAATCTTTTATCCATGTGTTTAGACCACGTTTAGGGTTGCTTTTTGAGACATTTTGCAGCCTAAAGTCGAGCCCTATATATGGAGAAACTCGCAGCCCTAAGAGGGTAGACTTGAATAAACGAAAACCCTATTTTTGCTTAAATCATCGTCGCTTAGCTCCTTTTGTTCTTTCTTCTTGTTTGTGTGAATCCCAGCAAGAGTAGGACGCCCAAAGCTGTATCACGAGCCCTCCCATAACTCGTGTGGTCACTTATCACTCCATTGGCCCACGCCAAACCTCACGTTTCCATCGTTGTCCATCGAGTCGCGCCGCACGGTCCACTCGGAGACAACACCCGTCTGAAGCTTGTATCACCACTACACTTATTTTAAAACGTCCTCGTTGTTATATAAAACCTGTTAAGGGGAAAAGCAAGAGAAATACATACCGTAATTCTCTTCTCGGGTTGTGATTGGCAGCTCCACGGATGCAAATCCTGATTTTGTATTTTTTTTTTATGGTGAAGAACACCTGAAAGGCAAGAAACAAAAACAAAAAAAAAATAGAAAAACCAAAAACTAGAGAAAAAATAAAAATCCTAAAAGAAAATTGTATGTACAAAGGTAAGGTGCTTTTTTAACGTCGTGAGCTCGACGACCTCATAGAGTTGTTAGATCATGGCCAAGTGGTTGCACGATGGTTCCTCGAATCTATCATTTCGGAGTCGGTATGGTGAATGGATTTCTCCCCAGCAGGAGTTAGTCATCGTTAATGGTCTCTTCACCAAAAGATTCCTTCCTTGATTGTGATTGTGGCGTCGAGGTAGCACTCTTGGTATCTCTAGAATGGGGATCGATCATGATTGGTCGATACTTATGCTTGATGCTACGAGCATCCATCGTTGAGGGGCGATGGGGAAGTCCAATGCTTCTCCATGAGTTCATACTGGAAGTACATCGACCTTGTTTGGTCGATGTAGTGGATCGATGGGCAAGGCATCGACCCTAATTGGTGGATGCTCTTGTTCGGGTCTTCGTTCTTGAAATTTAGAATCTGTAATATCGACCGTGATAGGTCGATTCATTGGTCTGATGCTGTCCACCGATGAGTCTATTGATGTGTTCTCCTCTAATTTCATCTCCCACTGATTAGCTTTGTCATCCAAAGAGAATGGGAATAGGCATAGTGTCAGACCGTCTTCTAAGACTCCATTGATTTTAATGTGCCATAAAGCTTGTCAAACTGATCCAGGTGATCAGTAATGATCGTCAGAGCGATCTTTGGTTAGTGTGCAGCTGCCCAACGTGCATTACCACCTTGAGCAGCATCCCTATTAGGGTGAAGGATGCTCTCAAGCTTAGCAGCATGTACTTCTTTTCATAGCTGCTCCATTCGATCTATTCTCTTTTTCCTTTTTTTTTTCTTAATATTTTTGGTGATCACCTAACATTCAAAGAAATAAATAATCAATAAGAAAAAACAAAAAAAAACTTAGTCTCAGATCTTGACTAAATCTCTATGGTTATTGTTTCAATCCCCGGCAATGGCGCCAAACACTTGATAGGAAGATTTTCTTTCCATTATCCCATTCTCAAGTTTCACCCAAGTCTACCCATAGGGTATTCTCGAGAGTTTAACCAAAAAGAGCGCAAGTGCACAGTCATGCAGTTGTAGTAATTATGGAGTCGATCCACAGTGACTGAGAACAAAACACAGAGAATACAAATCAAAATCTAATCTAAGCAAAATAGAGAAATGGGGGTTGGTTCCTAATCTAACATGCATAAAATAAATAAACTAAAACATCAAATAAAACCTAAACTAATATTTACAGAGGATTGGGAGATACTCTTAATTCTGGGAATCTAGATCTAGAGTTCATGTTTTACCTAACAAATTTATGTTCGTCATTTTAGGGATTTTTATTGTCTGCTAGTCCACTCTCGTGGTATGCTAGTCTCTATATTCAAATCCACTCTCGTGGTGAATGAACATGCATTTCATACAATCCCATCATCGAATACTTTCATGAGTGATAGACACATCGCAAGGGTTTTCACACCTCCAGGCAATCCAATAGGGTCAGTATTGGTAAAAACGTGCCTAAGACACAAAGTAAGTGATAGATATATTTCTAGAGTCCATCCCACTCTCGTGGTGAAGTCCTCATGAGATCTTTACTCTTTCAAATAACAAACTCGACCATAGCTAATACTTCCAACTATGCAGATTTGAGATCTCTACCCACTCTCATGGCGCAGGGAATCTCTAATAGTACAACCACACCAACTGGATTCAGTTGTACACTTAAGCATCTCCCATAAGATAATGCTTAGCATTAAGATACATAGAAAGGTAGCTAGATCAATTACGAACAATCAAACATATATTAAACCGTAAAAATAGATCCCATCATCGACCACCACCCTAGTGGTCTAAAAGATCTACTATAAAACAGAAGAAAAGAAGTAAAAAAGAAAGAATTCTTTATTAGGGTTTTTAGAAGTGGTGGCTACAAAAGTTCTCTATTCCAAAGTTGTCTATTCCAAGTTGTATTTTCTAGTGAGATTATAAGTGATTATATAATCCAAAGGATTCTTAGAATATTTCATTTCGTCCTTATCTTATTTCTGGAATCTTAAAACTCGAGATGACAAGTTGCCCGAATCATGTCTTGCCACATAAGAAATTTCCCAGCTTTCTCGGACGTCAGAATTCACCTTGATTGGTCGATTCTTAGGTCTATGTGAATCTCTTGGGCTTGACTGGTCGATGCATCATCCGAGAGTATTCTCTAAAAATCCTTCGGACTCCATATCGACCCCTACAGATCGATTCTGGGGTCGATATTGGTGCTCTTCGGTTTTTTGAAATCCTTCTCCGAATGTGCATGATTCAATTGATGGTGTCAACTCGCCGATTGGGTCTAGCAAGCTACAGAAACACTCTAAACATCCAGTTTTAGCTCCAAGTACCTAGAAACACATAAACACAAGCAAACACACTAAAACTATACTAAATGTTAGTTATAAAGCCTAAAAACTAACTAATTATGATGCATAAAACATGTTAAATACGACGCTATCACCTCGATGCAACTATCTCTCGACCAAGTAAGGTAAGTCTTGTGTCTAATTATTTTTGTCTCTTTGTAGGAGAATTGGCCACAACCTAATTGTTCTACACGTCCAAGCATGCCTAGTTTCGAGTCCTAGTAGAGTATTTTAGTATTTTCTTTCTTTTTGGGCATTATCCTTATAAGAGAACTACTTGTGGTTCCCGTTGAAAGCGCGCGTTGTTTTGAGTCTTTTCTTGTGCAAGTTTTGTTGTTTTGAGTCGCAACCCTAGGGTTGTAGCCGAATTGACTATTATAAAGTCCCATGGCTGTGTAACATTTTTGTCACCTTTGATCAATAAAGAAACCGAATTTTCTTAAGTTTTTCGTAAAATCTTAAACCCTTGTTCTTGTCATCGTGTGCGATTCACGGAGCCAAGTCCGTTTGCTGTATCAAACAACCGTTCATACTCTTTGTGGTTCGCTCATCAAACCACCACCCATCAACTAAACGGTTTCACGGGAGGAGTTTCGAGCTAACCGTCTAGCCATCCACACCCTCAGCCACGAGTTTGTCTAAGAAGAAGGAGCTTCGAACTATCTTCTTACCAAACTCAGATCCGAACCAAAGGCTCACCACCGAGTCTCATATCATCTGGCATCATAGCCGATGTTCCTGAACTTTCGGTTCTTTCTACCCCTATCCCTATTTGTTACTTGATTTTCGCATTCGCTAGGTTGATAGTTTTCTGTTTCTGTTTGCATCTTTCGTTTCACTTATAAAAACCAAATAAAAACTATTGTTAGTCTATCGTTAGATCATTTTGTTTTAGTTGTTTAATGTTTAAAAAAAAAAAGCCCTAGGATTTGTTATAAGTTTGTCGAACTAAGTCACCTTGCATCCGAAGTCATCTTGGTTGCGTATTGATTTTGTATTGTGAACGTTGCATCACTACTTTTTGGTTTTGGTTCTCAATGTTTCAGGTTCTAGACACACCATTGTATCAACTTGAGGTTGAAGAAGAAGCGTGAGCAGAAGTTCCCATCTCGATACTGAACCAAATAGAGAAGATATCCCTTACCTTTCTCTTATTACATTTTCCGATTGTTTCCTGATATGTCTATATTTTACATGCTTTGAGCATGCATTTATCATCCATTTAGCCTTATCTCATAGCATATTCTTACCATTTCATGTCACTTATTTCCGGTTTTGCATACTTAGAGTATTTTGCATTAGGATTGCATGTATTTACATTTTGGAACTGTATCAGGCACATTCAAGGAATATTGAAGATGTTGAGGTCAAATGGAGAGAAGGAAGAAGGGAGAGCCAAACTCGACTAAGAACTCGAGTAGGAGCCTCGAGGAGAGCACAAAACAGACACTTTGGAACCAGACTCGAACAAGAACTCGAGCAGGGAGTCGAGTGGAACCAAAGTTGAAGACTTTGAAGCCAACTCGAGCCCCCATCTCGAGTCCCTATCTCAAGTCCACAATAAAGCTCCCGTCTTTAAGTTTTTCGCTGGACTCGACGCAAGCACTCGACCCCCACCTCGAGTCCACCTCTGAACTAAGCTATTTTGTCTTTTAGCGAGCTAGGGTTTTGCCAAATCCTATAAATACTCTGTATTATCCATTGGACAAAAGTGTGGTATGCTGGGTTTTTCTCTTTCCCCTAAACTTGTTTAGCTTTGTAATCAGATTTTTTTTAATCTATTAAGTATTTGTGCTTGATTCTCAGTAGTCTCTCTATTTTCATCTTAATCTTTCCATTTATGCAAGTTTTGATGATTTATGGATTTGTGTTCTTGATGTTCTTCATGGGCTTTAAGTAGTCTCTAGGGTTCTTAAGGATGGGATAGATTAAGTGTGGAATCTTAGTCTCCTGGGTGGTTTAAGTTTAGATTGTCTGGATTAGTGTTATTAATGTTAGTTTATCTCTGATCAATTGGAATTAGAACTTAGACATTTCCACACCCACCTAGTGTTTGATGAAATGCCTGAAACAACTAATTCTAGAGATTTACATTCCTAGCTTAAGAGATTAGTTGTCAAGGGTGTTTATTGGCTTTAATAGACTGAATATTATTGCCTGCTAGGTTAGATTTCGCTAAAGAGATTTAGGTCTGGAACTGGTTTAGCTTGAGGTTATTTGTCATGAGAGTGGATTTAGCTGCTGATGAGTTTATTGTCTAGGGATTAGCTCTGTTTGAGTATGTTAAACACCTAGGTAGATTAAGAGAATACACTAATCAATAACTCCATCCTTAGGAGCTTCTGTTTAGTTGATGGAATTTCCTTTGCATTGCTTCTGTGGTTTCTCTTAGTAACTAGCAACTGTTAGCTTCTGTTATTAATTTCTGTAATGATTTTAGTTATTGTCTTGTTAGATTGATAATCTTATAATCTACTGCTTGGCTTGACTTATTTAGTTTGATTGCATCCTTTCTGGTTAATAACTCACCCAACTGGATTGACACATTTTTGTGCTATAATGACATGATGATAGTGCAATAGGAAATTGACTTTTATCAATTTGGCGTCGTTGCCATTTGGGTGTTGTTTGTTACCATTAGGATTTCAAATCATTTGAGATCAAGTTTTTTTAAGTCTAATTTGCTACTCACCTTGTGTTTTCTTCATTGTCTTTGCATCTCAAGTACTTATACACGTCATCAGATAGACTCTATCTATGCCCTGTTCTGACTCGACCAACCAACTCGAGTGCCCTATTCGAGCAGTCAATCGAGTCTACCTTCACCTGCATGCAAACGAGATCAAAAGGAGACCAGAACCTCCTGTCCTACAGCGACTATATTAATCAGCCAAGACGGTTGCGGGAGCAGAGAGAACACATCAGAATAGATCAACAGGATCAAGTGGAAACGGAATAACACCCACAAGGAGAGAATGAACAAAGACTTCCTCCGAGGAGGCCACGATTGATTGGAGCAGGATTGTACTTCCTACAATCCAAAACAACAACTTTGAGATCAAGAGTGGTTTGATAGCTATGGTGCAAAGCAACAAATTCCACGGGTTGCCTCTGGAGGATCCTCTTGATCACTTGGACGAGTTTGATAGGCTCTGCAGCCTCACTAAGATCAATGGAGTTAGTGAAGATGGCTTTAAACTTTGACTTTTCCCCTTTTCTCTTGGTGACAAAGCCCATCTGTGGGAGAAGAATTTACCTCATCAATTGATTACATCTTGGGATGACTGCAAAAAGGCTTTCGGATATGTCTATATTTTACATACTTTGAGCATGCATTTATCATCCATTTAGCCTTATCTCATAGCATATTTTTACCATTAGGATCGCATGCATATTGCATTTTGGAGCTGTATCAGGTACATTCAAAATATATTGAAGATGTTGAGGTCAAATGGAGAGAAGGAAGAAGGGAGAGCCAAACTCAACCAACAGACTCGAGTAGGAGACTCGAGTAGAGCACAAAACAGACACCAGGGAACCAGACTCGACCCAGAACTCGACCAGGGAGTCGAGTGGAACCAAAGGCGAGGGCTTTAAAGCAAACTCGAGCAAGCCACTCGAGTCCACCACTCGAACCCACCGCAAAGTCGCCACCTTGGAACCAACTCGACCAAGCTTATCAAGTCAGCCGGTCGAGTCCACCATAAAGCTGCCGTCTTGAAGTTTTTCGCCGGACTCGACCCAAGCACTCGACCCCACATCGAGTCGACCTCCGAACTAAGATATTTTGTCTTTTAGCGAGCTAGGGTTTTGCCAAATCCTATAAATACCCTGTATTATCCATTGGACAAAAAAATAGTATGCTGGTTTTTTTCTTCTCCCTAAACTTGTTCTTGCTCTGTAATCAGATTTCTTTTAAACTATTAAGTATTTGTGTTTGATTCTCAATAGTCTCTCTATTTTCATCTTGATCTTTCCTATTATGCAAGTTTTAATGATTTCTGTGTTTTGTGTTCTTGATGTTCTTCATGGGGTCTGAGTAGTCTTTAGGGTTCTTAAGGATGGGTTAGATTAAGTGTGGAATCTTAGTCTCCTACGTGATTTAAGTTTAGATTACTTGAATTCTCTTCTTGATTAGTGTTATTAATGTTAGTTTCTCTCTGATGAATTAGAATGAGAACTTAGGGATTTCCATGCCCACCAAGTGTTTGATGAAATGCATGAACCAACTAATTCTAGAGATTTATATTTCTAGCCTAAGAGATTGGTTGTCTAGGGTGTTTATTGGCTTTAATAGACTGAATCTTAATGCTTGCTAGGTTAGATTTCACTAAAGAGATTTAGGTCTGGAACTAGTCTAACTTGAGGTTTTCTGTCATGAGAATGGACTGAGGTACTATTGAGTTTATTGTCTAGGGAATTAGCTCTGCTTGAGTATGTTAAACACCTAGGTAAATTAAGAGGATACACTAATCAATAACCCCATCCTTAGGAGCTTATGTTTAGTTAATTGAATTCTGTTACATTACTTCTGTAGTTTCTGTGTGCATTGCTTCTATTAGTTTCTGTTATTAGTTTTTGTAATGCTTTTGATTATTATTCTGTTAGATTGTTAATCTCATGATCTACTGCTTGGCTTGACTTAATTTGGTTTGATTGCGTCCTTTCTGGTTAATAGCTCACCCATTTGGATTGACACTTTTATGTGCTACAATGACAGTGCATTAGGGAATTGACCCATATTAGTTTGACTTACATCAAATTGACCTATATCAATTTGGCGCCGTTGCCATTTGGGTGTTGTTTGTTACAATTAGGATTTCAAATCGTTTCAGATCAAGTTCTTTTAAGTCTACTTTGTTACTCACCTTGTGTTTCTTTCTTTGTCTTTGCATCTCAGGTACTTATACACGTCATCGTTCTGACTCGACCAACCAACTCGAGTGCCCATCTCGAGTTAGTCAATCGAGTCTACCTTCACCTGTATGCAAATGAGATCAAAAGGAAACCAGAACCACCTGCACTACCTCGACAATATTAATCAGCTACCGAGACAGTTGCAGGAGCAGAGAGAACACATCAGAGTTGATCAACAGGATCAAGTGAGAATGGAAGAAAACCCACAGGGACAGAATGAACAGGGACCTCCTCCGAGGAGGCCAAGATTGATTGGAGCAGGAGATGCTCCTAACACTCACACTCATAGGCTAGGGATTGTACCTCCTATAATCCAAAACAACAACTTTGAGATCAAGAGTGGTTTAATAGTTATGGTGCAAAGCAAAAAATTTCATGGGTTGCCTATGGAGGATCCTCTTGATCACTTGGACGAGTTTGATAGGCTCTGCAGCGTCACCAAGATCAATGGAGTCAGTGAAGATGGCTTTAAACTTCGACTTTTCCCCTTCTCTCTTGGGGACAAAGCCCATCTGTGGGAGAAGAATCTACCCCATGGCTCAATCACTTCATGGGATGACTGCAAGAAAGCCTTTCTTACCAAGTTCTTCTCCAATGCTCGAACGACTCGCCTCCGAAATGAGATATTCGGATTTGCCTAGAAAGATGGAGAGACATTCTGCGAATCCTCGAAAAGATTCAAAGGCTACACCACTCAATGTCCTCACCATGGTTTCAACAATGAGTCCCTACTCAACATCCTTTACAGAGGAGTTCTCCCAAATATAAGGATGGTGCTCGATACAGTAAGCAATGGAAACTTCCTCAACAAAGATGTCGATGAAGGCTGGGAACTTGTGGAGAACCTTGCTCAATTAGATGGACACTACACTACAGAGTATGACCGAAACGTGAGGGGAATTGTTGATTCTGACGACACGACTAGGAAAGAAATCAAAGCTTTGAATGCCAAATTGGATAAACTCCTCCTCAACCAACAAAAGCATGTTCACTTTGCAAGTGAGGACCAGATCTTTCAGGTTCAAGATGGGGAGGGTACTACTATGGAAGATGTCAGTTATGTTCAAAATCAAGGAAGTTACAACAAAGGTTTCATCAACTATAAGAACAACCCGAATTTTTCATATCGGAGCATCAACGTTGCCAATCCACAGGATCAACTCTACCCGCCTCAGCAACAACCGAATCCGAATAAGCCATTTGTTCCTTATAATCAACATCAGAGTTTTGCCCCTAAGAGCACTACCAGGGAAGCTATCCGCAACATGGAGTCACCGGTCCACCACCTAGTTTTACACCTGACCAAGATCAGCCTTCTAACACTCAGGATCAACAAATGACGAACATGCTGCAACAACTTCTACAAGGTCAAGCAGATGGTGCACTGGAAGCAGCTAAAAAATTTGGTGAAGTCAAAACCCAGATGGTTTACACATACAACGATCTCAACAGTGCATCCACTTCTTCCATAAAGCCTATTAGACAGCTTCCAGGGAAACCAATTCAAAATCCCAAAGACTTTGCTCACATCAATGCCATCACCTTAAGGAGTGGAAGAGAGTTACCTGCACAGGAAGGATCAGTTCCAGTCACTGTGGACAGTGCCGACGAAGGTGGAGAGGATTTGAATCGCAAAGAAGGACAAGCTGAGAAGCCAGACTCGACTGACAAACTCTACCAACCAACTCGAGTCTTCGTTCGAGTCAGCTCACTACCTGCTAAGAAACCGGTTGCTTCTGAGGAAAAGAAATAACCCTTTGTCCCCCCTCCTTACAAACCTAAACTTCCTTTCCCAGGAAGATTCAAGAAGGAGAAATTAGAGAAGTATAGAGCACTTTTTGATAAGCATATGAGAGAAATTGAAGTCAGGATGCCTCTTTGGATGCCTTTGCACTTATACCTCCATATCAGAAATTCTTGAAAGATGCATTAAATAAGAGAATAAAGGAGATTCAAGGTATGGTGGTCTTAACTGAAGAATACAGTGCCATTATACAGAAGAGGGTTATCAAGGAGAAGCTAAGCGACCCCGGTTCGTTCACTCTGCCATGCTCCTTAGGTCCACTGACTTTCAAGAAATGCCTTTGTGATCTTGGAGCATCTATCAGCCTCATGCCACTCTCAGTAGCTAAGAGGTTAGGTTTCAGCAATTACAAAGCATGCAACATCTCTTTGGTCCTAGCCGACAAGTCTGCTAGAACCCCTCATGGCATGTTAGAAGATCTGCCTCTAAGGGTTGGAATTGTTGAGATACCCACGGATTTCATAGTATTGGAGATGGATGAAGAACCGAGAGACCCTCTCATTCTAGGAAGACCTTTCTTGGCTACAGTTGGGGTAGTCATTGATGTTAAAAAGGAAAAGATTGATCTTAATCTGGGAAAAGACTTCAAAATAGCTTTCGACATCAAAGACACAATGAGAAAACCTGCAATAGATAGGCAAATCTTTTGGATTGAAGAAATGGATCAACTTGCTGATGAACTTCTATAGGAGTTTCATGAAGAAGATCACCTTTAAACTGCTTTGAGAAAGAGTGGCAAGGATGGGTACCTCCACAATGACAAAGAGTGGCAAGGATTGGACTCACATAAGGATGTCGAAGGATTAGAAGCTTTCGAAGATCTAATTGGGGTTGAAAGAGAGGTTTTAGCTGTAAGTGGTACTACACTAACAGATTCGACCAGCACACTCGAACCACCCAAGTCGAGTCAGTCATCGCTCACTGCAGACTCGACCAAGCAACTCGAGTCCCAGGTCGAGTTAAGCCTTTCCCTAAACTTGATAAAACCCTTGTTGTAGCCTCCCTGGTTTTGAATATAACTTATCTCTTCTAGCTGATAGCTCTCCCCATCTTGAACTTGAAGTTGCCCTTCGTTACTAACAAAGTGAACTTGCTTTTGCTGGACTAGGAGGAGCTTATCCAACTTCTCATTAAGATCCTTGATTTCTTGCTTATACTTCTCACCGGAATCCGCATTCTTCCTTACGTTCCTATCATAATCCTCATTGTAGTTCCCATCAGATTGAGCAAGGTTCTCCACTAGCTCCCAGCCTTCATCAATATCTTTGTTTAGGAAGTTTCTATTGCTGGCTGTATCTAGTAGCATCCTTATCTTTGGGAGAACTCCTCTGTAAAGAGTGCTAAGAATAGACTCATTGCTGAATCCATGATGAGGACACTGAGATTGGTAGCTCTTGTATCTTTCCCAAGCTTCACAGAAAGTTTCACTATCTTATGTGCAAATCCGGAGATCTCGTTGCGGAGTCTTGCTGTCCTTGAGTTTGAGAAGAACTTGGCAAGGAAAGTGATATAGGTCAATTTGATGTAAGTCAAACTGATATGGGTCAATTCCCTAATGCACTGTCATTGTAGAACAGAAAAGTGTCAATCCAAATGGGTGAGCTATTAACCAGAAATGATGCAATCAAACCAAATTAAGTCAAGCCTCCCTACATCCGATGACTAGTCAGAACTCAAGGCACCTAAGGTAGACCTTAAACCACTTCCTGTAGGGCTAAGGTACGCTTTTCTAGGACCAAACTCTACATATCCAATCATAGTCAATGATAAACTTAATGATGATGAGTTGCATTTGCTATTGATTGAATTGAGGAAATTTAGAAGAGCCATTGGTATTCTCTGGGTGACATTAAAGAAATTTCACCTAGCTTATGTACTCATAGAATTCACCTTGAAAATGAATCATATGCTAGCATTGAACCTTAGAGAAGATTAAACCCAAATTTGGAAGAAGTGGTTAAGAAGGAAATCCTTAAGTTGCTAGAAGCTGGCATAATCTATCCTATATCTGATAGTACTTGGATCTCTCCTGTGCATTGTGTTCCTAAAAAAGGGGGTATAACTGTTATAAAAAATGGTAAAGATGAGCTCATACCCACTAGGACTATCACTGGTCATAGTAAGTGCATAGATTACAGAAAGTTAAATGCTGCATCTAGAAAGGATCATTTCCCATTGTCATTCATTGATCAGATGTTAGAAAGGCTTGCAAATCATCCTTATTACTGTTTCTTAGATGGGTATAGTGGTTTCTTTCAAATCCCTATACATCCTAATGATCAAGAAAAGACTACTTTCACCTGCCCATATGGAACATTTGCATAGGGGAGAATGCTTTTTGGTCTTGGTAAAGCACCTGCTACTTTTCAGAGGTGTATGACCTCTATCTTTTCAGATTTAATCGAGGAGATGGTGGAGGTATTCATGGACGACTTCTCCGTGTATGGCACTTCTTTTTCAAATTTGTGCAGGGTGCTTACTGGGTGCGAAGAGACAAGTCTGGTTCTAAATTGGGAGAAATGTCATTTTATGGTCAGAGAAGGGATCGTCTTAGGGCACAAGATTTCCTGAGAAAGGGTAGAGGTAGACAAAGCCAAGATTGATGTGATGATGCAGTTGTAACCGCCTAGGAACGTCAGGGATATTAGGAGTTTCCTTGGACATGTTGGGTTCTACAGGCGGTTCATCAATGACTTCTTAAAAATAGCCAAACCACTCAATAGACTACTGTGCAAGAGGCATGAGTTCAAATTTGATTCTGAGTGTTTGAGGGCTTTCCAGCTGATTAAAGAAGCGTTGATCACAGCCCCGATAGTCCAAGCTCTAAATTGGGACTATCCGTTCGAAGTCATGTGTGATGCCACAGACTATTTTGTGGGAGCTGTTTTGGGACAAAGGATAGAGAAGAAGCTGCATGTGATATATTATGAAAATAGAACACTAGATGAAGCTCAAGAGAGGTACGCAACAACAGAGAAGGAGCTCTAAGCTGTTGTATTCGCTTTTGAGAAGTTCAGAAGCTATCTAGTGGGTTCCGAAGTGATAGTCTACACTGATCATGCAGCACTAAGCCAAGACTTCTCAGATGGATCCTTTTGCTTCAGGAGTTTGACATAGAGATTATTGACAAGAAGGGCATAAAGAATGGGGTAGCTGATCACTTGTCAAGGATGAGGATAGAAGATGCATTGCCAATTGACGACTTCATGCCTGAAGAATAGCTCATGGTTGTCAAGACTGCCATAAAAGACTATCACGATGCTATTAAAATCAATGAAGTTAAGGTGCTAGAAGAAGAAAAGCTGCCTTGGTATGCAGATTTCGCCAATTACCTTGTAAGTGGCGAAATTCCTACAAGTCTGGATGCATACAGGAGAAAAAAGTTTTTGAGAGATGTGAACCATTACTTCTGGGATGAACCATACTTATACAAGAGAGGTTGGATGGTCTTTTTAGGGGATAAATAGCTGAAGAAGAAGCAAGGGGAGTTTTGGAGCATTGCCATGGTACATCTTATGGAGGTCACTTTGCCACATTCAAGATTGTCCAGAAGGTACTCCAAGCAGGTTTATGGTGGCCATCAATGTTTGAAGATGCTCACGCCTTCATTGCCAAGTGTGATCCTTGCCAGCGAATTGGGAACATAAGTAGAAGGAACGAGATGCCTCAAAACCCGATTCTGGAAGTTAAAGTGTTTGATGTGTGGGGCATCGACTTTATGGGGCCTTTCAATCCACCGTCTTATGGGAATAGCTACATCTTGGTGGCTGTTGATTATGTCTCAAAATGGATTGAAGCAATAGCCTGCCCTACTAATGATGCAAAGGTTGTTTTGAAGATGTTCAAGAGTGTTATCTTCCCCAGATTTGGAGTGGCAAGGGTAGTAATCAGTGATGGAAGGTCTCACTTCATCAACAAACTCTTCGAGAATCTGCTGAAGAAGCATGGGGTAAGGCACAAGGTAGCTACACCCTACCATCCTCAGACCAGTGGGCAAGTAGAAGTGTCCAACCAGCAAATCAAGGTTATTTTGGCAAGGGTAGTGGGTTCAAAGAGAGATTGGTCTGCAAAGTTTGATGAGACTCTTTGGACATATCGAACTGCATTCAAAACGCTAATTGGGAGAACACCGTTCTACCTACTCTACGATAAAGCTTGCCATCTGCCAGTTGAGATCGAGTACAGAGCTTTATGAGCAACAAAACTTGTGAAAAACCTGGATATTAAGACTGCTCAGGAGAAGAGAGCAATTGATTTGCACGAACTAAAGGAGATCAGACTGGATGCTTATGAGAGCTCTAAGGTGTACAAGGAAAGAACTAAGACCTTCCATGACAGGAAGATTCTGCACAAAGAGTTTAAGACTGGTGATCAGGTGCTTCTTTTCAACTCTAGGCTCAAGTTGTTTCCTGGAAAACTGAAATCTAGATGGTCAAGACCGTTCAACATCAAGGAAGTTTTACCCTATGAAGCAATTACTCTGATTGGAAAAAATGAATCCGAGTTCACAGTGAACGGGCAAAAGCTCAACCCGTATATGGCTGACTGCATCACCCCAGAGGGAACCTCAATCCCTCTTGATGAACCTCTCCAAGCCTAAGAAAAAAAAAAAGGAAGTCAAGGTTAGAGACTTTAAACAAGCTCACTTGGGAGGAAGTCTCATGTCTATCTTTGTACATAATGCTTTTTATTTTTGGTATCTTTGTTATTTCTTTTTGTCTGTTTAATATGCTATTTATGTGTTTTTGGTCTACAGGAGTAATAAGAGGAGAGTGTGAGGGTTAAGTGATGATGAAAAGAAGGAAAAGACAAGGCACGTGACTGACTCGACCTGGCATGTCGAGTCAGCTGGTCGAGTCAATGTGGCGCCCATTTTCAAATTTGAAAACCGACAAGAATACATGACTCACTCGACCTGGCCCACTCGAGTCAGCCGGTCGAGTCAATAAGGCGCCTAATTTTAAATTTGAATTTCGACAATACACGTTCCTCCCTTGTAATCTAGCTCATTTCCATGTCTGTTTAAGCTGCTGAATGGAGAGTTTCGAGTTCAAGCAATTCCTTTTCTCCTAGCCCTTCAAATTCCTAAAATGATCAACCAATTCCTCTTCACCAAGCCCAAAAGATCTCAGAAAGGAGAACCGGGTCATCGTCTATCTACTAAAGCCGTGTTGAGACAGATTCAGAAACTGAGAGGACCCATTTCTCCACAAAGGGAACCGATGGAGGTTGATGAAGACAGACTCGACCAACCAACTCGAGCCCCAGGTCGAGTCAGCCGCTCGAGTCAAGGAGATGAGGCAGTGGCTAAAGAATTCACGCGAGACAAACGTGCCATTGCTCGAAGAAAGAAATCGGTGGAACCAAGCAAGTTGGAAGATAGCAGCGAAGGTGAGGAAAAGGCGATCAAGGTGGCTAAGAAATAACTAATGAGGCCTAAACAACTCTCTGATGAAGAGTACCTAACCATCCTCCTTGCTAAAAGCTTTGTGGGAACAAGATATCCGCACCGAGAGACCTATCTGAAGCTTGACATAGCAAGAGATATGGAGTACCTATACGAGATGAGCAGCCTCTACACCTTCATGAAGTTTCAGCTTGAAGCTTACCAGGAAGAAACATGCCACTTCCTCTCTTCCCTCATGGTCCACTTCTACAATGATGAACCGGAATACGAATCCGATGGAGGTCCAGGTTTCATTACCTTCACGTGCAGGGGTTCGCTTCACTCCCTCACCATAAAGGAGTTGGACACCCTGTACGGATTTACAAGCGGCACGGGTACAATGCAAGAGATTAATAGCGAGGAACTGCAAGCACTATGGTCTACTATTGGTAATGACAAGCCATATTCGTCAGGCCGAACCATGAGCTCTCAAATCCGAAGTCTTGTAGTGAGATATCTTCACAAAATTATCGCCAGCACCATGTTCGCAAGGAAAATCACAGGAAACGTCAATGAAGGCGAATTGCAAATGCTTGATGTAGCTTTGAAGGATGTCTTGGATTCACAAGGAATGGAAGGGAACTAAGGGAAGATAGGACAGACACGAGCCTCACTTTTGTTCTGTTGAGTCAGCTGCTGAGTTACATGGATTGGGCTTTAAAAATGCATCGGATGAATTCAGAAGGAGAACTCAGCATTGGAAGGATAGTTACTCCAATTCTTGTCGCTTGTGGTGTGGAGCTAACATCGAAACCATACGATCTCAGATGGATAGACATCAACCACTTGAGGAGAGCTAAGTTCCTTGACGTCAGCCGGCCATCTAATGAGTACATATACCAGTTCACTCACCCAACCGCTAGAGAGGCCAAGCTGTGTCTTCCTTGCATCGAACTTACCAGCGTGAGAGTAGGTGCCAGCATAGATTTCATTCCAGCGGTTGACAAGCTCTACGACCATTTTCAAGAAGCTCCCCAGCCAGAGGGTTCAGATGATCCAGTTAGTGAAGATGATGAAGATGCATCAGCAAGGTTCAACTTTGACGAATATCACATGACAAGGCAAAGCCCGGCTTTGAAAGAAGCACACAAGCGTATTGGGTTGCTCCAGAAATAGAACAAGCTTCAGGGTAAAACCATTGCTGCTTTAAAGGGGACGGTAAAAGAGATAAAGGAACAAGTGAAAGATGTCAGGAATCAGTTCAGAGAATTCCAGACCAGATTCAGTGGTTCCTCCTCTAGAAAGGTGGTCTTAACAAAGAGAGTCTTGTTGAGAGGTGGATCACTTCGTGCAGAACCAAGTTCTAGTGCAGCCATGGAACCACCCAGAGCATCATCATATGAGCCAAGGCAGCAGTTAAGACATTACTCGAGGCAGAAGAAAAGAGAACCTACTGACTCGACTAACCAACTCCAGCCCCAGGTCGAGTCAGTAGTCGAGTCAGCACACCGACCTGCTTACACCAGAGAGAGCATGGAGAAATCAATAACCTCCTTCTTCTCCAACCCTTGAGGTACCAGCTCCATCTATCTTTGTACATATCATTTGCATTTTTTCTAGTATTTTTGTTGTTTCTTAAACCATCCTTCAAATTTTTATTACACAAGGAACTGTGTAATTTAAGTTTGGGGGAGAGCTTAAGATTGTGTGACATGTTTATTGTGTTTTTTTTCATTTTGTGCATATTTGAGTCTGCATACATCTAACCTAGCTTTCTTTCAAGCCATGTTTACTTTATTGAGCGTGTAAGGCCTATTTTTGAATGAGCTTGGCAGAAAGGGTTAGGTTTGGGCCGACAAGGATAGAGTCTTATGTAGTTCTGGTTTGCAATTTTTGAATCAGATAGGACTAGGTGGGAGCTTGGTTATTGGGTATAGGGTTTGGTCCTGCAAAAAGAAAAAAATTTGGAGAAAGAAAAAAAGAAAAAGGAAAAAGGGTTAAAAGCTTTTAGGAGAGGAAAAGCTGAAAGTAAATAGATCTAGTAAAGGATTTGGGGCTGTGCTAAAATGAGAAAAGGGAAAGTAAGGCAAAAAGCCTAATGTCTTAAGAAAGAAAGCCAAAGCTGGAAGTGAAAAACCCCCCCCAATCCGCTAGAAATCTTAAGAACCTCTCCTTAGAAGAGAAACAAGAAGAAGAAAATGAGTTTGATCCAAGAAAAAGTTCAAGGCAGAATAATGATTGCCAAAGAGTTAAGGGTAGAACTAGGATATTTTTCTGGGTTTAGAACTAAGAGGGTTAATATCACTTGTGTATCATTGGGGAGTTGAGAATCGATCTTTGTATGCATAGGTTGGTTTTTACCTTTGGCATTCTGCTGAAGTTCATTCCTTTTCTTGAGTGATCCCTGATTTGAAATGATTAAACCATATGAAAGGGACCATCTTTGTCTCTTAACCTTACCCTTAGCCAAATAAGTTCATTGAATGTGCATAGCTTGATTCTTGGTTTCTGCTTAATTGAATGTTAAAGGGAATGGTAGATTTGAATGCATGTCTAGATTGAGACTAATCGAAATTGTGTTGTGACGAGTATGGCTAAGGTTTTGAAGTAAAGTTTAAACATCTTGCATCCTAGAATTAGCAACTTGGACATTGATATCATATTATTCGATCAGCATGCTTTGGTTCTGAATCCCCACCTTCAAATCTCTCCTCCATCTTATACTTATCTGTTTACTTGAGGGGAAGCAAAGACTAAGTTTGAGGGAGTTGATATGTCTATATTTTACATACTTTGAGCATGCATTTATCATTCATTTAGCATTATCTCATAGCATACTCTTACCATTTCATGTCACTTGTTTCCGATTTTGCATACTTAGAGTGTTTTGCATTAGGATCGCATGCATATTGCATTTTGGAGCTGTATGAGGTACATTCAAGGAATATTGAAGATGTTGAGGTCAAATGGAGAGAAGGAAGAAGGGAGAGCCAAATTCAACCAACAGACTCGAGTAGGAGACTCGAGTAGAGCACAAAACAGACACCAGGGAACCAGACTCGACCCAGACCTCGACCAGGGAGTTGAGTGGAACCAAAGGCGAGGACTTTGAAGCAAACTCGAGCAAGCCAATCGAGTCCACCACTTGAGCCCACCGCCAAGTCGCCATTTTGGAACCAACTCGACCAAGCTTGTCGAGTCAGCCGGTCGAGTCCACCTCTGAACTAAGCTATTTTGTCTTTTAGCGAGCTAGGGTTTTGCCAAATCCTATAAATACCATGTATTATCCATTGGACAAAAGAAGAATTTGCTGGATTTTTCTCTTTTCCCTAAACTTGTTCTTGCTTTGTAATCAGATTTCTTTTAATCTATTAAGTATTTGTGTTTGATTCTCAGTAGTCTCTCTATTTTCATCTTGATCTTTCCTATTATGCAAGTTTTAATGATTTATGGGTTTGTATTCTTGATGTTCTTCATGGGGTCTGAGTAGTCTTTAGGATTCTTAAGGTGGGTTAGATTAAGTGTGGAATCTTAATCTTCTAGGTGGTTTAAGTTTAGATTACTTGAATTCCCTTCTGGATTAGTGTTATTAATGCTAGTTTCTCTCTCATCAATTGGAATTAGAACTTAGGGATTTCCATGCCCACCAAGTGTTTGATGAAATGCCTGAACCAACTAATTCCAGAGATTTACATTCCTAGCCTAAGAGATTGGTTGTCTAGATTGTTTATTGGCTTTAATAGACTAAATCTTAATGCCTGTTAGGTTAGATTTCGCTAAAGAGATTTAGGTCTGGAACAAGTCTAGCTTAAGGTTATCTGTCATGAAAATGGATTTAGCTACTGTTGAGTTTATTATCTAGGGAATTAGCTCTGTTTGAGTATGTTAAATACCTAGGTAGATTAAGAGGATACACTAATCAATAACCCCATCCTTAAGAGCTTCTGTTTAATTAATTGAATTTTGTTTACATTGCTTCTGTAGTTTTTGTTTGCATTGCTTTTGTTAGTTTATGTTATTAGTTTCTGTAATGCTTTTGATTATTATTTTGTTAGATTGTTAATCTCATGATCTACTGTTTGGCGTGACTTAATTTGGTTTGACTGCATCATTTCTGGTTAATAGCTTACCCATTTGGATTGACACCTTTTTGTGCTACAATGATAATGCATTAGGGAATTGACCCATATCAGTTTAACTTACATCAAATTAACCTATATCAATTTGGTGCTGTTACCATTTGGGTGTTGTTTGTTACAATTAGGATTTCAAATCGTTTCAGATCAAGTTCTTTTAAGTCTACTTTGTTACTCACCTTATATTTCCTTCTTTGTCTTTGCATCTCAGGTACTTATACACGTCATCCTTCTAACTAGACCAACCAACTTGAGTGCCCATCTCGAGTCAGTCAATCGAGTCTACTTTCACCTATATGCAAACGAGATAAAAAAGAAACCAGAACCTCCTGCGCTACCTCGACAATATTAATTAGCTACCTAGATAGATGCGGGAAAAGAGAAAACACATCAGAGTAGATCAAGAGGAACAAGTGGGAATGGAAAAAAACCCATAGGGACAAAATGGACAGGGACCTCCTCCGAGGAGGCCAAGATTGATTGGAGCAGGAGATGCTCCTAACACTCACACTCATAGGTAAGGGATTGTACCTCCTACAATCCAAAACAACAACTTTGAGATCAAGAGTGGTTTAATAGCTATGGTGCAAAGCAACAAATTCCATGGGTTGTCTATGGAGGATCCTCTTGATCACTTGGACGAGTTTGATAGGCTCTGCAGCCTCACTAAGATCAATGGAGTCAGTGAAGATGGCCTTAAATTTCGACTTTTCTCCTTCTCTCTTGGGGACAAAGCCCATCTGTGGGAGAAGAATCTACCCCATGGCTCAATCACTTCATGGGATGACTGCAAGAAAGCCTTCCTTGCCAAGTTCTTCTCTAATGCTCGAACGGCTCGCCTCCGAAATGTGATATCCGGATTTGCCCAGAAAGATGGGGAAACATTCTGCGAATCCTGGGAAAGATTCAAAGGCTACACCACTCAATGTCCTCACCATGGTTTCAGCAATGAGTCCCTACTCAGCATCCTTTACCGAGTAGTTCTCCCAAAGATACAGATGGTTCTCGATACAGCAAGCAATGGAAACTTCTTCAACAAAAAATGTCGATGAAGGCTAGGAACTTGTGGAGAATCTTGCATAATCAATGGACACTACACTGCAGAGTATGACCGAAGCGTGAGGGGAAGTGTTGATTCTGATGAGAGGAGTAGGAAAGAAATCAAAGCTTTGAATGCCAAATTGGATAAACTCTTCCTCAACCAACAAAAGCATGTTCACTTTGCAAGTGAGGACTAGATCTTTCAAGTTCAAGATGGAGAGGGTACTACTATGGAAGATGTCAGTTATGTTCAGAATCAAGGAGGTTACAACAAAGGCTTCATCAACTGTAAGAACAACCCGAATTTATCATATCGGAGCACCAGTGTTGCCAACCTACAGGATCAAGTCTACCCGTCTTAACAACAACTGAATCCGAAGAAGCCATTTGTTCCTTATAATCAACATCAGAGTTTTGCCCCTCAGTAGCACTACCAGGGAAGTTATCCGCAACATGGAGTCACCAGTCCACCACCTGGTTTTACACCTCACCAAGCTCAGCCTTCTAATGCTCAGGATCAACAAATGACGAACATACTGCAACAACTTCTACAAGGTCAAGCAGCTGGTGTGCTGGAAGCAGCTAAGAAATTTGGTGAAGTCAAAACCCAGATGGATTACACATACAACGATCTCAACAGCAAGATTGAGATATTGAACTCGAAAATTAAATATTTGGAGAACATCAGTGCATCCACTTCTTCCACAAAGCCTATTGGACAACTTCCAGGGAAAGCAATCCAAAACCCTAAAGACTTTGCTCACATCAATGCCATCACCTTAAGGAGTGGAAGAGAGTTACCTGCACGGAAATGATCAGTTCCAGTCACTATGACAATGCCGACGAAGGTGGGGAGGATTTGAATCGCAAAGAAGGACAAGCTGAGAAGCCAGACTCGACTGATAGACTCTACCAACCAACTCGAATCCCCGTTCGAGTCAGCTCACTACCTGCTGAACAACCGGTTGCTTCTGAGGAAAAGAAAGAACCTTTTGTCCCCCTCCTTACAAACCTAAACTTCCTTTCCCAGGAAGATTCAAGAAGAAGAAATTGGAGAAGTATAGAGCACTTTTTGATAAGCATATGCAAGAAATCGAAGTCAGGATGCCTCTTTTGGATGCCTTTGCACTTATACCTCCATATCAAAAATTTTTGAAAGATGCATTAAATGAGAGAATAAAGGAGATTCAAGGTATGGTGGTCTTAACTGAAGAATGCAGTGCCATTATACAACAGAGGGTTATCAAGGAAAGTCTAAGCGACCCTGGTTCCTTCACTCTGCCATGCTCCTTAGGTCCACTGACTTCCAAGAAATGCCTTTGTGATCTTGGAGCATCTATCAGTCTCATGCCACTTTCAGTAGCTAAGAGGTTAGGTTTCAGCAATTATAAAGCCTGTAACATTTCTTTGGTCCTAGCCGACAGGTCTGTTAGAACCCCTCATGGCATGTTAGAAGATCTTACTCGACCATCATCATACGAGCCAAGGCAGTAGTTAAGACATTACTCGAGGCAGAAGAAAAGAGGACCTACTAACTCGACCAACTAACTCGAGCCCTAGGTCGAGTCAGTAGTCGAGTCAGCACACCGACCTGCTTACTCCAGGGAGAGCATGGAGGAATTAATAACCTCCTTCTTCTCCAACCCTTGAGGTACCAGCTCCATCTATCTTTGTACATATCATTTGCATTTTTTCTAGTATTTTTGTTGTTTCTTAAACCATCCTTCAAATTTTTATTACACAAGTGACTGTGTAATTTAAGTTTGGGGAAGGGCTTAAGATTGTTTGACATGTTTATTGTGTTTTTTTTTTTCATTTTGTGCATATTTGAGGCTGCATACATCTAAGGCATAGAAAAACCAAACGAATTTGCAAAATTTTCGAAAAAAAAAGAACAAAAAAAGAATGTTCATGTAGTTGCATTTGCATTTTAGGATTGAGTCTAGATTCTTTTCATATAAGGTTTCTGCATATGATAGGGGATTATGATGACTATAACCTTGTAAGCATGCTTATTCAATAAGATAATCTCAATGCCCTCGTTTCTAGTTGTCTAATTCATTGTAAATAAACTTGAAGTAAGACTACACCATACTTTGAATGCATAACTAGATAGTCTTGTTTGAAGCATGCTGTGATTTGACACCATTCCCTATCTAATTGAACCTAAATTTGATTTGTAATTATCTCGCTTATGCATTGCATTTGAACTCATGGATACCATATACATACTTGGATTTTCTTTCACCTTTTTACCACTCTTGCTAACCCAAGTAGCTGTTCTCATCCTTAGAACAGTTTTCCTACCCTTAACCTAGCTTTCTTTCAAGCCATGTTTACTTTATTGAGCGTGTAAGGCCTATTTTTGAATGAGCTTGGCAGAAAGTGTTAGGTTTGAGGCGACAAGGATAGAGTCTCATGTAGTTCTGGTTTGCAATTTTCGAATCAGATAGGACTAGGTGGGAGCTTGATTATTGGGTATAGGGTTTGGTTCTGTAAAAAGAAAAAATTTGGAGAAACAAGAAAAGAAAAAGGAAAAAGGGTTAAAAGTTTTTATGAGAGGAAAATCTGAAAGTAAATCGATCTAGTAAAAGATTTGGGGCTGTGCTAAAATGTGTTAATGTCTTAAGAAAAAAAGCCTACGCTGGAAGTGAAAAACCCCTCCAATCCGCTAGAAGTCTTAAGAGCCTCTCCTTAGAACAGAAACAAGAAGAAGAGAATGAGTTTGATCCAAGAAAAAGTTCAAGGCAGAAAAATGATTGCCAAAGTGTTAAGGGTAGAACTAGGATATTTTTCTAGGTTTAGAACTAAGAGGGTTTAGATCACTTGTGTATCATTGGGTAGATGAGAATCGATCCTTGTATGCATAGTTTGGTTCTTACCTTTAGCATTCTGCTGAAGCTCATTCATTTTCTTGAGTGATCCCTGTTTTAAAATGATTAAACCATATGAAAGGGACCATCTTTGTCTCTTAACCTTACCCTTAGCCAAATGAGTTCATTGAATGTGCATAGCTTGATTCATGGTTTCTGCTTAATTGAATGTTAAAGGGAATGGTAGATTTGAATGCATGTCTAGATTGAGACTAATCGAAATTGTGTTGTGAAGAGTATGGCTAAGGTTTTTAAGTAGAGTTCAAACATCTTGCATCCTAGAATTAGCAACTTGGACATTGATATCATCTATTCTATCAGCATGCTTTGGTTCTGAATCCCCACCTTCAAACCTCTCCTCCATCTTATACTTATCTGTTTGCTTGAGGGCAAGCAAAGACTAAGTGTGGGAGAGTTGATATGTCTATATTTTACATACTTTGAGCATACATTTATCAGCCATTTAGTCTTATCTCATAGCATATTCTTACCATTTCATGTCACTTGTTTCCGATTTTGCATACTTAGAGTGTTTTGCATTAGGATCGCATGCATATTGCATTTTGGAGCTGTATCAGGTACATTCAAGGAATATTGAAGATGTTGAGGTCAAATAGAGAGAAGGAAGAAGGGAGAGCCAAACTCAACCAACTGACTCGAGTAGGAAACTCGAGTAGAGCACAAAACAGACACCAGGGAACCAGACTCGACCCAGAACTCGACCAAGGAGTCGAGTGGAACCAAAGGCGAGGACTTTGAAGCAAACTCGAGCAAGCCACTCGAGTCCACCACTCGAGCCCGCCGCAAAGTCGCACCTTGGAACCAACTCGGCCAAGGTTGTCGAGTCAGCCGGTCGAGTCCACCATAAAGCTACCGTCTTGAAATTTTTTGCCGGACTCGACCCAAGCACTCGACCCCCATATCGAGTCCACCTCCGAACTAAGCTATTTTGTCTTTTAGCGAGCTAGAGTTTTGCCAAATCCTATAAATACACTATTATCCATTGGACAAAAGAAGAGTCTGTTGGGTTTTCCTCTTTTCCCTAAACTTGTTCTTGCTTTGTAATCAGATTTCTTTTAATTTATTAAGTATTTTCATCTCGATCTTTCCTATTATGCAAGTTTTAATGATTTATGGGTTTGTGTTCTTGATGTTCTTCATGGAGTCTGAGTAGTCTTTAGGGTTCTTAAGGATGAGTTAGATTAATTGTGGAATCTTAGTCTCCTAGGTGGTTTAAGTTTAGATTACTTGAATTCTCTTCTCGATTAGTGTTATTAATGCTAGTTTTTCTCTGATCAATTGGAATTAGAACTTAGGGATTTCCATGCCCACCAAGTGTTTGATGAAATGTCTGAACCAACTAATTCCAGAGATTTACATCCTAGCCTAAGAGATTGGTTGTCTAGGGTGTTTATTGGCTTTAATAGACTGAATCTTAATGCCTGCTAGGTTAGATTTTGCTAAAGATTTTTATGCATTCTTTGAGTGGTTGACGCTCCTCCTGAGCCGAGCGCCGACCGTGGGTGGTCGACGCTACCCCTCCGAGCATAAATTGAAACTTCCGTTTTTATGAAATACAAGATATGGAAGCTTGGTTAATGTGAATTAGGGTCTTCTAGATGCTTCTCAAGCTTGTGTTTACAACCTCCAAGCCTCCTAACTCTATGTAAACAAATGTAGTCTCCTTCATAACAATCTTTTGTCCAAGTTCTAAATTTTTGTCCCATTTTCTCATATCAATAAAAGAGTTCTTCTTGTAGGTTTACTTCTTTCTTATGCTTTTGTAGTTTATTGTTTATTGCTTTATGATTCTAATCCTTATCTCTGCCATCACCCTTGGAGAGATAAGAGAGTAGACCCTTTAGACCACTAGGGTAATGGTCGATGATGGGATCGAAGATTTAGGATTCAATATGTCCGATTGTTCTTAATCGATCTAGCTACTCTAATATACAATCTTAATGCTAAGTTATGTCCTATGGGATGTGCTTAAGGTTATAACCAAATAAGTAGATGCGCTTATACGAATAGAAGCCCTTAGCACCACGAGAGTGGGTTAAAACTTCAGACTTGCATATTAGAGAGTATTAACTATGGTCGAGTTTGTTATTTGATAGAGAAGCTCAAAGCTGGTCTAGTTATGACCAAAACTAGATTAAGATCTCATGTATACATCATCACGAGAGTGGGGTTGTATTCTATAAATAGATCTATCATTCACTCATCGTCTTAGACACGTTCTAACTTAGTTGATAGCTATATTAACCGGTTGATAGTGTGACAGCGACAATCGATGTGTCTCTCACACATAAGAGTAATCGATGATGGGATTGCGTTTAACGCGTGAAGGTCGCCACGAGAATGGGTCTGACACAGTGACTTGTTCCACGAGAGTGGCCTAGGCTAACTTCAAACATCCCTAGATTGACAACACAAACTTAATTGGTAAAAACACGAATCCTATAATCTAATATCCCTGTAAATCGACTATCACCCAATTCTCTGTAAATACTTATTAAGTTATTTTAATTATGTTATTTATTTTATGCTATTTATTTTACGCACTTTAGTTTATGCACTTTTATTTATGCTATTTATTTTGTGCAATTTATTTTCTGTTATATATTTTATACAATTTAATTTAAGTAATTTAATTATGCAATTTAATTTATGTTATTTAATATATGCAATTTATTTTAAGTTATTTATTTTATTTTATTTTATGTTTTATTTACTTTATTACATATAGTTTAGGACACAACCCCCTCTAATATTATTCTGCCTTGATTTGATTTGCATTTGCATTTGCATTCTCTGTGTGTTATTCTATTCTCTCTGTGGATCGATTTCGTATTACTACAATTGCATGATTGTGCACTTGCGATCTTATGGGTTAAATTCTCGAGACTACTTTCTAGTAGCGCTCGGGTGAAACCTGAGAAGGAAGATGATAGTTTAAATCCCTTTGTCGGGGAGAATATGCAATAGCCATAGAGTTTTGATGTGAATCCGAGACTAGGCACTTACATCTTATTAACAAGTTAAATTTTTCAAACTTCAGGTGTATGAACACGAGAAGGAGTGGCCAAAATTCGCTTCCTAAATCTGTTCTTGATATTCGCAAAATTGAGAAACAAGCTAGAACAGAGAGAAAGAGGAGAGAACTGATGGAGCAGCAAAGAAACGAACTACCCGCTGGCAACGTTGAGGGCGTTGAACATGTCAACAACGTTGCTCAAGATAATGGCGGCTGGACACCAAAACTGAGCTGTTTCGGCGATCGGTACGATCAATGAGCCTACCTCTATGGCTCAAAGATCTGGTATTCTCCCCCATCGGTAGAGAATAACAATTTCGAAATCAAGACAAACTTGATCAACATAGTGCAAGGCAACAAGTTTCATGGACTGCCCATGGAAAACCCAATTATCACCTGGATCAATTTGATAGGCTATGCGGAATCGCTAAACTCAACGGAGTTTCAGAGCACGCTCTGAAGTTGCGTTTATTCCGATTCTCTTTGGGTGATAAAGTAAATTAGTGGGAAAAGAGTCTACCGTCTGGGTTGATTCTTACATGGGGACAATGCAAAAAGATGTTCCTCACGAAGTTCCTCTCAAGTTCCCGAACAGCTCATCTAAGGAACGAAATATCAAGTTTTGTGCAAAAAGGATCTGCAAGCTTTGGTGAGACATGGGAGGGCTTTAAGAGGTACATCATGCAATTCCCAAACCATGGTTTTAGTGAGGAGTCACTGCTGAATACCCTTTATAGAGGAGTCCTACCCATGTACCGCATGCTTCTAGACACGACGAGCAACGGTAATTTCTAAGGACAAGATGCTGAACACGGAATGAAGTTGGTGGAAAATTTGGCTCACAGTGAAGCCAATTGTGCAGAAGAGTATGAGAGATCGTGGTGTAGCTGATGATGGTAATGATAAGACATGAACGGACATAAAGGCGTTGAACGATAAGCTCGACAAGGTGTTACAAGCCTCAAAACGGCAAGTTCACTTTGTCAATGAGATGGATGCTGCAAGGGGATATGCTGAAGAGGATGTCAGTGAGGAGAATCAATGTGAGGTTAACTTCGTTGGTGGCTATCGACAAGGTGGTGGTTTTAATTCCAATTACCAAAACCACCCTAATCTCTCATACCGAAGTAACAACATGGAGAACCCGCAAGATCAAGCATACCCACCGATTAGAGCACCCGCCCCGTTGTTTCAACAAGGAGGTTTTCGACAAACATCTAAGTTTATACAACCGTTCTATTCTCAACAACAAAATCAAGGCCAAGGAAGACAAAGCTTTCAACCGAAGGAGGAGAAGTATGAGGGAATGCTCTGTAGCATTCTTGAAGGGCAAGCTAAATCTTCAATGGAGATGTCTGAAGGCTTCAACAATGTTCACAGAAGGTGTAACGAGCTGAATGGCAAGTTCGATGGACTTGCTTTGCGCATTAATGTGTTGGAAACACAAATAGCCCAAATAGCTTCTTCCTCTCAAAGACCATACGGTATGCTTCCCAAAAAACATGAGATAAACCCTAAGGAGTTTGTCAATGTCATTTCACTACTGAGCGGGAAGGTGGTAGAAGAGAACGACTCAAACCAAGCCACATCGAGAAGCGTCGACGGTGATCGTCGACCAGGAGAGGTCAATGGTGGCAGCGACGACCAGGACCATTAACGAGGAGCAGTCAAAACTTATAGTATCGAGCACATGTATCGACCAAACCTGGTCGATACGCTGTTTGTAAGCACCAAGATATCTTATCCGCAACAAAACGACAATACAACCCTCTACAAGGTAGCTATGGAACTGATTATAAGATCAAGAGGAGTTATAGCCATGAACCAACGGAGAACAAGATTCATCAACCCGGTCAACAAGGCAAAGTTCAAAATGCTAGTCAAGAATATCCCCGAAACAATATCCTTCAAAGATGCGTGGATGATGTACCCTTTACCAGAGTATTTTTGTGAGAACTGACGAGGTTATCTATGAAGTAGAAACACTATTCAGAGGGGCTCGCTTCTCGAGGAACAACAATCCCTACCAACACTTACCACCAACAGGAAGCATTGACGTAACGTGGTTCTTCAGAAGCATAAACCCAGAAAAGTTCGGTATGGTCAAACGTCTTGTTCGATCACTTCCGGTAGACATCACATTCGAGCAAGCTCTCTTCAAACACGAAATTGACTTCTACTTCACGGACAAGAAAGACACCTTAGAAGACATTAAAGAACTTTACATGGAGACACGACTTAAAGGATCGGTCAAAACGATCCTCAAGAGAGACGATTCCTGACTATTCAAGTTACATTGCTCTATTCCTGGTCGTGAATTCATTGATGCTCTATGTGATTCAGGTGCTACTATCAACGTAATGTCCGTGGAGAGGGCAAAAACGTTGGGGCTCAACGATCTAAAGAGATCAAACGTTTGCATCGGACTTGCAAATGCCGAGGTTATGCATTCGTATGGCGTTGCTGAAGACGTAATGATGTGGATTGGGAATTGTCGATACTCCACAACCCATTCGGAAAGAAGGCCTTTCGGTGAAGACGCTATCAAAAATTTCATCACTCTTGCTGGGGAGCGATTCTATCACCACCTCTTTGCTGACTCGATTGACATAAGACCTTTTCTCCTGATCACATGCTCTCCACCATCTCCACTGGCTCCCAATTCCATAAGACCGTCGAGTTCACGACGTTAAATAAGCATTCTATCTTTGTAAATACATTTTTCAATTTTCGGTTTTAATTTCTCAATATTTCAGTTTTTCGATATTTTTTCTGTTTTTTGTATTTTTTGTGTTTTATTTTCAGGTGTCTATCACCATAAAAAAACAAAAAACAAATCAAGGACTTGAAACCGTAGGAGCTGCCAACCCATGAACCCGATAAGAGAATTATGGTATGAATTCTCTTGCTTTTTATCCCTTTTCACGGTTTAAAGTCACAACACGGACGTTGTGATTTAAGTGCGGGGGGAGTGTCTTGCGATAATTTCCTTGACATATTTTGATGTAAGTTTTGTCATAAATTTTTCGCATTTTTGAGATATTGTTACACTCTTTTCCTCATTCATAAGTTCAATAACATGTGAAAAGATTTTTAATGATGTAGCGATATAATTTGTTAATTGTGTTATTTGTGTTTTTGCTTGGATGCTTTTTGGATGGTGTGTGTGATATTTAGTAGGAACCGTGGAAAGACTATCGGTGGATCGACAAACCCTAAAAGAATCATTCTTCCGGAGACTTGGACAAATCGGAGTTGACTTCTCACCCTAATGAACTTTAACCTTCTCGGTTTGGGGTTTGAGATATATTGGATGTGATACCTCTATGAGACACTACAACGCACATCTAAGTAAGTGCAGTTCCCCTCTTCCTTCCTTTCAATAAGTAAATAAAAGGATATAGGTAATAAAGAAGTGAACCGGGCATTGAAAGCTACCACTTTTAATGTTCATGTCTCATGGAAACCTGTCCTATTAAGATAAGAGGATATAGGTAGCAAAGAAGTGAATCGGGCGTTGGAAGCAATAATTTCCAATGTTCGCGTCTCATGGAAACCTGTCCTATGGAAAGGAAATAGCTGGAAAGAATAGGCAATCGATAAAAAAAAGAAAAATGATACCCTAGAAAAATTAAAAAAAATCGATTGACCTTGAAGTGAGAAAAGGAAGGGGGAAAAAATTACACTTAGATGGTCTTGAGCTTACAGAAATCCGAAAGAGTGAGTATTCATATCCTTTGATCAATAATCTCAAGTCGAAATTCCGCACTTAAGATGATAAGAGGGGTCAACAATGAGGAGTCTAGGTTTGAAGGAGGAGCGATTTGGATTAAGGTGAGTTGTTATGCTTATTGTGAAGTACATGACGTACATTAGAGATCACTCCGCTTCCACAAAGACGAAAAGCACTAAACACAACAATGTCACAAGGTACAAGTTCACTCTCCTTATCTTTATCGTTTCTCAATAAAATAGCTTCACTATGCTTAGCTTTTGTTTGCTTGAGGACAATCAAAGGATAAATGTGGGGGAGTTGATAGCATCATATTTTTACCTATTTTCTTGCATGTATTTAGCTTAGTTTTATATGTTCTAACATGCATTTAGGATAGTTTTAGTGTATTTGTGTGTGTTTATGTATTTGTATGTGCTTGGAGGAAAACCATCATGTTTAAGGTGTTTTGAGAGTTTCCTAAAGCCTAAGGAAAAGATGGAGCCATCATCTGGATCAAGTATGCTCGTGGAAGGATTTCATAAAGACCGACAAGCCGAGCTCGGGCCAAGCATCGACCGTAGGTGGTCGAAATGCTCCTAAGCCAAGTCCTGACACGAGCCTCGACCACCCATGATCAACGCTGACCCCATGACGGAGCCCATTGATGCAAGCATCGATCATGAGTGGCGACGCTCATCCTGAGCCGAGCGTCGACCGTGGGTGGTCGACGATACCCCTCCGAGCAGAAATGGAAGCTTCCGTTTTTACGAAATACAAAATATGCAAGCTTGGTAAATGCGAATTAGGGTCTTCCAGAAGCTTCTCAAGCTCGTGTCTACAGCTTTCAAGCCTCCTAACTCTATATAAACACATATAGTCTCCTTCATAACGATATTTTGTCCAAGTTCCAACTTTTTGTCTCATTTTCGTATATCAATAAAAGAGTTCTTCGTCTAGGTTAACTTCTTTCTTATGCTTTTGTTTATTCTTATGCTTTAATTTACTTTACTATTCTTAGCCTGTAGTTTATTATTTATTGCTTTATGATTGTAATCCTTATCTCTGTCGTCACCTTCGAAAAGATAAGACTCTAAATCCTTTAGAGGTCGATGATGGGATCGAAGATTTAGGATTCAATTTGTCCGATTGTTCTTAATCGATCTAGATATTCTAATATGCAATTTTAATGCTAAGCTATGTACTATGGGATGTGCTTAAAGTTATAACCAAATCAGTAGAAGCGGTTATACGAATAGAAGCCCTTAGCACCACGAGAATGGGTTAAAACTTTAGACTTGCATATTAGAGAGTATTAGCTATGGTCGAGTTTGTAGTTTGATAGAGAAGCTCAAAGCTGGTCAAGTTATGGCCAAAACTATATTAAGATCTCAGGAATACATCATCACGAGCGTGGGATTGTATTCTCGAAATAGATCTATCATTCAATATTCGTCTTAGACACATTCTAACTTAGTTGATAGCTATGTTAATTGGTTGGTAGTGTGACAACGCCAATCAATGTGTCTCTCACGCGTAAGAGTAATCGATGATGGGATTGTGTTTAACGCGTGAAGGTCGCCACAAGAGTGGGTCAGACACAGTGACTAGTTTGTTTCACGAGAGTGGCCTAGCCTAACTTCGAATATCCCTAGATTGACAACACAAACTTAATTGGTAAAGACACGAATCCTATAATCTAATATCCCTATAAATCGACTATCACCCAATTCTCTGTAAATATTTATTTAAGTTATTTTAATTATGTTATTTATTTTATGCTATTTATTTTACGCACTTGAATTTCTCATTTTTATTTATGCTATTTATTTTATGCAATTTACTTTATGCAATTTATTTTCTGTTATTTATTTTATGCAATTTAATTTAAGTAATTTAATTATGCAATTTAATTTATGTTATTTAATTTATGTAATTTATTTTAAGTTATTTATTTTTATTTTAATTTATGTTTTATTTACTTTATTGCATATAGTTTAGGACGAAACCCCCTCTAATATCATTCCGCCTTGATTATATTTTCATTTTATTTTCTATGTGGATTGATCCCGTATTACTACAATTGCATGACTGTGCACTTACGGTTTTATGGGTTAAACTCTCGAGACTACTTTCTGGTGGCGCTCAGGTGAAATCTGAGAAGGAGGATGACAATTTGAATCCCTTTAATCTTCCTTGTGACCAGTTGGGAACATAATGAAAGCCATAAATAATGAAAAACAATGATAGATTAAAGCATAAGTAAGAAGTAGACCTGAAACAATGGTGTTTTTTTGGTGAATGTTGAAATCGAGTATATGTGGGTGGCACACCCTAGGGGCGAGTTTTACGAGCACTTATATAGTGCTAGGGCTTCCCGGAATAAACCTGTTTGAAGAGATAAGTTTCCTAAGGCCTAGATCCGAAAATAAGGGAGTTGCCTTTATCTTGAATCACCAAATAGTTAAATTTCCTTTTTCTTCAAACAGAGCATCGGACGTGTCTGGGTTGATGTGGTTAGTCAATGGAATTCCCTGTATATGCATGGACCTTGTTTAGGTCGATGCACTGGGTGGATGTACATCCCTGAACAGCTGAACTGCATCGACCTCGTTTAGGTCGATGCTTCTGGCTGCCACAGTTTCCTCGATTTGTATTGACCTGGTTTGGTCTATGCTAGTGGTCAATGCTCGACTATGAAGTTCTAAGGAAACCTTCCATGATCATCCGTGATCCGTAGCAAGTAACTCCAACATTCCCTTAGGCATTTAGTGCTCTTAAACATTGCAAACACTTGTGTTTTGCACAAAGTACGTAGAATCATATAAATATATGCAAATACACTAAAGTAGTCCTAAATGATGGTTAGAATGCATAATACTAGTCTATATGAATGCATAAAAGTATGTAAATATGAGTGCTATCAAAGTTCAAACTTATCATATAATATGAAGAAATGTAAGATATGAAATCGATTCTGTAATCCAAGACAAAAACAGTCACAAATAAAAAGTTCTTTGTGTGTGCTCCTCTTTCTTTTCTTATTGTTTTTGTAATGAATTTGTTTGTGAAGAGTTCTTTGTTTGTGCTCCTTTTTCTATCCTAGTTTTTTTTAGATTTTTGCTTTTACAAAAACCTTTACACTGAAATATTATCTTTTTTATCTAAAAAAAAGAAACTAATAATCATTTCTAAATTTATAAAAGGTTCATATAAACAATTTTTTTTTGACTTTTACTATTGCGAAACCATGAATACCAATTTTAAAATCAATGCTATACTAACTTATTTTTAATGCATAAAATAGATAAACCAACAATTTTGTTTTGAGACTTGAAGATCACAAATACTTTTTCAATAATTTTTATTTTGCAAAACTGATCTCCGCCTAGGCCACAATTACATGTGTAGTCAAAAGAATTTGATAAGCTATGAAAAGTTTAGTTAACAACCTCATTTTTAACAAATTCGAAAACTTCATTAGATTCCCTAGATAAAGTTCTCGGTGAGGAAACGGTTTGGATTCAAATGAAGATACATGGACGTTTTTATTTATGTGAGTCTTTTAATGACTACACCATTAAACAATGGGTAAGTGATAAATATGTGATAAAGAGCTCTTGATAGCTGTCGAATAGCACAAAATTATTATTATGTGATAACACTACAAGAAAAACGTTAATTTGCGACGAGAGAAAACGTCACAAAATTATCGAAACTTATGCATAACGACGATTTTGCGTCCATATTGCAGGCGTCGGTTTTAGGCGTCGTTACAGTAGTATTTATCGATAAATCGTCGTTAATTTGCGACGACTTTCCGATAATCATTTTGCGATGAAATTGCGAGGAGATTGCTTCGGTTTACCTGCGAGGAAATTACGACTCTTTTTTGCGACGTTATAGCGACAAAAGGTTTTTCGACAAAATAGCGATGACAATTTTGCGACGAAATTGAGAAGAAATAGCTTCGGCTACCAGTGAGGAAATTGCGACAGTATCTTGCGACGTCCTAGCGACAGAAATATTTTCGACAATTTAGCGAGGACAATTTCTCGACGATTTAGAGAGAAAATAATTACTGAGGGAATTGTGACGATATTTTGTGACCATTTACCGATGCAAATTTACCGACCAATTAGCAATAAACATGTTTGTTTGCGACGATATAGCGACAAAAATTGATAATAAAAGATCATGATTTGTTTCAAAGTTGTAGCAAAATTTGATTATTTAGCGATGATTTAGCGATCATTTTATTATTGAGAGTAGAGAATTAAATCGTTTATTCAATTTTCCTAATTTTTTTTAGAGATTTAATTACTGAAAATTTAATAATTAAACCAAATTTTTATAAACATATCAACCATATTTATTATGTAGCATAATGTAAATTACAATAAAAAAACTAGATAAACATTTTAAGTTCTACGAAATCGCAAAATGACAGCTTAACGTTGTAGAAAAAAACAAAAATTACTGGTTTGTGGGAGGGGGAAAATGTTGTGACACGATATTCAGCAGGTACTCTACGGTTGATTTGAGTTCTGCCATCTCTTCATCTTTTTTGGTCATTTTGTCGTTCATGAGTTCGATTCGTTCAACCAGCTCGGGAACGCGATAGGCATCGAAAGACATTGAAGCTGAGAACTGCGATTCAACAACTCTGCCTAACCCAAAAACACTGCCTTTCTTCGAAACCGGTGTTTCCTCCAAAACAAGAATGTAAGTATTGTCAAAAAATTGTATAATTAAAATGACAGGAAATTTTCATTTTATATAAGTCTAACCTCAAGGACGAGACGGTTAATTTCGTCTCGGGACAGCTCATTAGTACAAGAACCTACTCCACTTTCACCTTCAGAAAGTTGGCTAAGACTATCAGAATTTTTCTTTTCGACATTCTCGACAATGGCGCAAATTCGTTTGGCTTGAATCTGGCCGGTTTGCTTATTTGTGTGTGTATCACGCATAAGCAATAAGTGGTCTGGAGACACACCACCGGACTCTTCAGTCTACAAACAAAAAATTAATACGTTAATTATAGAAAACGTTATTAACATCAAAACATTAGGCTTACCAACTGAGCAGCCCGAGCATCAAAAGTTTGGGACCTGTTATTGTGAACTGCCGGTCCGTATCCACTGCGCTGGCTCATACGGTTCTTTGAGTTTGTTTCGGACACATTTTCTACGGCTGCCGAGCTCCAGTACCGCTTGAATCCAATCCAGACATCTGCATTTAGATCTTCGGGTTTTGGGTTCCCTTTTTCCATTCCTTCTTCCATTTATGCATATGGTTTTTGAAATGGTTCTTGCATTGATCATTGAACTCCGCTCTCACAAGCTCCGTATGGGAGTCATGCCAGTTGTATGATTGCTACCAAAAAAAAAAGTGAAATAGTGTGATTATAAAATATAAGCATAAGTAGCAAACAAAAGGACTTACCGCAAAAGATTTAAACCATGTCTCCTTCTCATCAGTAGGCATTTTTTTGTAAGTCGGATAAGGGTTGCTTAGCTGTGTTCGCAGCATGGTTAAAACTATCCTTTTGATGGTCTTACTATGCTGAAACCTAGAAAGAAACCCACATTAGTTTTATGTCGAGATAAATAAAACTTAATCAAATATGTAATAAAAAAAATGCTACGTACCACTGTGTCCCTGGAAGTCTTTTTTGATGTAGCAACGGCAGAACTTCTCGTCCTGATTGGCGGATAATGTCTTCTATCCCGATATTCACACGAGCATCGGAGTGCTGCGATTAGGGAATGCATGATGGAGTCGTTGCCGTACTCCCGCCTGCCTGTGACCTAAAGTCGTTGTAAGAAGACCTACACCGATACGTTAAAATGTAAAATTAGTAAATATTATGAATACACATGAGAATGAGCTTCTATTTAAAGTCTTATTCACTTTCGCATTTAAAGTCTGAAACAAATCTGTACATAAAAAAAGATTGCAGGGACAACTAAAAAGCATAAAGGACGAAGAATTGTAAGATGAAGAGGGAATTAGCATTAATCATTACTTGGCAGATACGGAAACGTCTTTACACACAACAAAAAATAAGAAATTAAAACAAAATAACTGCTATTCATTTCAGCTAACACAGTTCCATCTAATTAACCATATAAACCTAATAAACACAAATTCCATAAAATTTCACGAGATACTATATTTGGTTACATATCTTTGTTTTAGATCAATGTATGTGATGTAACCAAAATGAGATACAATTTCAGATACGATTTAGGGATGACAAATGATAACAACTAATTCCATACTAAGTTTATAAATACTTAAGAGTGGATGTCAATTTATCTTCTATTGTTTTCTAACCACAAATGTAAACCAAAAAGACTAAAGCAATTCGATTCTTCCTACACAAAACTAAATCCGATCCTAAGCCTAACTAAATCTATTTGACACATTCGTTAAAACAATCGGGTCTAACCCAACCCAACATCAATCTTAAATCTCCGTATCTAACACAAACCATTCCAACCACTCAAATCTAACACAAACTCGTATCATATAAACCCAAAACTTTATCTTAACCATTCACTAACCCAAACCTAAATAGAGTTATAAATCAAAATCGTACATTGAACGGCGGCGAGAATAGCGAACGGCGGCGAGAATAGAGAAAGGCGGCGAGAAGAGAGAACGACTGATGCAATCGAACGGCGTTGAAAATAGAGAATGGCGGCGACAAAAGAGAAAGGTGGCGAGAATAGCGAACGACGACGCAATCGCACGGCGGCGACAAAAGAGAACGGCGGCGAGAATAGAGAACGGCGGCGAGAATAGAGAACGACGACGTAATCGAGAGAGAAGAAGAGAAACAAAAAAACCTAATGAGTAAGAAGAAGGGTTTTTGTTAACTTTACCTACCAAAATAAATGGTCGTTAATCAATCGGAAATTTAGAACTTGTCACAAGTTCCTCGCTAAATTAGTGATTTTTGTTTGTAAGTGAAATCGTTTATAGTATATTTTTTTTTATAAAATAACTTTACAAAAAAAATATTTGGATTGTCACAATTTAAAAAATAATCTTACAATATTTGGATTGTCAGAATTTATAAAATAACCTTCGAAAAAATTATTTACAAAACAAAAATAATATAATTTTTCAAATAAACACAATTTATTTGGATTGTCAATGGAATCCCAAAAAAACAAACACGGTTTAAAAAAAAAAATAATAATAATATTACATATTTAACAATGTATCACATAAATATTACAAATATCATTCCCATTAATCTTCTTCTAATGAATATGCTTCTTCAGATCGCATTGAATGAGAGTCTTCGTCAAATTTCCCATGTTCCTGTTCAGAATCGTCATAAATATCATTCTCGCCGTCTGTTACGATAATATCTCCGTCGTCTCCTGCTTCAGTTACACCTACAATTGCAACTTCGGCTTGTTGCATTGGCTCTTGATCAGAAATCCCTAAAATCCTATTTCTTGGAGTAATAGATATTACATTAATCCAAGGATCATATCTATTCGTCACACGCGGATACCGAATATAACATACTTGATCGTATTTTTGCAATCGTTTCCTTGAATTTACGCTTGTAACTCCAAATTCATCATGACGAACACCCGTTCCAATTGTTGGGTCATACCAATCAGCTAAAAACACAACGCATCGTAGGTCGAGCAATCCAGGGTAATGAATCTCTAAGATTTCTCGAAGAATTCTGTAGTATATTGTATCACCAGATTTTGAACAAATGTCGTAATCACATGTTGGTCGCATTCTGCCATCACGAAGAATTTTGTAAGAATATCCACGTGTACAAAACATGGGATATGACGCAGCAACAAAAACAGGATTCGAGATGATCTCTTCTAACCAAGTTGGCATTTGGTATCCCAAGGAATCCTGATTGTTAACCTAAAACATACATACATATTTGTAGGTAAGTATTTACGCAAATTTAATAATTTTTAGTAGATGGTGGACAATTATTAATCCACTTACGAAATAGGTGAGCCACTCCGAAAACTAGGTCTCTTTCAATTCAGTTAGCTAATGGTCCGTGTAATTGGGATACGCTATATGTATTTCGTTCATATATATCCTGTGAAAATAAATTTGGTATCCGGAGTAGGTGCGTATAAGATTTTTAAAATAGTTGTCAACAAAAATTTCCAAGCAAATTCGCTTACCTTTCGAAAGGAATAATATCTTCACAATTTGTAAAAATATACATATGGAGGTGCTCCGTTGATATGGATGGTCAGTACGTAAAAACCACCTATGACAATCAAACCAAGACGACTTACGCCCGTGTTTTAATTGGAAGGCATCTGTGTTATCTTGGCAATGCGGACATGCTAACCGCCCATGCGTCGACCATCCAGACAACATACCATAAGCCAGAAAATCACTTATTGTCCATATAAAGACTGATCTCATAACAAAGTTTTGATTAGAAGATATGTCGAATGCTTCAACACCATGTTCCCATAACATTTGCAGCTCATATATCAACAGTTGTAAGTAGACATCAAGTGATCTCTTGAGATGGTCAGGCCCTGACACAAGAATCGACAAAAACAAAAATTCCCTTTTCATGCATAAAGATGGTGGGGTCACAATAACCGGCCACAAAGAATATTTCCTCCCGTGTTTCCCAAAAGGGCTAAATTCATCCGTAGATAACCCTAAATAAAAGTTTCCACTTTCTGCAGCAAAATCGGGATACAATGCTTGGAATTTAACCCTAAATAAACGTTTCTACTTTCTACTTCTGCGTCTGATGGATGTGTTATTTCTCCGTCACGAATATGCTCAGAATGTCATCTCATGGAATTAGCCGTCCTTTCTGACTGATATAACCTCTTCAATCTATCGGTTATGGACAAATACCACATTCTTTTAAATGGTACTCTACCGCCACCTGTTGTACTTTCGTAACGTGGTTTCCGACAAAATCGACATGACAATTAATCTGCATCCTCTCTCCAAAATAACATACAATTGTCAATACACACATCTATCACTTTATACGGCAAACCGAGCCCATCCACCAACTTTTGTGTCTCATAGTATGTGGATGCTGCTACATTATCTTCTGGCAAATACTCCTTAAAAAAATCAGCTATCGCATTTGCACAATTTTTCGATAAATTGTAATCTGTTTTTATTGACATCAATCTTGTTGCAGCTGATAACAGTGAATGCCCCTCTCTACAGCCTCTATACAATGGTTTCTTAGCTGCGTCTAACATATCGAAGAACTTCCGTGCTTCTAAATTAGGCTCTTCATATCGAACTGCTTCGGGAACGACATTATTTGTAAAAATTTCACGATATGCATCATTTACCATCTTCATTGTCCCTACATCGACTTCTAATTCTGGTATTAATTCACCTACTCTATTACTGGTAGGTGTTCCACTAGTACTACCAAAATCGACCATCGAATCATTTTCTCCATGAGCGTACCAAACTTTGTAACCATCCATAAATCCATTCCGAAATAAATGTTTTCTAACTTCGGAAATAACCCTAAATCTGTTATTCTTGCATTTTGAACATGGACAATAGAGTTTACCAGTTTGCATTGTGATTTCCTGATTTGTTGCAAAGTCCTTGAATTGCCTTAGCCCATCCTGAAATTCTTGCTGAAGTTCGCCGGAATTGGTATCATGAATTGGAATATCCATCCACGATCGAAAATATCCATACCGTTGATTATCACTCATTTTGTACGATTTTTTTTTTTTTGATGAAAAAGGGAAACAACTTGAGATGAATGAACGTTAGTTAGATAAGTGTCATGTATTTATAAAAATTTATGAAACATTAGCCACCACCTTGCGACGACTTTCCCACCGTAAAAAAGGCTATATGTCCAATCGCCGAACATCTCTGTTGTACGGACTTTTGTACGACAAGTAGCCATTGTGAAATGAATATTCTCGCTAATTGGTCGATATTAGCGACGACTTTCCCACCGTAGGAACGAATGTCCAATCGCCGAACATTTTTGTTGTTTTGACTTTCGTACGGTAACTAGTCGTTGTGAAATGAATATTATCGCTAATTGGTCGCTATTCGCGACGACTTTCCCACCGTAGAATGGCTATATATCCCACCGCCGAACAAATCTGTTGTACTGACCTTCGTACAACAAATAGCTGTTGTGTTATGAATATCGTTGCAAAGTGGTCTCGAGTTTGAATTTAGCGACGACTTTTCCACCATAGAATGAAAGTTCTCGGAAAGTGGTCGCTATTGAAATCATAATTGTCACAAACAACACCCAAATGGCAACGGCGCCAAATTGATAAAAGTCAATTTTCTATTGCACTATCATCATGTCATTATAGCACAGAAAGGTGTCAATCCAATTAGGTGAGCTATTAACCAGAAAGGATGCAATCAAACCAAATAAGTAAAGCCAAGCAGTATATTATAAGATTATCAATCTAACAGGACAATAATTAAAATCATTACAGAAACTAATAACTGAAGCTAACAGTTGGTAGTTACTAAGAGAAACTACAGAAGCAATGCAAACGAAATTCAATCAACTAAACATAAACTCTTAAGGATGGGGTTATTGATTAGTGTATCCTCTTAATCTACCTAGGTGTTTAACATACTCAAACAGAGCTAATCCCTAGACAATAAACTCATCAGCAGTTAAATCCACTCTCATGATAGATAACCTCAAGCTAAACCAGTTCCCGACCTAAATCTCTTTAGCGAAATCTAACCTAGCAAGCATTAAGATTCAGTCTATTAAAGACAATAAACATCCTTGGTAACTAATCTCTTAGGTTAGGAATGTAAATCTCTGGAATTAGTTGGTTCAGACATTTCACCAAACACTTGGTGGGCGTAGAAATGCCTAAGTTCTAATTCCAATTGATCAGAGAGAAACTAGCATTAATAACACTAATCCAGAAGGGAAATTAAGTAATCTAAACTTAAACTACCCAGGAGACTAAGATTCCACACTTAATTTATCTCATCCTTAAGAACCCTAGAGACTACTCAGAGCTCATGAAGAACATCAAGAACACAAACTGAGAAATCATTAAAACTTGCATAAAATGAAAGATTAAGATGAAAATAGAGAGACTACTGAGAATCAAGCACAAATACTTAATAGATTAAAAGAAATCTGACTACAAAGCTAAACAAGTTTAGGAGGAAGAGAAAAACCCAGCAGACCACACTTTTTGTCCAATGGATAATACAGATTATTTATAGGATTTGGCAAAACCCTAGCTTGCTAAAAGACAAAATAGCTTAGTTCGGAGGTGGACTCGAGATGGGGTCGAGTGCTTGGGTCCGGCGAGTGCTTGCGTCGAGTCCGGCGAAAAACTTCAAGACGACAGCTTTATGGTGGACTCGAGATAGGGACTCGAGATGGGGGCTCGAGTTGGCTTCAAAGTCTTCGCCTTTGGTTCCACTCGACTCCCTGCTCGAGTTCTCGTTCGAGTCCGGTTCCAAGGTCTGTTTTGTGCTCCACTCAAGTCTCCTACTCGAGTTCTTAGTCGAGTTTGGTTCTCCTTCTTCCTTCTCTCCATTTGACCTCAACATCTTCAATATTCCTTGAATATACCTGATATAGCTCCAAAATGCAATATGCATGCAATCCTAATGCAAAACACTCTAAGTATGCAAAACCGGAAACAAGTGACATGAAATGGTAAGAATATGCTATGAGATAAGGTTAAATGGATGATAAATGCATGCTCAAAGCATGTAAAATATAGACATATCATTGGGAAAAAGTTTGCGATGGATGCTAGCGTCAATAGTTCCAGATGGATCCTTTAATGTGGTCATCCCCTAACCCATTTGGTTGAAATGATTTTATCATTACCACAACCTACATAGATATTTACCAGTGTTTACTTTATTTTGATAAAAAAAAAAAAAAATTATGTATGGTTTCCCAATTTTTGAAATAAGTTATTACCTTATGTATCTTTTCCCAATTTGAAATCCCGTCATATATTTCCTTTATCGGAGTCCAAATAGGTGCATTTTTACGGATTTGATGTAACATCGCTACAGAAAAACAAATGTTTGAAGGATTATATTAAAATATATATTTAAAATCCAAATATGTTTTTTACCTTCGTGACGAACATCGTTTATTACGGTTAACCATGGTTCCTCGACGAAATCCATTTCCCCTCCATTGTCCTCCGCCGCAATTACGCGGACCACTTCTTGTGTAGGGATTGACTCTCCGACTTCTTTAATTGTTGAAGGGTGTTTATTTTTCTTCCTTCTTAGCGCTATTTGAATCTTTTAAGCCGGTCCCAAAATTAAAGGTCTTAGACAGCCCCCAGAACATTCCCCGGGATATGTTTCTTGTACATGAGACATCGGCTCCGAAAATTGTTCTTCCTCAGCTTCCCAACATGCTACAACCGTTTAGAGTTCAGACATTGTTAAATCCATGTCTGGAATTTTCTCGGTCTCCATTTCTTCGGACCATGGTAATTTGGACATTTCCATTAAAAGATGTAGTAATAATATATTTTTGGATGTAAAAGTTAGAAAAAATGGTCTTTGCTTCTATCAATTTTTGCCTTAGAGGATGTTATATTTATAGGAAAACATATGATTTTTTCTGACGAATTAGCGACCATATTCAGCAATTTAACGGTCAATTTTTAATGGTAGTATTTTTATCGGAAAATCGTCGTTGGATTCAAAAGTCGTCGCTAAGTGGTCAGTAAATAGCGACCATTTTCAGTCGGAGTTTATATGGTCGCAAACAACGTAACAGTTATAAATTTAGCGATCATTTTCCGATTGTAAGTTACTTTCCTCGCTTTTTGGTCGCTTAGTGGTCAGTAAATAGCGAACATTTTCAGTCGGACATTATGTGGTCGCAAACAAAATAACGGTTATAAATTTAGCGGCCATTTTCCGATAGTAAGTTACTTTCCTCGCTTTTCGGTCGGAAAGTTACATGTACGTCGATCACTTCTCGACGACTTATTTTTCCTCGCTATTCGGTCTAAATTCGGTCGCAATTTATCGACAACTTTTATTTTGTCGCAAACATCGTCGCTATATACGACTTTTCTTGTAGTGTAAATATGTTGGTTATTAAGCGATGGGTAAATGTTGTTGTTACTGTCGTTGATGCTGCCTCCTATGGACTTGGCTCAAGAAAGATCCCAAGATAATTATCATTTGATAAAGCATCTTATGCATACCCATCAAATAGCGAGTTAGAGTTATCTAGATAAGAGTTATAAGGCCTCGTTATTTAATCAAAAATTCTTTACTTAATCTTCTTCTATTGCTCTCTAACTCGTGGACCTCCTTGTTGGTTGTTTGGTGGCCGCCTAGGGCATGGGTTTGGGACCCATTTTTTATAGATGTGAAAAATGTAAACTTTATTATGCTTTGACAGATATCTTACCATCCTATCTTTATGTTCGGACAACACCTTATCCAAAACTAAGCTAATCTCGTAACACCAAATTTTAGCTTGTTTAAGAGGCCTAATTTCAAATTAAATGTTTTTCAAACATAAAAGAGATACGATGAAAAGATATCCGCCGAAGGATAGAAAGATTTACATATGTAACTTCTGCAAGAGAGGTTGCTCAAGTTCTCGTGTTCTAGGTGGTCGCCAAACCACCCATAAGGAGGACTGCGAGTCGGAGAAGCATAAAAAAAAAACCGATTCGAGGCTTATTGATGAAAGGTTTTATATTAGGCCGTATAACTCTAAAACTAACCCCTATTTAGGGGGGGGGGGGTACTCACAAGATGATTTATCAAATGATAATCATCTTCAGATATCTCTTGGTCTACAAGACCGTTAATTCTAATTCACCACATTCATGTCTATGTTCCTGCCTTTATTCAATTTGATTCTCAATAACCACGTTCATTTGTATTAACCTTAAACCGTGTAAAAGGTAGAAGATCATATAAATATTGATTTTACGAGTCCAATCTCACCTGATTTCACGGCTAGGTCGGATGTTAAACACGGTGCACACGGTATGTCTCTTTCTCGATCGGCTATCTCTTTCTTTCTCTCTCTCCCTCCTTCCCTCCCTCCCTCTCTAGGTTGTGGATGGTCTCCTAAACAAAATAAAATAATCCTTCTTTATATCCGAAGGCCGAGTTTTTCTATCCACTTGTTTTCTTCTTCTTATATTTCCTTGCTTCATATTCAATTTTTCTTTTGCCATTAGTCGTCTTTTAATTAGATTTCATTTTCGTATCCTAGTAGGATTTTTTATCTCATTTGACCGACTTTTTTCTTAATTGTCAGATTTATTTTATGTGGTTTCTTTTTCTGTGCCTTCTTTTTTCTCTCTATTCAACTTAGTTTTCTTTTCAACTTATTTCTTTTTCTCTTGCATTAGTCAATACTATTTCTCTTCTCGAGTTTAATTATACTCCGTCTTTGTTATTTTGGTTTAGCCCAAGAAAATATTAATTTTTAGCGCAACATCCCGATCCACTTGACTTTTCCATCTCGACAGCCTGACCATCAAAGCCCAGTTGAAAAATTTCCCTTTTTCTTTATATAACCATAGTTTGATCCAAAAAAACTAAGACATTGAAAAGGAAGGCAAAACCTAAAAATATTTGGGGTTTTCCGAACTGTTTGGACAAAAGAAAAAGGATCTATTCGCATCAATTTTAGAAAAGATCATAGTAAAAATCAAAGGTTGGTCAACCTGCTTTCTATCTCATGCAGGTAAGATGACTCTCCTTAAAGCTGTTCTCTCTTCTACTCTGAGTTACGCTATGTCTTGTTTCAAACTTCCTGCAAACCTTTGCAAAAGAATCCAATCCCTCCTCAAAGATTTTGGTGGGATTCAAAACCCGAAAAAAGGAAAATGGCTTGGATTTCTTGGGATAAGATGGCTAAACCTAAGGCGAAAGGATGTCTTAGCTACAAAGAAATCCAAAAGTTCAATGATGCACTCCTTGCAAAACTCAGCTGGAGGCTTCTCGGGCACCCTAACACGCTTCTAGGCAAGCTGCTGCTAAATAAGTATTGACGTCAAACAAACTTCTTCTCACGGATGGAGAGGAATCCTCCTAGGGAGAGATCTGATCCTGAAAAATATCATAAAAACAGTAGGCACGGGATATGGCGTGATCCCTGGATTCCATCTTTAGAAGGGAAGAGACCACACAAACCTCCAACTCAAGAATCTCAATTCCTAAAAGTTGCAGATCTCTTTGAAACTAATCAGCTTGTTTGGAATAAGGAAAAAATTGCAGGAATCTTCCCACATCCACTCTCTGAGATTCTTCTCATTAGCCTCAGCAAAGTAGAGAATGTGGATGTCTTCCATTGGACACAAACAAAGACTGGTCTTTATACAACCAAGTCAGGTTACTATAGCTCTTCAGAAGCGGATAAAAAAAATCCCTGTTTGGTCCCCTGTTTCAGTGAGTTTTAATTGGCACAAACAGGTTTGGAATGCTCAAAGTGCTCCTAAGATCAAAACTTTTATTTGGAAAGCCCTGAATGAGGCACTCCCCATAGGTGCAAATTGCAGCAAAAGAGGTTTATCTCTAAATCCCTAATGGACAAGGCTAATGGAAATACTTAATTGACAATATTATCACACCAATGGACAATTTATTTTATTGCCTCTCGATGTAATTATTGTAATCCCGTGGACATAATCAACTCTTCCATGTTGACATAAATATTTTTATCTTAGTAGATACAATTAGTTGACGAGATCATCTCTTAACTAGTGCCCCGATCTACGTTTATCCATCGCTGTTGACAAGATCAGTGAACATTTTTAATAGACAAGGACAATATTAGTGGACATGATCAATGGACAAGCTTAATGGACATGTTTAATGATCTCTTATGATTCATTGATCTCTTCCATCCACTAGTGACCAACAAATACATTCATGGACTTATGGAGCACTTAGACTGAACGGAGCAGGAAGACCTGGGTCAAAGCGGTGTAGTTGTCCAATCGGACTCGAGAAGCATAGATGTGATTGACGGTGCACGTACACTCAACTTGAGAGCAAAGCCTTATGTGTCCTCACTATCCATGACTGAGGACACCTCTCAAGACCTTAGGTAAAGTGTTGTACTCTTTCCCTACTTCTAGTTTTACCACATCGGGTTTCTAGAAAATAGTTTTAACGAGGCAAGAAATGCCTAAGGCATCACATCTCATCTTTCTTATGTGTTTGGCTTGAAAACCTTTGATGACAAATCTAGACACATAAGAGATGTGATCCTATCTCAAGGAAGTCATTACAAAAGGCTTCTTTCTTTTACTTAGCTTGTTTGCCTTTATATTTTAAGACTTGTGTGTGTGATGATTTTAAGGCTTGATATTTGTTGTTGGGTTTACTTGTTCGTGGGCCTAAGTATCATGCTTATTTTCTAATGTCTTAGGCCCCATTTAACCCTAAGTATTCATATGTGTAGCCTATAAAACGGCAAACTCTCTTCATTAATAAGAAAGCATCATTTCACCAAAAACTTTTATCTCTTTTCTCTCTAACCCTAGTGTGCTTCTAGGCTAGAATAACTCTTGTTCTTGGAGGTTTGTCTTCAGAACTTGAGTGTGGTTGTATTAAGAGCAACCCATAACTCTTGTGGTGCCTCCATCTTCACTTTGATCCACTATCCCATTCACTTTCGGTCCGCTAATACCATCACCGCTAAGAACCACACTCGTCGCACTTTCATCCCGTTCGCGAGCCTTGTGTTTCGTTAAGCTTATCTCCCTTGAAGAACTAGGAGTGTATCATCTGGTAACAGAGCCTAAGTTCCTCAAGGTTGTGTCTTTCTAACTCAACCCTTGTCATCTTGCTTGTATGTTCGGACCCAAGTATGAAACTTGAAAAAAGTTTTCATATTTTGGTTCGATTTTGAGTTTTGAGTGAACTAGGGTGTTAGATTTTGTGTTGTTTTGCTTTGTGAGTTGTTTAGGTCTATTTATAAAAGAAAATTTAGGTTGAGCTTGTGGTAGTTCTTTGAATCCGCCATTAGAGAGAGCTTAGGGAAGAAGAGGGCCTTTTTGATAGATTTAAGAAAATTTTTGTGGTACAACTCCTTTTTACTTTTGCTTTTGACTTGATCTTTGATTCTCCTTTGAGCTGGCTGTGTATGGTGTTTATCCTGATATTTTGAACCTAATTTTGAATCTCATAACCGTTATAGCTTGTTAGAATTTGGGTGGTTAATTTGGTCTGAATTGAGCAATATTTTTGGCTTAACTATTGGTTCTTAATTCTGATTATTTGCTGTTGTTATTGCGAGGTTTTGAAAACATGGCTAAACCCCCAGACATAGCTGGGCTCCTTGATAGAGCTCATATGGACATGTTTTCATGCATTCATTTAGTATAGTTTTATGCATTCTAGCATTCACTTAGGATAGTTTTAGTGCATTTGCATGTGTTTATGTGTTTTTAGGTACTTGGAGATAAATCTATGATTTTGGAGTGTTTTTGAGTCCTAAAAACCTATGGAGATTCAGTAGTTACTGGCTCGGGTCGAGAATATCACAAAGGAAGCATCAACCCTAGCGTCGACCAGGAGAGATCGACGCCCACTCCGAGTAGTCCATCGATAGACAGCATCGACCAGGTGTGGTCGATGCTCTTCCAAAGTTTGGACCAGAAGCCAAAGACGGAGACCATCGATACAAGCATCAACCAGAAGCGGTCGATGCTCATCCTGAGCCTCAACATTGACTAAGAGCATCGACCAAGAGTGGTCGATGCTGATTCACTAGGCAGAGAAAGAAATTTTGGTTAATGCGAAATGCAAGATATGGAAGCTTAGGATTGCGAGTTAATACATTCCAGAAGCTTCTAAGGATGCCCTAGACCCCTTCAAGCCACCAAAACTCTATATAAACACATGTAATGCTCATTAGAAAGGGTTTCCACTTTTTGCACAACTTTGTAGCCACCATTTAGAGAGAAATCTCATATGTTCTTTTGTTCTTAAGTTTTATTATGCATGTTCTTTAGTTCTTCTTCTTGTTCTTCTATTGCTTTATTTACAGCTTTTGTTTATTGTTTATCATGTCTTCTATCTCATATACTTTCATTACCCTCGGAGTTATAAGTCACTACATTCTTTAGATCTCTAGGGTGGAGATCGATGATGGGATCTACTGATTAAAGATTGATGTTTTGTGTTCGTAACCGATTAACTACCTTGTATGTGTTCCTAAGGCTAGATTTACTCCCTTGGGAGTTGTCTAAGAGCTTGGTCTAATCCAAAAGGCGTGACCAAGTGTTTCAAGAATTCTCTACACCATGATCGTGGGTAGAGGTTTCAGATCTACATACTTGGAATAATAGTTAATCGATAAATCTATTTTTAACTTGTGAGCTTATCTAAATTAGCTTTATTTAGCATCTTAGGGTCCTGATGCCATGAGAGTTGATTAAGATCTCAGAACTAAACAGTTAGATGATTGGTTACTTTGTAGAATTGCAATTGCTAGTAAATCCTATCGATGGCGAGATCGTTTTCAATGTTTGTAGAGCACCACGAGAGTGGGGTTTTTTACAGAGAAATTAGTATATCACGTAAGTGGATTAATTTATATACGAAATTTCTAGACCGATGGATACTAAAAAAGGGTTAAAGAACATCAATTTCTCATATTAGAAGATTTCTGGATTCGTTCCGATTCATCCTTGGGATCGTTTTCTTTATTATTGTTTAAACGTTATTTAATTTAAGTTATTTTATTTTATGCAATTTAATTTCTGCAATTTATTTTATGCAATTTAATTTACGCAATTTATTTAACGTAATTTAATTTACGCTATTTATTTTACATCCGTGTTCCTCGTTATGCTCTTGTATTGTGATTTTTGTTGACTTTTGTTGTAATGGACCCTCGGGATGTTGTATTTTTGCGAGAATTAATATATGACGGATGTTCATTGAGATGTTTCAGAAATATCTAATATAGAATGTGGTATTTCATGTATGAGTGATGTCGAGTACATGATGTGGTATTTCATGTATCAACAAGTTTAACACATGATGTGGTATTTCATGTGTTGCAGAATTGAGAACGGAGTATCGTTCCGTCTTGGTTTGGTGATTTATGGGTCTACATCATTTGATCCTAATATGTGGTTGGGATCAATATGATTATGTGGTATTTAATCCTATTGACGGGTCATTGGGGTTATGTGATATTTAACTCTAATGATGAGTCATTAGAGTTATGTGGTATTTAACTCTAATGATGTTGGTTAGGGCTATGTGGTATTTAGTCCTAAAGAGGCGGTTTACCGATTAGAATTATGTGGTATTTAATCCTAATTGATTGGTAAACCGAGTGAGAGCCTGTGGTATTGTATCTCACGGGAACTTAGTATATTAGGGTCCTGTGATATTGGATTCTAATGTACTAGGTCGTTTGACGGACTTAACTCGTTCGAGTCCTTTGGTATTGGAATTCGACGGGTTAGCCGTTGGGTGACCACGTAGGATCTTGTGACTTTAGACTCGGGGGTGTTATCGAACCAAGTAGGAAATGATACCGAGCTCGATTGATAGCCCCATGGGCGGTGAATGGGTTGGACTGATCAAAGGATTGATCGTCGAGGAGTAATCCCGAGTGGTTTGGTTTAAAACGGAATTAAGCGGTACTTCTAGGGTATTAGCGGGAACGGAAAAATTATTTGGGACAGAGAGATGTCTCAAATATTTTGGGATGTGTGACAGAGTTACTAAACCGAGACGAAAATTTGATTGGAAACACATGAATTGGTTTAATTAAATCGGTTTAGTAATTGTATTGGTTTAGTTTAATTTGATTAAACCAAAGAAATAAATATCTCCTTCTTTATAATATTCTACACACTTCTTCTTCTTATCTCATTGGGAGAAATTTTCATGAGCTAGAGAGGGAGAAGAGAGAGTGAGAGAAGGGAGAAAGAAACCATAAGAGGAAGAAGAAGAAAAAGAAGAAAAAGGAGCAGGAGAGAAAAGGCTTAGAAAAACAGTTTTTCTGTGGGATTCAAGAGGATGATCGGCCTAGCAAAAGAGATCGGTTTGGGCTGAAACTTTTTGATAAGTAATAGAGATCTTGGTGTTTATGTTGAGCTAAGAAGAGGTCAAGCTTGTGATCCAAAAATCAAAGGAACGGTTGAGTCTCATTGATCCTTTCAGCCGTTTAACCGAGGTAAAGAGAAGTCTTAGGACGTGGAGCTCGTGGAACCAAGATCGAAGGGAGAGGATGATTAGATGTGCTTCACGGGTTTCTTTTGTATCTTTGTTTCGTATGCTCGTATGTTTGTTGTTAATATTTTGGTAACTTGTTTGGCTTGCTTGTTGATGATATTCTAAGGTTATGTTGAATGATCTATGGTTTTTTTGATGTTAAGTTGATAGACTCATATGGTTAAGTCGAATTGGTTGTTTCGTAGTTCAAATTGTTCAGTAGACTTATTGTTCAGTAGACTTATTGTTCAGTAGACTTATTGTTCAATAGACTTTTTTTTTTCAGTAGATTTATTATTCAGTAGACTTAATGTTCAGTACACTTATTTCTTCACTGGACTTGTTTGTAATATTGGCTTGATAAGGGTATTAAATGAAAAGTTTTTGAAAATTCTCTTGTTTTCGCAAGTCGTCGATTTATCGGTTCTCGGGGTAGGGTGCTGCAATTTGGTTACAGAGCAGTAGGGTTCTAGGACTTGTTGGAGTCATGCTTGCTTCCTTGTGATTGTTTGACCTGATTCCATGATTGAGTGATGTTATTCATGATTACATATGTGATTGTTGATATGTGGTTATGTGAATATGGGTTGGGTTAGAGATCATCTTCTTCGGCCAAGTAAAGGGATTCCACGGTAAGACTTCTCTCTTGTTTTGTGTTGTTTAAGTTTATGAGAATTGAGCACCTTTGTTGATTTTGAAGAATGGTGAGAGGCGTTAGAAAAGGTAGATGTAGAAGTAGAGGAAGAGGAAGGGTGTGAACCCCATGGGAGAGAATGTTGTTAGGGAGGAGGAGGTTAGAGCTGCGGGTAATGCGGCTGAAGCGGTTGGTGGTGAACCTCAAGTGGAGGCCCAATAACAAGCAGAGGTGAATCAAATGGGTCAAATGATGGGATTCCTGGCTTAGGTATTAGAGAGGTTACCCGGGGCGGTACCGTCTCAAGCTCCTCAAGTGCCATCCGAAGTCAATGAGCCACCGAGAGTGGCGAATCCCGAGGATTAGGGAAGAGGTTGTGGGACCTATGATTCCACTGTATCCCACTTTATTTTATTGTATGCAACGGCTTGGCACCAAGTTCTCTCTGGGAGGTGCAAAGCCGGTGGAGTCGGATGAGTAGAGATTGAGATTGGAAAGAAATTTCTTTCGGTGAGATGTCCTGAAGATTATAAGATGGAGCCATTTGGGGATTTAGAGGTGAGAACATGTTGGATGCCAAAGTGCTCCTTCAGATGTCTTGAGGCATGATTTAATTGGTACTCGAAAATATCGTTTGGTGAGAAGGGTTGGTTAAGTCGTTTAGTGATTTGAGGGTTAAGAATCATGCAAGTTCGTCAAACTCTGTTTTTAGAACAGAGGAGGATCGATCGATCCATGGGACAGATCGATCGATCAATTATGTCATTATGTGATTGGAGGTATTATGAGAAGAGGATCGACCGATCTCAAGAGGAGATCGATCGATCGGGTGTAACAGGCAGTTCAGGATTAGTCGATCTGAGCTCTGAAAGTTGATTTTTGAGTAGTATACAGTTGGATGATGAGATAATTGCTGGTTGAGTCCTTTGGGAGAATGGTTATAGTTGTTAGATCGTACAATCTAGGTTGATTATTGATGAGTTTGGCATATGGCATGAGGGTATATCAGGACCAGATCTTGTGTGAATTAACGTTGTTGATAGATTGAGTATCCGGTGATGTGAATGATACATGATGTGGACTTCATGTATCAATGGTAATTTAATACATGATGCGGATTTCATGTATGGGGATGGTTGATACATGATGTGGATTTCATGTATCGGTGGTGGTTGATATATGATGTGGATTTCATATATAGGGGATGATCAGACATGTGATGAGGTACTTCATATGTTATTGAGGCTGTACGAATACATGATTTGGTATTTCATGTATTCATAATGGATGGACACATGATGAAGTAGTTCATGTGTTGTCATGGTTGGGTGTGATGCATTGTTCTGTAACTTGGTTCGATGAATTAGGATCTAGTATCATTAGATCCAGAGAAGATTAAGATAAGAAGTTTTCTCCGTCTAGCTGGTTATTACAGGAGATTCGTCAAGGGTTTTGCGAGTATTGCTCAGCCTATGACGAAGTTGACAGGGAAGGATGTTCCCTTTATTTGGTCGCAGAAGTGTGAGGAGAGCTTCTTGAGACTTAAGGAGATGTTGACTAAGGCTCCTGTGTTGGCTTTATCAGACCCTAAGGAGCCATTGTGATTTATACAGATGCCTCGAGGCTAGGGTTGGGTTATGTTTTGATGCAGCATGGGAAGGTTATTGCTTATGCTTCGAGACAGTTGAGGAAGCATGAAGCTAATTACCCTACTCATGATTTAGAGATGACTGCAGCGGTGTCTGCTCTTAAGATATAGAGATCATATCTGTATGGTGGTAAGGTGCAGGTGTTCACGGATCATAAGAGTCTCAAGTATGTATTCACTCAGCTTGAGTTGAACTTGAGATAGAGGAGATGGATGGAGCTTATGGCAGATTATGATCTTGAGATAGCTTATCACCCGGAGAAAGCTAATCTTGTTGTTGATGCTCTGAGCAGGAAGCGTGTAGCTTCGAGTACAGAGAAAGATGTTGAAGACTTGATGAGCATGATCAGTGATTTACAGCTTTGTGTTGTTTCAGATGAGTCAGAGTCGTTAGGGTTAGAGGTAGCTAACTAAGTTGATATTTTGAGTAGAGTGCGGGTTGCTCAAGAAAAAGATGAGGCTTTGGTTAAGGCTTCTAGGGATGAGAAATCTGAGTATCAAGTTTCAAGTAATGGAACCATTCGGGTTCATGGTTGGGTATGTATGCCTAATGATGAGGAATTGAGGAGAGATATTCCTCGAGAGGCACAACAGAGTCGATTTTCTATTCATCTCGGGGCGACCAAGATGTACCGGGACTTGGAACGATATTATCATTGGGTTGGGATGAAGAGAGATGTTGCCAAGTAGGTGGCCAGCTCTGAGACTTGCCAGTTGGTGAAGGCTGAGCATCAGGTTCCCAGTGGGCTAGTACAGAGTTTACCCATTCCTGAGTGGAAGTGGGATATGGTGACGATGGATTTTGTTGTGGGATTACCTAATTCTCAGGGTAAGGATGTTATTTGGATTATTGTTAATCGCCTGACGAAATCTGCTCACTTCCTGGCCATAAGGAAGACAGATGGGGCTCGAGTTCTGGCAAGAAGGTACATCAGTGAGACAGTGAGATTACATGGTGTACATGTGAGCATTGTATCGGATCGTGACAATAAGTTAACATTGATATTCTAGAGAGAGTTTCAGAGGGAGATGGGTACTAAGGTACACATGAGTACAACTTATAATCCTCAGACGGACGAGAAATCAGAGAGAATCATTCAGACTCTCGAGGATCTACTGAGGATGTGTGTGTTGGATTGGGGTGGCCATTGAGTAAACTACCTGAGCTTGGTAGAGTTCACTTCTAATAACAGCTATCAGGTGAGTATTGGGATGGTGATATACGTCAATTTCCTATTGCATTATCATTATGTCATTGTAGCACAGAAAGGTGTCAATCCAAATGGGTGAGCTATTAACTAGAAAAGGATGCAATCAAACCAATTAAGTCAAGCCAAGCAGTAGATCATGAAACTAACAATCTAACAGAGCAATAATTAAAAGCGTTACAGAGACTAATAACAGAAGCTAACAGAAGCAATGCAAACAGAATTCAATCAATTAAAGAGAAGCTCCTAAGGATGGGGTTATTGATTAGTGTATCCTCTTAATCTACCTAGGTGTTTAACATACTCAAGCAGAGCTAATTCCTTAGACAATAAACTGAACAGTAGCTAAATCCATTCTCATGACAGATAACCTCAAGCTAGACTAGTTCCAGACCTAAATTTCTTTAGCGAAATCTAACCTAGCAGGCATTAAGATTCAGGCTATTAAAGCCAATAAACACCCTAGACAACCAATCTCTTAGGCTAGGAATGTAAATCTCTGGAATTAGTTGGTTCAAACATTTTATCAGACACTTGGAGGGCATGGTAATCCCTAAGTTCTAATTCCAATTGATCAGAGAGAAACTAGCATTAATAATACTAATCCAGAAGGGAATTCAAGTAATCTAAACTTAAACCACCTAGGAGACTAAGATTCCACACTTAATCTAACCCATCCTTAAGAAACCTAAAGACTACTTAGACCCCATGAAGAACATCACGAACACAAACCCATAAATCATTAAAACTTGCATAATAGGAAAAATCAAGATGAATAGAGAGACTACTGAGAATCAAACACAAATACTTAATAGATTAAAAGAAATCTGATTACAAAGCAAGAACAAGTTTAGGAAGAAGAGAAAAACCCAGCAGACTATCTCTCTGCCCAGTGGTCAATACAAGGTATTTATAGATTTGGTCAAAACCCTAGCTCGCTGAAAGACAAAATAGCTTAGTTCGGAGGTTGACTCAATATGGGGGTCGAGTGCTTGGGTCGAGTCCGGCGAAAAACTTCAAGACGGCAGCTTTATGGTGGACTCGACCTACTGACTCGACAAGCTTGGTCGAGTTGGTTCCAAGGTGGTGACTTTGCGGTGGACTCGAGTGGCTTGCTTGAGTTTGCTGAAAAGTCCTCGCCTTTGGTTCCACTCGACTCCCTGGTCGAGTCTGGTTCCCTGGTGTCTGTTTTGTGCTCTACTTGAGTCTATTGGTTGAGTTTGGCTCTCCCTTCTTTCTTCTCTCCATTTGACCTCAACATCTTCAATATTCCTTGAATGTACCTGATACAACTCCAAAATGCAATATGCATGCGATCCTAATGCAAAACACTCTAAGTATGCAAAATCGGAAACAAGTGACATGAAATGGTAAGAATATGCTATGAGATAAGGCTAAATGGATGATAAATGCATGTTCAAAGTATGTAAAATATAAACATATCAACTCCCCCAAACTTAGTCTTTGTTTGCCCTCAAGCAAACAGATAAGTATAAGATGGAGGATAGGTTTGAAGGTGGGGATTCAGAACCAAAGCATGCTGATAAAATAGATGATATCAATGTCCAAGTTGTTAATTCTAGGATGCAAGATGTGTGAACTCTACTTAAAAACCTTAGCCATATGATATGCTCAAATTAATACCCTAAAAGATACTAAAGCAGTTGCTGCAGTATAACAGGGGTCGAACACAAGGACTCAGGAAAATCACACAATAAGCAAATTAGTGAAGATTAAGCTAAGCAATTCGCAGTTAATTAATAAACAGAAGAACGAAATATGATTGGTTGGTTAAATTCAGGGGAAAGATCAGGCTCAGGGTAACTCTCAGGAAATCAAAGATAAATGATAATCAATCAACCAAGGTTCAATTCAATTAAGTGCCGTTCTTAAACCCAAACACGATAGTATAGTTGACCAACTCTCGTTGTGAAAACTAACTAAGTCTAAAATCTAAAATTCCAAATCTCTTTGTAAATCCTACAGATTAAACCAGCAATTAATTCAAGTTTGATATGTTCACAATTCAATTAACCCAAATCTCTTTGCAGATAATCAAATTGCTCACCCTAGGCTTTATCAGATTACTCAATTGCACTGTCGTGCCTAATCGATTAATCTAGGTTCTATGTTCTAAGTGATCAGGTTAGAAATAGCTTTGAGAACAACCTATGGTGAAGAACTATTCAGATTATGAACCCTAACTAATCAATCATCATAAATCAGGGAAATCCATATGAGAAAACCCTAAACCTAAAAGGAGACTACTCAGACATGATAAATGAAACAAATACCATAACTGAATAAATCATGAAATTAAATATAACAAAAGAATAAAAACAAGGGTTCGGGATCTTCTCTATGATGAACAAAGTTCTGGATCCGTCTCCCTCCCCAAAGCTCTCAAATCTCAATAGTGGCTTTAGAATCAAAGTGAAAAGTAAAGTCTGTAAAAATCTGAATATCCCCCTGACCTAATGACTAAAAACTTGCTTAAATACTTTCAAAACACGAGCTGGGCTTCTTCTGTAAATATTGGGATGATTGGGCCTTTTTTGAAAATCTCTCCTGCGTGTCGAGTACGTGGGTATCGATCGATACCAGGGTGAGTGTCGATCGATACCAAGTCTTCAAAACGGGTACTTTCTTCGGTTTGCTCCAAAAAGGCTCCAAATGCCTCCAAAATCTCTAATTTCGTCCCAAACGTGCTAAAACCTGAAAAGACTCTAAAATGATAGAAAAAGCACTAGAAAGACTCGATAAAACGACTTATATCATGGCTAAAAACGGGTAAAATCCATGATATATCATTCATTCACAATGCATTAGACAACTAGAAACGAAGGCATTGAGATTATCTTATTGAATCAGCATGCTTACAAGGTTATAGTCATCATAATCTCCTATGCACATGCAGAAACCTTATATGAAAAGAATCTAGAATCAATCCTAAAATGCAAATGCAATTACATGAACACTCTCTTTTTGTTTCTTTTTTTTCAAAAATTTTACAAATTTGTTTGGTTTTTCTATGTCTTAGATGTATGCAGACTCAAATATGCACAAAATAAAAAATAAGAACACAATAAACATGTCAAACAATCTTAAGCCTTCCCCCAAACTTAAATTACACAGTCCCTTGTGTAATAAAAAACTGAAGGATGGTTTAAGAAACAACAAAAATACTAGAAAAAAAAATGCAAATGATATGTACAAAGATAGGTAGAGCTGGTACCTCAAGGGTTGGAGAAGAATGAGGTTATTGATTCTTCCATGCTCTCCCTAGTGTAAGCAGGTCGGTGTGCTGACTCGACTACTGACTCGACCTGGGGCTCGAGTTGGTTGGTCGAGTCAGTAGGTCCTCTTTTCTTCTGCCTCGAGTAATTGATTTAAGTCAATTTGATGTAAGTCAAACTGATATGGATCAATTCCTTAATGCACTGTCATTGTCAATCCAAATGGATGAGCTATTAACCAGAAAAGATGCAATCAAACCAAATTAAGTCAAGCCAAGCAGTAGATCATGAGATTAACAATATAACAGAAGAATAATTAAAAGCAATACAGAAACTAACAGAAGCAATGTAAACAGAATTCAATTAACTAAACAGAAGCTCCTAAGGATGGGGTTATTGATTAGTGTATCCTCTTAAATCTCTTTAGCGAAATCTAACCTAGCAGGCATTAAGATTCAGTCTATTAAAATAAATACTTAATAGATTAAAATAAATCTGATTACAAAGCAAGAACAAGTTTAGGGAGAAGAGAAAAACCCAGCAGACTCTTTTTTTTGTCCAATGGATAATACAGGGTATTTATAGGATTTGGCAAAACTCTGGCTCGCTAAAAGACAAAATAGCTTAGTTCGGAGGTGGACTCAATATGGGGGTCGAGTGCTTGGGTCGAGTCCGATGAAAAACTTCAAGACGGCAGCTTTATGGTGGACTCGACCGGCTGACTCAACAAGCTTGGTCGAGTTGGTTCCAAGGTGGTGACTTTGCGGTGGACTCGAGTGGCTTGCTCAAGTTTGCTTCAAAGTCCTCGCCTTTGGTTCCACTCGACTCCCTGGTCGAGTTCTAGGTCGAGTCTGGTTCCCTAGTGTATGTTTTGTGCTCTACTCGAGTCTTCTACTCGAGTCTGTTGGTTGAGTTTGGCTCTCTCTTCTTCTTTCTCTCCATTTGACTTCAACATCTTCAATATTCCTTGAATGTACCTGATACAGCTCCAAAATGCAATATGCATGCGATCCTAATGCAAAACACTCTAAGTATGCAAAATCGGAAACAAGTGACATGAAATGGTAAGAATATGCTATGAGATAAGGCTAAATGGATGATAAATGCATGTTCAAAGTATGTAAAATATAAACATATCAACTCCCCCAAACTTAGTCTTTGTTTGCCCTCAAGCAAACAGATAAGTATAAGATGGAGGATAGGTTTGAAGGTGGGGATTCAGAACCAAAGCATGCTGATAAAATAGATGATATCAATGTCCAAGTTGTTAATTCTAGGATGCAAGATGTGTGAACTCTACTTAAAAACCTTAGCCATACTCTTCACAACACAATTTCGATTAGTCTCAATCTAGACATGCATTCAAATCTACCATTCTCTTTAACATTTAATTAAGCAGAAACCATGAATCAAGTTATGCACATTCAATGAAATCATTTCAAAACAGGGATCACTCAAGAAAAGGAATGAGCTTCAGCAGAATGCTAAAGGTAAGAACCAACCTATGCATATAAGGATCGATTCTCATCCACCCAATGATATACAAGTGATTTTAACCCTCCTTGTTCTAAACCTAGAAAAATATCCTATTTATACCCTTAACTCTTTGGCAATCATTTTTCTGCCTTGAACTTTTTCTTGGATCAAACTCTTTCTCTTTTTCTTGTTTCTGTTCTAAGGAGAGGCTCTGAAGACTTCTAGCGGATTGGGGGGGGGGGCGGGTTTCACTTCCACCTGAGGCTTTCTTTCTTAAGAAATTAAACTTTTTGCCTTATTTTTCCTTTTTCTCATTTTAGCACAACCCCAAATTTTTTACTAGATTAATTTACTTTCAGTGTTTCTCTCCTAAAAACTTTTAACCCTTTTTCCTTTTTCTTTTCTTCTTTCTCCCAATTTTTTTTTTTTTTGCAGAACCAAGCCCTATACCCAATAATCACCCACCTAGTCTTATCTTATTCGAAAATTGCAAACCAGAACTATATGAGACTCTATCCTTGTCGGCTCAAACCTAACACTTTCTGCCAAGCTCATTCAAAAATAGGCCTTACACGCTCAATAAAGTAAACATGGCTTGAAAACTGTTCTAAGGATGAGAACAGCTACTTGGATTAGCAAGAATGGTAAACAGGTGAAAAAAAATCCAAGTATGTATATGGTATCCATGAGTTTAAATGCAATGCATAAGCGAGATAATTACAAGTCAAATTCAGGTTCAATTAGATAGAAAATGGTGTCAAATCACAGCATGCTTCAAAGTAGACTATCTAGTTGTCCATTCAAAGTATGGTGCAGTCTTACTTCAAGTTCATTCACAATGCATTAGACAACTAGAAACGAAGGCATTGAGATTATCTTATTGAATCAGCATGCTTACAAGGTTATAGTCATCATAATCTCCTATGCACATGCAGAAACCTTATATGAAAAGAATCTAGAATCAATCCTAAAATGCAAATGCAATTACATGAACACTCTCTTTTTGTTTCTTTTTTTTCAAAAATTTTACAAATTTGTTTGGTTTTTCTATGTCTTAGATGTATGCAGACTCAAATATGCACAAAATAAAAAATAAGAACACAATAAACATGTCAAACAATCTTAAGCCTTCCCCCAAACTTAAATTACACAGTCCCTTGTGTAATAAAAAACTGAAGGATGGTTTAAGAAACAACAAAAATACTAGAAAAAAAATGCAAATGATATGTACAAAGATAGGTAGAGCTGGTACCTCAAGGGTTGGAGAAGAATGAGGTTATTGATTCTTCCATGCTCTCCCTAGTGTAAGCAGGTCAGTGTGCTGACTCGACTACTGACTCGACCTGGGGCTCGAGTTGGTTGGTCGAGTCAGTAGGTCCTCTTTTCTTCTGCCTCGAGTAATTGATGTAAGTCAAACTGATATGGATCAATTCCTTAATGCACTGTCATTGTCAATCCAAATGGATGAGCTATTAACCAGAAAAGATGCAATCAAACCAAATTAAGTCAAGCCAAGCAGTAGATCATGAGATTAACAATCTAACAGAAGAATAATTAAAAGCAATACAGAAACTAACAGAAGCAATGTAAACAGAATTCAATTAACTAAACAGAAGCTCCTAAGGATGGGGTTATTGATTAGTGTATCCTCTTAAATCTCTTTAGCGAAATCTAACCTAGCAGGCATTAAGATTCAGTCTATTAAAGCTAATAAACACCCTAGAAAACCAATCTCTTAGGCTAGGAATGTAAATCTCTGGAATTAGTTGGTTCATGCATTTCATCAAACACTTGGTGGACATGGAAATCCCTAAGTTCTAATTCCAATTGATCAGAGAGAAACTAGCATTAATAACAATAATCCAGAAGAGAATTCAAGTAATCTAAACTTAAACCACCTAGGAGACTAAGATTCCACACTTAATCTAATTCATCCTTAAGAACCCTAAAGACTACTCAGACCCCATGAAGAACATCAAGAACACAAACCCAGAAATCATTAAAACTTGCATAATAGGAAAGATTACTAAGAATCAAACACAAGTACTTAATAGATTAAAATAAATCTGATTACAAAGCAAGAACAAGTTTAGGGAGAAGAGAAAAACCCAGCAGACTCTTTTTTTTGTCCAATGGATAATACAGGGTATTTATAGGATTTGGCAAAACTCTGGCTCGCTAAAAGACAAAATAGCTTAGTTCGGAGGTGGACTCAATATGGGGGTCGAGTGCTTGGGTCGAGTCCGATGAAAAACTTCAAGACGGCAGCTTTATGGTGGACTCGACCGGCTGACTCAACAAGCTTGGTCGAGTTGGTTCCAAGGTGGTGACTTTGCGGTGGACTCGAGTGGCTTGCTCAAGTTTGCTTCAAAGTCCTCGCCTTTGGTTCCACTCGACTCCCTGGTCGAGTTCTAGGTCGAGTCTGGTTCCCTAGTGTATGTTTTGTGCTCTACTCGAGTCTTCTACTCGAGTCTGTTGGTTGAGTTTGGCTCTCTCTTCTTCTTTCTCTCCATTTGACTTCAACATCTTCAATATTCCTTGAATGTACCTGATACAGCTCCAAAATGCAATATGCATGCGATCCTAATGCAAAACACTCTAAGTATGCAAAATCGGAAACAAGTGACATGAAATGGTAAGAATATGCTATGAGATAAGGTTAAATGGATGATAAATGCATGCTCAAAGTATGTAATATATAGACATATCAACTCCCCCAAACTTATTATTTGCTTGCCCTCAAGCAAACAGATAAGTATAAGATGGAGGAGAGGTTTGAATGTGGGGATTCAGAACCAAAACATGCTGATAGAATATATTATATCAATGTCCAAGTTGCTAATTCTAGGATGCAAGATGTTTAAACTCTACTTAAAAACCTTAGCCATACTCTTCACAACACAATTTCGATTAGTCTCAATCTAGAGATTCATTCAAATCTACCATTCCTTTTAACATTCAATTAAGCAGAAACCATGAATCAAGCTATGCACATTCAATGAACTCATTTGGCTAAGGGAAAGGTTAAGAGACAAAGACGGTCCCTTTTATATGGTTTAATCATTTCACAACAGGGATCACTCAAGAAAAGGAATGAGCTTTAGCAGAATGTTAAAGGTAAGAACCAACCTATGCATACAGGGATCGATTCTCATCTACCCAATGATATACACGAGTGATCTTAACCTTCCTAGTTCTAAACCCAGAAAAATATCCTATTTCTACCCTTAACTCTTGGCAATCATTTTTTTGCCTTGAACTTTTTCTTGGATCAAACTCATTCTCTTCTTCTTGTTCTTGTTCTAAGGAGAGACTTTTAAGACTTCTAGCGGATTAAGGATCTTTCACTTCCAGCTTAGGCTTTCTTTCTTAAGACATTAGGCTTTTTGCCTTTCTTTCCCTTTCTCTCTTCTTAGCACAGTCCCAAATGCTTTACTAGATCAATTTACTTTCACCTTTTCCTCTCCTAAAAACTTTTAACCCTTTTTTTTCTTCTTTCTCCACATTTTTTTTCTTTTTGCAGAACCAAACCCTATACCCAATAATCAAGCTCCCACCTAGTCCTATCTGATTCAAAAATTGCAAACCAGAACTACATGAGACTCTATCCTTGTCGGCTCAAACTTAACATTTTCTCCCAAGCTCATTCAAAAATAGGCCTTACACGCTCAATAAAGTAAACATGACTTGAAAGAAGGCTAGGTTAAAGGTAAGGAAACTGTTCTAAGGATGAGAACAACTACTTGGATTAGCAAGAGTGGTAAACATGTAAAAGAAAATCCAAGTATGTATGTGGTATTCATGAGTTCAGATGCAATGCATAAGCGAGATAATTACAAGTCAAATTCAGGTTCAATTAGATAAGGAATGATATCAAATGACAGCATACTTCAAACAAGACTATCTAGTTGTGCATTCAAAGTATGGTGCAGTCTTACTGCAAGTTCATTCACAATGTATTAGACAACTAGAAACGAGGGCATTGAGATTATCTTATTGAATCAGCACGCTTACAAGGTTATAATCATCATAATCCCCTATGCATATGCAAAAGCCCTATATGAAAAGAATCTAGACTCAATCCTAAAATGCAAATGCAACTACATGAACACTCTGTTTTTTTTTTTCAAAATTTTTTTGTAAATTTGTTTGGTTTTTCTATGCCTTAGATGTATGCAGACTCAAATATGCAGTAAATTTAAAAATAGAACACAATAAACATGTCAAACACATCTTAAGCCCTCCCCCAAACTTAAATTACACAGTCCCTTGTGTAATAAAAATCTGAAGGATGGTTTAAGAAACAACAAAAATGAAGAAAAATGCAAATGATATGTACAAGAATAGATGGAGCTGGTACCTCAAGGGTTGGAGAAGAAGGACGTTATTGATTCGTCCATGCTCTCCCTGGTGTAAGAAGGTTGGTGTGCCGACTCAGCTACTGACTCGACCTAGAGCTCGAGTCTGTTGGTCGAGTTAGTAGGTCCGCCTATTGGTCGCATTTTCTTCTGCCTTGAGTACTGTCTTAATTGCTGCCTTGGCTCGTATGATGATGCTCTGGGTGGTTCCATGGCTGCACTAGACCTTTGTTCTGTAGGAAGTTATCCACTTCTTAAAAATACTCTCTTTGGCAAGACCACCTTTTTCGAGGAAAGACCACTGAGTTTGTTCTGGAATTCTTTTTGATCTCGTTTACATACAGGTGAAGGTAGACTTGATTAACTGACTCGAACTGGGACTCGAGTTGGTTGGTCGAGTCAGAACAGGGCACATATAGAGTCTATCTGATGACGTGTATAAGTACCTGAGATGCAAAGACAATGAAGGGAACACAAGGTGAGTAACAGGGTAGACTTAAAAGAACTTGATCTGAAATGATTTGAAATCCTAATTGTAACAAACAACACCCAAATGGCACTGGAGCCAAATTGATATAGATCAATTTGATGTAAGTCAAACTGATATGGGTCAATTCCTTAATGCACTGTCATTGTAGCACATAAATGGGTCAATCCAAATGGGTGAGCTATTAACCAGAAAAGATGCAATCAAACCAAATTAAGACAAGCAGTAGATCATGAGGTTAAAAATCTAACAGAAGAATAATTAAAAGCATTACAGAAACTAATAAGAGAAACTAACAGAAGCAATGCAAACAGAAACTACAGAAGCAATGTAAACAGAATTCAATTAACTAAACAGAAGCTCCTAAGGATGGGGTTATTGATTAGTGTATCCTCTTAATCTACCTAGGTGTTTAACATACTCAAGCAGAGCTAATTCCCTAGACAATAAACTCAACAGTAGCTAAATCCATTCTCTTGACAGATAACCTCAAGCTAGACTAGAGCAGTTGCTGCAGTTGCTGCAGTAAAGCTAGGGGTCGAACACAAGAACTCAAGAAAACTCACTCAGTAGATGAAAGATGCAGATTGTGCTAAGCAAACAGTGAATGACGAGAAAACAAATGATCAAATTAAACTTAGGTTGAATTAATATGGATGGGAGCTAGGCTCAGGGAAATTCTCAGGAAATCAATGATAGATAATAAATAAATCAATTAAGGTTCAATTCAATTAAGCGCCGTTCTTGAACTCAAACACGAAAGTATAGTTAACCAACTGTCGTTGCGAAAACTAACTAAGTCTAAAATCTAAAATTCCAAATCTCTTTGCAAATCCTACACAGTAAACCAGCAATCAATTCAAGTTTGATATGTTCACAATTCGATTAAACCAAATCTCTTTGCAGATAATCTAATTGCTCACCCTAGGTTTTATCAAATTACTCAATTGCACTGTCGTGCCTAATCGATTAATCTAGGTTCTATGTTCTAAGTGATCAGGTTAGAAATAGCTTTGAGAACAACCTATGGTGAAGAACTATTCAGATTTTGAACCCTAACAAATCAATTATCATAAATCAGAGAAATCCATATGAGAAATCCCTAAACCTAAAATGAGACTACTCAGACATGATAGATGAAACAAATAACATAACTGAATAAATCATGAAATTAAACAAAAGAATAAAAACAAGGGTTCAGGATCTTCTCTATGATGAACAAAGTCTTGGATCCGTCTCCCTCACAAAAGCTCTCAAATCTCAATGGTGGCTCAAGAATAAAAGTGAAAAGTAAAGTCTCTCTCCAAAAACTAAAAGTTTGCTTAAATAAACCTAAAATCACGAGCTGTGCTTCTTATGTAAATAAAGGGGATGATTGGGCTTCTTATGGGCTTCCTTGAAAATCTCTTCTGCGCGTTGATTACGTCGGTATCGATCGATACCACGATGGTGTCAATCGATTCTAAAGCTTCAAAACGGGTACTTTCTTCGGTTTGCTCCAAAAAGGCTCCAAATGTCTCCAAAAAATGTCCAATTTCGTCCCAAACGTGCTAAAACCTGAAAAGACTCTAAAATGATAGAAAAAGCACTAGAAAGACTCGATAAAATGACTTATATCATGTCTAAAAACGGGTAAAATCCATGATATATCAACTCCCCCAGACTTAGCCTTTTCCTTGCCCTCAAGCAAAACAGAAAACTAAGTGAGAGAAAGAGGTTTGAAAAACCTTAGAGATCCTGATCTGGTACCGAAATCTCTGTAATGATCCCTCTTCCCAAGCGCCCACTGTTGCCTGATCAGCTTCAGATCTAACCTCCATGTACTTCTCCATCGGAATTCCCAGCTTCCACAGACTTCACTCATGACCCCGCTAAGTGTTCATCCAAGCTTATCATCGCCAGTTTCATCGCTAAAATCAATGTCCACGAACTTTCTAGATTCTTTGGTCATACAATACCATAGCCAAGGAACAATTCATTCAACTTTTTCTTGGTATTTAACTCCCCCAGACTTATTTCACAACTAGTTCTTATTGATTTTTTTTTTTTTTTTTTTTTTTTAACTTTTTTATTTAGCTGCATATACAAATCAAGGTTCGAGACGCGAGTATTGATAATGTTAGCTACCGAATCCCCGGTTCTTACCCTCTCAATGTATCAAGTATCTTAGGTGAATAATGGGGTCATAGGAAATTTTCCTACCCCTCACTTTAGGCACTTGTGTGATCATCCCTTATCCAAGTCGAATAATGGTGTCATAGGAAATTTTCCTACCCCTCCACTTGGCGGAAATCATCTCATCTTTCATGCATTTTTGATCCTGATTATTACCAAATTCATATCGAGTACTTATCACGGGGGAGATCTACCATTTCTTTCATACGCAATAGTTCCTTAGCTAGGTAATGAATGATGAATCAAGCTCTTTGGACATTTACCTTATTGATGAAGTGCAGAATTTGGCTAAAACTTGTGATGAAAACTTGTTGGAGACAATCCATGAATTCTGGCTGGCTGGTTTACCTCTGGATTTTCATTAGTCGAACTGGATATTGACCCTGTAACAATAGACACTCAAAAGCAAAACCAGCACATCAAAACCAAGCACAGTCAGGAATCTCTAAGTTGTTTTGACACGAAATTTTTTTTTTTTTTTTTTTTTTTTAAACGGAATAAAAACAAAACATAATGTCAGTAACTACCTCCCCCAGACTTAAACAACACTGTCCCCAGTGTATATCAAGCTTAGAGAAGGTGAAAGAAAAATAAATGGAGAAAAATGGTAAGATGAAGAACGAGAGGTGTTACCACAGGCGAGTGGTATCGATCGACACCATGGTGGTATCGATCGATACCAGGCGGAAACCATGAAGAAAAACCTCTTTCTGCGTGAATGATCTGACTGTGTTAGATGATACGAGTTAGAAACTGAGATACATTCAGACACGAGTTAGAGATAACAAAAGATCATAAACGTTAAACCATTTGCGTCCATACATAAGAGAAACTGACATTAGTTCGAAACAAAACAAAAGAAAAAAAAAATGAAAAAGAGAAAACATAAAAATCAGAGAGAGAGAGATGACTAATCCTCCGAATACTCGGAGTCATAGTCGGTGTCATCACCACCAGCTGTGCGTGATGGTCCAGCAGCAGGTGCAGTGCGGCGCGAGCGAGAAGTCGATGGAGTCATGCAGCTGCAACGAGAAATGGTGCTCCAAATCGCCTGAAGACTCTGAACAACGTACTGCTGAAAAGGGTCCAGGTCCATGGGTGGAGCAGCAGGAAATGTAGGAGCAGGAGGCTGAGTCGGCGCGTCTTCGTCAGCAGCAGCAGTGTGAGATCCGGAGGGCATACCGCGGCGTCAAGTGACTGGCGCGCGAACCATGTCTGTCTGAGCAGGAGTGAACAGCAGCTTGGATGCATCTGAATCTATGTCCGTCAGATCTTTGTTGGGCAGCTAGACAAGGAAGTCCCCCTGAGAGGTGCTGAATACCCAACGTCGTCCTGGCTTAAGCCAGCGCAGATGCTCTAAATGCAACTCATCCATCACAGCTCGAGTAGAGACAATCGAACAGCTCGAAACATCAATCCCAAAATGAAGAAAAACGGGAGTGAGAAGGTTAACCACAGACTCTGACTTGGCGCGCCCTGAAGTCTTGCCACTCTTGCCGCGCGAGGTGAAAGGTTTCACCTTTAGTGACTCCAGGTGATGTGCGAATACTACACCCAAGTTAACTGCAAGATCCAGCTCAGGCCATTCATACTCCTCATCATCAATAATGTCTCCAATGGCCATAGACATCACAATCAGCTCAGATACCCGCATCTTGTTGGGCTCCATCTTGCACATCAGCGTGTTGCTCAGAATCCGAGCTAGGCATCGCAAGACTGGGTGGCGGATATCCATCTGCGTCGTCGTCTTGCTGTGATATTGCCCGTGTCCGAAATGCCGCCAGAAATTTTGGACGTCTAGGAACTTGGTGGGCAGCTCGCAGCGAGAGTAATCTCTACAGAAACCGTAGATGCTGCAGAGATCCTGGGAAGGAAGACGGTATCTCACTCCGCGAATCATGAAAGTAAGCACTCCCTGCTGCGCAGTAACAGGGGTCTCTCCGGTGTAGTAGACACGTACGGAGCCAAGGAATTGGCGGACGAGATCTGGGTAAAGCGGATACCACCTCGTAGGCATAGTACCCAGACCAATCTTCTGCAGGAGTCTCTGTAACTCCCCATCAAAACCCAGATGACGCATGGTAAGTGGATCTGCAAATCTGGTCGGCTTGATCTCAACGTCCAGCCATGCATTGTAGAAGATGGAGTCGTAGTCGTCCCAAGTGTCAGAAATGGGATGCTGCGTGCAGGCGGCGCTCTCAGTAATTGCCTTGTATTCTCCCTCGAACGTCTGTGAGAGGCGAATCTTGGCTCTCTCGTCTTTTCTAGGCCAAGGTGGCCTAGATGTGGTGGTGGAAGGTCTGGAAGAGGAGGAGGGGCGGGATGACGATGGTGCACGAGGTGGTTGAGACGAAGATGGCGCGCGAGGCCGGCCGGCTGAAGGTGGCGCACGAGGTGAGCCAGATGAAGTTGGCGCCTCTGTAGCTACTCTAACCCGGTCTCTTGTGATGCAGAATCTCTCAGTAGACTCATCATACGCCACCTGATAACTTGCGTCATTCAGTATGGCTGTTACTTTCCCCCTACGCCAGTCATATCCGTCGAAGATCTCAACGACGTCCATTAGTCTGAATTGGTGCGAAAGAGAACTCGTCCCTTCGTCATTTCGTGACTTCTTTCTGGGAGGTATTTGTATCAACAACACAAAAACATAAATAGAGAATCAAAAATCACCAAAATTCGCCAAGGTTAAGTACAGGTGTCGATCGACACTCAGGTGGTATCGTTCGACACCAACATATCAAGTACGGCGTATCGATCGATACTCAGGTGGTATCGATCGATACCATGGACTGTTTTCGCGAAGAACAATCCGAATCGATCGATACACAGGTTGTAACTAATGATAAATACATGCAAGGCAAGGTTCGACTAGGCCTAGATCAACCCGATTATCCAATATTCAACCCTAAAAACAAGTTTAAGAGGCCAAAATCTCAAACCCAAAAATTGATTCCATGGAATGAAAAATTGCAAAATCGAGATGTTACCTTGTGTAATCGATTGAACGGGATAGATATTGTTAAAGCAGGCGAAAAATCAAGTGGAATAGGCGAAAGAATCACTCAAAACCGTGAGAAAATGAAAAAGAGGTGATTTTTGTGTTTGTGTCGAGCGATGAGGCAAAGTGTGTTGTGCGATTTCAGCCCTAGGGGTTTATATACGCACTTACCTGGCAGACGGGTATCGATCGATACCCAGGTGGTATCGATCGATACTGACACTCAATCTCCGAATCTGTTACTAAGAAAACTAAAAACGAAAATTAGCAAAAACCAAAAACCAAAACTATTATGTACAGAATCACCAGTGGGTTGCCTCCCACTGAGCGCTTGTTTAATGTCACGAGCCTGACTTTAACGACGGTTAGGCGATGGGTGGATTAGCCAGAGGCACGATCTGTCCTGCTGGAATTTCGGCTTTCGCCCAATAATGTTTAACCCTTTGCCCATTCACAGTGAATTCGTCACCTGACGAATTAAGCAGCACTATGGCACCATGTGGTCGCACGTCCTTGACAGTGAAAGGACCTGACCAACGAGAACGAAGTTTTCCAGGAAATAAATGCAAACGAGAGTTATAAAGAAGCACCTGGTCGTTTGGTTCGAATTGTCGTGAAAGGATCTTCTTATCATGATAGACCTTGGCTCGTTCTATGTATAACTTCGAGTTCTCATAGGCGTGATATCTGATCTCATCGAGCTCATTCAACTGAATCAATCTCCTCTCAGCAGCAGGTTTGATGTCGTAGTTGAGTAGCCTTGTCGCCCAGATTCCCTTATGCTCAAGTTCAACAGGGAGATGACATGCTTTCCCATACAGCAAGTGAAATGGCGTAGTCCCCAGCGGTGTTTTAAAAGCAGTTCTGTATGCCCATAGTGCATCATTCAGCTTAGTAGACCAGTCCGTCCGCGAAGTACCCACAGTCTTTTCAAGAATCTCTTTGATCTGCCTATTGGAAACCTCAACTTGTCCACTTGTCTGAGGATGATACGGTGCAGCGACACGATGATTAACCCCGTACTTCTTCAACAACCGCTCGAAAACCTTGTTGATGAAGTGACTGCCACCATCACTGACGACGATTCGCGGGATCCCAAACCGCGGGAAGATGATGGTCTTAAACAGCTTAAGAACCACCGTATGATCATTGGTTGGACTAGCAATTGCTTCCACCCACTTGGAGACATAATCAACAGCAACCAAAATGTATCTGTTCTTGTGCGACGATGGAAAAGGGCCCATAAAGTCAATGCCCCAGCAATCAAAAACTTCAACCTCAAGGATGAAGTTTTGTGGCATCTCATGTCGCTTACTGATCTTCCCTCTCCACTGACAAGTATCACACTGAGCAACAAAAGCATTAGCATCTCTGAACATAGTCGGCCACCAGAAACCGGCTTGCAGAACTTTAGAAACTGTCTTGAAAGTTGCGAAGTGTCCAGCATATTCAGAACCATGGCAGTGGAAGAGAACGTCCGGAACCTCAGACTCAGCCAAACATCTTCTGTAAAGACCATCAGAGCAATGCTTGTACAGATAAGGTTCATCCCAGAAGAAACGCCGTACCTCTCGCAGAAACTTTTTCCTCTCATAAGGTGTTGTGTGATTCGGCTCAGTTTCCGTTGCTAAAAAGTTGGCGATGTCAGCATACCAAGGCCTGGAAACGGTTGTCACAGCAGCTGAATAAGCGACATAAGAACTGATGCCATCTGTCGACAAAATGGTGTGATCCGTCGAAGGGTGTCGATCGATACCCATGTGGTATCGATCGATGCTGATACTCAGATCGTCAGAGAAGTCAAAATTTTTCCCAAAATCAGCCCGCGCCTCTGTAGAAATGAAGTAGATGCGCTCCTCTGGTAGGTAATCATCAATAGGCACGTCCCCATCTATCTTCATTCGCGACAAGTGATCTGCAACTCCATTCTCTATCCCTATCTTGTCCTTAACCTCGATGTCGAAGCCTTGAAGCAAAAGTACCCAACGACAGAGACGAGGCTTGAGATCTTTGTTCTTAAACAGGTATCTAAGAGCAGCATGATCAGTGTGAACGACTACTTTGCTTCCAACCAAATAAGATCTAAATTTCTCAAAAGCGAACACAACTGCTAGGAGCTCTTTCTCGGTAGTACTGTAGTTGCGTTGGGCATCATCCAATGTTCGGCTGGCATAATAAATGACATGCAACTTCTTTTCTTTCCTCTGACCCAGCACAGCACCTACAGCAAAATTGCTCGCATCGCACATGACCTCAAAAGGCAGATTCCAATCCGGAGGTTGAACAACAGGCGCGCTCACTAACGCCGCTTTGATGGCCTTGAAAGCAGCATGACAAGCAGGGGTGAAGTCAAATTGCACCTCTTTACACAACAGGGCAGTAAGAGGTCGAGCAATTTTTGAGAAATCCTTCATAAATCTCTGTAGAAACCAGCATGACCCGAAACTTCGGATCTCTGAAACTGACCGTGGGGGTTGCAAACTCGAGATCACCTGAACCTTGGCTTGATCAACTTCAATCCCTTTCTCTGAAACCTGATGTCCCAAAACAATCCCAGCTTGCACCATGAAGTGACACTTTTCCCAGTGAAGAACCAGATGCTTCTCTTCACATCGCTGAAGGACCTTGCATAAGTTATCCAGACAATCCTTAAATGAAGACCCATAAACAGAGAAATCATCCATGAATACCTCCATAAACTCCTCGATCATATCAGTGAAGATCGAAATCATGCATCTCTGGAAAGTGGGAGGAGCGTTACATAGTCCAAACGGCATTCTGCGGTACGCAAAAGTGCCATAAGGGCATGTAAAAGTTGTCTTCCCTTGATCCTCTGGGTGAATGGGGATCTGGAAAAAACCTGAATACCCATCAAGAAAACAGTAGTATGGGTGATTAGCCAAGCGCTCCAACATCTAGTCAATAAAAGGCAAAGGAAAATGATCCTTTTGTGTAGCAGCATTCAACTTTCTGTAATCAATACACATCCTATGACCAGTGATAGTCCGTGTCGGGATCAACTCGTTCTTCTCATTCTTCACCACTGTGATACCGCCTTTCTTAGGCACAACATGAACTGGACTGACCCAAGAACTATCTGAGATTGCATAAATGATACCAGCTTCTAGCAGTTTCATCACTTCTTTCCTGACAACTTCTTTCAGGTTCGGGTTCAACCGTCTCTGACATTCAATCGATGACTTTGACTCATCTTCCAGGTAGATCCTGTGCATGCATAGGTCGGGAGAGATACCTGCAATATCATCAAGAGAATAGCAGAGAGCTTTACGATACTTGCGCAGCTTGCTCAGCAGTAAAGTGACCTCCGCATTGTTCAAAGAAGAATTGACAATAACAGGATATGTCGAATTAGGGCCAATGAAAACGTACCTTAGCTCGGCTGGAAGTGGTTTGAGCTCAATCTTTGGTGCCTTTTCCTCACTCCAATCCCCAGAAACACTGACTTGTTTAGGAATTTCGCCTAAACTTTCCACTGCACACACGTGGTGTCGATCGATACCTCCTGTGGTATCGATCAATACTGGCTCTGCACTGTCGAGGATTCTAACATAACCAGCAGCATCATCATCAAAACCCAACTCTGACCCTTCAGTATGAACCAGTGCTCGCTCTAGTGGATCCTCAGGATGTTTCCCCAGAGAATACTCTTCTGCAATGTCACTGAATGTATCGACACAGAAGGTTTGCCCGTCGATGGTTGGTCGTTTCATGATTTTCTCCATGCTGAAAGACATTACCAAATCACCAACGTTCAGAGTAATCTGTCCATTCTTGCAGTCTATCAGAGCACCAGCAGTAGCAAGGAATGGTCTGCCTAGGATAAGAGGATCCTTAGGCTCGGCATCGTACTCCAACACGATGAAATCAGTCGGAATCAAGCAATTTCCAATCTTAACAGGTACATCTTCGAGAAGCCCCTCTGGTAGACGTACTAAACGATCAGCAAGGACCAATGAAATTCGTGTAGGCTGGTAATCACTCATTCCCATTCTCTTAGCAACGAAGTGCGGCATAAGATTCACACTTGATCCAATATCACAAAGAGAGCGCGCAAAACGCTCTGTGAAAACAGTGCAATCCAACACAAAACTACCTGGATCTGGAAGTTTCTTAGGGATCGTGTTGGTGAGAATAGCACTGCACTCGGCTGAAAGCATAGCGACACCTTCACTGAGACTGAAGTTGCTGGATACCATCCGCTTCACGTACCTTCTGAATGCGGGAGAAGTCTTGATAGCATCAACAAAAGGAAGCTCAACTACCAGCTTGTCTAACATAACCTTGCATCTAGCATTTTTCCATTCCTTTTTGGTCAGCTTAGGAATGATAGGATAGGGCAACTTCGGCTTGTAAACCCTTTCCTTGACAGGTTCAGCATTTTCCTTGGGTGTCGTCTCGGTATCGATCGATACTGGGGGAGTGTCGATCGATACTCTGGGATTTTCAGCATCCCACTCGTCGTTTCCAGCAAGATCGACGGAATTTTCAGCTATTGGAGCTTGCTCAACTCCTGATTCTACCACTTTACCACTTCTCAGACTTATGGCATTGATGTGGGCTCTTGGATCTTTAGTCTTTCCTGGTAGAAACCCCTCTTGTCTTTTCACAGCAGCTGCGGTCTGAGCAATCTGAGTTTCGAGCTTCTTCTGCGACAGATTCAACGCCTCAATCTTGCCATTCAGGTCGATATACAAGTTATCCAGCTTCCCATTAAACTCTCCAGACATCCTTTGTTGTCCCTGCAGAATCTGTTCCAAAAGGATCTCTGTCTTACTCTCTGTAGACCTCGGAGAATGCGGTTGGTAAGATGAATTACCGTATTGGCGAGTAAAGTCATTGCTCTGAAGTGGTTTTTGGGCGAATTGTGTGGCACCAAAACCAGATTGGTTACCACCAGATTTGTAACCACCTTGCTGATTGTTGTTGAGGCTTCTGTTGTTGTTGTAACCAAATCGCTGACCCTGAAAACCAGAATCACCAATGTAGTTAACATCTTCTGCTTCATCTTTAATCTCCTCTACTTCCTCAGCAAAATGTACAGCCTTCTTTGTCTTCTCCACTAGCAGGTTGTGCATTGTGTCTAGCTTCGCCTGAACCTCAGCAATCTGCGAACCGTCAGCAACACTAGCGAGCCTCTTCCGCTCGAAATCAGCATTCTTGGTGCTATTGCTAGACGCCAAGTTCTCAATCAGCTTCACAGCATCGGTTGGAATCCTAGTGTTGAAGTTCCCGTTGCTTGCAGAATCCAGTGCCATCTGATACCGCCAATCAATCCCTCTGTAAAAGATCCCGAGCAGCTGAACTTGACTGAAACCGTGCTGCGGACAGTCTCTCTGGTAGGATCTAAATCGCATCCAAGCAGCCTTGAGTACTTCTGTTGGACCTTGAGAAAATTGAGAGAGCTTGTTCCTGAGCTCCTCCGACCACGCAGCGTCATAGAAATTGTTCAGGAATGCGTTATTGGTCTCGTTCCAAGTAGTGAGAGATCCGGGAGGTAGCTGCTTCAGCCAGTAAGCTGCCTCTCCACCAAGAGAGTATGGAAAGAGCTTACAAAAGAGGTATTCATGTGGCACTCCATTGTACTTCATACTGGTGACCAAGTCCTCGAATTTCTCGATGTGATCCAAAGGGTGCTCATGAGAGAGACCGGTGAAAGGGTGCTGTCCAACAAGAGCGAAGTAAGCAGGCTTCAGCTCAAAGTCATTCCTCTGGAAAGTCGGAATACGGATCGCTGCACGATTGGCATTGAATTGATCCGGTCGGTTGTAATCGCCACGTGTCCGTCCAGCAACAGCAGGTAGTGTTCACCTTCCTCATCATGCACCAAACCTTGTGGAAGATCCATCTCAACTGTAGTTCTTTTCCTTGTTCGACTCGTGCGTTCAAGCTCTGCTAGCTCTGAGTTGGAGAGATTGATCAGTGGTGTGTTCTTTGTTCTCCTGGTGGTACGCTGATGCATACACCTGAAAATCAAAAGACGAGAAGATAAGTAACCAAAATTTAAAAACAGACGTTCAGTGTCGATCGATACCAGTGGAGTATCGATCAATACTGACGACGAACTTAGACAAAAATCGACAACTAAAATTCTAATGGTGAATTTTTAGAGTCCCCGGCAACGGCGCCAAATTTGATATGCTCAAATTAATACCCTATGATGATACTAAAGCAGTTGCTGCAATAAAGTTAGGGGTCGAACACAAGAACTCAAGAAAACTCACTCAGTAGATGAAAGATGCAGATTGTGCTAAGCAAACAGTGAATGACGAGAAAACAAATGATCAAATTAAACTTAGGTTGAATTAATATGGATGGGAGCTAGGCTCAGGGAAATTCTCAGGAAATCAATGATAGATAATAAATAAATCAATTAAGGTTCAATTCAATTAAGCGCCGTTCTTGAACTCAAACACGAAAGTATAGTTAACCAACTGTCGTTGCGAAAACTAACTAAGTCTAAAGTCTAAAATTCCAAATCTGTTTGCAAATCCTACACAGTAAACCAGCAATCAATTCAAGTTTGATATGTTCACAATTCGATTAAACCAAATCTCTTTGTAGATAATAGAATTGCTCACCCTAGGTTTTATCAGATTACTCAATTGCACTGTCGTGCCTAATCGATTAATCTAAGTTCTATGTTCTAGGTGATCAGACTAGAAATAGCTTTGAGAACAACCTATGGTGAAGAACTATTCAGATTTTGAACCCTAACAAAACAATCATCATGAATCAGAGAAATCCATATGAGAAATCCCTAAACCTAAAAAGAGACTACTCAGACATGATAGATGAAACAAATACCATAACTGAATAAATCATGAAATTGAGTATAACAAAAGAATAAAAACAAGGGTTCGGGATCTTCTCTATGATGAACAAAGTCTTGGATCCGTCTCCCTCACAAAAGCTCTCTAATCTCAATGGTGGCTCAAAAATAAAAGTGAAAAGTAAAGTCTGTCTCTTAACCTAATGACTAAAAGTTTGCTTAAATAAACCTAAAAACACGAGCTGGGCTTCTTATGTAAATAAAGGGGATGATTGGGCTTCTTATGGGCTTCCTTGAAAATCTCTTCTGCGCGTTGATTACGTCGGTATCGATCGATACCATGATGGTGTCGATCGATGCTAAAGCTTCAAAACGGGTACTTTCTTCGGTTTGCTCCAAAAAGGCTCCAAATGTCTCCGAAATCTCCAATTTCGTCCCAAACGTGCTAAAACCTGAAAATACTCTAAAATGATAGAAAAAACACTAGAAAGACTCGATAAAACGACTTATATCATGGCTAAAAACGGGTAAAATCCATGATATATCAACTCCCCCAGACTTAGCCTTTTGCTTGCCCTCAAGCAAAGCAGAAAACTAAGTGAGAGAAAGAGGTTTGAAAAACCTTAGAGACCTGACTTGTTACCGAATTCACTGTAATGATCCTTTTCCCAAGCGCCCACTGCTGCCTGATCAGCTCCAGATCTAACCACCATGTACTTCTCCGTAGGAATCCCAACTTCCCAAGACTTCACTTATTATCTCACACCAATATTCATCCAAGCTCTCATCGCCAGTTTCATCGCTGCAATCAGTGTTCAAGAACCTTCTAGATTCTTGCCCATACAATATCATAGCTAAGGAACCATTTATTTAACAACATTTATTGCTCTCCGGTATTCTTTATCTCCCCAGACTTATTTCATAATTAGTTCTCATTAGATTTCAATAGTGCAGGTTTATCTGAACAGCAAATACAAATCAAGGTCCGAAACGCGAGTATTGATAGTGTTTGCTACCGAATCCCCGGTTCTTACCCTCTCAATGTATCAAAAGTCTTAGGTGAATAATGGGGTCATAGGAAATTTTCCTACCCCTCACTTCAGGCCTTTGTGTGATCATTCCTTATCCAAGTAGAATAATGGGGTCATAGGAAATTTTCCTACCCCTCTACTCGGCGGAAATCATTTCATCTTTTATATAGATTTTACCTGTTTTAACGCAAATATGTATCCAACAATTTTCACGGGAGAGATATACCACAATTTTCAAGCATGATGGGTTCCTTAGCCAGATATGAATGATGAATCAAGCTCTAAGAACACTAACCGCGTAGATGAAGTGCAAAATTTGGCTAAAGCTTGTGAAGAACCTTGCTGGAGACGTGGTTGATTTCTAGCTGGCTGGTTATCCCTTGGATTTTTCATTAGTCGAACTGAAACTAATCCTGTAACAGTGGTCACTCAAAAGCAAAACCAGAACAACAAAGTCAAGCACAATCCAGAAAACTCTAAGTTGTTTTGACTCAATAAAACAAAATACTTTTTATCTTTTTTTTTTTTAGAAAACAAAATGAACACAATGTCAGTAACTACCTCCCCCAGACTTAAACAACACTGTCCCCAGTGTTTATCAAGCCCAGAGAAGGTGAAAGAAATCAAAGGACAAAACGAAATAGGTCGAGAACAAGAGGTGTTACCATAGAGCGGTGGTGTCGATCGATACCAAGGTGATATCAATCGATACGGAACAAAAACGACCATCTTTCTTCCGACCTGATTCGCAAGACACAACAAAACACAAAAACAAAAACTCATATTTATAGACTTACCAGTGGGTTGCCTCCCACTAAGCGCTTGTTTAATGTCACGAGCTTGACTTTCGCGAAGATATCAGTGAGGACAAGGTGGAGAACTCACTCCGAAATAAGCTCCACAATCAGACATCTGCAGCTTCAAAGTTTTGCTCATCATATCCTCTTCTTTCTCTTTCATCTCCGGAGGAATGAGAATTCTAGCCTTAGAGAAAGGTTTCGAGGTTCCCTTGCACTTCACCTTATATTCGATCGAATCTCCATCACACTTCTGAGGAATCAAAGTGAAATTAGCAGCACCGTTGATCTTCTTGCGCGTCGCTTTCCTCTTTGTTGCCTTGGTCTTCTCCACAACTTTCTTGGGGTGTTGGGGGGGTTCATTTGAAACAACTGCGACTTTTGGTTCATCATAAGACTCATCGAGCAGATCGATCATCAGAGTCTCGCCCGAGGCAATGGTGATGCACGAGACATGTCTGGGTGCTCCTCCAGAAGGAATGGCATCGTAGAAGACGTCTCCGTCAATGCAAGAGAAGGAGATTCTCTTATTAGGCGTGTCCCTGATCGCGCCAACAGTAGCCATAAATGGTCTTCCCAAAATCAAGGGCACCTTGGATCCGTGGCTCATCTCCACAACCTGAAAATCAGTAGGAATCAGACAATCTCCTATTTTAACAGGTAAATCAAGAATTGTAGCGTAAGGGAGTGAACTAGAAGAATCCGCGTATGTGAGAAGCGTGTTAGGAGATCTCATATCAGCTTTCAATCTCTCTGCAATCGCCCTCGACATGACGTTGACACTAGACCCTGAGTCAACGAGAGACTCCTTGAAGTTTACTCTAGAGATGGAGCATGGAACTGAGAATTTCCCTGGGTCTTCCCTCTTTGTCAACTGTCTCAGCGGTGGTGGTGTATTGGTAACGGGAGGTCCTGCAACCATTTTTTTTGATAAAAACTTGCTTCTAGCAGCCTCCCACTCCTCTCTTGTCAGCTTGGGAAGAACAGGGTAAGGTAGCTTTGGTTTGTATACCCGTTCCTCAACCATCTCTGTCCTTTTCTCAGTTATTGATTCAGCCTGCGAAGGGTATCGACCGATACTAGATGAGTGTCGATCGATACTGGAGTTTTGTATCGTCTCTGCAGGTTGGTGTCGATCGACACAGGTAGGGGTGTCGGTCGATACTGGTGGAATGTCAGAATTCTTATCTTCATCCTCAGCAACCTTCGAATCTACAGCAGGTCTCGGGAGGTATCGATCGGTACCAGGCAGGTATCGGTCGATACTAGTATCACTGGATGCGAACACAGTCATCGCAGGCTCAAAATCCTCTTCTCTAGCGCTCGAGGTGATTGCATTGACATGTCCATGCTGTGGTTGAATTATCTTTCCCTTGACAGCTGCTGATGTCTGAGCTAATTGATTTTCCAGCATCTTCTGATGGATTTCGAGAGCGTTGATTTTCCCATTCAGATCAGTGTACACATTATCCAGCTTTCTATTGAAATCCACAGTCATTTTTTCTTGTCCCTGCAGCATTTGTTCCAAGAGGATCTCCGTCTTACCCTCTGTAGACCTCGGAGAATGCGGTTGGTAAGGTGAATTACCGTATTGGCGAGTAAAGTCATTGCTCTGAAGTGGTTTTTGGGCGAATTGTGTGGCACCAAAACCAGATTGGTTACCACCAGATTTGTAACCACCTTGCTGATTGTTGTTGAGGCTTCTGTTGTTGTTGTAACCAAATCGCTGACCCTGAAAACCAGAATCACCAATGTAGTTAACATCTTCTGCTTCATCTTTAATCTCCTCTACTTCCTCAGCAAAATGTACAGCCTTCTTTGTCTTCCCCACTAGCAGGTTGTGCATTGTGTCTAGCTTCGCCTGAACCTCAGCAATCTGCGAACCGTCAGCAACACTAGCGAGCCTTTTCTGCTCAAAATCAGCATTCTTGGTGCTATTGGTAGACGCCAAGTTCTCAATCAGCTTCACAGCATCGGTTGGAATCCTAGTGTTGAAGTTCCCATTGCTTGCAGAATCCAGTGCCATCTGATACCGCCAATCAATCCCTCTGTAAAAGATCCCGAGCAGCTGAACTTGACTGAAACCGTGATAAGGACAGTCTCTCTGGTAGGATCTGAATCGCACCCAAGCAGCCTTGAGTGCTTCTGTTGGTCCCTGCGAAAATTGAGAGATCTTGTTCCTGAGTTCCTCTGATCTCGCATCGTCATAAAAGTTGTTCAGGAATGCGTTCTTGGTCTCATTCCAAGTAGCGAGAGATCCGGGAGGCAACTGCTTCAGCTAGTAAGCTGCTTATCCACCAAGAGAGTATGGGAAAAGCTTACAAAAGAGGTATTCGTGTGGTACTCCATTGTACTTCATCTTG